>CM062809.1:1046454682-1047054682 GCA_031772625.1 Pinus tabuliformis | reverse complement strand
TTTTACTTTCTTTTTCATACAGCAGTAAGGATACTGGGCCATTGTCACTAATTCACTGTTTTGGTACATTTACTTCCTTTTGAGAATTGATTTCATTACAGTCAGTTTGGAACTTTCTTTTTGAAAACTTTTAAGTTTGGAAAATCATTGTAGAAATCACCATTACCATCCATACTTAACTTTCAATTTTTCCATCACACACTAAGGAATCCATAGAAGATAAACCAAAAAACAAACTAAAAAAAAAAAAATCAAAAACGACAAAAGACTAAGAAAATGGTTATCTTGTACATATAGTACACCTCACTTCGTCAGTTTACGAATCCCAGATTGACATTTTAATTATAAATTTAGAACACACTAAATTGACCAAACATTTTGGCGCCATTGCCGGGAAGTGAAACTAGGTAGCCAATTTCTTAAAAAAAAAAAAAAAAAAAAATTAAGGAAGGAAAATTGATAACCTCACAAAGTATGCTCTCCTCTTGCACTTAGCATGACCTAGAGGATCAGAAAAGAGAAATTTATTGGTTTAATAGTTTCTTGAGTATGCTCTCTTCTTGCACCTAGAGTGACCTGGAAGATCAGAAAGAGAATTATTAGCCTGACTTGAAGAAAAATAAAAATGACATGCATAGAGCAAGAGATTCTAGGGGAAGGTTTTTAGCTAGAGCCAAGAGTTCGATTTTCACAACTCCATCTACTTCAAGGAATAGACAAGAGACACCTCCATCATCTCCAACCCACACTCCTAGCCCTAGGATTCCTAGAATTCAAGAGGCAATAGTTGAATTAGGAGACTCTTCCACACCATCCATCGAATCTAAATTAGGAAAAGATCCTTTCTTTCCTTCTACAGGGAGACACATTGTAATTGAATAAGTAGAATCACCTGAGGAAGAAGAGGGAGAAATTCCTCCTCGTTCGCCATTAGTAGAGGAACCAAAGGACTCTGAAATCTCTGAGGAAGCTATCATGACAGAGGAGGTAGTTAACGGATTTGGTATAGGTAGAGGTAGAGGAGGGGGAGGAGGAAACAATGGAGGAGGTAGAGGTAACAATGGGGAAAATAGGGATGGAGATAACTCATTCGGATTTCCTATAGTCGATGAGGATTCTCAAGCAACAATGAAAAATATTTCACCATCTGTCCTCCCAAACTTTCATGGGTTAAGAAATGAGGATCCTGAAACATTTATATTTGAGTTTGAGGTCGTGTGTCGAACTTATGATTATCTAGAAGACTCTCAAAAACTCAAACTGTTTCCTTCAACATTGAAAGGAGCTACTTTGAAATGGTTCATGGGATTACTCACTCAATCCATTAGGACTTGGAATGATATGAAACAAACATTTTTGGATAGATACCTAGACTATTGACCAATCACAAGGATGAAGTGTTCAAAATGGTGCAAAGAGAAGATGAAAACTTGGAGGATCTACTTGAAAGATTCCAATACAACTTGAAAAGAGAAAAAATGAGTAACTTAGATGAGGAAACCCTAAAATCCCTTCTATTAAAAGCCACTAGAGATGAATGGATAGATATTTTGAACATGATGGGAAAAGGAGACATATCTCAACTTCCACTTCATGATATACCAGATCTCAATGGCTGCCATAGCATATATCCATGGCCTTCCCAGTAGGATGTTGTAATCGAGGTTTCTGTCAATTATTTCAACATCTGTTTCTACTGTTTTTCCCCCCAGTTCAACTTGAAAGTTACTTAAAATTCCTTATGGGGTGTATGTTCGTCCATCAAATCCTTTTAATGTCATCAAAGATCACGACAAGATTTGAGATCCTAAAGTTTTCCAGCAACTCATCGACATAATACATGTAGATGCCCCCTCTTCAATAGTTGTTCGATGAACAATTTTATTGAGGGCTTTCACTTGAATGAGGAAAGCTAGTTGAGCTGGTAACTGAGGGTCATATCCTTTGTGATTAAAGGACACCAGATTGGAATCCGTTGGGTCAATCCCACCCATTGTCGATAATAAAGCCTGCTTTTGGGAGGGGAAATTTTGCAGTACCTCAAGTGTCGACATAGCAGATGGCGATTGGGCCAAATCTTCCACTATATTATAATGTTGTGATGCTCTGGCATGAAGATTAAATGTCGATTTGTGTACTACTCCCTTTGGTGGCTTTATTGTTAGTTCAGGAATGATGGGTGGCACAACTTTGGTCGAAGTTGTTGTCAAAATACTAGGTTGATCATTGGCCTTGTTGTCCGACAGCTGTGGATTCCCGTAATATTTATTTCTTGTCGATATAAAAGCATCGTTTTGCTGCTTTGAAACTGACAACATTAGCACTTGGGACGGGGAAGCATTGTCACTAGCAACTAGATTTGTTCCTGGATTTGGAAACGGATCAGTCAATACCGCCGAGGTTTTTGAATTCTTGAAGAATTTTCTAAGCTCAGCTTTATACGGACACTCTCTTGTCCAATGATCCTCATCACATATTAGGCATGGACTTTTCGGTTTCCTATCTCCAGAAGTGTTTGCAGAAGATTTTTCAGGGGACGACTCATCCTGTTTTTTCTTCTTCCCTTTCTTTTTCTTCTTGCCACCTGGTTGCTTAGTTTCTTTGCCTTTGTTAGTCCACATGACATTTACTTCTAAGGCGAGAAGTTATTCATTTGCATTTTGACCTGAAACCGTACGGGCTTTCTTCGACTTAGCCTTTATGGTTTTCGTGTTGATCGTTCCTATCACGCCATCCCCAGCATGAGAGTCTTTGTTTGATTTAGGAGATGGAGGAATGGAAAATTCCAGTCTAGGCGCATCAGGGATTTTATTGTAGAGTCTGCCAAACTGAGTATAGATCAAGTCTAGATATTTCGCATGAGCAATTACATGCTCTTCAGTGATGACTACTCCCTTTGCCACATCTTCCGTAATAGAAGGTAACAATGACTTAATAAACCATTCAACCAATAGCTAATCAAGAACATATGTTTTTACCATTCTACGACGACATTTCCACTCATGAATATGATTGGATATGTGAGTGGCCGTCGTTTGCTTGAAATTGGTAAGAAGCTCTGTTCCCATTTCGTACCTTATAGGTAACTGAAAATGGGTTAAAAAGGTTGTGGCTAGGGCGCTGAAGTTGTCAAACGAGGCTCTATGAAATTTGATATATTATTTTGCTGCTGGACCAGTTAACATTCGCTGAAAAAGGTGAAGCCTGATCGAATCATCATTTAGGGTGTTAGATGAAAACCACAGGTGAATGGTCATCACATGATTTGACGGGTCTTCACCCGGATTTCCATTAAATTTAGGAATATCTGACAGAAGTTTATGAGGAATCGCTGGCCACCAAGGGGCGTAAGCGATTGGATCATTTGTTAGCCGATTTAGATCTGATAACTCTAAAGTCGCCATAAGGGCAACTATTGATTCAGGTTTGCTGAAGCATACCCATGATAGGATGGGATTTCCTGAGCAGTGTGTCTTTGCATACCAGCATAGTGCATTTGATGCTGATAACTTTGATAAGTTTGATGGGCATGACCATTATAAAATGGTTGATGTTGTTCGTTTTGAATACACGACTTCCCATTACTTGCAAAGACTTGGTGCTCAGATCCTTGGTAAACTTGTTGGAATTGTGGTTGTTGATATTGCACCAGCCATCGTTGTGAGACCATGTGCTATTGCCCAATACTAGTTGTTTGACCGAGATGAGGGGTAATGCTACCCATTCGAGCCTGGGTCACTCCAGTTAAGGAGCCACTAACTGACGATTGTGGTGGCGTCGTAGGGACAAAGGGTTTTTGGATTGCGATCTGAGAGACTTGAGGTTGGCATACAACAGGTAACGCTTGTACTTGCGACACCATTACAATAGCCAGTGTAGTGGGAATATTTGACATAGGCAAACTTTGTTGCATTGAGTATACAACTCCTGGTTGTTGAGGCAGTATTGGCATCCAACCACTGGATGTAATTCCGGCATAACCTGAATTCTGTTGGGAACTCTCGTATGTTTGACCTCCTAGAGGAGACAATGAAAGGGCATATTGCCCCCCATACGGCAGTAATCCAGTGCTTAAGGGAATTATTTTCCTTTGAGGACTGGACTGCCCAAATTGACATTGCGAAGGATCAATTTGCTGAGACTCAACATAAGAGATTCCAGATATTATTCCGGACGAACAAACGGGAACAGACCATACCGTCAAAACAACCCCTGGATGGATCCCATCCAGTGATTGTGAGCTAGTTGCAACAGATGGTATGACGGCGAACATTGTCGGAGTAGCAGCAGGAAGTTCTACCACTACTATGTCAGATGACACAGTCCTAGATGTCGACGGTTGTTCAGACATATCTAGTCTATCCAAAAGGTTTCCTAGCGATTATACAGGAACTTCCGATAACGGTAGACTAATTTCTGATGAAGAAGGATATAGAGTGACCCCTACTCCAAATTGCGATGGAGTACTACATGGTGGATCCTCTACAATCTCTTCTATAGCAATCAAATAGGGTGGAAGAGGTAGACCATCAGGTCCGTAAAATATTTCCGGTGCCGAAGAAAGTATAGATTCTACAGCGACAGATGTTTTGGGAACAACACCTTCCGAATCAGCTATGGATTGAGCCGGTTCAGGTATAGAAGTGTTTACCTTCACACTAGGATCCGTTCTACTGTCCTCTTGTGGCTGTGGAACTTCTTCTATAAAGGCAGGGGTACCAGAAATGGTTGGAGTAACCAGAATCTCCGGGGGTGTTAGAAGACTTGTTCCAACCTGACCAGGGGACTTTAAGGCGATTAAACGAGTTCGCTTTGTCTGGAATAGTTTTGATTCTAGGGACAAAGACGATTGACTCGTAAGTCTCCGTGAACGATAGGGTTTCAATTGAATTTCTTCCACGATTGCAAATTACTCGATCAACTAAAAATAAAGGGGAAAATGTTTCCGAATTAAATGAATTTTAGACGCTTTGACACAACTTGTTTTTTCAATTTTTAAGAGTCGAGAAAAAACAAAAGATGACTCTAGTCACCTTCGATTTTTAATGAGCCTGAAGTGAAAAGTGCTTAGATGGACCTTTTCCTTTAAGGAGTCTGAAAAGGAATGAAAGAGACTACTCTGGAAATCTAGATAGAGGGATTACCAAAACAATCGCAAAACTACAGAATACTTTTTACGGTACGGCAGTCAATCTTCCCGAATGCTGTGTTCAGTGCATTGCGATCGATAGGGTGGCAGACATGGCTTCCTATGGATAAAGGATATAGCCTATTATGGTCTCCCAATATATACTCGACGATATGTGGGAGTTCAAGTCCATACTGGCACTTGTTGTCTCAAAGAGGAGGAATCACCCAACCAACAGTGAAAGCGACTGTTACCAGGCTTTACAACGTCGCAATACGTCTCTAGCCTAGAATTCATTAAATTTATTTTACAGTTGATCTTTCTTAAGAAATTTGCCTTTCAGGTTCACCGCGTGATGTAGATGTACAATTCCTAAAATGCAATCTAAGATGATAAACAATCGTTTAATCTTTTTTTTGCAATGAAAATCCTAGCTACTAAAGAAAGAGAGATGATATTCTTTCAACATAGAGCAGAGAGCACACACTAGATGCACTGTCCTAAATCAAACCAACAAGCAGTCTAAATGCAAATGTACATGCATGAATTTTTTTTCAGCGTTCTTAATGTGTGAATGACAAGAAGAATGCTAAGTACAAATCTGAATTATCTTTTCAAAGTGACAGTACTAACAAATTTCTCTTCAAAACGAAAGGAAGATAATGACGACACTTTACTATTTTGAATCGAAAAATGCTTCTAACACTTGAAAAACTACTAATTCAAATCAAATACAAGAGTAACTATATAATCGACCATCAAGAACAATAGGATTCTTTTATTTGATGGAAAAATACACTTGCGACACTTTCAAATCAAAAGACGACAGTTCGACTATGCTACTACTTTGCAAAAGAGAACTGAAAATGCAGAAAATACATAACAACATTCACAGTTCTTTGCACAATGGAGGTGAAATGATGGAAAGGAAGGGGGTTTCCATAGTGGTATACTGATCACAGACAGCAAAACTAGAGAATAGAACTGAAAAGAGTGAAGAAAAACCAAGACTTGGAGGTAAAATTAGCCTTTTCTGATCATCACACCTGTAACACAGGGAAACAGGGATGCATCCCACCTACTGCACATGGGAAGTGCGATGCATCTAGATTTCCTTGAAGAGAGGGTGCGATGGTACCAGGACGAGACTTTACTTGGCTCTTGGTCACAGTTTGCAACTCAGTTCAGGGATTTAGGTCGAGCAAATGATGTACAGTAAATAGAAATCACAGGGGCTGATCTAATGAGGTTACTAGAGCCAGCACTAGGGCAATTAGAAAGCTTGCAAATCGATTGTTCAGTTTATAAATAAAACCTGAAGATAGATTGAAGCAACATTGATCTACTTTGCATTTGCAGAGAAAATGCAGTTCGAAGGCTAGCTGGCTTGACTTCAGGCTCCGTCTGTAAGTTTATAAAACAAACAAATATAGACAAAAAAATAATCTATTTGCTCCCCAGTGGAGTTGCCATTTTGTTATCGGGAAATCTAGTGTCCACTCGGAGCTGCTAGTCCCACTAAGACTGGTAGCTATCTTAGAAACAAGCAAACTAAAACTACTTTCGTTTTCCTTTATGAGAAGTAGATGAGAGGGGAATGAAGGACACCAACCTCAGTCTTGCGCCTAGCTCCTTGCTCGGTTCCTCTCCCTTCTAACAGATCCTTGCTGCTTCTCCTTCATCTACCCGGCTTCAAAGAGCACCTATGGAATCAAAGAAGCATGATACTATCGAATAACAGAGATCTACAATCATAAACAATATAGGACCAAATGTATATTGACCACACAAGTGCATATATCATCAAACATACAAGAATGTGGAGGAAAACTTGAATAGCTTTATTAATATCAAGAATAAGCAAAGAGGATTACAACCAATTGTTCTGACGCAGCATCATCCTCCAGCATGAAAGCCCTTCTTTCACCTCATGAAAAGCTTAGATCACCCAACACTATGATATTCCAATAAGAAACCAACAAAACTTCCTTACAAGATACAAAATTCCAGCCTCTAGATCTCTGGGATGAGGGATCCATATATAGATGATTGCAGGCGAGTGAGTCAGCTTTTGGGATTTGATTAGTGTCCTCTCTCTGATAGTTCTTGATTCAACTTGGAGATTGATGATCTCTTACTCATCCCTAGGTGAATTCAGAGAGGCAAGTGTCAGAGGAGAAGTTTCTGGAAGATTCTATGATCATCCACCTCGCAAACTGTCTCTGCCATTTTTCCACTCTCGCCCATCGCACCACATAGAAGGGATTTTTAGTATGCATCGTACCTCCCGTGTGCATTAGGTGGGATGCATCGCACTTTGACCATGGAGCAGGTGAGATGGTCCAGTTTTAACTAGTTCTGAGTAGTTTTTCATGGAGAACTTCTAGGAGATGATGTAATCAGCTGAACTTGTTATTTTAGGGGATGGAACAACACTTTTAGGGACTTAGGAGCCCTTGGTTTATGGACATGTTTGATTGGGGTTGCAGTGACGAAAAATGTCTATAACACCAGGTTTGCAAATGGTGAGATGGCCCGGACCGCACCGCGACCTGGCCTGAAATTCGACCCCTTCCCTTTCCTCCACTCGCTATTTCTCTGTGACTCCCTAGATGCCCATGTTATTGGGTTTCTATGTATTTAGACAAATCAACTATTCTCTCCGGCTATCGAGGGGGACTGCTTTCACTCCTTTTTTTCGGTGGATTTCTATGCTTTACCTTCCTGGATTTTCCTATAAGATAGACAGGGGAAGGGGTCCTGCTACTAGCAAGTTTCTCTCGTCTTCCCGAGTTTTTACCCTTCCCCACCCTGAAAACTTTCCTGGGTTTGGGTTTTCCTTTCCTCCGAGGGCTATAGTTCTTTTTCTCCAAGAAACCAGCATATCTCCTAGTCGCTAGGACTTTCTGACTAACTCCTCTGGTGGAGTAAGGACACTTCTTCCCATATCTGGGTATTCCTACTAACAGACTACGTCTGCCTTTCGATTTTGGTTTCATGGAAACCTCAGGAGAATTACAGAGACTCCTACGTCTATCTATCTCTAGAACAATAGAACAAGAGAATGAATCTACATACCACCTTTCCTCATTGATACCGGAGCTTTTGTACGAACTCTGTGCCTTTCTACCACCTTTCGTCATTCCCTCCTGTTTCATGCTCTGCTGCACGCAAATTACTAATGCCACCTCAGGTCCTCGTTTGTTTATTCCCATCCGTCTGTCCTTTTCATTTCCCAGAACACTTCCCTGAGTCCTTTTTCTTGGGATGGAAATGAAAAATCATTGACTTGCTAATACTGATTCAGGCCCCACCCAGTGTTATTTCCAACACTATCTATGACACTTAGCAGACAAGTTAATTAAATGTGTTGACACCTAGCAAATAGTGAGATTAATATCTCAACAAACTTAAACTAAATGCATAAACATTCATGTCGTGGTGTCGCATGGTTGAAGAATTGTTTTCGTGGGGCAGTGTGAGTGTTGGGATTGCAACAAGGATTGGAGAGAGTTTGTCAGTGTTGTAATGGTGTATCATGGGTGGATCTCAACATCTAGGAAAATACCAATCTACATATTATTGAGTTATGTTATGGAGCTCAAATCCCAATGATTGGAGCGAGAGGAGCGGGAAGAGCGGAAGATCAAAAAAACAGGGTCGAAGGTTCTTGCGCGCGCTTTTCTCCATGGACAGTGGATGAGGAGGGAGCTCCACTCCCTCCTTCAGAGAGTTAGTGGCTAACAAGGGTAAGACTCCCCCAGAATTAGGCAGAGGTGGCAAGATGGAAGGAGGAAAAAATAGGGAAGAGGATACAGAATGTAACAAAAAGAAGGAGAATGAAGGCACAAAAGACAAGGAGGAAAATGACAAAAAACAGGGCACAAAAGATAGGAAACAAAAGGGACCCTATAAACCTAAAGCTGAAATCACTCCCAGAGTAATCTTAAATAATCTAGAGCTGCAGGCCCACAGGGAGGACATGCACACTTATGCAATCATATGAAAATTCATGGGACTATGGCCCACCAAAATGGTTTTACAAACATGGATCAGATACCACTAGAAGCCTAAGGGAAGCATCGATCTTCATCTAGGATCTAAGGGTTTTTTCACTGTGGTGTTTGCAAACATTAAGGACAAAGATAGAGTGTTTGAAGGTGGGCCCTACTTCTATGCAGCAGCAGGGCTCTACATGCGGCTGTGGATGATGAACTTCATGCCGGAGCGGGAAACCTTTACCTCAGTTTCGGTTTGGGTAAGACTCTATTCGCTACCCCTAGATTACTGGAAAATACAATCA
Source organism: Pinus tabuliformis (assembly GCA_031772625.1). NCBI lineage: Eukaryota > Viridiplantae > Streptophyta > Pinopsida > Pinales > Pinaceae > Pinus > Pinus tabuliformis. Next base: position 1,047,045,251 of record CM062809.1, on the reverse strand, counting down.
CTAACAACCATAGGAAATAAACTAGGGAGGTATGTCAAAACTTCTGAAGCTACAAGAAGGGGTAAATACACCTCCTTTGCCAGGATTTTTGTAGATATGGACCTATCTATAGCACTTCCGGACGAGGACATATTGGAGGTTCATGATGAGGAATGGGTGCAGACTGTCGACTACGAGCATATTCCATTTAGATGCTGAAAATGTCATGAGCACAGACACCTTCTTAGAGACTGCCCTCTCAGCAAGGTAGAGATCAATAGTAAACCTAACACAATGAAAGAAATAGATGGATTTCACAAGGTAGCTCACAAAGGAAAAAATGGAAAAAAAGGGCCAAATCAGCACCCAAAAGATGACCAAAAAGGGAGGCCGAATCAGTTCCAGGTTCTTGAAGAGGAGGAAGATACAGCAGGTGAAAATCAAGTCAAAATGATGGATATGATAAGAAGGAAAAGGAAGAAGAATAGGATCAGGAATAGGTAAAGGAAAAATAGAAAGGGATAATGATGAGTGAATCAGAGATGGATATGGATCAGGAAATGACTTAGAGCGAGATGTAACTGGAAGACAATGAGTTACAAGAGATTCTTGACAGAGAAAACCTAGATCTAGAAGGGTTCTTGAGTAAAGGAACAATGTGTGGGGTAGAATCTCTACCACAAGAAGAATGCAATTGAATAAATCAGTTATTCTTATGGAAAACACAGGCAAAGATCTTGGTGGAAAATAACAGCGTTGAAAGACCAGGTAATCATGGAAGAAAAGTAGTAAAATCAACCCCAAAATTAGCTCCAAGAAACCCGGGGAAAAAGATGGGCAGAAAAAAGTAGAATGAGCTTTTGGTGGAATGTGGAAATCTCATGATAGACTTAGGTAAGATGAAAGATCTAACCAGCTACTCCTTTAGCAATCTGTAATTATGAAGTTTACAACTTGGAACGTAAGAGGTCTAGGAAGCAAAAGAAAACAGAGATTGCTCAATAATACAATGAAACAGGTAGCTCCAGACATAATTTTTGTCCAAGAAACAAAATTCTCTGTTCAAAAGATAAGACAAATCCATAGTATATGGCTCAACAAATATGAGTTTATAGAAGTCAAAGCAGAAAATACAGTAGGGGGTATCCTCATCCTTTGGAACCCCCAAAAAATAGGGATTATTGATGCAGAGGTATCAAGAAATTATTTATCAGTTGTTAACTAGCCTGTAGGAGACAGGGACACATATCTTGTAACAAATGTTTATGGCCCTCAAAGGTTAGAGGACAAAATCAAGTTTATTGATTCCTTAGTGGACTTTTGGAGCAGATTCGCAGGGTTACCGTGGGTTATAGGAGGAGATTTCAACATGATCAGCTCTCTCTCAGAGAAAAAAGGAGGGACAAGAGCACTAAACAAAGATTCCTCAACGTTCCATTATTTTCCAGAAAACATGAAGCTAGTGGACATTGAGAGAAGTAATGGTCTGTCCACATGGAACAACAAAAGAGGAGGAGATTCCCAGGTAGCTTCGAAGCTAGACAAATTCATGATCTCTGAAGAGATCCTGCTTCTAAACAAGGAAATAATAGCTGATATTCTTCCTTTTAGAGGCTCAGATCACTGGCCTATTCAAATGGAGATCAAGGGCTTATGTACCCTAAGAAACAAACTGTTCAGGTTTGAAAATATGTGGCTTTCACACCTAGATTTCATCAACAAGATTAAAAAATGGTGGGCTGAAGACCTGCAGATTCAGGGATCATCAATGTTCTTGCTACATAAAAGATTAAAACACATCAAGCAGAAGCTAAAGGAATGGAACCATAAGGAATTTGGCAATATTTTCACAAGTAAAAAAATCGTGGAAAGCAAAATCCTAGAGCTCAATCAAGCTTTGATCAAGAATGGCTTTGAAAAAAACAAAAATGATCAAGCAGAGAAATACCACCAAGAATGGGAAAGGTTATGCAAACAAGAAGAGATTTTTTGGAAGAAAAAATCTAGAGTTCTATGGCTAAAAGAAGGAGAACGCAATACTAAATTTTTCCACAGATCCACCATTGCAAATAGAACTCACAACAAAATCTCTTCGATCAAGGACGAGAATGGCCAAATTCATCAAGCCCATGAGGAGATAGAAGCAGTGTTAGTAAAGCACTTTCGGGACATTGCCAAGGAAAACTTTTTAGGAAGAGAACCTTTCATCAAGAATGTAATTAAACACATACCTAGATTGGTATCTAGAGAGGATAATGGTAACCTCAACAGACCTGTAATTGAAAAGGAGATCAGTGAGGTCCTCAAGGAAATGCAAAATGGCAAGGCGCTAGGCACGGATGGATTTAATGTGGATTTCTTCAAATCTTGCTAGAATATTGTTAAAAGGGATATTGTAGAGATAGTAGAAGACTCCATGCAGAAAAAAACCATTTTGAAAGCTCTCAATACTTCCTTTATTGCCCTCATTCCAAAACAGGATAATGCTCAAACACCAGAGAAATTTAGGCCCATTGCCTTATGCAATTTTGTCTACAAAATAATCTCCAAGGTGGTGGCCAATAGACTCAAACCCCTGCTTCCCACGCTTATCTCTGGGGAACAAACAGAGTATATTGAAGGAAGACAAATTCTGTACAATATAATTGAAGCTCATGAGGTGGTTCACTCATTAATGGGCAACAAGAAAGCGGGAATGATCATGCAACTGGATATAGCTAGAGCTTATGACAAAGTGAATTAGATATACATAAAAAAGTGCTCACAGCGTTCGGTTTTGATCATAATTGGGTCAGATGAGTCATGGTCCATCTTTTCAATTCTAGTGAATGGCTCTCCTTCTGAGCTTTTTCTCCCTTCTAGGGGTCCAAGATAGGGAGATACGCTCTCTCCCTTTCTCTTCATCCTCATGATGGAAGGGCTGGGGCGGTCCATCAAGCATGCAAGAGTAACGGGAAGAATTCGAGGTCTCCAACTTGTGGAGAATGGGCAAGTTCTAACTCATCAACAGTTTGTAGATGATACCATGTTACAGGGAATTCCCACAGTCAAAGAATCACTTGCTTACAAATAGATTTCGGATGACTTCGCGAAAGTCACAGGTATGGAAGTTAAGCTTACCAAATCAAAAGTCTTTTTCTTTAACACTCATATTGCCATCTAGAGAAATGTCTCCAGAATTTTAGGCTTTCAAAGAGAATCTCTTCCCTCCAAGTATTTGGGAGTTACACTTACAGCTAAACCCCAACACAAGAGTATAGGGGATCCAATAATAACTAAAATGCAAGACAAGCTCAGGAAATGGACAAACAAATCTTTAAATTTAGCTGGTAGATTGGTTCTTACTAAATCAGTTCTCCAAGCTATTCCAATCTTCATGCTATCAGCTGTCCCAACTCCTATAGGAGTCTTGCAGCAATTTTAGAATATTCAACGAGACTTTCTGTGGGGCAAAGATGATACTAGGAAAAATGGGCTCTAGTCTCTTGGGAAAAGGTCTGTAGACCCAAGAACCAAGGAGGCCTAGGTTTAGACAACCCAAAGATTCTCAACAAGGCTCTAGGAGTGAAACTCTGGTGGAGGTGGGATAAGGATCCTAAATCCCAATGGGCAAGCATCTGGAAGGAAAAATATGCCAATGCCTGGCCGGATTTGGATAGCATACATATGACAGGGACAATGAAAGGCTCCCCCATATGGAACAAGGCTTGGGAGAATAGAGAAGTGGTGCAAAAAAATAGTTTCTGGGAAATCAGAGAGGGAGATCAGGCACTTTTCTGGGAAGACAAATGGCAACAGGAACCAAATATACTAAAGGAGGAATTTTTAGGCCTCAAGCAAGAGATTGAAAATCAAGGATTAGTAAAAGTGAAAGGATTTTGGGAGAGCTCTCATAATGCAGGAAAGTGGAGAATCCGGAGAAAAATTGAGAGCAAAGAGGACAGAACCCTCAATAGTAAATCAGAATCCCTCAAGGCACTGCTAGATCATAGAATAATTTTAGTAATGGAAGGGCAGGACCATTTCAGATGGGGTAACAATAAAGAGGGCAAGTTTAATATCAAGGAAGCTAAAGGTTTTTTCCTTGATATGGAACCATAAGCTCCTAATAAAACCTGGCAGAAGCTTTGGAAGCACAAAGGATGGATGAAAATCAAACTTTTCGTGTGGTTAGTTCACCACAGAAAAATTTTAACCTAGGACAACCTTAAAAAAAGCGCCATGTTGGGACCCTCCAGATGTCAACTCTGTGAGACCCGGGAGGAGACTATAGAGCATCTTCTCAACAGCTGCGTTTTCACCGACATGATATGGGAATTTTTTACCAACATCTTCAAACAATATGATAGAGACAAAGAAAATATTGCCAACACTCTAAACAACTGGAGGAATAATTTTTCAGATAATGAAATTCTCAACTATGCCTAGAATCTACTTCCGAGTTTCATCATTTGGAATGTGTGGAAGGAAAGGAACAAAAGAATTTTCAAAGAGGAAAAGTCTGTCTGTCTTAGCCTGGTGGAGTTGATTGTAAAACAACTAAAGGAGACAGTGGGCATCACAATCAGGAATCTCCCAAAAAATCCTCCCTTAGCTAGAGAGTTAAGAATCCTCTAGCTTTTAGACTTGCAAGGGCTTATTCCTCAAGGTCTAGACAGGATAGCATCTATGACAGAAAAGGTGGAGGAATTTTGGCATCCCCCCTAAAGGTTTTTTAAAGTACAACATTGATGGAGCTTCCAAAGGCAACCCGGGTGATGCTGGTTTTGGGGGAGTTCTAAGAAATAATACAGGTAGAATTATCTCCCTCTTCCATGGTCACTTAGGAAAAGCCACTAACAACATGGCAGAACTAATGAAACTGGAACAATGCTTAGAATTGTTTATAAAGAGCAAATACCAAAATGTCATAATAGAAGCAAATTCAGAGTTAGTCATAAATGCTGCCAAGCGAATCAGTAATGGAAAAGGGGCAGAAAAGGTCACAAAACACTGTAGGTCAACAAGAGTCCTTCAGAGAATTCAAGTGCATCTACAAGAACTTCATACTCTCATATTTATTCATGTGAGGAGAAAGGCCAATAATTTGGCTGACATTCTAGCCAACCAAGGTGTTAGCAGCAAGGACAGAGCAATCTTAAGGAAGTGGAATACAATGGTGCAGAGCAAGCTGAAAAAACTCTGCCATAACCAGGCGGAGGAGGACAAAGAAGAGCACAGATGCAAAATGACAGATCCCAGTTAGTTATGGTCAGCAATTAGAGGGCTACGCCAAGTGGGACAAAAAGTGCACAATGGCAGGTAAATCAAGGTCAGAGGTAAAGTGGACCACATTGAGGACCATTCTAAGTGACGGGCGTAAGAGCCTCCCAGACTGTAGAAAGCAGCTTCAGAAACTTCCGCATCATCCCAATTTTTCAGTGTTGGAACTCAATATCGCCTCTAGGCAGTTTTGTAGAGATCGCACCGCTCCCAGGTTAAGAGTGGTTTCAGATTTTTGGCAGTGATACCATAAAAATCATGCCACGTTGTGGAAGGCCCGGTACAAAAACCACTTTCCCCGCGCCATAAAAGTTGATTACGTCGGGCATGCAATTTTCTGCTCTGCCATTCGATGGCGCAAGGTAAATCAATGGGTTGGATCTATCGAGCAGTTTGGTAGGGCCCGAGGGTTTGGTGGGGTAGGCGGTTTCATTGCTATCACATCGCTTTTTTGTAGAGAGCGGTTTTTTGTTTATTGGCAGCGATGTCATAGGTATCTTGACACGTGGAGGAGGGCTCGGTCCTTAAACCACCCTCCCCATGCCCTAAATATCGACAACTTCGGGCACACGATATCCTGCTTAGCCGTCCGATCGCGCTTGGTTTTTCAATGCTCTAGATTCATCATGCAGTTTGGTGGGGCTGTGGGTTTGGTGGGGTCCGCAGTTTCTCCGAGTAGTTTTGGTGTTGAGATTCTTCGGGGTGTTGTCCATTTGCGTGGGGTTGTGGGTACAGTCAGATCGATTGGTGCTTTCTGATGGGGCCACATGTCCTGGGGGCTTTTCTCTTGAGTTACTTGGATGTTTGTTTGCTGGTGATCAGGCCTTTGTTTTGATTGGTTTGACCAAATGTATGTAACGAAAGATTTTGCTGTTTGTTGTTGCGGGGAGAAGCTTAATTTTGACTTCTTGCCCTTTGTTTCCCTATCACCTCTTGGAACACAAGGCTCTTGTATATTATGTAAATTTTTTCTCGTTATTATGAAATAGAAGGAACTACTCTTGCTTTAGCAAAAATAGAGTTATGTTATGGAGCTCAATGAATTTTTAGCTTTGGAGGAACAAACTTGTTATGCAATTTGTGTTATTGTTTTGATTTAGTATGCTTGGTGTTGGTGATGCAAATGCATAAATGTAAATCTGGTTTAGAAAAAATGGATGTTTATTCTTGTGACAATTAGTCTGGCCAACTATTGTCACGAGTTTGAGTCTCTGTTGGAATTAATCATTCCAACAATAGACAATTTTTTTTGCAGGAATTATTCACTACCAGATATGATGAAGACATAACAATGAATATGACATCAGAGGATAGTGGTTGGAGCTACATAAAAGATTAAAGGATGATGGATAACCAAGTTTGTTTGAGTTTGTAGAATAGATTCATGACTATGATAAAGTATAAGTCACACTTTGTAATTATAGAAAATCTACATCTCATATATTGCTTTGTAATGGTCTGTTGTGGTCCTTGAATTTTTTTATGTACCTACTATGTTCTTAGGCTTGGAGTATATAAAAAAGGAATATGGATTTAAGACAAAGAGAGGCATGCATACCCCTTTGTTATGTGTTCAAGTTGTGGAATCAACCACTCAATAGGTATGAGGGTGGCAGGTGTACTCGTATCTAAGCTTGATATCTAATCGAAAAATTGAGTCTTCGATTAAGGGGGGGAATTGTGAGATGGAATAATCTCAAAGTGTGAAGGACCAAGTCAAAGAGAGTTCATCAAGAAGTTGAATGAACCATGTATGTGAAGGACTTCCTACTAGACCAACGGTTGCAGCAGTTAGGTACCCATGCATTTTGGTGGATGGTTGTTCCTTTATATGGACATCGACAATTTGATGATGTCTGCATGAACAAGGTACAAGGTATAATTTCTAGATTGGACCAAATGTAGACTTTGTTGATTGATATTGAGACAAATAATCATTAAGGAGGCGACTAGGAAAATATAATTCCCACTTTTCTCAGTTGCGATTCTTTCTATGCAAGGAAGTCTTTTCCTATTCTTTAGGAGTTGTTTAGATCTAGTTGATTCATAGATTCATGTGTGATTGATATATTCTCTCATCCAAGTGATTATGTGTCAAAAATAGTCTTACTATTTTGATATAACACTAGATGTATTTATATGTAACAATATTTGATGTGAATTTAATTTTTGTGTGTATTATAAAACAAAAAGTAGGTCAAGGGTTCGGAGTTAATTTCTAGCCACGAGTAGCTTGACTGCACCAAATAGACTTCGAGATTTGGAGTTCGTTAGAGGTCATCCTTCCTATTATGCACGCCTTATGCGAATAGGCCAGAAGACCTGACTTATTCCCTGGACGATTGGCTAACTGGGCTGGGGTCCAGGACTATCACCCAATGGTCTACTCATTCGTCTTCACCGAATATTATTTTTGCCAGCTAATATTGGTTCAACATTTATTTGGGGCGACTGAGACTCATTCGAGTTGCACCATCGACTAGTTTTGGACCTCAATACTTGGACTCCTTATGCAGATCAACGATCTCTCTCTTCATAAAACGAAAAATAGACTAGGCCCGAATAATGTCTTTAACAAAGTTTTTCACTCATAATTTTTCCCTCGCACTTTTCACCCCTTCAACAAGACCCATATGAACGAGAACAGGGAAATAAGGCACGGAGAATTAAATTCATAACAACACCACATATAGAGAATACTCAATGGGTTCAATGGGAAAATACCCTCTCTCGGTTGATCCCTCTTCTCTATCCAAAAAATTCACCTCTTTCATTGATTTTGGCCTTTTCTCAATTTTCTTAAGTTGTGTCTCATTCTCAAACTTTATCTCTCCAAAGCATCGAGAGGCTTCCTCCAAGTTTTCTTATTATTCTAGTCTTTGTTATCTTTACATTGTATAAATTGGCTTTAGAAGGAGATATACAATTGGAGTGATTTGGTTTATATGATAGAATTGAGAAATGTTGGTTTACTTTTTAGAACTTTAAAGTGTAAATCCTATAAGTGTTCAAGTTTGAATTCCTAATGCAATGCTCAAAACCAAAGCTATTTTAATAAATGTGAATGGGTCCCAATGGTAGGCAGATTGTAGTGTGAATTTTATGATTTCGGGGAATGTTTATTTACGTGTGTAAAATATTTATATATATACTCTCAAATATTTAATGGAAAAGTAAAAAAGTGACTATTAAAAACTGAAGAATCAACTTTATTGATAAACTGGGCAGCTCACAGGTGAGGAGCTCCACCTGGAGACTACCTTTGGCAGAACACTCTACCTCAATCATCTTACAATCAAAAATATATATAGTTTTCACATAAGTAAGGAAGTTAGAACAACTTCCTAAGAAGTAAGAACTAATTCCTAATCTAAGGCTCTAGTGAACCGAATCTCTCTAGATTTACATACTCTCCATTATCTTCAACACTCCCCCTTAATGGAGAAAGGGGTTCACAAGTAATCCTAACATTTCCATAAACAATTCAAACTTGATTCTACGAAGAGGCTTAGTGAAAATATCAGTAGCATTGTCAAATGTATTACAATCTTCAATATGAATTTATTTTGACTCAACTTTCTCCCTGACAAAATGAAACTGTATATCAATGTGCTTTGTGTTTTTATGGAATACTGGATTATTTTCAAGTTTGATAAAGCTTTGGTTGTCACATTTGAGAACTATTGCAACCTTTTGTTCTTCTCTAGCATCATCAAGAAGTCTCCTCATCCAAACTGCTTCAAAAGTTGCTGCACACATCGCTTGATACTCAACATCTGCTAAAGACAAGGATAATGTATTTTATTTTTTTGTTTCTCCATGCAATGACCTCAGATCAAATGCTAAATGCACAGCATGTTATGGATCATCTATCATCTACATTTCTAGCCCAATCGGAGTCTGAAAAACCTATCAATCTAACATCAAACGAATCAGTATAAATAATACCAAATTCTAAGGTTCCTTGTAGATACCTTAAGATGCCTTTCGCTGCAACCCAATGACTCTCAAGACACTTTGGCATGAATTGTCTCAATACACTGACTGCATAAGAGAAATCTTTCCTAGTTGTAGTCAAGTAGATTGGACTCCCAATAAGTGGTCTATGCAATGTTGCATATGCCTCCTTAGAACCATCATCATTCTGAAGTTTGGTACTGTAAAGGTACTCCTGCAGTGTTTAACTGATCCATTCTAAAGTTTTTCAGTAAGTTCCTAACATAATTACCCTATTGTTGTGGGGAAAAATGCCTATTTAGGACGATCCTATCCACCTAAGGTGTGACAACGCCTTAGCAACAAACGAATACAGCTATCATGATTTCTTCCTTTATGAAATATGAAAGAGAGGAGATCGGCAGACTTACCGTTGTCTTTCGGTTGTCCCTCGAACTAAATCCTCTTCTCTTTGTGTGTCCACAGCTACTTGCTTCCTCGAGATCACAAGAGAACAGCTACCTGTGACAAGAGAACAGCTACTTGCAACAAGAGAAGAACACAATACAAAGGCAAATATACATATTCATAAATGATTCAGGATTAGAAGTAAATCAAATATACTAATGCAATCATACAAAATACACCAACATATAGGAAAGAATCAAGATAGCTTTATTGAAAGTAACAGGGTTCAGGAAGAGATACAACCCATAGGGCTCCAACCCAGCATCTCCTTCCCAGCAGAATGGAATTCCTTCTTCAGCTCCTTTCAAAGCATAACACACCCAATATTTCTAGCCACAAACCAACAACAATTCTTTGCAAATACCAAATTCCAGCCTCCCTGATCTCATGTAGAAGAGATCTATATATAGGGATATTGGAGAGAGGATGAGTCAGCTTGAGACTGGCCTGAGACTGACTAGTGTCCTCTCCCACTTCAGTTCTTGAGTCCACTTGGAGGTCCTTGCTTCCACTTGGAGATTTGGAACCTCTTACTCATCACCAGTCGAATTCCCTGATCCAAGTGTCATTTTGGAAGCTTCCTGGGCATTGACACCTTGAGGAATGACTCTGCCACTTGTCCAAACTCGCTCAGCGCAGGTAGCCTTCTTTGCAGTTGACATTCAACGCAAGTAGACAGTGGAGCAGTTGACATTCAGCGCAGATGCTCAGTGAAGCAGTTGACATGATCCAAAATTGCCTTGTTTTTGAGTGTTTTCAGGTGGAGAACTTCTGTGAATTGCTGTGGTTACTTGGCCTTGTTCCTCTAGGGGTAGGAACAACATGTTTAGGGACTTTGGATCCCTTGATTATTGACATTTCATGCTCAGTGATGCAAGGCACAAAAATGTCTATAACAGTTGCCCCCTAAAGTATGAGGCCGTTTATCGGGTGAAATGCTTTATCCAGGAGGGTCCGAAATTCATCCATCTGCTGGGAGGAGACCTGTAATAAAATACAATACAATACATTATGAATCATACTGCTTTCATGATCTAGCTGAGGCGGGCATTCCCATGCTCAGCTTTATAAATTCATTTTTGTACATAGAACAGACGATCGTCTGATGGTAGACTGATAATTTTAGTGAAATTATCATCCTTTGAGTAGGATGATCATCTGCTGCAATGATGTACATGTCAAATGTCTTTATTTTTCCTGAATATATATCGCAGCCTGAATGGATAAAACTAGATCCGGGGTCTTCAAACTCGTTCGATCTTCACTCTAAGTACAAGTCGATCCATGTGAGAATTGCGTTGAAGTCGAACATGGAAAGACATCGCTTGATTACCGGTCAATAATGTAAACCGTTAACAAGCGTGAGAGGAATCACCGATAATGATAATGACCCTCAAGGTACTGCAGTACATTTCACGTGGTGTGAATAAAGGACTTGGCGTCGAACACCACGCAAAATCTTCTGGTCGAAGGTCATTGATGTATACCTGTCGCCGGAAGTGAGAAACTTGCCATTGAGGCATGCAAGCTTCAAAGTACTGAAGGGGTTGTTCCTAGATCAACTCCTTGGATAATGAGCTGATGTCGACAAGGAGCGATCTGTCAAAGGAGGGCCTTAATGAATCCCACATCAGTGACACGGAATGGAGCTAATGATTTTAATGGAGGTGAAAACAATCTGTGACATATGATTTAGGGTGGCGGTCATGAATGGATGAAGGATAATGTATGGCAGTGGATGGGACCCGGTTGACTCTTTCTGAACGACTTCTCTTGAACATATGGCGACACTTATACGATGGATCGACAGCATTACCCCAAATATGGATGGTATGGCAAGACCATGGTGATGTGACCGGTGAATGAAACAACCCAACCCGAATGTGATACGGAGGAAAAGTGTCATGTTCAAGAGCGACCTGCTACCATCAAAGTTTTCTTGATTTTTCCCAATTTTTCCCCAGTCATTACTGACCAGTACCTCTTTATTTTGGTCAAGCTTAAGGAGGATAACATATGCTTGTTCTATAACTTGCCCTTCGGGCAAGCCTATCGCTATGTTTTAACGAGCTTAGCGATAGTGAAACTCGTTCTCGTCTAAAGACAAGTTTGTCGCTATTTAATAATTTTAACGAGTCTAACGACAAGGATAACTCGGTCCTTTTCATTTTTAGAGAGTCTGAAAAGGTACATAAAGTTAACTCCAAAATTCCTTTTTCATCATCTAATCCCTTAAGTCCGAAAAAGTATAAAACAATACAGAAGGGATGAGTTTTCGATAACTTTAACGAGCCGAATAAAACAAGTGCTCGACCTTTTTGTGCAATAATCCCTCAGGTCCAAAAAGATTAAAATCTAGAGGAGGGATAGCTCTTCCTGTCCTTTAACGATCTGGAAGGCCAAAACTCGGCAATCTTTTCATATTTTACGAGTCAGCTGAAAAGAGCTTAAAGAAGACTCGTCTTTTGAGGAACGAGTGATAAACAGGGATAGCAACTGATTCCAGGTACAGGTTGGAATTTTCCAATCACGGCAGTGACACAAGGATGGGTAGGTGAAATCACTCTTCGCAGCTGTTCCTCAAAATGGGTAAACAATCATATGGAGGTGAATGATCGGCCAAATGAAAGTGGAGGTGGCAGGTGCAAACACAACCAAGGCTTTTATGGCTGATAAATTTACGATCACAGTGGTTATTTACCGGGATAGGTTCATTTTTTATTTAAAAATGAGCTTAAACTCTGGAGGAAACATTGCTCATTGCTTATATTTATTTTTTAACGAGCATGAAGACCACGTTAAAACTGCTCGGATCTTGCGTTTATTTTTTAACGAGCATGAACTTTATGCTAAAACTGCTCAATTACCTAGTCATAAGATAAGAGTGTCTCATGAAAGATCCCATTTTTTATAGAGGTTGCGCCTTACCAAAGCTATGCTCACTCTCCTTTCTTTATACAAGTTAGGAAACGGCTAACCCAAAAAACAGATAAATAACCGCTCTTTGCTTGCACTCCAAAAGGTTTGCATGCCCCCAGGTATAAAACAGAGTTTCAAGGTTACCTCTACTTACCCTCCGCCAAAACATTTGTTTTAAATCGAGAGAGGCTTACCTCTTTCAGGTTACCCAAAGATTGTCTCGTTAATCTTTCAAACAAAACACTTCCTCGGCAATGTCTACCGAAGCAGACAAGGGTGAATGACTGGTGCCAAACACGTAACTTTGACAAAAGAATCCTATTCTAGAACAACCCCTCTTCCATCCACGGATGGGGTACGGACTAGTCATATTCTCCCGCGGAAACCTACCTTATACCCAAAGTTTCCCTGTCGAAGCAGGCCAGGATGCATGCCCCCTGGGTTCCAGTCATATCCTCCCGGATTACTCGCGCTCATCAGGAGGACGGACCGTGGGTTGAGACACTTCTTGCATGAATAGACCATTTAGGGATGGAACATGACTATTTGCGATGTGTGATCCGGGAAACGAAAGTTGGTCCACGAGCTTGACCATTCTTCCTTCATGCGGAAAACAAATTACTCTAAAGAGTGAGGAGACTACAGCTCCCATGCAATATATATAGTCTCGTCGAAGGAGTAGGTTATAATCCAAGGGTCCTTGAACGACCATCACGTTCATTTGAACGGTCTTCCCTTTCAATGTTATAGGCACATTGGGGAGGATCCCTAAAGGTCGACTGGTTCCTTTATCAAAACCTGATAGATTTCTCATCTTAGGTAAAAGCGTCGGCGAACCAAGCGCCTTCCAAGAAATAGAGGAAAGGATACTCACAGATGCCCCCTCATCAATGATAGTGCCAACCATTACCATTCTGTATATTTGACAAATAATTCTAAATGGCACACTGGCTGGCAACCGAGGTCTGCCTAGTTGGTTCCAATCAAAGGACACAACCAGGTTGCTTGGTGGTGGGACCGAATATACGGCCGGATAGCGCTTTGATGAACTTCCTTCCTGCGACAAAGGAATGGTGGCATTGCCCCCTTGATCATCAGAGTCAGTGCTGATGAAGAGAGCCTGGACGGTGTCGTCTGTATTCTCCTCTGTGATGGTGTCATTTGAAGGTGGAGCCTCTGAAGGCAAAACCGGGTCAACTGCCGTATCAACCTTTTGACATTCGTCAGGCATGGATCCAGACAGTTCTTCTTCAATGACAGGTGCTTCGGCTGACCATCTAAGTGGCTCAGCCAGATTCTCAACTAGTGAGGGACTTGGCAGGAGTCTTTGATATCCAGGAGGAAGATTCGCTCGTAAAATCGGACGATCTTCCAGAACTCTTTTTGCTTCGTCTAAGAAGGGACAGCGGTGGATGGCGTGATCGCCTTCACACAGTCTGCAGGGAAATTTAACTTTCCCATTCTGTCCTGGAGCTTCCCTCCCACCAGTTGACGGTGAGCAGTCGACATGGCTATCAGAGGTCGATGCTCCCGAATTGTGCAAACGGGGGGACCAGTCTCTTATATCCGTGGGATACAGGGACAATCTCTATGGAAGTGGTCTCCCCTGCATATGATGCATGGCGATTTAGGCCTTACAAGTGCGGTGTGTGGATTTTTGTTAGATGACATTTGTTTGCCCCCAGTCGCCTTAGGCTCCTTCTTCTTCTTTTCTTTCTTCTTCTTCTCCTTCTTCTCCTTAGGAACCCGATTTTTTGATCGACCAGTTCCCTCAAGCAAAGAGGAAGGAGGGGAGGAAGATGAAGTGGAAGGCTGGGAGGCAACTCTTGTCTGATCTAACTGTTGACTCGACTGTTCAGGAGTTGTGGTATTCTGAATGACATTGGTCAAAAAGCGCCAAACTGGTAGGCCAATTGTCAATCCTGGAAGCGACAATGTGGCCATGTGGGGCGCACCAACATCTCCCCAAGAGGAGAAGGGACTAGGATTTCCACTCAAGGGAACTCCTTGGTTGGTGTGCTCCATCTTTTCAACCTAAAGATCAACGCAGGATTAAAGGGTGATTGTTCCGTTTAAAACAAATTGTTAACGACGCTTTAGACACAACTTGCTTTTTCAGTTTTAAAGAGTCGAGAAAAAGCTAAAGATGACTCTAGTCTCCTTTGATGTTTTAACGAGCCCGAAGTGACAAATGATCGGATGGACTTTTTCTGTTATAGAGTCTAAAAAAGGCCAAAAGAAACTGCTCTGGAGATCTAGGCAAAGGGTGTGCCAAACTTTTCGCAAAACCACAGAATACGTTTTACGGTACGGGTGGTCGATCTTCGTGAATGCTGTGTTCACTGCATTGCGATCAGTAGGGCGGCCGACACGGCTTCCTAAGGATAAAAGATATATGCCTATAGGGGTCTCCCAATATATACGCGACGGTACGTGGGAGCACAATCCGTATTAGCGCCACCAACTCTTAAGAGGAATCACCCACCTTCTTCGAGATCGACAGTCACTATGTTTAACGACGCCGGAACACGTCTCTAGCCTATACCTCTATGTTGTGCGTTATGTTACAAAGCGTTGTTAGGTTCATTCAGTTTATTTTAGGTTGATCTTTTTAAAGTTTGCCTTTCAAGGTTCACCACGAGATGTATGATACAACTTCCTAAATGCAGTCTAAGATGATAAGCAAGCTTTACAATCTTTCAACTTTGAAAATCCTAGCTACTAAGGGAAAAGAGAGCGACTATCTTTTCTCAAAGAGCAATCAGCACACTCTAATGCACTTTCCCTAAATCCAACATGCAAACTTATCAAATGCAAAATGCACAATGCAGGTGTTTGTTTTCACTTTCTTAGTATAAATGCCTACAAAGAAAGCTCTTTGCACAACTTTGAATTTGCTTTTACAATGATCAAAATAAACAAGTTCACTTTCTTCGAAATCAACAAGGGTAGAAGAGATTACAATCACTTTGCGATTTTCGAAATAAAGACTCGTTTTGATACTTTGAAAAGAACAAATTCAAACCAATAAGCAAAAGTAAAACTATAATCAATCTGAACAAACAGCCAATGAACTCTCTTCTAAGATCACTTTCAATCAGATCTGAATCAAAGGCTACAGAAAGACTACTTTACTCATGCAAAGGAAAACTGTAAATGACGCCACAAACACATAAAAACATTCACAATCTTTTTGTACAAAAATTGGGGCGGAATTCAAGCAAAGAAAAGGGTTATCAGACTAGCACCTATGCTGGTTAAAGGCTGCAAACAGAGATCAAAACAGGGCAAAAAAGGACAAAGAACCCCAGCTGCACAAGGCCACACTGGTTCAGCGCAGGTCCAACACTGTCAGTTTGACATTCAGCACAGGTAGCCCCTTCGGGACCTGCGTTGAAATGCAGACTGCCTTCACAGTGCCTGCGCTGAAGAGAGAAACTCTCGTTTCCCTTGGTTTCTGGGTCACAAAATGCTCAAAAATCAATTGTTTCAGGCCAAATCAGAAACACAAGCAAGGTATAAACAGAGGGATGCTTTGATAGGGTACTAAAGACTATCACAAGGATCAATCAAATAATTTTTGGATCTAGTTTAAATCATAGACAAGTCCAACATATTGGATCAAAGCAGCAACTTTTACTTTGCATCCGGGAAAGATGCAGTTCAAGAGTTGCTGTCAAGTCTATGAAGTAAACAAATGACGGAAACACAAATGAAATGAATAAACAAGTTATTCCCCAGTGGAGTCGCCAATTTGTTATGGGGAAAAATGCCTATTTAGGACGATCCTATCCACCTAAGGTGTGACAGCACCTTAGCAACAAACGAATACAGCTATCATGATTTCTTCCTTTATGAAATATGAAAGAGAGGAGATCGGCAGACTTACCGTTGTCTTTCGGTTGTCCCTCGAACTAAATCCTCTTCTCTTTGTGTGTCCACAGCTACTTGCTTCCTCGAGATCACAAGAGAACAGCTACCTGTGACAAGAGAACAGCTACTTGCAACAAGAGAAGAACATAATACAAAGTCAAATATACATATTCATAAATGATTCAGGATTAGAAGTAAATCAAATATACTAATGCAATCATACAAAGTACACCAGCATATAGGAAAGAATCAAGATAGCTTTATTGAAAGTAACAGGGTTCAGGAAGAGATACAACCCATAGGGCTCCAACCCAGCATCTCCTTCCCAGCAGAATGGAATTCCTTCTTCAGCTCCTTTCAAAGCATAACACACCCAATATTTCTAGCCACAAACCAACAGCAATTCTTTGCAAATACCAAATTCCAGCCTCCCTGATCTCATGTAGAAGAGATCTATATATAGGGATATTGGAGAGAGGATGAGTCAGCTTGAGACTGGCCTGAGACTGACTAGTGTCCTCTCCCACTTCAGTTCTTGAGTCCACTTGGAGGTCCTTGCTTCCACTTGGATATTTGGAACCTCCTACTCATCACCAGTCGAATTCCCTGATCCAAGTGTCATTTTGGAATCTTCCTGGGCATTGACACCTTGAGGAATGACTCTACCACTTGTCCAAACTCGCTCAGCGCAGGTAGCCTTCTTTGCAGTTGACATTCAACGCAGGTAGACAGTGGAGTAGTTGACATTCAGCGCAGATGCTCAGTGGAGCAGTTGACATGATCCAGAATTGCCTTGTTTTTGAGTGTTTTCAGGTGGAGAACTTTTGTGAATTGCTGTGGTTACTTGGCCTTGTTCTTCTAGGGGTAGGAGCAACATGTTTAGGGACTTTGGATCCCTTGATTATTGACATTTCATGCTCAGTGATGCAAGGCACAAAAATGTCTATAACACCTATGACGAAAAAGTCTGGCCAGAATCTCTCTAGACTTACAAACCCAAACAATAATGTATCTCTCGAAGATCTTTCAACTTGAAAACCTGTGACATCTTCTCTTCTATTTCTTTAATGGGTTCATCTACATTTCCTGTAATGATAAGATCATATAAATATAAATAAATTAAAACAATTCACCCCTCTTTGTTAAATATGATGTACAAATGAGGGTCATCCTTGCTTCTTTTATAACTATGATGTAGGAAAAATGAATCAATTTTGTCATACTATAACCTGGGTGCCTTTTTTATTCCATACAATGATTTCTTCAATATAGAGACTAAATGTTCTTCCCCCTATTTAAAAAACCCCTCAGGTTGCACTAAATACACTTCTTCTTTTAATTCACCATTTAAGAATGCATATTTCACATCTAGTTGGTGTGTCTCCCGTTTATGTTTGGTAGCTAGAGAAATTAACATTCTGATTGTGTTTAATTTAGCTACAGGGGCGAAGGTTTCCTCATAGTCAATACCTTCTTTCTGCGAGTACCCCTTTGCAACTAGCCTAGCTTTATATTTGTCTATACTCCCATCTGCTTTAAATTTAGGCTTGTATAACCATTTACAACCTATGGGTTGTTTTCCTTCAGGTAATTCAACTAGATCCTAGGTTTTGTTTTAAGTATTGATTCATATTCCTCTTCCATGGCTGCCCTCCATTCACTATATTGACTAGCTTCTTTATAACTAGAGGGTTCAACAACACTTAAAATACTAGTTATAAAAGCATTCTCCCTATATCTTGTTGGCAATTGAGTTTTCCTACCTTATCTCTTGAGTGGTAGAGTGGATTCAAACTTGTTCTGATCTCTCCTCTGCGGAATGGTTTCAAACCTTATTTGATCAACCACTTCTTCTTTCTCCTGCTTTTATTGTTTCTCATCGTCCCCTGTTTCATCACCTTCTTCTAACAGTAAAGGCACATGCCATTCTTCATCATTACGAACATGGTTCTCATCATCTGCCTGTTCATGGAATACCATATGTCTTCTTGAAAACACCTTGTGAGTAGAAGTATTAGACAACTTATAAGCCTTAAACTCACAGCAGTATCCAACAAAAGTACACTTAATGGCTTTTGAATCTAACATATTCCTATCTTCTTTCCGGACATGAGAAAAAGCCTTACATCTAAAGAATCTAAGATGACTTACTGCTGGCTTGAAGCAAAACAATGCTTCGAAAGGATTTTTATAATCCAAACACTTAGTAGGACTCCTATTCTTAAGATACACTACAGTGTTTACAGCTTCTACCCAAAAACCATTGGTCAAATGATTACCTTTCAACATACCGTGGGCACACTCCACGAGGGTTCTGTTTTTCCTTTCCGCGACCCCTTTTTGTTCTTTGCATTATTTAATGAAGTCACCCTTATTGAATTCTCCACCTTGGTCTGAGCAAAGAATTTTGATGAAATTTCTTGTTTGCTTCTCAATCATACTTCTGAATTGCTTGAAGTATTCAAAAGCATGGCCTTTATGCTTGAGGAAATACACCTAGGTGAACCTTATACATTCATCAACAAAAATAAGAAAATATTAGGCCCCTCCTAATGACCTCGGATGCATTGGCCCACATAGATCAAATTGTACAAGTTCAAGTATATCCCTCTGCTTCCTATCAACAATAGCAAGAAATTTATCTCTATGTAATTTTCCAAGGGTACATGCTTCACAGTCAACATGCATGCTCTTTAAAACATGAATACCATTCGCCATACCTTTTTTCTGAAGAAGTACTAGGTCACTGGAGTTTATATGCCCAAATCTTCAATGCCATAGATTCTCTACAGACATGGTTGATGATGCCAATGCTTTATGTGACACACTTATGACATCTAGTTTATACAATCCTCCTACACGTACACCTGTTGCAATGGACTTCATCTAATCCAGCATGCCTTTAATTACACAATAAGCTTTAAAGAACTCTACCTCAAGATCCTGATCTGTTATTCTAAATACATAAATCAAGTTCTTTTGTATCCCGGGTATATACGTAACATCATGAATATGGCTAATGTCTCCATCAGGTAGTATGACAGGGACATCACCATATCTGTTAACTTCATGCCCTGTATCATCTCCAAGGTAGACCTTCATACCAACGCTGGATTCTCTGAAATTCTTAAACCATTGCCTCTTACTTGTCATATGGGAGGAGGCTCCTAAATCCATGAACCAGATTTCTGCTTCATCCTCATTAGTTGACAGCGCAAAATCAGATACGAATAATTTGATATTTGAATTCTAATCTGCATAAGCTAGATGGCTTGCACACTTCTTGTGTCTTTGCTGACCTTCATCAAACTTCTTCTTCTGGCAAGGTTTAACTATATGACCAAATTTACCGCAATAGAAATATTTTGGTCCTGAATCACTTCTGTTTGGAGACATACTTTGAGATGGAGGTGGCCTTCTTTGTGGGGTTCCTCCACTTTTGTGTGTTGTATTTGTCTTTCCTTTGAAGGGCTTCTTCTTTGCTATTAGGGAAAGATCTGAGATCTATGGTTTCAAGGTCATCCGCCTTTCCTCCTCTTGCATTAGGATACCTATTAATTCCTCAAACTTGGGGGCTTTTTCTCTCGCAATCAACCCAGTGATGAACATCTGATAGTTGTCAGTCATACCATTCATGGTACTCGTGACTAAATCAGTTTCTGGTACTGTCTTGCCAATGTCTCCTAGCTTATTCTTAAGATCCTTGATACGAGAGATGATCGTTGCTACTAATTCATTCTCCTCCATTTTAATGGAGATGATATTTCTCTTTAGAAACAGTAGGCTATTTGTGTTCTTGATCTGGTACAAGTCTTTGACATTTGTCCAGATGTCTGTTGCAGCTTTACATTCTCGAATATGAATAATATTGCAATCTTTCACAGACAATTTGAGCAGCACCTTTTACTTTGTTCCCCCTCTTTTCCTAGTCCTGGATTGTTGTTGTTGTTCCAATTGTGGCTAGGGTCAAATTCAACTCATCACCTTTTGCAAACTCCCATGTGTTTTTCCCCTCCAACAGGGTGTGCAAAATAAATTTCCAATTGGAGTAATTGGAACCGTTGAGCTCATTTCTCTCATTCAGATAAGCCTTTGCCATCTGAATGTTCATATTGATAAAAAAAAAAACCTCTAGCGAAGAAAAACCAAATCTATCCTAGATCCGAAAAGAAATCTAAAAAAAATAGGTGCTCTTTCTTAACAAAAACCAATTTATCCAACTCAATACACAAAAAACAAAACAAAACAAAACAAAACTCCTCTTTGTTTTTGTTTTTTTCTTTTAAATATTGAAACCCTTATTTTCTTTTAAAAAATATCTCCCTTACCTCATAGGCACCACTCACATTTCTTTTTTTTTAAATATTGTAACCCCAATGATTAAAAGGAAAAAATAATAGTGAGAGCCTTAGCCTGTTTTCGACCTCCCAATACCACCGTTCCTCCGCATTTGTTAGTAGGCAAAGGTGAGCACGCAATGTTTGTAAATGGCCACCCTCAACGTCCACCTGGAGCAACACACATCGACCTCCACCAATGCACCACCGAGTCTCCACTGATCTAGCTGTTTGGTTTCCAATCCAAAAGACACCATGGATCCTGTGTGAGGCACCACCATGCTTCCGCTACTCCACCCTAGCACCATGGGTTCACCTACAGCTCTAATTGATCAAAACAGGATCAAATGTGTGGTCAGCAAGAGCCCCTCTTCCACTGCGTTGACACCCACTCAAGCTCCTTCCAACGATAATTGACAAAAAAAAACGTAGAAGGTCCCACTCGCACGACTCCGTCACCCTCTCTACGACAAATCTCAATAGATTGTTGAGATTTTCTGTTTTAGATAAAATAGGCAAAAATCCCAGTGTCTGACAACAATAGAATTTTGTTGCTGGATTAGCTCCAGGTTATTGGGAGAGAGTTAATGCATCCTAAATTTGAGTTGAGAGGATTCATGAGGCAGTTAGATTCTCCTTGCTATAAAACAGGTATCCATACGGATTGTTTTTGTTGTGTGAGAGTTTGTGAGGATTTGATTAATTATGTAATCTCCTGTTTGATTAATAAAGATTGTCGATGCCTATGTTTGGTGGACGTAGCCCAGATTGGTTGGGTGAACCACGTTAAACCTCTGTGTTTCCTGTGCATGATTTATTTGCTGAGTATTTGTTTGAATCTGCTGTGCATCTGATCTCCAACAAGTGGTATCAGAGCAATTTTGGAAGGCCTGGCGCAGCGGTGGAGGTCATTGTTTCCAGAACTGCGTGTTCAGCTGTTGTGTGGACCTGCGTAGTTGCATATTGTTGTGCATAGAGGTCGTTTACCAGCTGCGTGGAGATTTCTAGCCGAGTTGAATTGCGTGCTGGAGGTGGAGCGTAAAGGCGTGGAGGTGCTTGTGCGTGTTGGATTGTTGTCCAACCTGCATGAAAGTAACCTGCAACGTTGCCACCAGAAATCGATTCAACAGCTGCGTGGAGTGCTGGCAGCGTGCCTGTGTTTGGTTGCTAGTGATGCTTGGAGCTGCTGGTGCGCTGAGTAAAGCATATCTGTTATGTGTTGAACTTGCGTGGAGCTCATGTTTCCAACCTGTGTGGAGTTTCCAACGGTAAGCAAAACTCCAAAACACAATGCAACAGTCATTGATTTGTTGAGCGCCTATCAGATGGAAAGTTTAGACAAGGCACACAACGAATGCTCAGAACGTTGTAGCGTGGAATGTAATCTTGCCACTGTGGCATTTGAATTTAATCTTCAAATAGAAATCTATATGATACGTGCTGCTGGTATTTTGTTTTGCTGTTGGTATTATGTTTTGTTGGTGTAAATCGTGAGCGTAAAGTACAATGCTGCTGGTATTTTGTTTTGCTGCGTGGGATAAATATAAGTTGTGATTTATATGTATGTCTTATATACAGCGTTGATTTGGTGTGTTGCGGATTGGCGCGAGTTTGGTTAATAACAGTCACGCCAACCAATTGAATTGGCGTGAATCTTATTTAATTAAGTGCGCTAATACGCTAATGTACTAGTCATCAGCAAGCGCCATTCGTTTTTTACATTGAAATCTGAGATTTAAACAGCAAAGCAAAGGGAGTTATTTTTTTTAAAGGTGAAGGTAAACTGAGGCATAGGCATTTATTGAGATTCAATTTTTTTTTTAAAATTGAAATTGGAGATTTTTTGTTTTAGACGAGATGGAGAAAACACAGAGTGCCCGATTTGAAATCGAGAAATTTAATGGCAAAAATAATTTCGAGATCTGGAAGGTAAAGATGCATGATTTGCTGGTACAGCAGGGCATGGCAAAGGCATTGTTGGGCAGATCCAAACTGCCTTGCCCCGTGATAGATGATGAGTGGAATGAATTGGATGGAAGAGCCTTGAGCGGAATTCAATTGTATTTGGTTGATGATGTTTTATTTAACATCGTGTCAGAGAAGACAGTGGCTGGTTTGTGGACGAAATTGGAGAAGCTGTATATGACAAAATCCTTAACAAATCAGATTCTCCTGAAGCGGCAGCTATACAGTCTACGAATGAAGGAAGGTACTTCCATTACTGACCATTTGCATGTTTTTAATACTTTAATGGTGCAATTAGGAAGCATAGAAGTAAAAATTGAAGGCGAGGATAAAGCCATAACTTTATTGTGCTCGTTGCCTGAGTCATGGGATCATTTTGTCACGTCTATAAGTCTTAGTTCATCCGAAACCATTGAATTTGATGATGTCGTCGGAGCTTTGTTGTCCGAGGAAACCAGGAAGCGGTCGAATGCTGACACCTCTACATCAGAGGAAATGATGGCTAGAGGTCGTTCTAGAGAATGACGCTCTGGTAAGCGCAACGATTCGCGTTCAAAGTCCAAGGGGAAGAAGAGTAAAGTCAAGTGCTGGTTCTGCGGCAAATCAGGGCATTTGAATAAGGATTGTTGGAAGCGACAACAAACTTCTAAAGAAGCTTCATCGATAGAAAAGAAGGAAGCGAACACGACTGATACAGGTTCAGTATCTGGTTCAGGTATGAGCGACGAAGTCTTATCAGTTAATTTGTCAAATCATGATCAACATTGGTTGCTAGATTCTGGTGCATCAAACCACATGTGTATTCATAGAGACTGGTTTAAGACATATAGATCAGTGAATGATGGAGTCGTGTACATGGGTAATGATGTCACATCTAATATTGTGGGAATAGGGAGTATACAGCTGAAAATGTTTGATGGGACAACCAAAATGTTAACTGATGTAAGACATGTACCAGATTTAAGAAAAAATCTAATTTCACTAGGGGCACTTGATACAAATGGATATAAAATTGTCATTCAAGGTGGAGTAATGAAAATTTACAAAGGTATTTTACTAGTAGCGAAGGCTAAGAAAGTAGGAAATCTATTTCAGTTAGAAGGAAGAACAGGGTCAGTTCATGCGTCTACGGTGTTTGAATAGGACAGTAGTTCCATTCACCTATGGCATCATAGGTTGGGCCATATGAGCGAAAGAGGGTTAAAGATTTTGGCTGATCGCAAGTTACTTCCTAATCTAAGATCTGGAAAGTTAGATTTCTATAAACATTGTCTGTTTGGCAAACAAAGTAAACAAAAGTTTAAAACAGGCAAACATACTAGTAAAGGAATACTTGATTATATCCATTCAGATGTTTGGGGTCCAACACCTACAACCTCGTATGGTGTCTCGTCATATTTTTTGTCGTTTATTGATGGCTTTTCTAGGAAAGTATGGGTCTACATGTTGAAGAGGAAGTCTGATGTTTTTACAGTTTTCAAGCAGTTTAGAGCATTGGTAGAAAACAGAACTGGTAGAACAATAAAATGTTTAAGAGCTGACAATGGTGGTGAGTTTACTTCCAAGGAGTTTGACAGCTATTGCAAGGATGCAGGGATCGAGAGACATAAGACCACGATCTATACTCCTCAACAGAATGGAGTTGCTGAACGCATGAACAGGACTCTTCTAGAGAGAGCAAGGAGTATGTTGAGTAACGCCGGATTGCAAAAGGAGTTGTGGACATAAGCGGTGGGAACAGCTTGTTATGTGATAAACCGATCTCCATCAACGGCGATAGGCTGCAAGTTTCCGCAAGAGGTATGGAAAGGACACCCTTGTGACTATTCTCAACTCAGAGTGTTTGGTTTTGATGCATATGCTCTAGTGCCTAAACATCAGAAAACTAAATTAGATCTGAAATCAAAAAGGTATGTCTTTGTTGGGTATAGTGATGGAACAAAGGGATTTAGATTGTGGGATCCTACTACCCGCAAAATCATCATCAACAAAGATGTAAAGTTTGATGAATCCTCTCTTGTACAATTAGAAGTAGATAATAAATTGAAACAAGATGATGTATCTGATTTCCAGCACATTCAGTTTGACAACATTTCTAATGATAGTCATGACGACCATAGTTCAGATTCTAGTCATGAACAGGTTGTAGAATCAGATTATGACCAGGGTTCAGATGGAGGACATGAACAGGTCTCAGATGGTGATCATGAAGAAGTTCCTACAGATAGTAGACAGCCAATTGTGGAAGCACCAGAAACATCCTTAAGGAGGTCTACAAGGATCAAACGTCCTCCGAGAAGGTATGATGATTATGTTACTTCAATTGCTTTGACCGCTAATGATGATGAACCTTTGTGTTATCAGGAAGCTGTGGAAGGTTCAAAGTGTGACAAATGGAAAGCAGCCATGAAGGAAGAAATGATGGCCTTAGGTAAGAATGGCACATGGGATCTGGTTGAACTTCCCAAAGGCCGGAAAACTGTGGGATGTAAGTGGGTGTTCAAGGTGAAACGGGGTGTGAATGATACGGAAGACAGGTACAAAGTGAGACTGGTTGTAAAAGGGTTTTCTCAAAAAGCCGGTATTAACTTTCATGAGATTTTTTCACCAGTGGTTAAAATTGTTTCAATTAGAATTGTGTTAGCATTAGTGGCTTTGCTTTATTTAGAGTTGCAGCAACTAGATGTTAAGACTGCATTTCTACATGGAGACTTAGACGAGGTAATATATATGGAACAACCAGAAGGGTTTGTTCAGCATCGCAATGAGAAATTTGTCTGCAGGCTCAAGAAGTCATTATATGGCCTGAAGCAGTCGCCTCATCAGTGTTATAAGAAGTTTGATTCTTTCATGTTGAGTCAGAAATATGTAAGAAGTGAATATGATCATTGTGTTTACTTTAAGCAGTTAAGTAATGGCATGTTCATTATCTTAGTGTTGTATGTTGACGATATGCTTTTAGCAAGCAAAATAATTGAAGAAATCAACAGGTTGAAGACTCAGATGGCAAGGACGTTTGATATGAAAGATCTAGGAGCAGCAAGACAGATTTTGGGCATGGAGATTTTCAAAGAAAGGGGCAATGGTATGCTGTGGCTATCACAATAGAAGTATGTTGAGAAAATACTTTTGAGGTTTGGTATGAACAATGTGAAGCCTGTGTCAGTCCCTTTAGCTTCCCATTTCAAGCTTTCTTCAAGTTTATGTCCTAATTCATATGAAGAAAAGGAATTTATGTCTCCAATTCCATATGCCAATGTAGTAGGATGTTTGATGTATGCGATGGTGTGTACGCGACCAGATATTTCACATGCAGTTGGGGTTGTCAGCAGGTATATGGCAAATCCGGGTAAAGAACACTGGTCAACAGTAAAATGGGTGCTTCGGTATTTGAGAGGCACAATTAGTTATTGTATTACTTACAATAAGAGTAGTGAATCTATTTATGGATATGTTGATTCTAATTTTGCAGGTGATTTAGATAAGAGAAGGTCAACTTCAGGGTATGTCTTTACTCTTGCAGGTGGAGCTATTAGCTGGATGCCAAAGCTACAAAACATTGTTGCTTTATCCACTACTAAAGCAGAATACATTGCTGCTTCGCATGCTTGCAAAGAGGCGGTTTGGTTGAAAGGTTTGCTTGGTGAGTTTGGTAGGTTACAGGACAACACCAGGTTACTTTGTGATAGTCAAAGTGCAATACATTTGGCGAAGAATCCGACCTATCATAGTAAATCAAAGCATATTCCAATCAAGTACCATTTTGTAAGACAGGTTATCACTGAAAGGGGAGTCTCTCTTGAAAAGGTGCATACAAAGGAAAACTGTGTAGACATGTTCACGAAACCAGTTTTGTTAGAGAAACTACGTTGGTGTTTTGCTTCTCTTGGCTTGCAGAAAAGATAAAATAATAAACAAACAGGGCATCAGGCTAATTGTTGTCAAGGTGGAGATTGTTGAGATTTTCTATTTTAGATAAAATAGTCAAAAATCCCAGTGTCTGACAACAATAGAATTTTGTTGCTAGATTAGCTCCAGGTTATTGGGAGAGAGTTAATGTATCCTAAATTTGAGTTGAGAGGATTCATGAGGCAGTTATATTCTCCTTGCTATAAAACAGGTATCCATACGGATTGTTTTTGTTGTGTGAGAGTTTGTGAGGATTTGATTAATTATGTAATCTCTGTTTCATTAATAAAGATTGTCGATGCCTATGTTTGGTGGACGTAGCCCAGATTGGTTGGGTGAACCACGTTAAACCTCTGTGTTTCCTGTGCATTATTTATTTGCTGAGTATTTGTTTGAATCTGCTGTGCATATGATCTCCAACATAGATCTCAACACAACTCGCCTTCACGCAACTACCAACATCATAAAAATGCAGAGTTTTGTCACCTGATCTGATCTGATCTACAACGCCTTTCTCATCGACCGAATGAGACCATTGCGTCAATGATTCTCCAGGCTCCACTGTGCTACAAATGATGTTGGTTTCCCAACAGTCCACCACCGCTTGGACTCCCAGTGATCCACCTTCACCTAACAGATCTCCAAGATGCTAAGTGCGGGATATCTAGAATCATGAACACACCGACTTGTTAAAAACTGATATCAACGGGCTCCTTCGCTCCCAAACGTCATTCACAACCATGGTTAGCACTTAGCACACAGTGAATAGACCATTGTAATCTTCCATCTAAGTTCTGCGATTATTGCGAGCGATGGACAAAATTTCTCTAAAGAAATGAGCAATCATTGTGCTTTTTCCCTTTGAATCCTCGATGAACAGCACTCTCACTGGAGGTAGAGTGATGATTACTGTGAATTAAAAAAAATTCGTGTTGTTGCTCCGCCTCCTCACCTTGCGAGGCTTTCTTCACACCAGCCACTCACTCAGCTATCAAAGCCTACTGGCTTTGACTCACCAGCCCTGGAGCTCTGATACTATGTTAAAAACTAAAGAATCAATTTTATTGATAAATTGGACAGCTCATAGGTGAGGAGCTCCACCTAGAGATTGCCTCTGGCAGAATGTTCTATCTCAATCATCTTACAATAAAAAATATATATAGTTTTCACACAAGTAGAGAAGCTAGAACAACTATGTAAAAAGTAGGAACTAATTCCTAATCTAAAGCTCTAGTGAACTGAATCTCTCTTGATCTACATATTCTCCATTATCTTCAATAATGACTATAATATCGTAGCGTATGATGGAAAAGGGATTTTGTAAATGATTTGATTCGATACATGTTATCTATTTTTTTTCCAAGTTTTTAGGTTTATTTGGGTATAATCTTTATTTTGTATATGATTTGATTAGATACATGTAATGTTTTTTTTTTTTTGTTTTTTTATAAGTTTGTTTGTGTTTTTGGGTATAATCTTTCCTGCACATATTTTTTT
The DNA here is from genome assembly GCA_031772625.1 of Pinus tabuliformis. Classification (NCBI taxonomy): domain Eukaryota; kingdom Viridiplantae; phylum Streptophyta; class Pinopsida; order Pinales; family Pinaceae; genus Pinus; species Pinus tabuliformis. The sequence continues at coordinate 1,047,017,106 of CM062809.1, read as the reverse complement.
ATAAGGCTTTTAAATCATATGTTTTGATTTCTGTGTCTATACTAAGAATAATAAGTTTATCTTTGGATAGACGGGAAGTTTTGTGCAATTTAAAAGTTTTTTTTCTCTTTTGATTATTATTAATTATGAAAGGAGATATTTTTAAGGAGATGACTTTTTTTTATGATTCAAAATTTCATTTTGTTATTTGAATGGTGTTTTTTCTTAGATTTTTGAAGAAACCTTTTCAAGAAAAATTTGTTGGGTGTGATGGATCTTATTTATTTGTAACTTGGGTTTTTAATCACTTGTTGAGATCTTATCTATTTTGGATTTGATCATGTAACACAACACTTTGGTATCTCAAGACACCACATAAGTTTCCTACTCTTAAATAGTCATAATTAGAAAACAATGAAAAAGAAAGAAAGATATGTGAGATACTTGCATCAAATACCTCATAGAACCATTCAATGGAGTATTGTCCTCCATCAACTTCCTATGGGGATAAAATTGATAATACTAATAAAACAAGATTAAAGGATTATAAAACTTTTTACCTTTTAAATCAAAGAACATTGTAGAAAAAAAATAACAAAACAACTTTTTATGGTTAGTTTTACCAAAAAAAAATGATTAAACAAATTTATGTGGTTAACTAGTCAAGTCTAAATCAACTATATATGTAAAGCTTCTAAGTAAAGACGTGTGAAATAGAAATCAAATATACCTACCATCCATTGATTTCTTATAGCTAGAATTTATGAAAAACAAAGGCAAAATGAATATGAACAAGCTACACATTAAAATATTCCAAAAAACAAACCTAAACTCATCTGACGAAAATCTACACATTAAAATATTCCAAAAAAACAAACCTAAACTCATCTGAGGAAAATCTTGGTAATATAGAAATGAATTAGAAAAAAATATTTAGATTTATGGATGGATAATAATATCATAAAGAGACATCTGTTTAAATTTATAATCTACTCAAAAATTTAATTGATACTATCACTTTCTCTTAATTTTAAGAAAAAATAAAATAAAATTTCACATATTTTTATGTATATGACGACAACTTATATTTTTGGTAATTTCATCACCCTATTCCAGCCAGTGAAATAAGAAAGATTGATTACATAGTTGGAACTTGGCATATAAAAATCTTAAAGGTGACCATGTCTTTTATAACCCCTACACGAAGCAAGACAATGAAACTTTATGATAATACAATCAATTTTTTAGAAGTATACCAACCTTCATGTTTCCAAACTGTGGAAAGTCATTGAATAATTTAGGCTATCATAATATCAAGTACAAAGTTAAATTTATCCATTATAAATTCTATCCAATTACTTATGGGTGAAAATAAAATTTTTCTTTTAAGGGACGTCCAAATTAGGCTCGCTCATTTACTAGTGTAATATTCAATTACGGCCATGTTTAAAAATAGTAATTTCTTAATTATATGGTTCACTTAATCTAATGGCTAAAAATAAAGATTACCCAAAGTAATTTAGGGGATGATGAGTTAGACCGTTTTCATTACTATCTCTGAAGCTCGTAAAACTACATCTACGGAAGAAGGATGTTTGTGGAAAAAAAAGTCTTAGAAATTCCTTGAGAGAGTAGAATTACCTAGCTAGAGTACGAGTTGAATCAACACTATTAATAATAAAAATAAACCAATTTTAATAATATATTTTCTTTTGATATAGAGGAACATTGCAACTATGAAGAGACAGTAATGAATATTCTCTAAATTAGTAATCATAGATTGACTATGTCCCTAGTACCAAGGTAATACAATTCCAAATGATTTGAGATGTCAAATATAGATATATGTTGTTTCTAATATTTCTCCAGAAATATTAGAGAAAACATATTGTGAGGGTAAGGAAAAGGCGAAATATTAGAGAAAACATACATGCATGATGGCAACAATGAGGGTAAGGGTGAAGGAAATATTAGACAAAACATATTGTCATTTCTCTCATATTTCACCCTACTCAGGAAAACTCATGTTAGACAAAAAAACAGATTAAGTTACATGACCCTAGTCTATGTATATGTTTATCCATTGGAAAAATAATAAATTAAATTGAAAAAAAAAATAGAATTCATAAAGGTGATGCCATCTTCGTAACATTTGAAAAAATTGAACTTATTAAAAATGTTAATAATAGTAAAAATAAAATTTTAAGCTAAAATAAACTAAAGATGGGTATATTCATAAATATAAACTAAATTAATGTAGATTTATTTTAGCATTGCATGTTTAAACATTGCTAAATTTATGTTTGATTGTTTGTTTTATATATATAATCTCATTAGGATAAATAAATTTAGATTGAATATCTACAATAATCAAATTACTAAATTATTTTTATAATACTTGGCATAGATTTATTTTAATTTTAGATACACTCAGCTTCCAAAAAAAATCACATTTCTAGAAATGTAAATCTTTTTCGAATTCTCAAACTCGAGTAAACTTTTGCACCTTGAAATATTTAACTTGACACTTGATAAATGTAGAGTGTATATATATATATATATACACACACACACACACACCATAGTAATTGTGCAAAGAGACATTCCACATCCTAGTATGGGGAAATGTTGTAATGGAAGGATAGGTCAATGGTCCTAATAAAACATTAATTCTAAAAATATTAATAGTATAATATAATATTGACTCAATGAAAAACTATAAAAAAGTAAAAGCTAATAAAATTAATAATAAACATAATAGGTTTATTGAATTTAATTTTTTATATTGTATTTCTTTTAATTACTAAAATAAAATAAAAAAAATATTGAAATACTCATAATATACATGTTACATAAGAAAAAATTTAAATAATCATAATTCCAACCATAATATTCTAGAAATTCATGTTTAAATTTAATTAATAAATCTATAATTAGATAATATAATATAAAGAGTCTTATTAATTTTTGAGTTTAGGTTTCTGTGATTTATAATGTTTTGATGAAATTCTTTTGGATTAATCGCAAAGAGAATTTTCTATATTAAGAAATTTCATATTTCTCCTTGTTTAATAGATTAAGGCCTAATCTCAAGGGTGTCTAACATAATTGACTCTATGACCACCTGAGGAGCCAGATATTGATCTAACTCATGAGACTAAATAGAATTCATTTTATTTTTACCATTTATATCTTTTATATTCCAAAATTCTATATATAAAATCACTTTTATTACAAGTTGTATGCTTACTAATTACATTTAATTTTTTTTTATTATACATTATTATTATTTATTTTTACTTTAATTTTTATTCAAAATTTGTTTGTCACTAAAAACAAAATTACAATATAATATATTGAATTGAATAACATTGTTTATTGCTCATAAAGTTGTGAAGCAAATTACCTGATTCCACGGAACAAATTGATGCGAACAACCTTTACAATGACGTATACACAACAACATTGATGACGTATATACAATGCCATCAATGCAGACAAGACTAAACTATTGAACGATTCCTGACAGCTCTGCAGATGTTTCGAGTATTATAATTCTGTTTGCAGAAGCGAGGTAAACTAGCCCCGGTAGCCAGAGTGGATAAAATTAAAATAAAAAACATCGAGAAGATGATTTATATTAATTAATTTTTGTGAATATCAATTTTATATATTTGTTTATAATTGTTTATAAAAGAAAATAATTAAAATTTTACAATTAAATTTTTATTTAATTTTATATATTCTATTTAACATTCAAAAATACATTCAAATTCTTGTTGCAATGGGATAGGTGTTTAAAGTAGTTTGGTGCTTATAAATATTTTTAATAGTAGGTTGATGCTTAGAAATAAGTAATGTAAAAAGAAGTTTTGTGGTTTATTTCTAAAAAGATTTCCACATATATCTTGTGTTTTTTGTTTTGCATATGAGATTGTTTTCTTATGGTTCATGAATGTTTAAATAAGTAAAGATTGTGTTGTAATAATTCACTCTCCTCTTCATATAAGTTCATTCTCAACAAATATTAGATGATTATTATTATTAGTATTATTATAGTGTCCAAAGGGTGGTTAAACAAAAAGTAAAAGTGGATGCAACGGTTAAAAGTTAAAAGAATTTCACCATTGAATAAATGTCAATTCTCTTGAGAGTGTAGCCTTAAAACCATAAGAATACTTTAAATCAATAATTGAACCGGTAATTAGATAAAAACAAATTATATTAAAAATAAACTTGGTGACACAACCTATGATTGCATGAAATATTTATATTTAAAATAAAATATATGAATCTTAAACAAATCCTTGAATCTTTAAAAATAATATTATATAACTTGCACACTTAAATTATTAATTTATACATGATAGAAATGTATGGGAAATTCACATGATTTATATGTAGACATTTTTCGAGTAAGTGTGTTAGACCAATATGATAGTAAAGTTTAATTTTTTTAAATTTATTTCTAACATGTTTCCTAAGAATTAGAAAAGTGTTGTACTAAGTAGACTAATATAATATTAAAGTTTAATTATTTTAAATTTATTTCTAACATGTTTCCTAAGTATATAAAAATGTTTTACTAACATCTAATAAATTATTTTTAGTCTCTACTTCTGTCCAAGACTATACTTTTGTGTCGTCAAATAACATTGATTTCAATTACTAATTTTTATATCTTTATTAATTAAATTTAAATATAAAATATTAAAATATCATGTTTACCAATATAAATATTATTATTTTAATTTCTATAATAAAATAACAGTTTATTTTATTTTTACTATTTATATGATATATATTCTAAAATTCTATATATAAAATATTTTTATTGTTAATTGTATATTTATTACTTACCTTTAAAATTTTTATTATTTAATTTTACAGATAATATTAAAAACAAAATTAGTATATAGTATATTACTTGAATAAATTTGTAATTTAATTATTTTAATTTACATCGCAGATAATTATAATTCCTTATAATATTTTAGAGGATAATTTTTCTTTGGAAGATTTTCCCATTTTCCCATATAAAATATGTAATAGATGTGAAATTAAACCTATAGGAAAGACTTCACCAGAGAAATCAAGAACTTTTCAGGCCATATATTTTATTGCCATTGTTAGATGTTTTGGAGTGTTGTGCGTCTTTGGATCACATTCTTTTTCAGGATTTCCCATTTGGCAGTCTGTGGGATGACCATCTAGATATTTGATGGGACCCCTTGTTTTTGGTCGGCTTCTATGCCTTCTTCTTTTGAGGTTTTGTTTTCTTGTATGCCCTATTGGGTTTAGCTTGAGGTTTTGTTTTCTTGTATGCCCTTTTGGGTTTAGCTTATTTTTTTCCCATTTGGCACTCTGCGGGAAGACCATCTAGATATTTGATGGGACCCCTTATTTTTGGTCGGTTTTTATGTCTTGGTGTGAGGTTCCGTTTTCTTATATGCCCTATTGGGTTTAGCCATTTTTTTTTTTTTTTTATCGCATTGTAGTCTTTGAATTTTTATTTGATTTGTGTATTGGTGGCTGGTAACAGTTAGGCGGTAGTTGGGGCGTCTAGGTTGGAATATTTTTCAAGGGATGTAGGATTTATTTTTGGCATTTATATGGTACATTATGAGTTTTGTAATTTGTTTATTATTAATGGAATATTTTTTTTTTATTGTGGTATATTTTTCACTCATATTTAAGTATAATTTGGTAGAGATTTATTAGAATAATAAGTTTGAGTCACGAATTCTCCACAATCCAAGTGTCCCAAAAATTATGCAATTAAAAAACCAATTGACAAAAAAAAAAAAAAAAAAAAAAAATTGGATCACATTTTTTCAACAAATTCAAGCCAAATTAAATAAAAAGGTTTTACACCTTAAATGTCTGATCTTGATAAGCAACTGAAGCTTCTTAAGGATTTATGCTCTACCATGGGTATGACTGTTAACATTGACAAAACAAAAGTTATGATTATCAAATAAAAGAAGGACAGTTACGCTAATTTTATGTATGACAATAATAATTTGGAGAAAGTGTATTCTTACAAGTACCTAGGAATTGATATTCATCACAAGCTCAATTAGAACCGTAGCATTGAGAAAAGGATTAATGGGGGGTGGAAAGCTTATTTTGGTCTTGAAAATAATTGTAAAACAACAAAGCTCTTAATGTGGGATAAAAAGAAGTTCCTCTTTGAAACTTTAGTCACTTCCTCTTATCTTATATGCCTGTGAGGTTTGGGGTTGCAGCATCTCCAGAGAATCACGGAGAAAGATTGAGCAAATCCATAAGCATTTTATAACTTATAACATGAAAATTAAAAGTAATACACCCTATCCTATTCTCCTTATTGAAGCAGTTCTTTCCCCTATTGAGAGCCTAGCTATGATTAGGTTTCTGTTGTACAAGCAAAAACTCAATAACATAGACGATCATAGACTTCCTAAGTTAGTTTTAAATTCCAGCCAAAACCACTTAAGGCTCAATTGGGGGTGGCATAAAGACACAAGGGCTTGGTTAAACTATTGGGAGATCAACGAGAATGATGCATTACAAAACATAAATAACATTAAAGATATTGTTACTTCTAAGTACAAAAAAAAATGTGGTGTGAGAAAGATTTAGCTGCTAAAAGAAAATTAAGTTATTATAAGAAGGTCATCAACCCTACCCTAGAAGATCAAAAGTATCTCTGTATTTTAACTAGCTCAAAGAAGAAAATTAATATAGGAAAGATTAGAACAAATTCTCATGAGCTCCATAGTGACGTTGGGAAGTTCTTAAAACGCCATGGATGGAAAGGATCTGCCATATATGTGAGAATAGGAACATCGAGGATGAAAACCACTTCCTCTTAGAGTGTCCCTCGTACAACCACATTAGATCTCAATTTCACTATCTTTGTTACAATACTAACCTTCCTAGCCTTTTACAATGTCAAAATTATAGTGAGCTCGGGAGGCTTCTCTCCAAGATTTTTGTGCATAGGAATACAATCTTATATCAAAAAATTAAAAATTAAAAATTAAAATATATATATATATATATTAAAAATTATTAAGAAATTAATAAATAATTGTCAATAAATAAATTTAAAAATAAATGTACATAATCAATCACTAATTTAAACCAATAAACACATTATAATTAAAATAAATAAATTATAAAAATAAATAAATAAATTATAAAATAATAATAATAAATAAATAAAATCTATCAACCAGAGAATCATTCAATAAGTTGACAATAAAAGAAGACATCAAATAATTTCCCATTTAACTATTAATAGCTCCAAGATTTCACGCTCTTTCTTCTCAAAAGACAAATGACATTGCCCTGATGATGGACTCACTAAGTTAGTCCAAAATGTTGGGTTCTTAAATAGTTCACAGATTTTTTCCAAAAAATTTTAACTAGCTCAAAGAAGAAAATTAATATAGCAAAGATTAGAACGAATTCTCATGAGTTCCATAGTGAAACAGGTTGTTCCACAGTTCCTAAAACACCATGCATTGAAAGGATGTGCCATATATGTGAGAATAGGAACATCTAGGATGAAAACCACTTCCTCTTAGAGTGCCCCTTGTACAACCACATTAGATCTCAGTTTCACAATCTTTGTTACAATACTGACCTTCCTAGCCTTTTATAATGTCAAAATTATAGTGAGCTCAAGAGGTTTCTCTCCAAGCTTTTTGTACATAAGAATACAATCTTAAATCAAAACATTAAAAATTAAAAATTAATATATATATATATATATATATATATTATTAAGAAATTAATAAATAATTGTAAATAAATAAATTTAAAAACATGTGTACATAATCAATCACTAATTTAAACAAATAAACAAATTATAATTAGAAAAATAAAAATAAAATTATAAAATAAAATAATAATAATAATAATAAATAAATAAAATCTATCAACTAGTTAGTCATTTAGTAAGTTGACAATAAAAGAAGACATCAAATAATTTCTCATTTAACTATTAATAGATCCATGATTTCACACTCTCTCTTCTCAAAAGACAAATCACATTGCCCTGATGATGGACTCACTAAATTGGTCCCAAACGTTGGTTTCTTAATTAAATCAAAATAAATAATTTGTTTCTTTAGGTCGGATAGACCAATGTTTCGTCTCAGAGGACGTTAACCATCATCATCATCATATATATTATTGTTAATAACACATAGATTAATATTTACTAAACACAAAATAATCAGAGATTGTAAATTCTAAACGAAATCTAAAAATATCAAAAAAAAGAAAAAGAAAGAAAGAATTAAACAATTAACCTCGCTATTTTCTATTAAATTACAAAATATTCCCAAAATTGAATTACAAAATATAGAATTTACTTAAAGATGCCCAATACAAAATTCTTTTTATAACCTTAAATGACAACAGTCGGGAAAAAGCATATCTATTACACTAATGCTCATTGCATACAGAAATCAATCTTTCAACTTCTCGGGTTACCCTTCCCACGATTAATCCGTTTGTGCTGTCTTCGATCGAAATCAGGAAACATTCTATTGCTAAATAATGCCAAAGGAATAATGGTCAGCGCTATGAGACATAGAAAGGTAACCGTAGAAATTACGCTAAAAATGGCTGCAATAACCTTTGCAAACGGAGATGCCACTTCATCTGCATACTTGATTGTCGCTATGGCAATTGCATTGCTAGGGTATGCGCACGCCCACCAAGCAACAGAGAATCTGCATCCACGGTCGCCACCAGTTGTCATAAACAATTTTAATTTTTCACATGATTTGATTGAACAAGTAGAAAACAAAGGTGTGAGGCCAACCTGATTCCACGGAACAAATTGATGCGAACAACCTGCACAATGACGTATATACAATAAGATTGATGATATATATACAATGCGATCAAAATGCAGAATACCAAATATGTTAAAATACAATCATTAAAGGAATACATAGGTTCTTCCGAATCTTTGAAATTTTGAATTCTAAATTCATTTAATGCTTTAGGATAAAGGTATTTTTTTGGAAGTGTATTTTTTTGAGGAAGTGTCTTAAAGTACAGTTTGAGTGGGTTTAATGGTTAGAGTATGTGTTTCTTTCTAAGAAGTCACATGTTCAAAATTAGCGCATGTAGAGTATGTATGCCTTAGTAAACTGAACTAATATGTATGTCTTAGTAAACTCAACTCTAAGCGATATTACTTGTTGGAATCACTATTGTCATTACACCAAAATCCGCAAGTGTTAATAAACAGAGAGTGTTAACCTTCCACACTGCCATTAAAGAAAACCAACATTTATGTTACCAATCATATTCAAGGTGATTGACAAAATTCAATCTTGACAAAATTTAATCATAAATTAAATGTTTTAGATTCAATTCAAACCGTTATTATGGGGATTCTTGAACACCCTTATATGGAGTTGAATGTGGGTCATGTTAAAATAGGTCATTTTAGTCACTTACCAGGGCCATGAATAGAAAAAGTGCGAGGAAATATGTCATTTTAGACATGTAATCGAATTTTCCCGAGATAGTTTCCCAGGACACGCTGGCTGTGCTCGGAGCAGCGACGAACAAGAAAAACACTGGATGAAGTTGTTTTGGAAGCGAAGCATTTGATGGTAGCCTCTGATAAAGAGTGATAAACAGTACAATATAGTGTGCCATCCCTACAGAAAATAAGAAAGTGGCAACTTCTCCCCATCCTGTTGCAGCTGCCAGCATTGCTCCCACAAAATTCCCAACAATTGAAATATGTGTGGCTGAATTTGCAACTCTGGATAACAACCGTGTTTTTCCTCCCATGAACCACTGGCCGTATATTTTGATCTCCAACATGAGCACAGGAATCATGAAGAGAAAGAATAATGAAGGGTGTATGCTTGTGGCCACGGAGCGAGGTACCCCTAATGCTAACAGCATGCAGGATATCCAGGGGATGAAGAAGTAGTTAACTCGTACTCTGTCCATGAATTCTTCTTTAACAGCCTTCAAATACGATATGCACTTGAAGCTGTAAATTACAGTGATTATAACCAGAACAATGAGGGACAGAAACCAGAATGCTACTACGAGAAGCTGCACTGATATGTGATCCAGATAGAAGAAAGATGTGACGTGCATTGTTTGCCACAACCAGGCCAGGCTGCTGAACCCCAGGCTGATCCGAAAATGTCCCGCATGGAATCGTAAAAGGAAAGGAGATGGTAATTCATTGTTTGTACAAGCCAACGATTCAAGTCCCCGTTCCTGGAAACATGGTACCATGAACACCATTCAACTCTCATTTTCAAACATGGTTAGATTCAGATTAGGAAAAGAATTAGTATTTTCTTAGATAAATCTGAACACCATTCAGCTCTCATTTTCAAGCATGGTTAGATTCGGCAAATGAAAAAAGTGACTATTTTGCGAGAAATCTGAATCTTCTATGTTTAATTATTATTATCATAATGTAGCGATCAAAATAGGGCATCCTTATGTTTAATTATTATTATTAGCATGATGTAGCGATCAAAATAGGGCATTTTTATGTGGATGGCTGATTCTCCTAATATTCAGAAATCTGATGGACATGGGTCCGGTTATTTTAGACATGTAATCGAATTATTTCATATAATTTCATACTAAAATATTTTATACATATTCAAAAGAAATTAAATACCACCATCCATCAAATAATTAAATTTAAAATATAGACACTCTATTCCAAAATGTGAGCTCTAAATGGTATATGAATACGATCTCATTCTCTGCATCAGAATGCTAGAGTATAGACAGCTTATGCAGGGATTAGGAGAGAAATGAGATCGAAGATATCTCTCCTAATATTCAGAAATCTGATAGAACATGGGTGCGGTCATTTTAAACATGTAATCGAATTATTTCATATAATTTCATACTAAAATATTTCATATATATTCAAAAGAAATTAAATACTACCATCCACTAAATAATTAAATTTAAAATATAAACACTCTATTCCAAAATGTGAGCTCTAAATGGTATATGAATACGATCTCATTTTCTGCATCAGAATGCTAGAGTATAGACAGCTTATGCAGGGATTAGGAGAGAAATGAGATCGAAGATGTCTGACGAAGTATAATTAGAAATCCCCGTTACCAAAAATGGACTATTCTCTTAACGATATGGAGGCATAAATTTTTAGGCAGAGTTTCTAATATTTAAAAGATATTAATACGGTTTCTTCACGTTGGATTTTCACATTTATTTTGTTGGGAATCGTTACTCTAAAATCGGTTTCTTCAGGTTGGATTTTCACATTGATTTTGTTGGGAATCGATTATCGTTATTCTAAAATTTATCTTACGACCACTAAAAAAATACTAATAATATTTACCAATATATGAAGATTTTAGCGTAATATCAAGCAAACCTAACATTCCAAATACAGGAAAAAATAACCCTTTGCTATTTCCCTTGATCAGATTTTTTTCAGAGCACTTGGATTTGGGATACATGGTTCACTAGATCTTTCCATACAGATTACATTATTGTGACGCTGCAGCCCACTGGAAATTTTCAGAGAAATCAGATAAAATTGATTTCACAACTAAGGTTGAAAGCCTTCACAGAATATAATGCAGTTTTTAGCAGTGTTAATAGGAATATTGCTTAGCTAAATCCCAATCTAAACAACAATATATTTTTAGTGGAAAGCCCAGAAAACACGAGCCTAGGTTTATATGATGTTCAAATTTATTGAGTACCGAGTAGGAAATTCCAACATGAATTCAAATCCCAATCTAGGCATTGAATATGAAGGCATAGTATCAGAAACATTGAAAAATATATGAATCTGTCTTCCTATTATTGTTAATAAATGCAGATTCATCCGGGAAAAATGGAAATCAAACTTTGCAGGGTTAATGGCCATCTTGATTGTAGAATATTGGGGTGTAAGAAAGAAGAAAAAAAAGAAACTAGTGTAGAGAATTGAAACCTGGGCCTGTTCGATAATTCCCTGGATGGTCTGTGGCGAACCACTCAGACACCCGGTGGCCATTTCATTCGATGGTCTTCTTCTTCTGTTCTCTTTTGTTTCTTTCTTCAATTTAGACCTACATATCTTCATAACAAAATGCTTACTGCTTCGACTGGGAACATTCATGGCAATATGATTTATAGGACTCAAGATTGAATTTGGTACAAGCGTTCTGATGGTGATAAACATGAATGGGCGAGAAATAATATTAAACAAAACTCTCAAGATGGTTAAGAAAGGACTCAAGCTACAAATGTGGCGTTGTTATTGACGTCTTCAATCCTAGGCACAGAAGCTGGCACATTTCATGATTTTCCCTTTAATTAATAGCTAGAATCTTACGTTGTAACAATAATCGGCAACCCACTTGAAAAAACTAACGTATCTTGCAGTGTCACGAAACCTTCAAAGTGCATAATTTTGGCCCTTTTTTCAAACTTTAAAATATTTTAAGAAGAGAATCAACCACAAAGTATTGTTACGTGACAAGAAAGAATTCAGAGGAATTGAACCCATCATCAGATAACGATTCAACCTTACTAACTAACTAGCTTTTCTTATCAAACCTCTTATATCCTAGTCACAGGCACATTTCAGTATTTATCAAAATTCAAAGTATAACAGTATTCGGCCACTAGAAAACTGAAGAATCTTCCAGTATTACGAAACCTTCAGAGTCCACACTTTTGGCCGCCTTGTTCATTAAAGAATAGGCTTCAGCAACTATAGCGCCTGTCTTCCCGGAGAAGCTTGAGAGGAAATTAGCATAGCACATATTGTTGTATGCCACTTGAAACGTATAAAACTAGGCAGTTATAGAGAGCCGCTACTGTGGTCACTATTTTTGGTTTAGTGCTGGTTGAATCGTTGAGCACATTCTCCCCACCCTAAGCAACGTAAGGGAATAGAGTAGGCATTTTATTAATTAATTATATGCAATATGTTCTCTTTAGCAGCAATGACGTCAACCTGCTAAAGCAAGATAGCCTCCATGACACTCTTATGTTGCTGTCCGCTGTGAAGCTTGAGAGAGGAGGGAAAATAAAATATAATTTATGGCATATGTACTGCCCAGAGGTAAAACAAAAATAATTTGGGTCTGGGTGCATTTTGGTTGCGTTGACATTAGTTGAGGTGAAAGATACAGTTGACTAATTTATAATAAGTTTTTTTTCCGTTGACTTGATTTAAGGTTGAGAAGAGAAGTGAAAAATAGGGAATTGTTTTAGTGTGAGTTTTTGGAAGTGTTTTTGATGGATTTTTACGGTCTAGTTTCTCTAAAATCTGACAGGAATTTATTGAAATCAAAAGTTTGATGGGTAAACTTTGCACAATAAAAGTGCCCTATAGATTTTTCAGGGTGCTGAATCTATATAGAGTCAAAAAATTAGTATAAATAACACAAATCATGATTTTACCACAGACTTTTACACCGGATTCCCGCACCAAAAACTCCAAAAAATCCCTACATAACACAATTCATGATTTTACCACAAATTTTTAGACTAGATTCCAACACCGAAAACTCAAAAAAAAAAAAAAAAATCACTTACACTCAAAACAAACAACTCCGAAAAATAACATGCATGTTTGTTAGTATGTTGGCTTGACGTAAAGTTGAGGAGAGGGATAAAAAAAAATCGTGTTTGTTAGTGTGTTGGGTTGACTTGAGAACAGAGGTAAGAAAAGATCTATAGGATATGTCTTTGTATGTTAAATTGACAGAGGTATAAAATCTAAAGATATGTCTATGTTAAATTGATTTGACTATTCAACATTGTGAGTTGAGTATGGTGACAGAGGTATAAAATCTAAAGATATGCGTATGTTATATTGATTTGATTATAGGTTTATATTTAGTTAAAATATAAAATTAAAAGAAAAAATTACATTTATTTAAATGTTAAATTTTTAAAATAATTATATATTATATTTTCATTTTTTATATCTTTACATTTAATAATAAAATTTAAAGTTAAAATAATAATTTATAAATAAATATTATTTTAATAATTTTTTACTAATAACAATATCATATAAATTTGGCCTCTATATCTAAACAACATTGATATATTTTAATTAAACTTATTTCAAAAGCGATGATTTATTGAAATGAACGTATTCATTGGGTTAATAAGCCAGCTCGCTCTTGGTTTTGATCCTCGGATTATAGTAGATTAATTCAAGTGATTTCGTTTATGCGATAGGAGTGAGGCCATTGAACCTCACTTATAATAATTTTTTTTATTAAATATTATAAGTTTGTTTATTTGAATCCCATATGTGAATGTGTTCTAGTGGTAGGCTATAGGTTATTATAGGTTATGATTGTAATGAAGTTGTTATGTTTTTTTATAGGTTAGGAAATGAAATTGTTATGTTTTTTTAATAGTGTATTTGGTGGGTAAAAATATGAAATATATAATAATAAATTAGTAATTGTTCTTAAAGTTATAAAAGTATATGGAAGGAAATGAAGATTTGGAAAGATTATTTAGAAAAAATAAACATAAAGTTTTTATTTGTACTAGAGTAAATATTATATAAAGATCAATCTTCGTGGAGGTTCTAGAGCACAACTACTCATTCACGAGGCTGCATAATAGTTCTTTTTGCGAATTTTTTGATAGCCTAGTCGACACTACTTAAGGAATGAGGCTGAAGTTCTTGTTACAAGAAAAGCACAAAATCTTTTGGATTACAAAGAGAAACATTCTACTTCAATGATTGCTTACTTCTTTATAAGAATTTTCCATTGCCGAATTTGGTTATCCGAGAGTAAGATGATTGATGGAAAACTAAATGACCACAAAATTTATACCCTTTCTTATTTAATTCTTTGAGTGTTGAGGAAATTGCTAGTTTTTATGTTGCCATGCAAAGCAACACAAAGTGTGAAGACAAAATGGATTAGTTTTGTGAGACCACTAGATCTATTGTTATCTTGACAATTATTAATATTTCAGTGACATCAATGTTGTTGGTAATGCTTCAATTTCCTTCATCCTATCACAATCATTAATGTATAATGCATTATCAACGTTGTGCAATGTTTTGACTATCCAAGAAAGTCATGTAAACATGTCAAATTGAAGCAATCAAAGTGTAAATTCCTTTAAGCTAATTAGGTCACTTAGCAAAAACAGGGCAACATTTCCATCAAATTCAAGAATTTAGTTGGTAGCTTTCTCAAAATCAAGGGCTCGGAGAAGTTAATATGTTGCAAGTTTTTCATGTTTCCAAAAATAACTGGCAGTGATATCATGTTGTTTGAAGCCTAAATTTTCTCAAAAAATAGAGATGAAAGACTTTTTTTTTTGACAATATTAAAATTTAAATATGTTATGTCAAAAGAAAGACCAATCAAATCTCTCAACAGTAAATATGCCTGCAATATCGTTTGAAATACTAAATATTATATATGACTATTTACAAATTCGGACTTTCAAGAGATGCCTTCAATATATTCTAAATGTTAAATATTTTAAGTTACTATTTAAAAATTCCTACCTTTGAGTTTAAAGAAATTTAAAACTGAATATAAATCCTTTGAAAATACACAATGTTGATGATATTCACTTGTGTTTCCAACCTAGTGAGATGTATTTTATTTCTTCAGTTTCTCGAACATTATCTATTTTCTTTGAATAATTTAGACAATGTTTATGCCCATCTTCACCCCACGTCCGCTGGTCATGTGCACACAAGTGGAACTATGCTTACCATGTTCATGTGATGGCAAACTTAGTTCAGGCTACTCATGGTTCAATTGCCCACGTTTGGCACTATGACTATGGCTTATGACCATGGCATCTAATATGAGTATAACTATGAACACCATTAGTATGATCATGGTTATGATTGTCATAAAAATTATTTACGTCGTTCACAACATTTCAAGTTATTTTGTTCCCTACCACTGCAATGGGAAATATTAATTATGCAGGTGTGGTTGTGTCCATGACTTTCATGAGAATGAGAATGGTTGTGTCCATGACTTCCATGGGAATGAAAATGAGAACAACCCCCACCATGGACAGGATGATGCATTTCATGGAAAAATGTCAATCCCACAAGATTGACCAGAAGTCCTCCAACCGAAACGAAAAGTAAATAATTTGTAGAAATTTCTTGGATTTCGTAATTCTCTCAATGGATTGCAAAACTAAGAGAGATCCAATAAATACCAAGAAAACAACATTCACATACCTAGAAAGCACCTCAAACCTCCCATATCCATAATTGAACTTCTTGTTTGCACAGAGCCGAGAAATATAAGAAGCGTAGAGCGCAATCGCAAGGGCTACATAGTCGAACAACATGTTGTAAGCATCTGAAATAAGCACCAGGTTGTTGTTCATGAATCCATAGATGAACTAATACGAGTATTGATCAAAGGGAAAAGTGTGATCTTCTGCAACTTCCTTTCGCCCTTTCACTCAAAATATGTTTCAAGGGGTTCTTAAGCGGAGAATAAAGTGAATAAGAGGGATCTAATTCAGTTAAAAATAATCAATATTATTTTGTATTAATGGAGAAATGGTTACATAGTTGTAACGTATCTCCTTAGTTTAGGATTTGTTCCTAGAGTTTAGGAGTTTGTTTACAACTACCTGATTTCTAGTGATGTATTTAATATTGTAATATTCATTTGATGAAAGTAGAGTGAACAGAGGGTGAACGGAGAGAGAGTCTCTTCTTTGTTTGAGTGCAGTCTCCAAGTGCAGTACTCACCTATGAGCTGCAACTCCTTCTTTTAATTCAAGTCTGATTTTTATCTTGGTATCAGAGCTTAGGGTAGAGATAGCCTTAATTTTTTTTTCTTAGGGATGCATTATTGATTAAATAGCTGTAGTGGAAGTAGAGCATGTAGGAGTATCTGTAAGATCAGGTGGACTGCAGTAACACCTGGAGCAAAGGGTCTCAGATGATTGATCATCTCTGAGCCGAAGAAAGGGTTGGCGCCCAATTTTTTAGCAGAAGCAGGAGTTGGCGCGGATTTTTCGCGCACAGTCGCGCCAATAAAGAGAAGAAGCACGAGCAGTCGTGGGTTTTTAAGGAATAGTCACGCCATTGGCGCAGATTCGATGGGGATCATCGCGCCAGCACGCCAAAAAGCTCCATTGGCGTGGGATTTTAGCTGATAATCGCGTCAGAAAATGTGAGACGCATCGATTTTTTCCTAGCGTAGATTTTTAGCTGTTGAGTAGCGCCTTTGACTGGAAAGAAGCGCCAACCTCTTTCTCTTTAAGAAATCTGTAATTTTTTGCATATCGGTCTTGACCGGTGGTGGCACGTGGAAATGTCTGCTCAGTGGTGGCAGATTTGATTTGCCTGGTGGCGGCGAATTGAGGTTCCTTGATCCACTCGGTGGTAGCAGATCGGACCTGCCTGGTGGTGGCGAATTAGAGCTCTGTGATCTATTCGGTGGTAGCAGATTGGACTTGCCCAGTGGTGGCACATTGAAGTTCCTGATTTGTTCGGTGGTAGTAGATCGGACTTGCTTGGTGGTGGCCGTTTGAAGTGTTCAGTTGGATAGAAATGAATAACAGTATAGAAACATATCTCCACGAGTCTGGCAAACTCGATGGAACGAATTTCTCCAACTGGAAGTTCAAAATGCAAACTTTGCTGGAAAGTGTGAATGCATGGTCGATTGTCATGGGAGATGAGCGAAGATCTGGAACAACGACCCAAGAACAAGACTGGGATAAAAGAGAAACGAAAGAAAAAGTTATACTGAAGATGTCCATTAAGGACAATATTATCCCACATATCAGAGATTGCAAGTTGGCTACTGATATATGGACAACGATCAAGAACTTGTACGAGACACAGAATACAAATCGTGTTCTGTCACTGAAAGGAAAGTTGTTTGCATTGAAGATGGAGGAGAATGAGTCTGTTGCTAGATTCATGGCCAGAGTTCAAGACCCGAGTGACAAATTGGGAGCTATTGGAGAGAAAGTATCTAACTCAGATCTGGTCACGCTCACATTAAACAGAATCACTGATGAATATTAGACGTTCATCATAGGGCTGTTATCAAGGGAGAAAGCCCCTTCATTTGATGAGCTAACAACGATTCTACTCTAGGAGGAGGAGCGACGACATAATTGAAAAACTCAGAGCAATGACCTTGCTCTGATGGCAAAAAAGAGACAGTGCAGAGGAAAGCAGCACCAACACCAACACCAGCAACCGCAGCAGCAGTAGCAGAAAGGAGCCAACACATTTAAAAAGAGATCATTTAAAGGTATGACGAATAATTATGTTAAGAAATGTTTTTATTGTGGAAAACCTGGTCATCAGATTAAAGAATGCTATAAAAGGCAAGCGGATGAATGAAGAAGCAAACAGAGAAAACATCAGGGTTGTTTTGCTGGGGAAGAGGAGGACCACAGCCACGAACTTTGACTATTTACAGTTGATTGTGCTCTTTCAGCTTCAAAGGGAGATGAGGATGACATATGGTATGTCGACTCTCACGCATCCTCACATATGACCGGTAAGAAGGAGTGCTTTGAATTTCTTGAAGAAACTGCATGTTGGGTCCCTATAATATTAGTGATTACCCCATTACTATTGTAGTTATACCCCTTATTTATATTGATGTACCCATGTAGTGCCCATATTGTTACTATTGTGCCACATAGAAGCCCACTATTGTTATTGTTGTGCCCTACAATATTATTGTTATGTAGGCTTTGATTGTATTGGGACCACTTAGACTCCTATATATAGAAAGGAGGTATTTTCATTTGTATCATCCAAGAATTGTTCATTTATGTAATGTAAAGGAGGTTGCCCCCTCGAAGAGGCTGAATTCTAAGGCGTGGATCTCTCTTTTCTATCTTTTTGTGAGCTGGTTTCATAACATTTGGTATCAGAGCTTTGGATTCTAGGGTTTCGCTGCTCCAAACAGGTCATCGTGGCATTTTCGCTATAACTTTTTTTCTGTGACGTTTCAGAAGTCGCAAAAAAAACCCATTTGAGAAGAAATCGCGCTGAACCTTGGGTCCGAATTTCAGAGCTTTTCGAGCGATATTTTCGGAGATATGATCTGAGGAAGTTGGTCTTTTTGCAGACTCCTGAATTACATTCAAAACAGGTGACCTGGGGAAAATCGTCATAACTTTCTCTCTGAGCATCGGATTGAAATTTCGTAAGAAGGTACAGAAAGAGGACAGACTGTAGTTTCTTGTGGGTGTTTTTCAGATCCAAAGGTCGAAACAGTGACTCGTGGCACGTCGTACAAGTTCGCTCTACTGAACCAGTCTAAAAGCAAGTCACTGTGGGAGATTTCACATAACTCTTCCTTGGAGAATCCAATTTGGCTCAGACTTGTGGCATTGGAAAGAGGACGCAGAAGGCTACTACAGGTAGCAATTTCAGAATTGGATGATCCGAAATTACAGAGATACATCAGATTCAATATCAGGCTTCTATAAAGTGAAAAAAGGTGTGTAGTTTTTTTTAATTTTTGTGTAAGCTTGGTTTAACGGAATTCAAAGGGCATAGTAAAGCATTATTATCGGTAACTGATGCCCCGAGGAAAGAAAATGCAAACACCTAGTAAGGAACCTGAAAGCTCTAGCATGACTCATGAAGAAGAGGAAGAAATGCTACATGATATATCAAAATTACAAGAACAAGTGCAACAAATGTCACGCTCACAAAAGCTAACAGAAGCTAAGATAAGTGGCGTGGAATCTAAGGTAAATGGCGTGGAATCTAAGATAAAGGGCATGGAAGCTAAGATGGAGGATTCGATGGCAAATTTGAAGATAGATTTGAATACAAACATGGAAGAATTGAAGAAGTTGCTACAAGAAAGGGTCACTAATGGTGAAAAGGTAGTAAAGGAAACTCATGATGAGAACAAAAGAAATGTTAATCATGATTCCATAGACTCTAATGTTGGATCAAAGACTCACCATGTTCCAAAAATCGATATGAGGAAGTTTGATGGCAAGGATCCCGCCACATGGATATTACAGATGGAGCAATTCTTCGATCTCAATAATGTGCAAAACACACAAAAGGTACGTATGGCAACTTTATATTTGGAACCAAATCAGTTTGTATGGTATCAATGGCTTTGTTCTCGTAAACAATTTATCACTTGGGCAATTTTTACGGAAGAATTGATAGCACATTATGAGGATACAAAAAGCAACACTTTTTTTAGCCAATTGATAAGTCTCAAACAAAAGGGTTCAATAATGGAGCACATTGAGGAGTTCCAAAAATTGAACATAAGGGTAAAAGATATTCCAGAGGAGCATAGGATTGATGTGTTCATAGGGTCTTTAAAGGATAATATCCAACATGATGTGCGCCTTTGGGAACCTGATTCATTAGAGAAGGCATTCAGGTTAGCAAGAAAAATGGAAAGCAAAATTATGGCAACTAGGAAGCATACCATTCACAACTATAAAGACGGAAGTGTTGTTGCCCATAGTCTTCCACAACCTACAAGGTTGACACCACAACAATTGGAAGAAAAAAGAGCAAAAGGGCTTTGTTACAATTGTGATAGCAAATACACAAAAGGTCATAAGTGTGCTGAGAAGAAATTATTCTACATAGATTGTGAAGAGGAAGAAGAAAAGGAGCAAGAAAGGTCAAAAGAAGAGGATATATTCCAGGAACAAAGCCTAGATGAAGAACAAATAAATCCGACCATATCTTGTAATGCATTGGCGGGAATTACCACTCCTCAAACCATCAAGATAGAAGGACAAATCAAGAAGAAAAAGGTAATAGTGTTGATTGATTCAGGAAGCACCCACAATTTTATTCATTGTAGGGTAGCAAAAGAATTGAATTGCTTCCTATATCCAGCACCAGAGTGTCAAGTGATGATTGCAAATGGAGGAACAATAAATTGTTCTGGAAAGTGCCATAATATCAAGCTATCCATGGGAGAATATGTATTGACTAGCCCAATGCTTTCCATTCCAATGGGAGGTGCTGATGTTGTACTAGGAGTCCAATGGCTACAATCCTTGGGTACAATAGCTTTTAATTTTCAAGAACTTTTCATGAAATTTTCTGTGGAAGGAAAGGAAGTTGAATTAAGGGGTATTGCAGGGAAACCAGGAAAGATAATCAGCTCTAATGGAATGACAAAGCTTCTAAAAAAGGAGCAAAGAGGTGTAATTGCACAATTATGTTCGCTAGATGTTTCCACATTGGAATCATCTATTTCTCCAGATCTCCAAAAAGTCCTGGACAATCATTCCAAGGTATTTGAGACTCCCAAAGGTCTCCCACCTATGCGTGATCATGATCATGCTATTCATCTGATTCCAGGAAGTGTTCCTCCAAACATCAGGCCGTACAGATATCCATATGTCCAAAAAAGTGAAATTGAACGTATGGTTGCAGAAATGCTAGAGGCTGGTATAATTCAACCGAGTCAAAGTTCTTTCTCAGCTCCAGTAGTATTGGTGCACAAGAAGGATGGATCATGGCGCATGTGTCCAGATTATAGGGAGCTCAACAAGCTCACTATTAAAGATAAGTTCCCCATTCCTGTTATTGATGAATTACTGGATGAATTGCATGGATCAATTTACTTCACCAAGTTGGATCTTCGTTCAGGATATCATCAAATCAGAATGAAGATTGAAGACATTCCGAAAACAGCATTTAGAACTCATGAGGGTCATTATGAATTTTTGGTCATGCCTTTTGGCCTTACCAATGCACCTTCAACATTTCAAGGTTTGATGAATTCAATTTTCAAACCATTCCTTAGAAAATTTGTGTTAGTATTTTTTGATGATATACTAATCTACAGCAAGTCTTGGAAGGATCATGTTGAACATGTTGACAGGGTGCTACAACTATTGGAGGAGAAACAATTATATGCAAAAAGATCCAAATGTTTCTTTGGAGTCCAGGAGGTGGAATATTTGGGTCATATTGTATCTCATGAAGGAGTTAAGGTAGACCCTAGCAAAATTAAAGCCATTAAGGAATGGAAAATCCCCACATCCATAAAGCATCTGCGAGGATTTCTTGGGTTGACAGGGTATTATCGCAAGTTTGTTAAGAATTATGGGAGAATAGCAGCACCTCTAACAACATTATTGAAGAAAGATTCATTTTCATGGACTTCGGAAGCAACAAAGGCCTTTGAACATCTTAAAGAGGCAATGTGCCAAGCACCGGTCTTAGCTACACCGGACTTCACAAAAACCTTTATTGTGGAATGTGATGCTTCAGGAAATGGAATTGGTGCTGTTCTAATGCAAGATGAAAGACCCATTGCTTTTGAAAGTCGTCCAATCAAGGGAAAGTTTTTAAGCAAAGCTATTTATGAGAAGGAAATGTTGGCAATACTCCATGCACTTAAGAAATGGCGACCCTACCTAATGGGAAGACACTTCAAGGTAAAAACGGATCATGATAGCCTTAAATACTTTTTAGAACAAAGATTATCCTCTGAAGAGCAACAAAAGTGGGTCACAAAGATGTTGGGTTATGACTTTGAAATCATCTACAAAAAAGGGAAGCAAAATGTGGTGGCAGATGCACTCTCAAGAAAGGATGAGGATGTGGAAGCATTGTTGTGTGCCATTTCTATTATCCAACCAGATTGGATAAACGAAGCAAGGGAGGAATGGAAGAATGACGAAGAAGTGTGGGCACTTATTCGAAAGCTACAACAAGATTCCAGTACTTCTGATACATTTAGCTGGAAAAATGATTCGTTATGGTACAAAGATCGCTTATACCTCTGTAAGAATTCCCAGCTAAAACAAAAGATTCTTATGGAATTGCACACTTCTCCCTTAGGAGGGCACTCAGGATTTTTAAAAACTTACCACAGGGTTAAGAAGGAATTTTTTTGGGATGGCCTTAAATCAGATATTCAAAAGTTTGTGGCGGAATGTTTGGT
The DNA here is from genome assembly GCA_031772625.1 of Pinus tabuliformis. NCBI lineage: Eukaryota > Viridiplantae > Streptophyta > Pinopsida > Pinales > Pinaceae > Pinus > Pinus tabuliformis. The sequence goes on along the minus strand of CM062809.1, from coordinate 1,046,994,202 downwards.
TTGCCAGCAAAATAAAGTTGAAACAATTAAGACACCGGGTCTATTACAACCTTTATCCATTCCAAGCCAACGTTGGGAGGAGGTTTCAATGGATTTTATCACAGGTTTACCCAAGTCTGAGGGAAAGAGTGTCATCATGGTGGTAGTTGACAGACTTACCAAGTATGCACACTTTTGTGCATTATCACATCCATTTAAAGCCAGTACAGTTTCTACTGCATTTATGGAAACAGTTCAAAAGCTACATGGAAACCCAAAGATTATTGTAAGTGACAGAGATCCCATTTTCACTGGAAATTTTTGGACAGAATTATTTTCTTGTCTTGGTACTCAGTTAGCTCATAGCTCATCTTATCATCCTCAATCTGATGGGCAAACTGAGATAGTAAACAAATGTTTGGAAGGATATCTTCGTTGCTTTGTATCTGATAAACAGACACAATGGGTCAAATGGTTGCCTCTGGCTGAATGGTGGTATAACACTTCCTTCCATACAGCAACAAAAATGACCCCATTTATGGCACTTTATGGGTATCAACCACCATCCATCACATCATATTTAAGAGAAAATTCTAAGGTTCAGGCAGTGGAACATCACATCGAACATCAACAACAAGTCCTCCAACTCTTAAAGGATAACCTCGTGTTGGCACAGAATAGAATGAAACAACAGGCAGATCAACATCGCAGTGAAAGAAGTTTTGATGTAGGTGATTGGGTATTCCTACGGCTACAACCATATAAGCAAATGTCCCTCAAGCAAGCTAAGAAGGATAATAAATTATCACCAAAGTATTATGGTCCGTACAAGGTGTTGCAAAAGATTGGTACTATGGCATACAAATTGGAGCTTCCTGCAGCTTCTCGATTGCACCCAGTTTTCCATGTTTCATGCTTAAAGAAGGTTATAGGCGACAAGCTCCCAGTTCAAACAATATTGCCAGAACTTGACGAGGAAGGAAAAATTATATTGGAACCGGAAGCAGTTATAGAAACAAGAACTCGACAGCTACGAAATCGATCAATTTCAGAGTACCTTATCAAGTGGAAGAACTTATCCGCTGAAGATTCCACATGGGAGGATGAGAATTTTATGCAGAAGTATCCAGAACTACTCAAGCGTTGAGGACAACACTTTTTTTGAAGGAGAGGGGCATGTTGGGTCCCTATAATACTAGTGATTACCCCATTACTATTGTAGTTATACCCCTTATTTATATTGATGTACCCATGTAGTGCCCATATTGTTACTATTGTGCCACATAGAAGCCCACTATTGTTATTGTTGTGCCCTACAATATTATTGTTATGTAGGCTTTGATTGTATTGGGACCACTTAGACTCCTATATATAGAAAGGAGGTATTTTCATTTGTATCATCCAATAATTGTTCATTTATGTAATGTAAAGGAGGTTGCCCCCTCGAAGAGGCTGAATTCTAAGGCGTGGATCTCTCTTTTCTATCTTTTTGTGAGCTGGTTTCATAACACTGCATGTGGATCGAAAATTTATCTAGGAGATGATAATGGGTATGAGATCAAAGGATATGGTGACATTCCTGTGAAGCTACCTAGTGGTGACATTAGACACCTTAAAAATGTATTATATGTTCCAGGAATTAAGAAAAATTTGGTCTCTGTCTCAATGATTACTGACCAGGACATGCAAGTTCAATTCTTTAAGAATAATTGTGTCATTAAGGATAGCCAGATGGAAAAAGTTGCAACAGGAGTGCGTGTGGGGATCTTGTACAGATTATATGCAAAGAGTATGCCAGGATAAGCAATGGTTGCAGCTGGATCAACAGTCGAAAATCTCTGGCATCAGAGATTCAGCCATCTCAATTTGCAAGACCTCATCCTACTTCAGAGGAAAGGTATGGCCAATGGACTCCATGTTTTCATAATGTTAAGCTGGAATGTGATGGATGTGCATTAGGGAAAATGCATAGAGAAGAGTTCCCTTTGCATGTCAACAGAAAGGAAAGAGACATCTTAGAACTGGTGCATACAGACATTTGTGTACCTATGCAAACTAGGTCTTTAGGAGGAGCATATTACCTTTTGTTATTTACAGATGATTGCACTAGGTTTTCATTGGTGTACTTTCTAAGTAAAAAGAGTCAAGCCTTTCAGTACTTTAAAGAGTTTAAATCTATGATAGAGAACCAAACAGGAAAAAGGATAAAGATTCTTCGCTCAGATCAAGAGGGAGAATACAGGTTGGGAGAGTTCATGAATTTCTATAAGCATCATGGGATTGTGCAGCAATTTACAGTGCCACACACTCCACATCATAATGGAGTAGTAGAACGGAAGAACATAACTCTTGTGGAGTGCGCGAGAAGTATGCTTCAAGGTAAGGGTCTATCAAATGGTCTTTGGGCAGAAGTTATTAACACTGTTGTATATTTAAAGAATAGGAGTCCTACCAAATGTCTAGGCTTCAAAAACCCTTTTGAAGCATTGTTTAGACTCAAGCCAGCAGTTAGTCATTTAAGAATATTTGGGTCACAAGCTTATGCTCATATACCTAAGGCAGATAGGAAGAAGTTAGACTCCAAAGCCCTGAAATGTATATTTTTTGGATATGGCACTGAGTATAAGGCATATAAGTTATATAATCCCGTGATTCACAAGGTTTTTGCAAGCAGAGATGTTATTTTTCATGAACAGGTTGAAGAAGGAAAGGAGGAGTCTAACAGTGATAGCCACATTCCATTGCTGATAGAATTAAACAGTGAGGAAGATGAAGAGCAAGAGCAGAAACAAGAAGAAGAAGTAGCAGATAATGTAATAAATGATGATGCAAGCCTGGAAAGCGTTGAAATAGACAGAGTTGAGGTAATTCCCATACCTAGGAGATCAGGTAGGAAGACTTGACAACCTGCTAAATTGAGAGACTATGCTTTAATGTCTAAAATTTTAAACATTGTAGAACCTGCAAATTATGAGGAAGCAAGTAAATCTGATGAATGGAGGGCTGCAATGCATGAGGAAATTGAATCAATATATAGAAACCATACTTGGGATTTAGTTGAGTTGCCTGAAGGAAAAACCCCCATAGGATGTAAGTGGCTGTATAAACCAAAAATAAATGCAGATGGGAGTATAGAGAAATTTAAAGCTAGACTGGTAGCAAAGGGTTATTCACAGCAAGAAGGAATAGATTTCGATGACACCTTTGCTCCTGTAGCCAAATTAAACACAATTAGAATGCTAATTTCCTTGGCAACAAAACATAAATGGCAGCTACACCAGCTAGATGTTAAGTCTGCATTTCTAAATGGTGAATTAAAGGAAGAAATTTATTTAGTACAGCCTCAAGGTTTTGTGAAAAAGGGGCAGGAGCATTTAGTGTGTAAATTGAATAAGGCACTTTATGGTTTAAAACAGGCACCCAGGTCGTGGTATGAGAAAATTGACTCATTTTTTATACAGCATGGCTTTCATAGGAGCTTGAACGATCCAAATCTGTATACCAAGTTAAATAAACAGAGGCAAATTATTTTGATTTCTTTGTATGTGGATAATATGATCATAACAGGAAATGCTAACAATCTAATCAAAGAAATCAAGCAGCAAATGCCACAAGTGTTTGAGATGAAAGACCTTGGAGACCTTCATTATTGTTTGGGATTGGAGGTATGGAAAGATTCTGGACAAACTTTTCTCACTCAAGGGAAGTATGCCAGAAGCTTGCTGGAAAGGTTCAGAATGGAGAAGTGCAAATCAACAGCAACACCATTACAGCAGAATTTAAAGTTAAGCAGTGACGATGGCACTAAACAGGTGGATGCCACTATGTACAGACAGCTAGTTGGCAGTTTGATATATTTGATGACAACTAGACCAGATCTGGCATATTCTGTTAGTGTGTTGAGCCAGTTCATGTCAAAACCACTCGAAAGTCACTGAATTGCAGCAAAATGTGTGTTGAGGTATCTTAGTGGTACTTGTAATTATGGCATTTTGTACACTGACATTTCTGATGTTATTCTAGCAGGTTATTCAGATTCCGATTGGGCAGGTAACCTGGATGATTGAAGATCTATCACAGATGACGCATTTAGTATTGGATCCGGGGTTATAGCGTGGAGTAGTAAAAAGCAAAGTACTGTAGCTCTATCTTCATGTGAAGCTAAGTACCAAGCATTGTGTGCAGCCACATGTGAAGCTATTTGGTTGAGAAGACTTCTCAACGATGCAGGAGAAGGACAGAAAGAATCAACTAGTATCAAAACTGACAACCAGAGTACCATCAAGCTTGCATACAATCCAATTTTTAATAAAAATACCAAGCATATTGACACTCAGTTTCATTTTGTTTGAGAAAAGATACAGTCAAAAGAAATATGTGTGGAGTATTGTAAAACTTGTGATAACCTAGCTGATATTTTTACGAAGCCTCTAGGGCGTGTAAAGTTTGAGTTATTTAGAGGGATGCTAGGAGTTCAGGATAACCCCTTCTCCATTAAGGGGGGGGGGAGTTAAAAATAATCAATATTATTTTGTATTAATAGAGAAATGGTTACATAGTTATAACGTATCTCAGTTTAGGATTTGTTCCTAGAGTTTAGGAGTTTGTTTACAACTACCTGATTTCTAGTGATGTATTTAATATTGTAATATTCATTTGATGAAAGTAGAGTGAACGGAGTGTGAACAGAGAGAGAGTCTCTTCTTTGTTTGATTGCAGTCTCCAGGTGCAGTACTCACCTGTGAGCTGCAACTCCTTCTTTTAATTCAAGTTTTATTTTTATCTAATTCAAGAATTGCAAGATCAATTTCCCAATTTTAGTAGGAACCTATAGCGCTTTTGTAGAGTTTGTGATTTGCATGGAAAGAAAAACACATTAAAATAGAATAGAGGTGGATTTTAATGGGAGTACAGGAACAATCCATGGAATGCAGTTAACATTACTATATTGGTAAGATTGTAACAAATTGTGATTAAAAATGAGAAAAGTACATTTAAGTAACATAAAACATGTTCCTTTGATTCCTTTCACTAACTGTCTGGTCAATTTCAATAACATTTTCCTTTGATTCCTCTGCTTGCGCTGAAGTGTTTCCTTTAAGGCAATATTCTATTATACTTCAAGGTGGCAGATCTGCCCATCCTTCTCACATCTAAAAAATTATGGATTCAGTTGCAAAGCGTTTATTACGACACTGTTAGAGCATATTTACATTTTAACATTACAACTAGTGTCCAAGATTATAATAAGAATTGCATATCTGAAGGGAACTTATTACGGCACCACATGCACCTCTAACAATGCCTTTGTTGGAATGTAATATAAAGTGCACGAGTAGGGGCAAATTGTTATAATTTTTTCAAATTTTCAAAATTAACAATTAAAATCTAAGTAGTATATATTGTCTATCCTTTAAAGTTGTTCATTCCATTCCGTTATAGAAAATCCCTAAACATACAATAAACCATCATTAGCCCATTGTCAATCACTTACTATTAATGGGTCATTCTAGTTCCTGGGAAGAAATCATTTGGAAATAATCTAAGGTTGTATTGTTTTACAACTATGGTTCAGTTTGGATAAAAATGTTTAGAAGGTCAACACCATCCCATCTCTTCTTAATATCACTCTGATTGTAATGGAGTTGTTATGATTTTTTATAGTGTGCTTGGTATGTAAAAACATGAAATATATAATAATATAATATATAGAAATACATAAAATATTATAAATCCACTAAAAGAGTTTATTGAAGAGTAATAAAGAGATTATGGTATTAATGGAGGAGAACGTAAAAAGGGCCTTTGTAAATTATTTGATTAAACCCCAATGTTTTGGAGTTACAATATTTTTTTTCAAATCATAAGTTTGACTTGTGTCTATAAGATATCACATTTTTCGGAAGAGGGGAGCTTGAAACCAAGTAAAAGTCTATTATTTCTTTTCACGATGAATATTCAATTTTTTATTGAGATTTTTCTCAGGGGAGCTTATTTTCCTATTTGAATCTATCTTTTCTTGGATTATCAAATGAACTATTCACAGATAAATTTGTTGAGTGTGACGGATATTATTTGTTTGGAAATTGAGCCTATAATTCACTCCTTTGGTAGCTAAACAAAGGGTATTGGTAGCTCAACACAGGGTATATGTTACCTATAACTTAAATGGTGTTTTTTTCAAAACAATGAAATTATAAAAAAAAAAAGTGAGATACTTGCATATAATTTCTCAGAGGAGCATCCAATGGGTATTTTATTTTTTTTTAATTTTTGGATAAAATTGTTAATTCTAATAAAAAAATATGAAAGTTTAAGAGCTTATAATTTTGTTTACTTTGTGGACAAAAAATTTAAAAACAAAAACAAAATTAAAAGATTGCCATGTATGCACCCAATAATTGTTCAAAAGTAAATCAACTCTCTATGTAATCTTTTCAAGCAAAGATGTGAAAACTAGAAATCAAAGATACATATAAAAGCTACTTTTCATTGTCCCACGGGTAGCTTAATTGGTGATCGAAAGTAATGTGAAAACTGTGAAACTAAGAGGTCCAATGTCCAAATCCCCGAGTTGTGACCAAGTTTACCAATAGGAGGATAGGTCGTAGACCACTAGAGGTTTTACTAGTAGTTATGTGTCAAGTAGGCTAACGGTTTCTTCGGGGAATAAAAAAACTGTGGAAAAGAGACACAAAATGGAAATAGGCTCAAAAATCAAACCCAAAGTGACCAAAAGAAAATCTAGATAATATAAAAGTGACATAGACATATAGAAATGACTTAGAGAAAATATGTAGGTTTATGCATTGAATAAAATTGCTACTGCAACCACAATAAAATGTTTGTTTATGTTTATAATCAACTCAAAATGTAAATTTCTTTTTTCCTATCATATTCTATTAGTTTTAAGGGAAATTAAAAATAAAAATGATAAAATATCTCCTTTTTATTTTATTTATATGTATATTTCTTGTAAGTCCTTCACCCTAATTCAATGATAAGAAATATTGATAACATGGTTGACACATGGAATATAAAAATATTGAATGGGATAATGTCTTTTATAAATCCCCTAGGAGGATAAATAATGAACCTTATGACAATAAAATCATTTTTTTTAGAGTATAACAACATTGTTGTTTGCTAGTTTTGAAAAGTCCTTTAAATAATTTAGGCTATGATAATATTGAGAAATGCAATAGAAAAATCCCAGAATTAATTTTTAATAGTGTAAATTTGATCAAAATTTTTACTAATTACTTATACATGAAAAAATATAGCTTTTTATTTAAAGTCCCTCCTAATTAGGTTGACAAGATTAATCTTGTAATGTTCAGCTACAACTAGGTTTAAAAATAGTAATGTGGGAACCTTATGGTTTAAGTAATGAAATGGGTAAAAGTGGAGAATACCTAGAATGAAATTTAGAGGAGGATTGAGTAAACCATTTTCATTATTATTTTTCAAGCTCTTAAAACTCCTGGAAGAAGGATATTTGTGAAAAAAGGAGGTACAAGACTTTGTTGAGGGAGTAGAATTACCTAGCTAGAGTAGTATTTCTAGGTTAATTTAATTGATACCTATTGATGATGAAAATTAAATAATTATAATAATACATTGGCTCTTTTGATACAATGAAACATCTTAACTATGAAAGACCAATAATGAGAATTTTTAGATTTGAATCCTAGTACCTAGAAAATGGCAATATTTGAAATGAAATAATAGGAAGCTATCTATTTGGTTTGAAAATGCATTTATCTCAAAACCGCATCCATTGATCAACTAAAATTAAGTCTATAGTAAGTATTGAAATGAAATATGTAAGGGCTTCAATAACATATTTTTGTGGAATTTTTCGTATATTTTGTTGGTGTTTTTGCACAAAGATTTGTTGATTTTTATGTAAACCCCATTAGTTGCAACAAGATAAAATAAAATGATCAACATGTTAGTGAATTTGGATATACAATTGATCTAAAATTGGAGGAGAACTTCTCCTTCCTAAAAACTGATAGTCTTCTGATGCTTTGCAAGTAAAAATGGGTCTTATGGAAAAAAAAAGTTTTATGGTCTCTTTAAGGATAATGAGTTTGTTTTCATGTGAACTTTAAACAAGAAACATATCATCATTTAAATCATAAAGGCAAACATGAGAGAGATAACACAAAATTTGGTGATGTAGTCGACCCCTCCTAGGCTACATATCCAAGCCTGGTAACACAACTAGACCACTCCATAGATTTCAGTGATAAAAGAGCACATGAGATGTGTTGAAAAATGAGTGGTTAGTTGATCTAGAATTATGCAGGAATGCAACAGAATATAGATATAAACATAAACATATGGATGCAACATGAATAGAACTTCATTTCATTAATATCAAAGAACTGAAATATGCTTACATACAGAATGGAAATAAACTAGCTCGAGTGATGGTAGCTTATATCTAAGAAGAGATGTGATGGCTACATGCCTTTGAATTGCATTAAAATGAGGCTCGAAAGCCTATTTATTATTGAGAAACAATGGAAAACCCTAAACATCCAAAAACCTAACCTTAGGAGATGAAACTCCAAAACTATGGGCCTTGTTTGGGTAAATTGGTACATCCACTTCGTAACTTTGGCATACGATCTATGTTTGACGTGCACAATAGCTTGTTAGAAAGATCTATTCGAGGACTACAACTTTTGACTAAAAACATGAATTAAAAGCTCATGTTTTCCTATTTTCCCAAGAAAACGTCGTTTAGGTCCTCAAAATGGCTCTGAAGGTTCAGGACCCAAAAAAATACTAAAAATAGTAAATTGTGCTACAATTAAGGAAACTAAAAAACTAGAAGAAACAGTGGTGACGGTCCAAGTGGAATGAGTGGGTGGCCACCAATATCCACCTAGATCAGTTCTCCACCCTTAGGAAGCAATTGTCCCCATTGCGTTGAGTGCCTCCATGAGATGGCGAAACCTCTGTTGAACTTGGTCTATGGTGAACCACTTGCCTTGGTGCGGGAGTTGACAAACTTTGAGAATCTAATACAGTTGGATCTTTTGCTGGCGATTTTTCTTTATTTTTGTGTCCATGATCCAATTAGTTATGGCTTGTTCCATGCATTCTAGGTTTAACTCTGTTGGTATGAGTGTTTCTATGATGCTTGATGTGTCTAGTAATGGTGGAAAGTATGGTCGAAGGTAGTCCACATTGAACACTTGGTCCAGACAAAGGAATGGGGGAATTTTGAGGTAAAAACAATTATCTCCCATAGCCTTGGTAATGTTGTAAGCTCCATATCGGATTGGTATGAGCTTCTGATGGGCTCCAGTAAGGTGTTCTTTCTACAAATGCAACCAAACTTTGTTGCCCACCTAAAACTTGTGTGGCACCTGATGTTGATACATGTGTGGATTTTGTTTGTGTAGTCACAGGAGGCATGGCAACATCAATCATACACAATGGTTGAAATCTTAGAACCACTTGAAAGGGACTACAACTAGTCGAGCTATGGAGAGCTCTGTTATAATTGTGTTACACATAGGGAAGACTCCCACACTAGGTTTGCAGATGCTTGGAGTTGTACTTGCCGAGTATGTGCACTATCATCCTGTTGATTAGCTCTATTTGGCCATCAATCTCGGGATGGAATGTAGTCAACTTGGTGAGTTTATTGTCCAATAGTGTCTAGAGGCTTGACCAAAATGTGCTCATGAACCTACTATCTCGATCTGATACAATGGTCTGTAGGATCTAAAAATGCACCCACACTTGTTCAAAGAAGAGTTTGGCAGTGTCCTCTTCTTTGATACTCTTCTTATAGGTTGCCAATATGGTCATCTTAGAAAATGTGTCCATGACCACAAATACACAGTCATTACCATGCTTGGTAGAAGGGAGGTAAGACATATAGTCCATAGAGATGGATTCCAAAGGTTGGTTGGGGTAGGTAGAGGAGTGTACAGGCCTTGTCTTTTTATGGTTGGTTTGGTGATGGCACAGGCAGATCAGGATCTGATATATTTCCCAACACCCAGTTGGAGTTTTGACTGATAAAAGTACTTTTATAGTACAACCACAATTTTCTCCACACAAAAGTGTCCTACAAACTGATTTCAGTGCACCTCCCAAATCAGCTTAGCACGCTCACTTGAAGGATCACAAAGGTGGCCCAGGTAACATAATAATGCATCTTGGAGGTGGAAATCAAGAACTTTCTTGCCACCTACTAGCATCTGGTATATGGAGGCAAACTTTGGATCATTTTTGTATAGTTGCGGCCATCCAGTGGTCTAATGGCCACAAGAGTTATGAATAGTAGTCATTGTTGCAACTAGTGGTTGGCTGAGGCAGTCTACAACATGATTGGTGCTTCCGTTTTTTTATTTAATGCTCAAGTGGAATTGTTGCAGATATGTAGACCACTTCTGATGGAGATTTTTTTGCAACTTCCCTTATGTCTATATAAACTAAATAGGTCAGTGGTCGGTGTGGATGACTGTCTCCTTCCTCAGAATGTAATTCTTCCATTGTCGGTAAGCCTGCATGATGGAATCCATATTTTTATCATAGGTGGTGTACTTCTAAATTTTATTGGAAAGTGTCTCACTATGATAGGCCACTGAATGCCTGTGTTGGGTGAGGATTGCACCAATAGTGTAGTTAGAGGCATCTGTCTCAATTTGAAATGGTTGTTGTAGGTATGGAAATGTGAGTACCGGCGCGGAGCAGAAGTCACACTTCAACTCAACAAATGCCTTATGTTGTCACTTAGACAAAGAAAACTTTGTTTTCACTCCACCCTTAGTAATTTGACTCAAAGGCCAAGTGATATGGGAGAATTCGAACACTAACCTTCGATAAAAAATTGCAAGGCCCAAAATGTTGCAAAACTCTGTTAGAGTGGTTGGGGTTGGCCAATCCCGAATGAATTGGATATTTGTTAGATCCACATGCTTGCTATGCTCATCTATGATGTAACCCAGATATTAGACTTGGCTCATACCAAAGGTGCATTTCTCCAAGTTCGCACACATTTGTGCTGCCGAAGGGTTTCAAGGACTTGCTGAATGTGTTGCAAGTGCTCTTCCCAACTCTTGTTGAAGATGAGAATGTTGCCTAGATAAACAACGATGAATGAGTTAGTGAACGACCACAAGATGTCATCCATTAGTCTCATAAGAGTAGTAGGGGAATTTGTCAACCTAAAGGGCATAACCAACCATTAAAAAATGCCTTCCTTGGATTTGAAGGTGGTATTCCATACATATGTGGGCTATAGTGGAACCTGGTGATAGCTAGACTTCATATCGATCTTGTTGAAATACTTGGCCCCCTTGAGTTGGTCCCAAAGGTCATCAATTCATGGGATTGGATACCTATTCTTGAAAATGATTTTGTTTAGTGCATGATAATCAATGCAGAGCCTCTAGGTCCCATCCTTCTTCTGTACAAGTACAGTTAAGCTCCGACAAGGTGAGGAACTTGGTCATATGTGCCATTTTTGCAACAACTCCTCGATTTGCCACTTGATCTCTTCATTTTCTAGAATGGAGCGAAGATTTATCATCCCATTGGGTAGAGGTGCTACGAGAGTTAGATCGATCGAATGCTTGACCTGACAGTCAAGGGTACCCCTATGGGTGAGGAGAAGATGTCCCTATATTCTTCCATGACCATATCTACCTTCTTTTCTACATGGGGGAAGCATTCCTCAGGGCCATAGATGTTGCCATGATATTCCTCTTACTTTGAGAGAAAATCATAAAGAAAAACAAATTCATAGTCTGGGAGATGATCTTACTGCATTGCTTAGTAGAGATCAAAGAGATGGAAGTAGGCGGGGCTACCTCCAGTATCTTGTATAACTTATTACCTAAATAAATAATAATAGTGCGAGGCCTCGACCCATATACAACATGATGCTTCCACAACTATTGTTGGCTTAATAATACATCACAAACTTCAAGAGGAGAAACAGCATACAATACCTCATCCATGAAGGGCTTGATGTTGTATGGAAGGAGGCATTGCTGGCTGACATGAAGATATCATCCTTAGTGAAGCCGTTCGATGGTGTACAAATACAGGTGTGGTGTGAATGGCATACCTAACCACTTCACGACCTCTACTAAAATGAGGTTCTTTTGGATCCTGTTGTCGATAATGAATTACAGTGGTGAACCCTTCACCCACATTTGTGAGTGGAAGAGGTGCTCCCCATCCTCTATCTTTGAGCTCAATCTTCTAGATCTTGGTGGTGGCAACAATGGAACTCGTCTCTACATCAATAATTTATTTCCCTTTGTCATTCCGTTTTTCATTCCCCTTTTCGGGTTTTGACTCAGAGTCAGAACATGCATTTGATTCTGAAGCCATCAGCATGTCCACTATTAATTGCTTGCCTCGACACTCACTTGTGTTGTTAGTGGGGCTCTTATAGAACTCACACGGCTTCCCTGTGTCCTTTGTCTCTATGGTGTTGTTATTTTCTTGCATCTTCAACAGGTTGTCCTGGGTCACCCCGCCTTAGCTTTACCTTTTGCTTTGTGGTTTGGAGGTTCCTTTCCCTTGGTTCAGATTCATAGATCCAAAGTCTCGCTTCTTGTGTCTTAATCTCTAATCAATCTTGAGAGCATATTAGTAGGTGGTGCCAAGCAAGGATATGTAACTCCATCTCGTCTTGGATGTATTTGTGTAGACAATCGTGGCATTAAGTACCAGATGTTTCTCAGTATCCTTGATACCTAACTTCGTGCGAAGGGTATGAAAAATATTTGTGAACTCTGACATGTCTTGGTCCCTTCTGTGTCATAGTGTGGTCTAGTTTATGTACATATCTTCATAGCTTCTAACAGGGTTATATTTCTCCTTGATGGAGTCTCTAAAAGAGTTCCAAGTGGGTGTGGTTGAAAACAATGAGGCTTCCCTTTCGTCCTTCTGCTCATAGTAGGTTTCCCACTAGTCCTTGATGTGGGGATGGTTTAGGGCCACAAAATGGCTCCAAAAGTTCAGGACCCAAAAAACTGCCAAAAATAGTGCTACAATTAAGGAAATTGAAAAACTTAAAGAAATAGTGGTGGGGGTCCAAGTGGAATAGGTGGGTGGCTACCAATATCCACCTAGATCATTAGTTTCCCCTTTAAGGATACATTCTCCTACAAATAACTCTCACTCTAAGAATCATGACCACCTACATTTAGTCATGAAACATTCAACAAGAAAAGGGCTCTCACATCAAGACCCTGTACTCCATCTGAAAATGAGCATAAATGTACAACAACTCCACATTGAAGTACAAAAAAAGAGATTTCCTGAAAATGAAATACTGAGAAAAGACAAACATTAGCTGCACGATAGAAGTCACAACTACTGTAGATAACTTACGAAGCCTGGAAAACCCTTATAGGGTCCTCTCCATGCTCGAAAGCCTTGAAAAGATGCTTCAAACCATTGATTGTCCCTAGCACCCATATTCTCAAACTTGCAAAATGTTTTTCTCGAAGTGCTCTGATCAGCAAACAGATGGTTCCATTGGATTCAGAATGTCCAGAAACCCCTATATGGCCTCTTCTTCGGCTCAAAAAGGCCAAAAGTCATCAAGTTATGGCTCCCCTAAGTTTATCTGGCTATTTGTCCTCCAAATTGGATGAACCTGCAAAAAGAGTGACATTTTTTTCCCTTTTATCCATCTTGGAGAGGAAACGTTTTCCCAAAATATGTGTAGATTTTCACTTCTTTTAATTTCCCAATAATGTCATGAGCACAAAAATATGGCCACATGGCGCACTATAAGGCTAGGGGCTGGGCCAATAGTCTGTGCCCGTCAGGCTTTTCACCCTTTTCCCAGACTGAGGTCGCATGGAGGTGATGTGGATGGGGGCCAGGGTTAACTGCCCACCCCCAACATGTTAACCCTCAAGGTTTTTTCTATCACTTACACATAAATAATGCGGTTAGGGCTAACCACCTTCCCATAGCACTAAAGCCCTTTATCTTTTCGCCGAAGGTTATATGAAGCACCATAGGACTTGGGCTAGGGTTTATAGGCTGCCTCCTCCACCAAGCTCCCAATGTCCTCAACTCTCAGTCCTATGGCCTACTCTGTGACCAAGGGATGGCCCCTTCATTGCTTCGCCTTCCACTCCTTCATTCTTTTCCATGGTCATGTGGGTGTAAGACGACCGTGGGTCAGGGCTCACCACTTGGCTCCTCCTCCCAATGCACCCATAACATAAAGTTTAAATACATGTGACAAACATTATAGTTAAGAACCAACATGTAGCCTAATGGTAAAGGATGGAGTTTACGGGTAGCAGGTCATGCAGTCAATACTTGTCGAGGCCTTTGAGCCCATAAACAAAATTTTAGCTAATGTGGAGGCACCACATGGCCAACAAAATATACTGCAACCAATCAAATTTGACCAACTCACACCTATAAGATCACAATACTTGGTGAGCCATGATTGGTTTTGTATGCCCAACTGGAATGCTAACATCATCATGATATCAACAGTACGAACTGCCTAGTCAACAACCCAATCAGCACACCTGCAAAATGTTTAGTTGTTGAGACAACTCATCATAACTTTGGCATACAACATCGGATTGAGGCAATTCAAGTGGCATTGGATTCGCAACGATGAATACTACAACTTGATTCTAGTTTCAAAAGATTTTGGGCTCTTTCATTTTTGAGAAAAATTTTGATTTTTGGATCATACCTCCCAACTTGGAACTTTTGGATACCAAAATTTATCTTCTCCTAGCAAAAAAATAGGGAAGAAGCTCAAAACTTTCCAAATCTCAATCCTTAATGTTCTGTTTTTAATTTGTGCCTTCAAGCTCCAATCAAGATACTCCACTTATCCTCTACATGAAGTCCTCACCTTCCTGTCAAGAATTGAGACACAATTCTTAAAACCATGCAGGAACAAAAACATTGATGGATCAAATCCAAACATTCTCTCCTAAGCCATGTTTCAAGGTTCGAACGACTTCTTCATGAAGTTCCCTTTTTGAAGACAAACTTGACTTTCCATCTTGGAAATCAGAAGCAATTCAATGCTTTCCATGCACTAATTCAATTTTTCTTAATTGTCCTCAAACTATGCGTGTACATAAAGTACTTTGGTTGTAATAAGTCAATGACACAACTGAATTTTTCCATAAAAACATAGTCATTTCTTGTATGATCTTTTTCAAAGATTTTATTCACAACAAGCTTCATCTTGAAACACTTGTATCGGTGAGCACATGACGCAATTGTAGATAAACTAGACGACATACACAACTTCATCCCAAAATTCCTCAAATAATTGGACTCGTAAACAAGCCAACATAACATGAAAGGTCAATGAAAAACATACTTGTTGCAAATAGTGACTATTCTTGTTTCACTTTACAAAATACCCAAGATAGGTAATGAAAAACAAGTATTTATAATCTATAAAGCAACAAACTATACAAAATAGTCTACCCAATATTTGACTCTCCTAGGCTTATGGGTTCTCTTTCTAAATCTATTATGCTTTGAAGGTTTCCTTAGGAACTATGCTAGCATCCTCTTTGCCACCTATTTATTTCCTTGCATTGGTTTGCACTTAGATACTTTCAAGCTTCTTGCCCATACATGTAACTTGGTTAGAACAAGCTCTGATACAAATTGATATGAAACTAGACGAGAACTTATCCTTCCCAAAAAATGACCCTCCTCTGACGCCTTGCAAGTAAAAATGGATCTAATGAAAATCACAACTTTTATGTTATCTTCAAGGATAATGAGTTAGTTTTTACGTGAAATTTAAACAAGATGTTAGAGTCCTATAGTGATAGGATTCATAATTTTGGATTGGCTAAGTTTGAGCCTTGTAATATTGTACGTACCTTTTCTTTCTGCAAATTTTTTCCATGTTAAAAATAAAAAATATTTAAAGAGTGTATGTCCTCAAAGAAACATCAAAGGAAAAAAATAATAAGGAAACGTCAAAAAATGAAAAAATATGAACCCCAAAAACAAAAATAGATCATGAAAGTGTGCAAGTCTAAATTCCACTACTATTTTACTGCTTTACTGTCTTAAATAATGGTTGTGTGTAGCTTGTCATACATGCCACAACCCATGGTAGTCAAACTACTTAATATTGACTATTTCATGCTTTGAATTTTATGTTTATAGTTCGATAATAAAATATGACCAAACAGTTTAATCTTGGCAGATCATTAGATAGGTAGAGAAAATAAAAGGAGCTCATTAGTTTAATCTGAGCCCTTGGATGATTTAAGGTTAGAATTAGATAGTTTACTTTTCAAAAGAAAAATTAATGATAAGGGTTTGCTAATCTAAACACACCCAAATAAAATGAAGAAAAATGTTAGAGTAAGTAATGGGTAAGTAGAAGAAAGGTTGTTGAAGTATAAAGCTAATTGGATAAAAACACATTTATCATGCTTCATTATATGTTTAAATGTGCATGAGCATTTAAGAAGGAATAAACAATTGTTTACAAGTTCATTTAATTAACTCCCCTTCATTCTTTTCACCCCTTTACTTACTAATTTCCCCGTCCACAAGTAAGTTCTAGTACTTAAATCCTTCAAGTCATAAAGGCTCAAAGAATTTCTCTGACTTTTTGTGGGACTGAACTCTCAACTTAATCACTTATGGACATCAAGTGTTAGAATTCCCTTCATAAAATTCATTTCCCTTCATTTCCCTAATAAAACCCCTTTTCCTAAGGTTAAACTTCAACCAAGTTAAAATTCCATTTCATTCAAAAAACCCACAAAAATATTTTATCCTAAGTATAAATTGTATGTGAATAAAATGCACAAATGTTACATTATGCTTAATGGTATGTTCAGTCTGCTCATTTCATATTAATTTTTAACATAATATTATAGTTCCCGATATACCTCTTCTTGTATTCAATTAAATCCCCTATATAATACCCCAACCCTTAGGCTAGCTATAAACTATACTTTTCCCCATATTCCTGACAAAACCCACTTAATACACGATTGCATAGTAAACCTAAACTAATCCGGTCATTAAGCTCCGCCCGATCGTTTAATCCCATGATTAAATCCTAATTAATCCCAAACCACCAAGGATTAAAGCCCCCCCCCTAAACATATGGTCATATCATCTGCACACATCCCTTGCCCAACTGCCATTCGATCATTATTGCCCTCATTCGACAGTCCATAGCCATATCAGCTTCACCCACCATCCAACCTTTACCCACTTGATAAAGTGTTTTTCTTGGCCCCCCATTTGCTACGTGTTGAGCACTGGCATAGATCAGGTGAGCCTTCCTAAATACTGCCTCCTCCATGAAAGCGATGTGATGACTTGGGAAACCGCCTCCCCGCTCAACTCGAAAAATTGCCCATTGTTCATTTGTGAAATTACCTGCCAAAAAGTGACAGTTGCTCAATAAAAGGCCAAGAAGCCCTTTTTCACCTTTTTCGCTCATTTTCTTTGTGAACCTCTACGAACCATTGCGACACCTGCAAACGTTGAAATTACCAATTGACCTCAAATTCCACTCCTAAAGAAGCTGCAAATACCCCAATCAACCTCTCAGTCTGTACCAGAGCCATTCAAACTCTTGCAGTTGCTGAGAACACCGAATTTGTAGTTAATTCACCAAATTCCAGGTATTTGAAGACAAATTACCAGACAACCCTTTCAATTTGAAAACATTTAGTATTTGAAGTGTTTTAATTAAGTAAAATTAATTGAAATTACTTTAAATTTAAAAGTTTGTGCCCAAACCCTTCTGAAAGCTTCCAGTTTCCTTCAAAACCTCTGAATAAACCTGTAGTGCCAAATTCAAATCCACAAGAACTGAATTATGGCTGTCACCATCGCCATGGATGTTAGACCTATCACAACTCCCCATTTGGACCTTGACCACCTCCTGCTGGCGAACAAAGATTTTCAAATCAGAGAAAAAAGTGCATATGAGATCTTGCTCAACATTCATTGTTTGAGTAAAGACAAATATCTAAACCATTCTGATGACATTGGCCTTTGGGCCTCCAATTGGCCCAAATACCAATTTCTCCAAGTACATATTTTTCCTAAAATTGTCCATATGCGCCATGCCTATTACATTCTGAGCTAGGGAGCTATAATGTCCCCTGACCAAAAATTTTTGTTCACAATTACGACTAAATCAATTAATGAGATTTTGCAGGTTCAACTAGGTCCAAACCTGACCCCACTCTCCATTATAGATTTGTTAGACCAGTACACCAAGTTGAGTCCCTCTATACTGGCCCAAATATTCTAAACTATCATTATAGAAGAGAAACACATTCCTAAATATGCCCATCCATATGTTTCTGCCATTTTCTCTAAAAGGGGCAAGCATGTTGTGACTATGATATTATGTATTCTAGGTTGTACAACAGATGAATTTGTTGATGAGCTCATCCAAGCCTTCATGTTTACTTTCACCCTAGGAAAGCCTCTTGCTTCTTTGTACAATTATGCCCAATTCATAGCCGAAAGGATGCATGAGCAGTTTACCAGAATGCACAATGAAAGAGTATTCTAATAATGATTTTTACTATACCATATGTTTCTTTATTACCAGTCAGACAGATTTTTCTTCACCTTCCAGAGTCTGGATACTAGAGGCTAGCCCAAGTCTATTATATTTTGGACACCACTTTTCCATTAGTATTCATCACCACACACCTACACAGACTTCATTGACTCTTTTGTCCATCTAGTCATGACCATGCTGATAGGAAGTCCTCCACCTAGAATAAGTCAATAGATCAAAAGAGTCCTCCAATTTTCCAAGCAAAGTAAAGTGGGAGATTGGTACCTTTACTAAAATCACACTAAAATAAGAATCTATGGTTGCTCGCTAGCCCCATAAAAACTCCCCAAATACCTCTCCATGAGGTTATTTTCTCTACAGTATTATAGTGAGATAATGAACTCTGATGAAGTAAAAAAAATTTCAGCCAAGAAAAGAACTCAGTTCAAAGTAAAAAATTAGTTAGGCCCTTTCATTTGCAATTCTAGAGAAGCACAGCAGGAAGCAGATCAAATTCTGCGACAAATAAAGTTCCAAAACAATTTCATGTGGAGATATGACCCTCAAGGGTTTATGACTAAACATAAACAAAAGGTCAAATTGGGGCCTTACATTCATCACCCCATACCAAAGATAGAAAGATATGCCATTCAATCTGGGTGGTTGGAAAACACTCTCATAGACAGGGATAGTACAAAGGTAGATGTTAAAATACCTTGTGTGATTTAGAAAGACAGCTTGATGAAAGCTCATTCCTACAGGGACCATAGAAAGAAGGAACCATGAGTACCCCTATTGTTTTTCAGACTCCTCAGAATGAGGAAAATAATCCCAAGAGTAATAGAGAGGGAGCCTCCAGTTCAGGCATGGAAACTTCAAATGTGTAGTATGAAGCCAGCCTGAGCAAAAGGCCAAGGCTCAATCCTATTTCAGAATAGGAAGACTCAGAAGGCTCAAAAAAATAACTAATATTGAGTTAGACATGAGCAAGGGCACAACTCCATCTGGAGGAACATAGGAGGCATCTACATCACATACTCAAATGTTATAAAGGCAGCTCAGTTTATAAGTCTCCTCATTTAGTAGGCATGCTGATAAAGAAAAGAACATAAAGGATAGGTTCAAGGAAATCAAGATGAGAAATGAGAAACTAAAGGCACAATCATATGCACAATATCTCAAGATTAAACCTACTAATCAAACTAGGTTGATGTCAACTTTTGACATCAAGGAAGGAAAGATGCAAATGTCCTTCATAAAGCCAATTGTACAACAACCAAGGACATTAGCAGATTTCAAGAAGATCAATTTTGAGGTATTGGAAAGGGATATTCATCCCATTGACCAAATTGAATTTCACAAACAGGCTGGAGAAATGATTTACTCCACCCTTACAGGAAAATCCATAGTTGCCCATTAGTTGCAGCATTCATTGAACAAAATTTCAGCCCAGTATTAATTGGCAAAGGCCTCCTCATAGGCCAAAGAAACTAGAATCAAGTCTTGGGAAGACTTAGTGATTGAATTGGGACATGATCCCAAAGACATCAAAGCTATTGGAAAATTGATTAAGAAAAAGAATGATGGCATTGCAGCGCTCTAAAAGCAATTGAAGATGCCTCAGCTCTAACATCCTTAGACACAGGAAGTCTTGGAGAACCAAACTAGACATGAAGAGTTGATGGACTTAGTCCTCAAACTAAATGATCAATTAAGGGATACAAAGAAGGAATTGGATAGTTTAATCCAATTGAAGGAAAGTGATCTTGGAACTGCATCAGTGAATGTCATCCCAACAGTCTCAACGGTTGTTCCTTCCACATTGGCAGCCTCATTAGCTCCCACAGCTCTTATGGCCACAACACAACTAGTTTCCACAGAGTCTACATCAGTAGCAAGTACATCAGGTGAATAAGCAACAAAGTTGGTTAGAGCAATGGAAGAAATTTCCATACAGACAACAGAGATGAATAAGATGAAAGAAAAGGTGACAAGCTTGGAAATTGGTTGAAGGGAAAGTACCCCTAGGGTCCTTTGGGCTAAGACTCTACTAGACTGAAAATTGCTTATTCAAAGAAACACACACACACAGCCATAATTTTTACTTTTAAGCAAATTCTAATGTTTAGGGCACATACCTAAAGTCCTACGTTCGAGAAGACCGTTAGAGTGCAAACCCTTCTTGGAGTTCCCTTCTTCTTTCTTTGACCTGCAAGACCAACAAATCAAAGAACACAACAGTACCTGTACAAATACTTATGTATAAATCATCTTCATGCTATAAAGTTAGTTATAAAAGATCTTTAAGTAACCACTTTCATAAGAATTCAACACAAGAATTTCATAAGCATAAAGAAAGATTATTCGGGAACAAAGACGTGTTTCTTTATAAATAAAGGCAAATAAAGTACATATATCGGAAAGATATCACCTGAACACCTTCAGCAGGCTCCAAGCAAGCTTCCTCCTGGATTCGTTCCAGCCTCAAGCCTCCGACAAGAGCTCCTTCCAAGTCCTACTCCAATGATGGTATCAAGGATGAATGATCACCAATACACATGGAAACAAGGGTTTCCTATGCAAGATGGGGGAAGTGCAGAAAGCACCAAGGACTTCAGACCTGGTCTAAGGGGAAAATCTCAGCATAATAATCTTGCTCTCCTTTCTCTCTCCCCTTGGCCTTCCCTTTGATATCTTTTTATACCCTCTCCAAAGTAGTTTTTTAGTTAGGAGTTAGTTGGGAACAGTTGGGCCACGGGCAATAACAGGTGATCCAGCAGGTAAACCCCGCGATCTCCGCCCGAAAAAGAGGAATTTATTATTTTTTAAGTGTTTTAATAGATACACGCGGGTTGAGTATAACAGACCCGCGTGTACACGCGTTTAACTCAGGGCAATGTCGCGTATAAGGAATAAAACACTGTTTTTTAAATTTTTGGACCAGGTCTGGAAGGAGGGGTTGCCCTAGGCCATGAGTGCAGCATCACAAACCATAAGAGTGAGATTTGGAGCTATAACAGAAATTGATTACAAGCTTGCTAAATTCATGCACAAAGAAGAAGTGAAAAAATTTGCTAGGATGAGTGAGAGATTGAAAGCCATGGAGAAGGACCTAACAGTAAAGGAACCCCTTCGGCAGGCTAAGGAACTACTATCGGCCAATATCATTGACTCTGTCAATTATATTTGGCCATCTATTCAGGTTATTTTTGAACAGATAGATTTGATAAAGATGGCTATAGAGGCCATCGAAAGAGTAAAAGAAGAAATAGGACAAGTGCCAGAAGATGCTACCAGAATTATCCAGTTCCTTAACAGTGAAAATAAGTATGAGCTTCGGGAATTGGAAATAGAGGAAAGAATAGAGACAATTTTTGAGGTGAGAAAGGTCCTCTCTAAGAGAAACTTAATGCTAAACTTGGAGGACAAGTGTCAGAATATGCAGGTAGCCATTGACAAATTTATGGCTAAGTTTCAAATTTTGAGAGAGAAAGGGTTACCCAGTCCCTTAGTGATAAATGACAAGCTTGTGACACAGTAGGATTACAATAGCAAAATCAGAGAGCTAGCAAAAGAACAGGTCAATACATCATCAACCAAGGCATTGCCAATAGGCAAAGTACTCTATTAGACATTTGAAAACTTGTTTTACCTCCAGAATGAGGCAAAACACCTGTTTATCAATAAGCCTACTTTTTCCAAGTACACCAAGGTGGACGAAATATATAGGAGGATGCTAAAAATCCAATTACCTGATGCTGATGCATGGGAGAAATTAATTGATTTCCTGTAAGAAATATGAAGTAAAAAGGTAAAAGTACAGTAAAAGTAAAACAACCAGGTCAAAAGATGAAGACAGATTAGCGGAGTTAAAGTGTATCAGTGTCAAAGTGTATAAGATGAAAGCCAAAAGTAAATGAAGCTTCCAACGTAAAAGATCAAACAACAAATCAGCATAAAGGGCTAAAATCAAACCATAAAAGACAACAATACTGAAATAAAATGGACAGCATGAAGCAGTTCAATAGCTATCTCTATCTTCTTGCAGGAATATATTTTTATTTCCTAGATTAAACCTCAAATTAGTTTGAGATATTTTGTAATAAACTTTTGTATAAATACTTCACAATTCGAAGTATGTGGTGTGGATTCTATTAGACATTTCTATAGACTTTTTGATCAAGAAGAACCAGAAGGTTATTGTATCAGTTGATGAGCAAACAAGCTAGATTGACTAATAAAGATTAGACTGTTCCAAGCATTCATGTGTTGAGAGAATTTCAAACAAGTATTTGTATGTGTTATTGTCATTTTTTCTCAAAGTTGTTCATAATCTTATATATGTTTCAATCTAAATGCTATAACTGGAATAATATTTTAGAACTTGTTTAAATCACACTCGGTTTTAACAGTTAAGCATTTGAATGTTTTCTTCTGATATTTAAATTAAATAATTCTTAATTGCATTTTGGTTTAGATTGATTTCATGAATAATCCAGGTTAAAGGATTCTTAACTGCCCTTTGATTTCAATTACCCCTTCCTTCCGCATTCATTATCCAGGTCTGAGAACTCTTAACTGCTCTCTCACCCCAAGTAAAACCCTTTCACCCCTCTATCTCAAACATCCTAAATACACTCTGCTATCTTGCCCTTGGAACATCCCCTTTAGTGAGTTAATCCAGTCATGCTTCCTTATCAGTTGATTTCATATCCCAATGGTCTAAATGACATCAATTTATCCATCTTTTTAACAGATCCCACCACCCAATTTCAAACAAAATCAAAATCCCTTGAAACGTCATAGCTAGCCTAAAACTTCTTAACTAAATCAAAGTTAAATCTTAAAGAGAGAGCCTTCTCTAAGCATCAGGAAGGCTACGTCCTCATCTCCAAAAGTGGATAGTGGTTACATTTGTTTTTTCCTTCTTATTACTTCAAAGGAATTATCAGACTGATAACACAAGAAACATATCATCATTTAACTCATATAGGCAAAAATGAAGAGAAACAACATAGAATTGAGTGACAAAGTTCACCCCTCCTGGGCTACATCTCTGGGCATGCTAACATAGCTAGACTGCTCCATAGATTTTATTGATATGAAAAGAGTACATGAAATGTGTTGAAAAATGTGTGGCTAGCTTCCACTTGAAGGAAACATTCAACTGCAAATAACTCTCACTCTAAATAGTCAACAAGAAAAGGGCTCTCACGTCAAGATCATGTACTCCATCTAAAAATGATCATAAATGTACAATAACTCCACATTGAAGTACTAAAAGAGAGATTTCCTCAAAAAGAAATAATGAGAAAAGACAAACATGAGATGCACCATAGATGTCACAACTGTTGCAAATAACTTATGAAGGATGGAAAACCCCTATAAGGTTCTCTCCATGCTCAAAATCCTTCAAAAATTGCTTTAAACCATTGATTGTCCCTGGCACCAATCAACTGAAACCTACAAAACGTATTTCCATAATTTCTCTAATCAGTAAAAAGAGGGTTCCATTGGATTTAGAATGTCCAAAATCCCATATCTCGTCTCTTCTTCTGCGCAAAAATGCCAAATAATCATCAAGTTATGGCTCGCTTGTTATGAAACTAGCTCAAGAAAAAGATAGAAAAGATAGATCAACACCTTAGAATTCAGCCTCTTCAAGGGGGCAACCCCTTTTACATTACATAAATGAACAATTCTTGGATGATTCAAATTACAAAACCTCCTTTCTATATATAGGAGTCTAAGGAGTCACAATATAACCTAGCCGACCTAACAATAATAATAGAAAGCCACAAAAATAAAAATAGAGGGATTCTATGGGGCACAGTAATAACAATATGGGGATAATAGAGGCACAACAATATTAATAAGGGGTACAACTACAATAGTAATGGGGTAATCACTAGTATTATAGAGACCCAACATGCCCCTCTCCTTCAAAAAAGTGTTGTCCTCAACGCTTGAGAAGTTCTGGATGCTTCTGTATAAAATTCTCATCCTCCCATGTGGAAACTTTAGCGGATAAGTTCTTCCACTTGATAAGATACTCCGAAATTGATCGATTTCATAGTTGTCGAGTTATTGTTTCTATGACTGCTTCCAGTTCCAATATAATTTTTCTTTCCTCGTCAAGTTCTGGCAATATTGTTTGAACTGGGAGCTTGTCGCCTATAACCTTCTTTAAACATAAAACATGGAAAACTGGGTGCAATCGAGAAGCTGCAGGAAGCTCCAATTTGTATGCCATAGTACCAATCTTGTGCAACACCCTGTATGGACCATAATACTTTGGTGATAATTTATCATCCTTCTTAGCTTGCTTCAGGGACATTTTCTTATATGGTTGTAGCCGTAGGAATACCCAATCACCTACATCAAAACTTCTTTCGCTACGATGTTGATCTGCCTGTTGTTTCATTCTGTTCTGTGCCAACACGAGGTTATCCTTTAAGAGTTGGAGGACTTGTTGTTGATGTTCAATGTGATGTTCCACTGCTTGAACCTTAGAATTTTCTCTTAAATATGATGTGATGGATGGTGGATGATACCCACAAAGTGCCATAAATGGGGTCATTTTTGTTGTTGTATGGAAGGAAGTGTTATACCCTCATTCAGCCAGAGGAAACCATTTGACCCATTGTGTCTGTTTATTAGATACAAAGCAACGAAGATATCCTTCCAAGCATTTGTTTACTATCTCAGTTTGCCTATCAGATTGAGGATGATAAGATGAGCTATGAGCTAACTGAGTACCAAGACAAGAAAATAATTTTGTCCAAAAATTTTGAGTGAAAATGGGATCTCTGTCACTTACAATAATCTTTGGGTTTCCATGTAGCTTTTGAATTGTTTCCATAAATGCAGTAGAAACTGTACTGGCTTTAAATGGATGTGATAATGCACAAAAGTGCACATACTTGGTAAGTCTGTCAACTACCACCATGATGACACTCTTTCCCTCAGACTTGGGTAAACCTATGATAAAATCCATTGAAACCTCCTCCCAACGTTGGCTTGGAATGGATAAAGGTCCTAATTGTTTCAACTTTATTTTGTTAGCAAACCAAACATTCCGCCACAAACTTT
The DNA here is from genome assembly GCA_031772625.1 of Pinus tabuliformis. Classification (NCBI taxonomy): domain Eukaryota; kingdom Viridiplantae; phylum Streptophyta; class Pinopsida; order Pinales; family Pinaceae; genus Pinus; species Pinus tabuliformis. Next base: position 1,046,968,578 of record CM062809.1, on the reverse strand, counting down.
TGAATATCTGATTTAAGGCCATCCCAAAAAAATTCCTTCTTAACCCTGTGGTAAGTTTTTAAAAATCCTGAGTGCCCTCCTAAGGGAGAAGTGTGCAATTCCATAAGAATCTTTTGTTTTAGTTGGGAATTATTACAGAGGTATAAGCGATCTTTGTACCATAACGAATCATTTTTCCAGCTAAATGTATCAGACATACTGGAATCTTGTTGTAACTTTCGAATAAGTGCCCACACTTCTTCGTCATTCTTCCATTCCTCCCTTGCTTCATTTATCCAATCTAGTTGGATAATAGAAATGGCGCACAAAAATGCTTCCACATCCTCATTCTTTCTTGAGAGTGCATCTGCCACCACATTTTGCTTCCCTTTTTTGTAGATGATTTCAAAGTCATAACCCAACATCTTTGTGACCCACTTTTGTTGCTCTTCAGAGGATAATCTTTGTTCTAAAAAATATTTAAGGCTATCATGATCCATTTTTACCTTGAAGTGTCTTCCCATTAGGTAGGGTCACCATTTCTTAAGTGCATGGAGTATTGCCAACATTTCCTTCTCATAAATAGCTTTGTGTAAAAACTTTCCCTTGATTGGACGACTTTCAAAAGCAATGGGTCTTTCATCTTGCATTAAAACAACACCAATTCCATTTCCTGAAGCATCACATTCCATAATAAAGGTTTTTGTGAAGTCTGGTGTAGCTAAGACCGGTGCTTGGCACATTGCCTCTTTAAGATTTTGAATGCCTTTGTTGCTTCTGGAGTCCATGAAAATACATCTTTCTTCAATAATGTTGTTAGAGGTGCTGCTATTCTCGCATAATTCTTAACAAACTTGTGATAATACCCTGTCAACCCGAGAAATCCTCGCATATGCTTTATGGATGTGGGAATTTTCCATTCCTTAATGGCTTTAATTTTGCTAGGGTCTACCTTAACTCCTTCATGAGATACAATATGACCCAAATATTCCACCTCTTGTACTCCAAAGAAACATTTGGATCTTTTTGCATATAATTGTTTCTCCTCCAATAGTTGTAGCACCCTATCAACATGTTCAACATGATCCTTCTAAGACTTGTTGTAGATTAGTATATCATCAAAAAATACTAACACAAATTTTCTAAGGAATGGTTTGAAAATTGAATTCATCAAACCTTGAAATGTTGAAGGTGCATTGGTAAGGCCAAAAGGCATGACCAAAAATTCATAATGACCCTCATGAGTTCTAAATGTTCTTTTCAAAATGTATTCAGTCTTCATTCTGATTTGATGATATCCTGAACGAAGATCCAACTTGGTGAAGTAAATTGATCCATGCAATTCATCCAGTAATTCATCAATGACAGGAATGGGAAGCTTATCTTTAATAGTGAGCTTGTGGAGCTCCGTATAATCTGGACACATGCGCCATGATCCATCCTTCTTGTGCACCAATACTACTGGAGCAGAGAAAGAACTTTGACTAGGTTGAATTATACCAACCTCTAGCATTTCTGCAACCATACATTCAATTTCACTATTTTGGGCAAAAGGATATCTGTACGGCCTAATGTTTGGAGGAACACTTCTTGGAATCAGATGAATAGCATGATCATGATCACGAATAGGTGGGAGACCTTTGGGAGTCTCAAATACCTTGGAATGATTGTCCAAGACTTTTTGGAGATCTAGAGAAATAGATGATTCCAATGTGGAAACATCTAGCGAACATAATTGTGCAATTACACCTCTTTGCTCCTTTTTTAGAAGCTTTGTCATACTGTTAGAGCTGATTATATTTCCCGGTTTCCCTGCAATACCCCTTAGTTCAACTTCCTTTCCTTCCACAGAAAATTTCATGAAGAGTTCTTGAAAATTAAAAGCTATTGTACCCAAGGATTGTAGCCATTGGACTCCTAGTACAACATCAACACCTCCCATTGGAATGGAAAGCATTGGGCTAGTCAATACATATTCTCCCATGGATAGCTTGATATTATGACACTTTCCCGAGCAATTTATTGTTCCTCCATTTGCAACCATCACTTGAGACTCTGGTTTTGGATATAAGAAGCAATTCAATTCTTTTGCTACCTTACAATGAATAAAATTGTGGGTACTTCCTGAATCAATCAACACTATTACCTTTTTCTTCTTTATTTGTCCTTCTATCTTGATGGTTTGAGGAGTGGTAATTCCTACCAATGCATTACAAGATATGGTCGGATTCATTTTTTCTTTATCTAGGCTTTGTTCCTGGAGTATATCCTCTTCTTTTGACCTTTCTTGCTCCTTTTCTTCTTCCTCTTCACAATCTATGTAAAATAATTTCTTCTCAGCACACTTATGACCTTTAATGTATTTGCTATCACAACTGTAACAAAGCCCTTTTGCTCTGTTTTCTTCCAATTGTTGTGGTTTCAACCTTATAGGTTGTGGAAGACTAGGGGCAACAACAATTCCATCTTTATAGTTGTGAGTGGTATGCTTCCTGGTTTCCATAATTTTGCTTTCCATTTTTCTTGCTAACCTGAATGCCTTCTCTAATGAATCAAGTTCCCAAAGGCGAACATCATGTTGGATATTATCCTTTAAAGTCCCTATGAACACATCAATCCTATGCTCCTCTGTAATATTTTTTACCCTTATGTTCAACTTTTGGAACTCCTCAACGTGCTCCATTATTGAACCCTTTTGTTTGAGACTTATCAATTGGCTAAAAAAAGTGTAGCTTTTTGTATCCTCATAATGTGCTGTCAATTATTCCGTAAAAATTGCCCAAGTGATAATTTGTTTATGAGAGCAAAGTCATTGATACCATACAAACTGATTTGGTTCCAAATATAAAGTTGCAATACATACCTTTTGTGTGTTTTGCACATTATTGAGATCGAAAAATTGCTCCATCTGTAATATCCATGTTGCGGGATCCTTTCCATCAAAATTCCTCATATCGATTTTTGAAATATGGTGGGTCTTCGATCCAACATTAGGGTCTATGGAATCATGATTAACATTTCTTTTGTTCTCATCATGAGTTTCCTTTACTACCATTTCACCATTAGTGACCATTTCTTGTAGCAACTTATTCATATTTATCTTCAATTCCTCCATGTCTGTCTTCAAATCTGTCTTCCAATCATCCATCTTCGCTTCCATGCCATTCATCTTAGCTTCCACTCCCTTTATCTTAGATTCCATGCCATTTATCTTAGCTTCTGTTAGCTTTTGTGAGACTAACATTTGTTGCACTTGGTCTTGTAATTTTGATATATCATGTAGCATTTATTCCTCTTCTTCATGAGTCATGCTATTGCTTTCAGGTTTCTTACTAGGTGTTTTCATTTTCTTTCCTTTGGGCATCAGTTACTGATAACAATGCTCTACTATGCCCTTTGAATTCCTTCAAAACAATTTTTCAAACCAAGCTTAAGCAAAAATTTAAAAAAATCTACACACCTTTCTTCACTTTGTAGGAGCTCGATATTTCCTCTGATGTATCTTTGTAATTTCTGATCACCCAGTTATAAAATTGCGACCTGTAGTAGCCCTTTGTGTCCTCTTTCCAATGCCACTAGTCTGATCCCAATTGGATTCTCCAAGGAAGAGTTATGTCAAATCTCCCACAGTGACCTGATTATATACTGGTTCAATAGAGCGAACTTATACGACGTGCCATGTGTCCTTGTTTCGACCATTGGCTCTGAAAAAGATATACAAGAAACTACAGTCTATCCTCTTTCTGTATCTTCTTACGAAATTTCAATCTGATGCTCAGAGAGAAAGTTATGATGATTTTCCCCAGGTCACCTATTTGGAATGTAATTTAGGAGTCTACAAAAAGACCAACTTCCTCAGATCATATCTCCGCAAATGTAGCGTGAAAATCTATGAAATTAGGACCTGAGATGTAGCGCAAAGTCTTCTCAAACGGGTTTGTTTTTTAGCTTCTAAAACATCATAGAAAAAAAGTTCTAGTGAAAATTCCACGATGACCTGTTTGGAGCAGCGAAACCCTAGAATCCAAAGCTTTGATACCAAATGTTATGAAACCAGCTCAAGAAAAAGATAGAAAAGATAGATCAACGTCTTAGAATTCAGCCTCTTTGAGGGGGCAACCTCCTTTACATTACATAAATGAACAATTCTTGGATGATTCAAATGACAGAACCTCCTTCCTATATATAGGAGTCTAAGGAGTCATAGTATAACCCAGCCAACCTAACAATAATTATAGAAAGCCACAAAAATAACAATAGAGGGATTCTATGGGGCACAGTAATAACAATATGGGGATAATAGGGGCACAAAAATATTAATAATGGGTACAAATACAATAGTAATGGGGTAATCACTAGTATTATAGGGACCCAACATCCTCCATGTTTCTCCTAATATTTTTCCTCCAAATTGGATCAACCTGCAAAAGAGAGTGACATTTTCGGCCTTTTACGCTCAGGAGGTGACAAATGCACCCACAATATGTGCAAATTTTCCCTTCTTTTAAATGTCCAATAACCTCATGAGTGAAAAAATATGGCCACATGGGGCACCATAATGCTAGGGTCTCGACCAATAGTCCACCCCCGCCAGTCTTGGTGCCTTTTCTCTTAGGTTGAGGTCGCATGGAGGTGATGTGGTCAGGGGTTAGGGCTAACCACCCGCCTCTGCTATGATAGCCCTCAAGTTTCCCATCATTAGTTATGTATAAAAAATGTGGTTTGGGGTCAGGGCTAACCACCTGCCCTCGCCACCTAAGCCCTTTATCTTTCTGCCAGAGATTATATACAAGACCATAGGACCTGGGCTATGGCTTATAGCCTGCCCCCTCCACCAAGCTCATGAATTTCTTGATGCTCGGTCCTGTGGCTTTTTCTGTGACCAAGGGTTGTCCCCATAAGTGCTCCACCCTCCATTTCTTCATTCTTTGCCATGGTCTTGTGGGTGTAATACGATCGAGCATCGGGGCTCACCACCCGGCCCCTCCTCCCAACGCACCCATAACATAAAGTTTAAATACATGTGGAAAACACTATGGTTAAGAACCAACATGTATTCTAAGGGTAAAGCATGGAGTCTGTGGGAAGCCGGTCACGTAGTCAATCCTAATCGAGTTTGTTGAGGAAATAAACAAAATTTTAGCCAATGTGGAGGTGCCACATGATGGCCTTCGGTTGGGCCATGTGGCAGCCTCCCATTGGGCCAAAAAGACATATTGCAGCCAATAAAATTTTGTCGACTCACACCTATACAATCACGATAATTGGCGAGTCGTGATTGGTTTTGTATGGCCAGTTGGCATGTTGACATCAATAGTATGGACTGCCTAGTCAACGGCGCAGTCAAGACACTTGCAAAATTTTTAGTTATTGATCTGAATTATCAGAATATCATAACTTCGTCATATGAAATTGGATTGAGGAGATTCAAATGGTGTTGGATTCATAACGATGAGCACTATGACTTGATTCTAGTTTTGAAAGAATCTAGGCAATTTCATTTTTGATCAAAATCTTGATCTCCGGATCAGCAAAGTTGTAGGTTTTAATCCCGTATAGAAATTACCTGCATATGAATTCTAAGAACACAGAAAAATAAACAATGCGAGAGCATAACACATAAAACACATACAAATGGAGATTTTCCCTTGGATCCCAAAACTGGGACTACCAGCTTGATTTTTCATTATGTTCTTTTCAATGTTATAATACATATTTATACATGCTGAAGCATCCAATACCATGGACCAAAAACCATCGCGTCCAAAACCATGGACTAAAAACAATCACGTCCAAAACCATGTGTGAAAATGATGCAAAAAACCACAGGTGGGTCCACCCAACCTAACATAGGTTCCAAAAGCAAATTTTTCTGAGGCATTGCCCCTGACCCCATATAGTGGGCTAGTTATGGAAAGAATATAACACAACTCAACATTCTCCCACTTGTTATTTTCTTTACATAGGGGGCCACAAGAGAGCTTAGTCATTTATCCAGCCCTGCAATGCCCACTGTTTCTCTACACCAAGAGAACTTCTCAGAGCTCACAAATTTTGTCAATGCATCTGCAGTATTATTCAAAGTATCCACCTTTACCGGCAACACCTTTTTGTCTTCTATCATATCCCTCACAAAGTGATATTGAACATCAATGTGCTTCGTCTGTGAATGATATGTAGGGTTCTTTGCCAAAAAAGTTGCACTTTGGTTGTCACAGTCTATCCTTATAGCTCCTTGTACTAACCCCATACTTGAACACAATCTCTGCAACCAAACTGATTCCTTTCTTTCATGAGTGGATACCATGTATTCTACCTCTGTAGTTGATAGTGCCATTACAGAATGTTTCTTACTCATCCAACTGACTACACCTCCAAATAGGTTAAACACATACCCACTTGTAGGTCTTCTCTGATCCAGATCTCCAGACCATCTGCATCAACAAAGCCATGAATATCCAACACTCTGTCCAATCCTGGCCTTCCTCGGTAGCACAAACCATAATCACTATTGTCACGCAAATACTTGAAAACCCGCTTCACTGCTATCCAATTTTCCTTTCCTGGTTTTGACATAAACCTACTCAATACTCCCACTGAATGTCTAATGTCTGGTCTAGTATAGACCATTGCATACATCAGGCTATCGATTGCACTTGCATATGGAACATGAGACATGTCCTCTTCCTCTTCTTGTGTCTTGAGACATTGTTCAACAGATAACTTTACACCTACCGGAATAGGAACCTTCACCGGTTTACTATCCTACATATTAAATCTCTACAATATTGCCTCGACATACTTCCTCTGATTTAACTAGAGCTTCCTCTTTGCCTAATCTCTTTTAGTTTCCATGCCAAAAATATAGTTTGTAGCACCAAGATCTTTCATGTCAAATTTGGAGGACAATTGGGTCTTCAAATGCTGGATAATTTCTTTGTCATTTCTAACCAGCAACATATCATCCACATACAAGACCAAATAAATAACACAGTCACCAATTAATTTAAAGTACACATAGTGATCTAGTTTGCTTCTAGTGAAGCCAAGTCCCCGTATAAATGTATCAAATTTCTCATACCACATCCTTGGTGACTATTTTAACCCATAAAAAGACTTCTTTAACTTGCATATCAGTTCTTTCTTACCCTTCACCGCAAATCCTTCAGGTTGCTTCATGTATATTTCCTCTTCCAGATCCCCGTGAAGAAATGTTGTCTTCACATCCATCTGTTCTACTTCAAAATCAAAAGCAGCAGCAACAGATATAAGTAATCTAATAGAAGTTACCTTGGAAACAAGAGAAAAAGTATCACCAAAATCAGTTCCGGTACTTGGGAATAAGCTTTTTCAACCAACTGAGCTTTGTATTTCTCCACCTTTCCTTCTGCATTTGTCTTCTTCTTGAACACCCATTCGCTGCCAATGGGTTTCCTTCTAGCCAGCAACTCCACCAGATCCTGAGCCTCATTTTTGTGCAAAGATTCCATTTCATCAGCCATGGCCTCTTTGCAGAGTTTTCCATACTCTGAATCTACTGCTTCCTTCAAAGTTCTAGGATCATCATCAGTAATAGATAAAGAAAAATTTGAACAGAAAACAGATGGATTATACCTTTCTGGCTGCCTTATTTCTCGAATTGATTTCTCACACCTGGATTTTGTGGCTCTTCATCTTCTGATTCCTTCTCTGCTGTAGAGTCTGATTCTTCCTCCTTTAGCTCAAACTCTATCTTCTTAGGTTCCTTTGGTTGGACTTCTTGTTTAATAACATCTTTCACCTCTCTGAACACCACATCTTGGTTGTACACAACCTTCCTTGTTACTGGGTTCCAAATATTATAACCCTTTAAACCATCCTTATACCTAATAAAGATGCACTTTTCAAATTTACTATCCAACATGGTTCGTTTCTCCTTTGGAACATGTACATATGCATCACATATGAATACCCTTAAATGTGAAAGAGAGGGTTTCTTACCAGTCCATACCTCTTGTGGAGTTTTATCCTCCAACATTTATGAAGGCAATCTGTTGACCAGGTAACATGTTGTCACCACTGCCTCTGCCCATAATTCTTGCCCTAACCCGACACCATTGAGCATGATTTTTTCCCTTTCCATCAACGTCTTGTTCATTCTTTTTGAAACTCCATTTTGTTGAGGTGTATATGGAGTAGTCTTATGTTGTGCTATACCACACTTCTTATATAATTATTCAAATTCCTTACTGCAAAACTTTCCATCGTTATCTATCCTCAGCACCTTTATCTTCTTCTATGTCTAGTTTTGCACCAGAGCCTTGAATTCTTTATACCTGTCAAAGACTTCAGATTTCTTGTTAAGGAAATATATCCATGTATTCCTTGAGAAGTCATCTATAAATGATACATAGTACATAGACTTACCCAGTGATGGAGCCTTCACAGGTCTAAACACATCACTATGCATAAGATCTAATATATGTTTTGCCCTCTTACCACCAGAGGGGAAACTCACCCAATTTTGCTTCCCATATACACAATTTTCACAGAAATCAAAATCCCGAGAGTTTTTACTCATACCTTCTACCATACTTTTACCATGAAGTATTTGAAGGCCCTTCTCTCCAATATGTCCAAGCCTTTGATGCCACAACATGGTCTTCTCTCCAGAGACCACTAGATTGTTTGCTCCAATTTCAGGAACCACAGAACTGTTGCACCCATCAACAATCGTGCCACCTTGTAGCTTGTACAGAGTTCCAATCCGAACTCCCGCATCAATACCAGTGCTCCCCAAACCATCTTGCATGTATCCTTCTCAAACACTATTTTTACACCTGCATCATCCAAATTGCTTATAGAAATCAGATTTCTGGCCAATGCAGGAATATGCAGAACACCTGGAAGTGTTCTAACCCTTCCACCTTGCAACTTCAACTTTACTTTTCTACGACCAATGATTATAGCCTTCCTATCATTCCCTAAGAAAACATCACCACCATCATGTTTCTCATACTCGCAGAACCACTCTCTATGGGGAGTGAAGTGAAAGGATGCACCTGAGTCAATCAACGATGCCTCATGATCTACATGTGTACTTGAAGAAGTCAAGTACACATCCCCACCTTCATCTGAGGTGGTTTTTGCCTCTGCAGAAGGAGCATCATCAAATCCCTTTCCTTTATCAAGAGATTTAGATTTACAGTCTCTTTTGTAGTGCCCTTCCTTTCCGCATTTCCAACACACCACCTTTAAACGTTTTCCTGGAGATTTAGGTCTCCCTCTAGATTTACATCTCACACTCAATGAATCATTTTTGTTTATGTTCTGGGACCGTCCTCGTACAGACAAGGCATCACCATTCTGGCTCTCCATATTTTTCCATCTCATTTCCTCTGTTAGCAAGGATGAGACTATTTCATCAAACTACAAGGTAGTTGCATTGCTACCTATTGCAATAACCAGACTATCCCACGAATCTAGTAGAGAACACAACAAACTGATCCACTTATCTTCATCTGAAATTTTAATATCAATAGATGCTAACTAACTTACCACAATATTAAATGCATTCAGATGCTCTGTCACTATTATAGCTCCAAACCTCACTCTTGATGTTTGTGATGCTGCACTCATGGCCTAGGGCAACCCCTCCTACCAGGCCTGGTCCAAATATTCAAAAAACAATGTTTTATTCCCTATACATGACATTGCCCTGAGTTAAACACATATGTATGTGGGTATGTGTATACCCAACCCACGTATATGTCTTAAAACACTTAAAAAAATTAAAACTCCTTAATTTAGGGCGGAGATTGCGGGTTTTACCTACTGATTATCTATTAGTGCCCATGGCCCAACTGTTCCCATCGAATTCCCAATAAAAAACTACTTTGGGAGAACTATAAAAAGGCTTCAATGGGAAGGTCTAAGGGAGGAGAGAATAGAGAGAAAGATCACTCTGCTGAGATTTACCCTAACCAGGTCTGAAGATCCTTGTGCTTCCAGCACTTCCCCCATTTGCAGGAAACCTTTATTTCCTTGTGTGATGATGTCTTTCTACTTGAGAGATCATGGATTAAGTCATCGAAGGAGTTTGTTGAAGGCTTGAGACTGGACGAATCTAGAGGATGGTTCCGCTTGGAGCCTGCGAAAGGACGAATCAGGTGAAATCATTCATTTCTGTAGTTTAGTTATTTATAATAAAATAAACACTTGTCCTGTTCCTGACATAAATCTTCTTCATGTTCATGATGTCAATGTTATAATTCATATGTGAATGGTTGTTTCTATTCATATAACTAACTACCTTTCCTTATGTTATGAAGATGATTTCTTTATGATGCTTGGTCAATATAATGCTATAATTTCTAGAATTGTTGGTTTTGCAGGTTGAAGGACTAAAAGGATCTAAAAGAGGGTTTGGACCCTAACTGGATCTTCTCAAATGAAGGACCTCAGGTGCACCCCTTTTTCGTATAGTTTGTTTATATTAGCATCATGGCTATATGGAATGAGTGTTTCTCTGTGTAAATAACCTCCTATCTACTAAGGTATAAACCCAAGACCCTAGGGGAATTTATCCCTTAACAGAATTGGTGACTCCACTGGGGACAACAATATTGTTGTTCCTAGTTTGGGTTTATTCAAGCCAATCAGGGCTCAGCTATTTGTTTGCTTGTTGTTACTGTGTAGTCTGTTCCTATAGGAACTTGAATTATTAGTTTGGTCAGTTTCTTTAGAGTGTTTTTTGTTTTTTTTTGAAATATTTTATATACGTTGTTTTTCCAGTTCATAGAAGCATATATACGCATGTTTCCTTAAGTAAAACTACATATACGCAAGTTTCCTTAGGCCGAGTCGTGTATACACACAAATGTGCACTAACACAGTCGCGCGTATCTTGTAATTTTCAATATTTTTCAAATATGTTTGTTTCTGAAGGTCTTTCTGCTGGTTTGATTCAGTCCTGAACAGTTACTTTTCTGTGTCAGCCTTTAGGTTTACAGAAAGTATCTGATTTCAAATTCTCTCTGATTGTGGAAAGTGTTGGTCTTATTTGTTTTTGCAAGCAGCATCATTTTGTTTAAGCACGCAAGATTTCTTGCTGGGAATCTTGGTTGCTCTGATTCCTCAAGGCAGGAAGGTTGATCTCAATCTTTGTGTCAAATCTTGTTTTGGTGACCTTTTTTCTTGCTTGTCGAAACTACATTTTTGTGACTGTCACACGGAATCAGTCAATAGTGCGGACACAACCGACCTTCCTAGAAGTCTAAGACATTCTAATGACAAACAAAACAAACTAGAGCTATCCTTCTCTAAACATGCATTATGATATGAGAAATCAAGTGTTTTGTTCTTACCTTTGTTCAAACGCTGTTGTAGAAGTCCAAGCTTTGTTGATCTGGATGAGCTCCTCCTTTTCTCCAAAACCTGCAATCACCAACAGTCAAACCATTAAATAGCACCTGATTATAACATAAAACAAAGCATATTCAACATATAGACCAAGGAGTACATGAAATAACTCATAAACAACAAGTTATTGAGAAGAATGGATTAATTTGCATTAAAGGTAATCAAAAGGAACCATTACAACCTGAGCCTTGGTGTTGTGCAAGCTCCTTCCAGGGTCCACAAGAGTTCTCCTTTACTTTGACAAAGCTCACCCACTTCCAAATAGAACAAGCAAAGATGACAATCTCTCCTCACAAGCTTCTAAATGGGATTCCTAATTCCTGCAGCATTTACCCTTAGAAATGTATAGCTTTCAACCTCCTCTCCTTCTGGCCCAATGCCTGTATTTATAGTGTTCAAGAGGAAGTTAATCAGGTCCACCATCAATGGGATAATCCCCTCTTTGGTTGGGATAGCTCCCCTATTGATGGGATAAGTTCCTCTTTGGTAGGAGTGCATGAACCATCTGGAGGCGCTCAATACACGTCGAACGACCTTCTAGAATGCTCTAGAAATGACCACAAGTGACTTTTTAAAGATGAAACTTGCGCATTTTAACCTTTTTAGGGGGACGCACCTGCACCTTTACATACAAAGCGTCCAAAGACGCAGCTTTTGTGAACCTTGGGTGCGTCCCCGCAGGTAAGGTTGAGAGAACCTGCGTCCCCAGAGATAAATACATTTAGAAAGACTTTCTCTCTTTTTTGGAGTTTGACATGGAGAGCAGAGGCATAAGACTTGCCTAAGAGGGTAGTATGACTGTTGATAGAGTCATCCTAACTGTAAATAGTCATGGTGACATTTTTTAGTGTAACAGATTGCCCCCTAAAGTGCGAAGCCTGAAATAGATTAGGGTTTTGTATTATCTAGGAAGGGTGAAGCGCTTTATCATTTCAAGGATTTCTCGTGGAGAGCCTGGTCAGAACCAGCAATTTTCAACACAAAATACATGTATAAGATTATATCATCACTGAGGTAGGAATTCCTATACTCAGATTAAAACTTTAACTAACAGACTAACTACTCTGATACAAGAATGATCTTGCAGTACATCATAATCATAGACTTTTGTAGACAGAGTATGGACGCAGCCATCTGTTTATGATTAGTCTACTTAGATAATGAATACTAAACTCCTCGCAGCCTGGATGGTAAAGACTCGATCCAGGGTCTTCATTTCTACTTCTCGAATTAGTACGATTCTAGCCATGCGAATAAATGAGTTAATGTCGAACATGGTAGAAACCACTTGATTACCAGTCGATGATGTGAACTGTTAACAAGCGTGAGAGAGACCACCAGTAATGTCAATGGTTCTCAAAGCACCCAGTACAATCCATGAGATGTGAATGAATGAGTTGATGTCGAACATTTCACGGAATCCTTCGATCGAAATTCAATGATGTAAACTGATGTCAAAGGCGAGAAACCTGCCATTGATGCATGCAGACTTCAAGGTACTGACGATTTCTAAGTCATCTCTCTAGATAATGTGCTGATGTCGATAGAAAGCGACCCGTTGCAGGCAAGCCCACAACACGAAATCATTGTTCAAGTTGAAGAAATGTTGTTGTAAGGACTGACTCAGGGATGGTCAAATGGATGACAAGTATTTTGCAGATGAAAGTTTTGCTTGCAGACCTCTTGAACACATAACGACACGACAAATGGCTTGGTGCTGAATAACTCAAAGTTAATCCCCGGAACCCGACTGAAGACTTTCAAAGTGGTTTGATCAACTGTGAGGTGAAGGATTTCCCAACCCAGGTGAAAGAGTGTCGTATTCAAGAGTGGTAATAAAGTTTCTTCTGAGACAAAAGGTAACAAATAGGCTCATTCTTCTCTCTTTTCCCCCACCATTTCTGGCAAGTACCTCTTTATTTTTAACAAGCTTGAGGAGGATAACATATGCTTGATTATAAGCTCATCCTTCGGATGAGTCCAACCTAGTTTTGATTCGAACCCTAGGAAGGAGTGGTTCATTCCTGTTTGTAATTGAACAGGTCCTTTACTGTGAAATGTTTAACGAGCCCAGTATAGGAGAAACTCAGCGTTTTTCAATTTTAGAGAGTCTGAAAAACTTAAGAAGACTCCAAGTTGAACTTTTTCGTAGATTTGTGTCCCTCAAGCCCGAAAAAGTATAAAATAATACCTGGGGGAACCGCTTGATCTTGCGACCAAGGAGTACTTTCATAATTAGTGTCACTGACCTGAAAAGTAAAAAGCGATCAAGAACACGTCGTTTTATTTCCATATCGAGTTTGAAACGACAAAAACCCGACAATCTTTTCCTGATTTTACGGTCAGAAAAGAGCTATAAGGGGACCGTCTTTTAATTCCGTTTTAACGAGTGTAAAAGAAACGCTCGGCAATCTTTTCATTTTTTAGGAGTCAGAAAAGGGCTTAAAAGATGACTCTGATATTTTGGTTCGTGAAAAATGACAATTTTTCCTCTAAGTCCCTTTGTCCTGCACAAAAGCAACACATTACTCATACCTGTTTAAGATAGGAAAAAATACATCGAAAAACATCTTTCCATGGTGAAAAATGAACAAATTCATCCAAAAAACCTATAAAAAGACTTTTTACCATGTCATTTTTACCGTTTGACTGTTGAGGTTGAAAAAAGAGCTTTTGGCAAGAAACTTCTCGTGGTCGCTGCGGAAAATCCGACCGTCAGAATCGAACGCCGTCTCTTCCAGGTATTTTACAACATCCTACTCTTCAATTTCATCCGATTAAAGTTGATTTTTAGGTTTTAGTTTTGGTTTTTGGGGGGGTTTAGGTTTTAGAATGCGCCCCTCGGTGGACGCAGGTGCCCTTCGGGTGACCTGCGTCCCCCGACTTTTTCCTATACAGGAAAATGGTCGGGGGACGCAGCCCACCTTCAGGCCAGCTACGTCCGGACGCCCTGTGTTGTAAACGCGGGGTGCGTCCTCCGTGAAAGGCGGATTTTAAAACCCCAATCTCCACAAATAACCATTCAAATTTCCCCAAATCAGTTCTAATCATTGTTTCTTGGTGTGTAGGGCACTCACCATGTTGGATTGGAGAGAAAGAGAGCATGAAGACATTGATTTAGCTGCAATTGAACATCAACCTTCCATTGATGCCCTAAAAGAATGCGGGCTATATAAATACTGGGCCATACCTGGCATGAGGGCTCAGGTAAGATTCTTAGAATGGCTGGTTGAGAGATGGAACGTTCAAGAGAAATGCTTTTACATAGGAGGGCACCAGCTCGAGATAGAGCCCTCGGATGTATACTTTCTCACTGGCTTGCCAAATAGAGGCGAGCAACTCAATCTAGCCGGGACTAGGCCGGGTGGCCAATCCCTTGTTAGTCTCCGGGAAGATTGGTGCACACCATTCGAAAGGCGTGGAGATCAAACACATCTCTCTGCGCGAACTCAAAGTTATAGCATTCACGGTTACCAGAATTTGCGGCGCGGCCGCTTTACACATTGCTTCCGGGTCCCAAATGCGGATGGCAATTGACTGTTACCAAGGCACCATTTTCAACTGGTGTGATGCTGTGTCGGCTAATGTGAAGAGCCAACTGACTAAGGCAAAGAATGGACGACTAAAAACTTTTGGATATGGGCCTTTAGTCGTGAGCTTTGCCTTAGAGAGAGTTCCGATGCTGATCCCTCAGCAACTCACTGTTGATATCTTGGGTCCTCGGGAGCCAAAGCTGGTACGATGGGTTGCGGTGATGGCCCGGCATCCTGACGAGGGTGCGGCAGTTGTTCGATTTTCTGATAGTTACTTTCACTGGTTGGAGGACCAGGTTTTCTCGATCCAGGACTTTCCGTATGCCGGAGTAGATTTTCGAGGTGATCCGGACATGGTTCTTCCACAGGGAGAACAATGGGATGACAGAGGTACTTTATTTTTCACAAGTTTTCAAATTATGTATTTTTTGTTTTTTTATATATATCGTCTCAAAACTGACAGTAAAATTTTCAAAATGCAGATGTTGGTCCACAGCGCCTAGCCAACCTCCGGCCTTTTGAGAGAAGACATCCAGTTGCACCGGTACCGGCCCCACAGGACGCGGCGGCTGCAGAGGTACTAGCTGAGTTGGAGCATGATCTAGAGCGTCTGACGGCGGATATGCCTGAGACTACTATGGATGATATTCCTATCAGACTTCAGCGCTATGTAGTCGCGGTCCCTGGACCATTTAGGAGATTTTTGCGTAAGGTAGCCCGTGCAGTGGTGTCGTATAGGGAGCACCACCAGTGATTGGCTAGTCACTTTGTAGACACATGTGACATTTTTGACTTTTTGTACTTTATCATTTTTTCCGATCATAAGGTGTTTTTCAACCTATGATCGAAGACGATGTATATTTTTTGACACACTCCTATCTATATATATATCACTATTACCGGCTTATCTTGTTTAACATGTATGATGAAATGTTTTTAAATTTACTTGCATGATTATCGTAAATGTCTGTCCAACACTCGAGAAGCAATTGCATCTGCTAATGTATTTAAAGACCTTGGAATATGCTGATATTCAATGTAATCAAATTCACGTTCCAAGAGACGCACTCTCAAAAACAACCTTAATAACACAGGATTTCTAATGGCATAAACTCTATTAAGCTGTAATACAACAAGTTCAGAATCTAACCTCACTATCAAACGTCGAATTCCAAATGAAATAGATTCGGATAATAATTCAACCACTGCACTGTATTCTGCAATGTTGTTCGTTGTTTGACCGAGGCTTACCCCATGCATAGAAACTAACTCGTCAGAGGGTGAATAGATAACCCAAGCTGCGGAAGAGATATTCCGTGTACTACGACAAGCACCATCAGCAAATCCAATGTATGTTTGGAGAGGCGTCGACATCTGCAATATCAAGAGTAAAACCAAGATAAGCCAGAATAACGACGAAAAAACACACTCGCTAAGCTAAGCACACTGACTAACTAACAAACATACTAGCTAGAAAGAAAACCTAACCTAACTAAAACTTCTCCATACCCACCATTTAAGCATAATACCTCTTTAGGTAAAGTCCATTTCTGGGTTTACCCAAAGAGTCCCCATCAAAATCTACCAGCTCATAAGCCCCTTTTGCTAGCTTTCGCTTTACAATATAGGGTCCATGCCACATAGGAACGAATTTTCCAGCACCTAGCTTATCGTTAGCTTGATCATATAAAAGCACTAGGTCTCCCTCCGAAAAACTTCGAGGGGTCACATTTCTATCATACTGAGCTTTCATTCGCTTTGCGTGAGTCTCGATTGCCAATGCAGCGTCACGTCGAGTCTCATCTAATTTAGCTAAGTACAATAAACGTTTCTCCTCTTCGGAAGTAGCTGGGAGTAATTCGACAGCCATTTGAAGTGATGGGATTTCGCATTCAATGGGTAACACAGCTTCCAAGCCATAAACTAGCTGGAAAGGAGTGAACCCTGTTGAGGTTTTCACTGAGGTTCGGTATGCCCATAGCGCCGAAAATAACATGTTGTGCCAATTCGACCGATGAATACCAATGGTTCGTCGGATCATGATAACCAGAACTTTGTTGATAGACTCAACCAAACCGTTGGCTTGCGGATAATAAGGAGTAGAGCTATCGTGGCGCAAACCAAGCTGGCTTGTAAGCTCAGTCATCATGATGTTTCGAAAATGGCTCCCATGGTCAGTAATGATTGCTTGTGGGACACCAAACCTAGTTATAATATGATTGAATACGAAAACTGCAGCTGTTTTGCCGCTTGCGTCGAATGTAGGCATCGCCTCGGCCCATTTAGTGAAATAATCAACCGCGAGGATGATATACGCATGCCCCCCGGCCGAGTGAGGGTTACAAGTAATAAAGTCGATACCCCATTTGGCGAATGGACCAACGACAATTATAGGGTGGAGAGGAGCAGGTGGTGCGCGCATCTTTCGATCAAACACTTGGCAGTTGTGGCACTTCCGGACTGCAATGATACAATCTTTAAACATAGATGGCCAGAAGTAACCAGCGCGCAACACCTTCTGAGCTGTGGCATACCCAGACATATGACCGCCACATGCTCCAGAGTGACAATCATTCAAAACCCTCTCAGCCTCTTCGTGAGTTAAACAACGTCGAAAAACTAAGTCTGCCCCCCGGCGATAAAGTGTATCTCCAATAATTTTGTATTGCTGGGATTGAAACCGAATTTTTCGACGTTCCGCCTTTGAAGCTTCAGGCCGAAAGGTTTGGGTTTGGAGATAGATGATTATATCCCCGTACCACGGATCTAAAGTACTGATAAGAAACAAAGATTCGTCCGCAATGGACTCCTCTGCCACAGTCTCTGTGTCAGTACGCGGGAAATCACACATCAATTCCGCAAAAACTAAGGATTTCTTAGACTTGGACTTCTCGAACTCCAAGTCGAACTCTTGCAGGATAACGATCCATTTAGAGTACTTGCCCCCTAGCAGTTGTTTTGTCAAAATGTAAATCATAGGGTTGCAATCCGAAATAACTGTAGTTTTACGGAGAAGAATGTAGTGACGAAAACGCTGGACAGCTTGAACGGCTGCCAGGGCCAATTTCTCCACATGCGAATATTTTAGCTCAGTGGGATTTAAGGTCCTACTGAGATAATATATCACATGCTCCGCTCCGAATTCATCTTCTTGAACTAACACCATTCCAATGGTGGAATGCGAAGCTGCGAGGTATAAGAAGTAGTCCTGGTTGTAGTTGGGAGGATGCAACAACGGTGCATGGGTCAACGCGTGTTTAAGTGCATCAAAAGATTGTTGGGCAATCTCGTCCCAAAAGAATTGAACGTTCTGTTTCAACAACCGTGTAAAACCTTTAGTGACCTCGGCGTAGTTTGGGATGAATCGGCGTAAAAAGTTCGCTTTCCCTTGCAAACTTTGGAGTTGGCGCAAACTCGAAGGAGGAGGCAATTTGATGATAGCCTCGACTTTCGAGGGATCGACGCGAATGCCGGCTTTTGAAACAACAAATCCCAGCAATCGACCTGTTTCTATACAGAAAACACATTTGTGGGGATTCAACCGAATTCGATAATGCCTACACCTCATAAAGATTGCTCGTAGGTGGACAAGGTGATCAGCTCGATGTAATGAATGAGCAGGCAAATCATCGAGATACGGTTGCACAATGTGCTTGATGTCATGAAATGCGTAAGACATCGCCCGTTGAAAAGTGGCCCCGGCATTCTTAAGCCAAAAAGGTAATTTGCAATAAGCAAATGTCCCCCATGGACAAATGAATGCCGTTTTTGGTTGGTCGGCAGGTAGAATATTGATTTGATTATAGCCCGAAAAACCATCCATGAAGGAAAACATTTCACTTCCGGCACAATCATCAATAATTTGATCGATATAAGGCGTAGGATAGTTGTCTTTTGGACAAGCTCGATTGATATCCCTATAGTCGATACAGATTCTTATTGTTCCTTGTTTCTTATTGACGGGAACAATATTCGATACCCAATCCGTTAACGGGATCGGATAAATGAAACCTGCTTTCAACAGCTTTTCGACTTCTGCTTTAATCGCAGCCGCTTTTCGAGGGTGAATCTGACGCAACCGTTGCCGGACGGGTTTAGCATCCGGGTAGGTTTTTATTTCATGAACAACAATGGCAGGATCGATTCCCGGCATTTCCTCGTAAGACCAGGCAAACACATCGCGGAATTCTTGGAATAGGGCCTTGTAAGTTTGGATTTCATCTTCTGTACATGCGGCACCTATATGAATGTTCTCCTCAATTCCGGGCTTCACTGAAATATCAATGGGAATAGTACGAGAAATATTCCCTAAATTCAACTCTGAATCAGAATTTTTCGTTGGATCCTGAGCGTCTTTGACATATTCAGCGGTAAAGATAGATGAAAAATCATTTTCAAATGCATCATCCTTAGGTAAAAACGAAGATCTGTGATGGAGATCTTCCCATGGTAGATCGTCTACACTTAGGATTTCGCGAAGTTGTTCGTCAGATGACACGACTTCGGGAAACGCTATCCGTTCTAAGGTTGAGGTGAAAAGTGATTCTTCACTGACCACATTCATTTGGTCGATCTCGGTTGAATGAGAGTCGGTAAAAGACATGAGAGCTTCATAAGCAATTTCATATGGACTCAAGGGCATAGCATCACCGAATGAGTCTATCTCAGAGTCAGATGGGACAATCCAAGGATCATCATAAATAATGTTTTCTGATGTAATCATATGAATTGTTGCAAATGAAGGTTCTACGCTGAGTGGAGGGAGAGGAAAAGTTCCCAGTAAACCGGAATCCTTAACTAAACCTACACCAACGTCCCTATAAGGGATTGTCGTCTTACCGACATGCTGGATACTCTCTGAAGAGGCTGGGTCGGATGAAAAGTATGTCAGCTGATCAATAGTCACGATCTTACCGTTATGTGGAAATTTAATTACTCTGAAGACCGATGAAACGACCGCCGTCATAGCATATGACCAACTTCGACCCAAAAGAAGGTTGTAGTCTAGAGGGGCATCAACCACTTCCACATCCAGACTAACGGTTTTACCTTCTACCCCTATAGGCAATTCCTGTAGAATACCAAACGGACGGAACCCACGGCCATCAAAGGCCTTAAGGATGGTGGGGGATTGGTTCAACGAAGGAGAACCAAGGGATCTCCAACATTGAATCGACATAATACACGTAGAAGCTCCCTCATCAATCACAGTCCTATGAATAGGCCTGTTTTTGACTATCACTGGAATTTGGAAAGCCATTTGATGGGGGAGACGCGGTGTACTATTTTCTAGATCGAAGATTATTAGATTCGGGTCCTGAACATCAACAGCTCCTATAGCCGACAAAAGCAATTTTCGTTGTGCTGGGCATGATTGCAGCACTTCTAATGCCGACATTGCTGAGGGTGAAACAGCTAAGTCCTCAACAATGTTGTAATTCTGGGCCGCTCTCGCATGTGGATTGAAAGCAGACCTTCGAAGTACACCCTTGGCGGGCGGTTTAATTACTAAGTCCGGGTTAGGTTTCTCGATCTGTAGTGGATCGGAACCAGGAGCTGAGGTTGATGGGTTAGAGTGAGAAGATTCTGCTTCCTTACCATCAACAGGATTTTTACTACCATAATCTTGCGATCGAGTCGCAATCCTCACATGAGACATCATCAAAATGGGTTCTTCACTGGCATTCGAGGAAGAACCTATCATCTTATTCTCCTGCTCCGGAAATGGATTTTTTAACACAGCAGGAGTGGGAGAACCTTTGACTATTTTCACAACCTCGGCCCGATGAGGGCAATCTCTCGTAAAATGATCCTCTTCACAAATAAGACAAGGATATCGAGGTTTGCGCTTTTCGTCATTGGTTTCCGACTTTTCGGTTTTCTCCTTCGGAGCCTTGTCTGCTTTAGCCTTCTTCTTTCCTTTCTTCTTTTCGCCGTTTTTTGATTTGGCCGTAGATGACTCTACAACGTGAATATCGGCGGTAAGTTCAGGAGAAGACTCTCCTGTCGGGGAATCGGGCAAAGTGATAATAGGAGTAGTTGAAGCCTTGGAAGACTTCTTCTTGCTCTTTGTATTCACGATACCAATCATACCATCAGCGGCATGAGATCCCGAAGGAGCAGCAGCGATTTGATTCGACTTTGGAAGATCCAGAATCTTCTCGTGTAACGTACCCGACTGAGTGTAAACTAAGTCAAGGTATTGTGCCTGAGCAATGACTTGCTCCTCAGTAACTACTCCGGCCTTAGCTACATCTTCAGTAATCTTCGGTAATAATGATTTAACAAACCATTCAGCTAAGATTTGGTCCGGGATAAAAAATTTCACTAGCCTTCTTCGACGTCTCCACTCATGAATGTGATCAGAAATATACGTGGACGTTGATTGTTTTAGTGAAGTTAATAACTCTGTGCCGTTATCGTATCTGACCGACAACTGAAAGTGAGTTAAGAACGAGGTAGCTAACTGGCTAAAATTGTAAAAAGAGGCTCGTGGTAACTCAATGTACCACTTGGCTGCGAGACCAATGAGTGTACGCTGGAAAAGACGTAAGCGGATCGAATCATCCGAGATAGAATTTGAAGCACACCAGAGGTGGTAAGTCATCACGTGATTGGACGGATCCTCTCCAGACTTACCTTCGAACTTGGGTATATCGCTGGGCAACTTATTTGGCATTGGCGGCCAAAATGGAAGATATTGAATTGGATCGTTCGTTAGGCGCGTCAAGTCTGGTAAATCCAAAGTTGCGATAAACGGTAACTGCCGGTTAGGATCTCTAAAACTCTGGGTCACAATACCGGCCCCAGGAGGAGGATATCCAGGATAACTAGGAACAGGAGTCGCATTTGGGATATTATATCCTCCTGGAAAACCAGGATTAACCGGACCGTACTGGGGTTGCTGAGGTTGTTGATAAGTGTACCCAGGATACGGTTGATACTGGTAAACTGGTTGTTGGACAGCTTGCCCAGGTTGGTACTGTCCCTGGTATGGAGGTTGAACAAATTGAGGTTGAGTAGTGACAACCGTACTTATACCAGGCTAGCCTACAGGCATCTGGACCGTGGTTTGAATCGTAGATCCAGACAACGGTAAAGATGTCTGAGGAGTGGTTACAGAGACAGTAGAAACCGGAGCCATCGATACTCCAGAAGTAAGTATGGTAGATGTTGCGGTAGTTGCAGCAGCCGTTTGAGATGGAGTACTAGGTGCAATTGGCGGCTGAGTAACTACCGAAGTTACAGAAGTTTGAACACTTGACTGGACAGGTTGCGGTTGCTGGGGTGGACCAGAAACTACGGGTTGTCCAGCTTGAGGTACCGACTGTATACTTGGCTGCAACACCTGTTGACCCTGTGACGGATCCCACACTAACATTCCAGGGTATTGACCCATAACAGGTTGAGGATACTGAGATCCATAGCCGGATTGAGGATAGGATTGATAACTGTAAGGTGCAGTTCCCATACCTTGACCATACGATTGACCTTGAGGTGGTTGATAACCTTGACCTGAGTATTGACCTTGAGGTTGATAACCTTGAGGTAAATACGAGTACTGGGGTTGACCTTGACCTTGAGGTTGGTACCCTTGAGGTTGATACCCTTGGGGTTGATACCCTTGGGGTTGCTATCCTTGAGGTTGCCATCCTTGAGGTTGATATTGATACTGAGGTTGACCTTGGGGTACATATTGAGGCTGGGGTTGACCTTGAGGCATGTATTGCGCCATAGGCGCGTACTGACCTTGAGGTTTCCCCCCAGACACAAATGATGTACCTTGAGGTTGCCCCCCAGGCATTAACTGAGGCTGCCCCCCAGGCGGTAATTGGCCACCTTGAGGTTGGGAAACGGGAACTGAACCTGACATCATGTAAATGTCTCCTACACCCAATGGTATATTACCACTGTTTCCAACTAATAACCCTTGATCAACGGGTTGAGGAGATGCCCCCGCAAAGGTACCAGAAAGAGATTGATACCCAGTGGGAACATAAGGACCGCCGTGTAAGAAAGATTCAGGACTTTGTGTAAACACGGACAACTGACCAGACATATTTACAGGAGTATGAATACCTCCAGGTGGAAAAGGAGTACGAGGTGTGGAAAAACCTAGCCCAAAGTTGTCTAAATAATTGGTTAATGAAAGGTACCAAGTAGTACTTCTAGGAGGACTGTAAAAGATAGATTCACGCTCTCTTAGATCAATAGTAAGTTGATCTTCAAGGTTAGAGATGCCTATTTCTTCCTCTGGAGCAAATTCTTCAATAGCAATCAAACCAGTAGGAAGATTTTCGGTGATAATTCTTTCTATTCTCGGTGATTCAGGAACACTAGAAGTCGGAGTAATAGGTTCAGATATTTCTGGTTCTTCGCCTGTATCACTAGCAGACGAAAAACTACCAACAAGCTCAGAAACTGTAACAGCTTCGGGATTATAACCTGTCTCTAAACTTTGGTAATCTGGATGGACCACCAAGGAAGATTCTCCTTCTTCAGGTGAACCTACTCTACTGCCACTAGGAGGAGTTACAAGGACTTTCAACCCTTCGTATTGACCCGGAACGTCTTCAGGAGATCCACCCCGCGATCTACGGAGTTTTCTTAACAAATCTGTTCCGGTAACAATTTCAGGTGACTTGCCCCGAAGTCTACGGGACTGTCTCGGTAATTCCGCCACAGCTAAAAACTTTTAACTACTACACACAGAAACAAAATCAAATTTCAAATCAAACCACCTAAAGTCTCTAAAGAACCAAACAAATTTGAATCACACGCCTAAAGAATCTAGGGCGTCAAACCAAACACAAACAGTAGCCTTCCAGACCGAAAGCGCTAGTTGGTGATGAAGCCCAACCTCGCTGGATTCAGTACAGAAGTGGCGGGTGGAACAATTACCCCGGCAACCTGCTTAATGAATAGACTGGACCAAGTTCCTCCACTTTAACCGTCTCGAGTGAAGTGAACCCCCCAGAAAATCCAAGTGAGTCTAGCCGACGTCTGCTCCAAGTATAGTGGGACCTTCCCTCCACCGTCATCTTGGTAGAATCCTAAAGATAATGGTCACTAAGGTTACCAACCGCAACAAATGCACCTGGGGGAACAGTCTAAACTCCGACAGCACGCAAGGGCAGAGTAGCAAGCTCAATCCCCTTGCCGGCTCCTTGACAATAATCCAAGGTTTACCGACAAGTGACCCCTGGCTCCTCGACAATGGTTAATCCGAGGTTTACCGTTTGTAATACGTGCGTGTCTGGCGTCGTTCCCAACGAGGGGGGATTGATCCCCTCACTGGTTCGGACACGAGCTCGTGCTTCTCCTTTAAGAGGAGCTTTCCCAGAGTACAAGTGAGACAATTGGATTTATTCTATCACAAGATAAGCTACTTGTTTGGTTTTGTTGTCTTGGAGAGTTAATTACTCACCTACTCCAAGACACTAGCCTGATCTAAATTGGTGTTTCAGAGCCCTAGTAAATAAAAGTTACTACGTCGATTTTACTTTAAGCGTTAATTTTATGGTTTTTCTTTAAAGACAAAAGGTAGTGGAAGTGAAACCAATGGTGTGTAGACTCGACTCAAACCACTACAAAGATGCACCTAAGATGATTTACGCTACTTTCCTTTTTCAATGAAATTCTTAACTAAGAGAGTTGAGAGAATGCAAATTTTAGAGAAAACAACTTTCTTAATTAAGACAATCAAAGAAACAATTATCTTTATCTTTTCAAGCATACAAACATGACCACTCCTTACGTGTACGAAAAAACTCTTTTTCTTTCAAAACTTTTCAAAGCTACTTGAAACAAAACTTTTCAAAGGAGATGTTTTTGTATTTTCTCTTTTTAATAAAGCATATAAACCTATCTTAACAAAAATAATATCAAAAGCTATAAAATCTATGAAAACTTCACTCACAAGCAAATCAAAAGGGAAATTACTCTAAGCAAACCTAACAAGGAAAAAGCTCACAAAGATGATTCTAGGTCCTTTTACTTGACCAAAATCAAATCAAGGACCAGCTAATGCAGAATCAAAAGGCTAGTCAAAACAAAACTCAAATCTTTTTGTTCTTTTTGTAAAATGGAATTCAAGACTTAAACAACAACCACTTCGAAATTGGCCCAAGAGACAACTCAATGGTAAGTTGCTCTCACAGGTAGACTTTATGACAGGTCTGACTTCTTAGAATGCTGACAAAACCAGAGAGATCTAAGGCTTGACAACTTCTACCGCCAAAGTCACTACAAGACCTACTCAAAATCAAACCCTAGGGCTTATACTTCGATGAAATCCACTAAAACACTCAATGCTATCGAAACAAGTTCAGGTGAAGATCTTTGACAAGAAACTAACGAATCTGGGCAGTAAAAACTAAGAAAAAACAAAATCTAAGAGCAAAAAATGCAAAAAATGGAATTTTCTCAAATTTTAGCAGGGGATGCAGGCAACCCGTTAGCACAGGTGCGGGCCCGCTCTGTGCACACAGAAAAAGTGTGCCCAGGGACGCACTGTGCAGCACTCAGAGGGTGCGTCATACTGAAAAACTCAAGAAAAACCAAAATGAATCTAATCCTAAGCTAACCCACCCACAGACAAAGTCACAGAGCCAAAACCAGAAAAATAAACCAATTTTCTCAAAGCAAAGTTCACACAAAGGAAAAACTTTTCTCATCAATGGAATCCCCAGCGGAGTCGCCAATTTGTCACACGGAATCAGTCAATAGTGCGGACACAACCGACCTTCCTAGAAGTCTAAGACATTCTAATGACAAACAAAACAAACTAGAGCTATCCTTCTCTAAACATGCATTATGATATGAGAAATCAAGTGTTTTGTTCTTACCTTTGTTCAAACGCTGTTGTAGAAGTCCAAGCTTTGTTGATCTGGATGAGCTCCTCCTTTTCTCCAAAACCTGCAATTACCAACAGTCAAACCATTAAATAGCACCTGATTATAACATAAAACAAAGCATATTCAACATATAGACCAAGGAGTACATGAAATAACTCATAAACAACAAGTTATTGAGAAGAATGGACTAATTTGCATTAAAGGTAATCAAAAGGAACCATTACAACCTGAGCCTTGGTGTTGTTCAAGCTCCTTCCAGGGTCCACAAGAGTTCTCCTTTACTTTGACAAAGCTCACCCACTTCCAAATAGAACAAGAAAAGATGACAATCTCTCCTCACAAGCTTCTAAATGGGAGTCCTAATTCCTGCAGCATTTACCCTTAGAAATGTATAGCTTTCAACCTCCTCTCCTTCTGGTCCAATGCCTGTATTTATAGTGTTCAAGAGGAAGTTAATCAGGTCCACCATCAATGGGATAATCCCCTCTTTGGTTGGGATAGCTCCCCTATTGATGGGATAAGTTCCTCTTTGGTAGGAGTGCATGAACCATCTGGAGGCGCTCAATACACGTCGAACGACCTTCTAGAATGCTCTAGAAATGACCACAAGTGACTTTTTAAAGATGAAACTTGCGCATTTTAACCTTTTCAGGGGGACGCACCTGCACCTTTACATACAGAGCGTCTAAAGATGCAGCTTTTGTGAACCTTGGGTGCGTCCCCGCAGGTAAGGTTGAGAGAACCTGCGTCCCCAGAGATAAATACATTTAGAAAGACTTTCTCTCTTTTTTGGAGTTTGACATGGAGAGCAGAGGCATAAGACTTGCCTAAGAGGGTAGTATGACTGTTGATAGAGTCATCCTAACTGTAAATAGTCATGGTGACATTTTTTAGTGTAACAGTGACCATCTACTTTTCTTGTTTTCTGAAAGTTGTTGATTGCCACTTTCTTGAAAATTGTCTTTTTGATCTTTTGGTCTTTGTTGCCAAGCTTTTATTGCTGCTTTTGATTGTTAAGAGCATCTCGAAAAACATTTTTTTGTTGAGTTTTCATCCATTTTATGTTGTCAGCTTGAAAAGTGTTTTGTTGCCAATTTTTCAATCATAGAGTTTTAGTCTTGTTGAGAGCACTTTTGAAAAGACGTTTTTGTTTTTGCTTTTGAATGAAACTTCTTGAAAAACTTGGTTTTTATTTCTTGAACTTCGTTCTGATTTAGTTTCTTTTAGTGAATGAAAGTGCATTTTTGTTTGTCTTGAAACTTGCTTTTATTGTAGAGACCAAAATGAGCATTAGCAACTCATATTCCATCTAAACATTTTAAGTGGAAAATGATATTGATAAACAAGTTACTTTCATTTCTTGATTTAGAGTAGACTTAAGTCTTGCATCAGCATGTACTCATTGCATTAGGATAAATTTTCACATCTTTTTAGGACATCCATAGTTTTGTTAACTTTTATGAGTATGAAGCTTGAGTAAAAGAAAAGAAAAGAATTTTTTTTTGCTTTCTTTGAAGTTCCTCTGAACCTAGTAGAAATTTCTTTCATCGAAGAACAAAACGAGTGCATTTGCATATAGTTTGGTTTTTATTAATTTCTTTTGCGTCAAAACACCACAAGTTTCATTTTCGCTTATCCCTTGACTTAAGAACATCCCATTTAAAAACAAGCGCTAATTAAAATATACTAGAACTTTTCATAATTGTCAAGTTAGACACACCAACAAGTTTTAGGATATTTTAGGGCCTCGTATTAGGCGAGCGAAGAGAAAAATCTCCAAGGAAATTTAAGCTGTCAAACATACGAGTCTAAATAGTGAGTGAAAATCCAATAGCATTAGGGAGACCAAGAAATCTCCAGATCTGGGAGTTAAGCACGAGGGTTTTTGAAGATAAGGGAGAGAGATACCCCCTCTCCTACTTGTTGGATCTATCCTCAAGACTGTTCTGCCTAGCTTCTGATATGACTTGGTAACCTTAGTTGCTACTCCTAGGGATCTACATAGGTGGCTACGGAGGGGAATCTCGTGGCACCTAAGGTCGATGTTGTATCACTCTCAACGGTACTACTGGAGGGCACCCTTGCGAAGCTTGGGGGCTTGCACCGGTACAGGCTGTTGTTAGGAGGTCAACATAACTTCCTCTGTTACCTTCGCTGGGAGGACTGAGCCGTCATTATCCCAAACTATCTTCAAAAGGACCCTTACTTCGATTTATTGTATTTTGGTGTCCGGTCCTAATCACCCAGAGCGGAAATACTTGGAAGTTGTTTGACTGGCTGACTTCTTTTAGGGACTTTTTAGTAAGTGCTCTTTGCTCCTTGTATATAGTTGGCTTTAGGTATTTTTGTCTAGTCACATTTGGACTTTGTGTTCTGAGTGACTGGCTTACCACTCTACCAATCTTGAAAGGATTTTTGTCGTTCTTTCAGAAGTTGTGGAGTTTCCTTCTCAAGGGTAAAGGTTTTGATTGCCTATCCATATTCCTTGAAAAGTTATTTCTACATTCCCATAAGGGAAGGCTCTGCGGATCAATTTGATATGGCCAATATTCCTGTAGAAACCTGTGAAGGTACCCTCCCAAAAGGGGATCCTTGTTCTTTTCCTTTCTTTGGAAACGTTGGTACTCCCTTGATGGCCACTTTGAATATTCCTGGATTGAATGTTGGACTACCAGTTTGGCTGTGGTCCACTCCCAATATTCCAAATGCTCTTGAAACTTCTAAGATGAATGCTTTATTTCAGGGGCATTGTATGGGTGCTAATTGTTCATCTTCTTTCAAAGAGAAATCTGGGATTCCTTCTTCTCCTCCTTCTTGTAACAAGAAATCAAAAAAGAGGAGAAAAAGAAAGTCAAAGAAGAAGAATAATTATATCCCTTCATCGTCAACCTCTGCAAGTCATGTTGGAGATGAGCCTTTAGCCATTGCAAGTCATGCTGGGTGCACAAGTCTAGTCACTGCAAGTCATACTAGCACTTCATCATCAACCTCTACTAGTCATGTTGAAGATGAGCCTTCAACCGCTGCGAGTCATGCCAGGGGCACGAGTCTACTCACTGCAAGTCATACTAGCAAAGAATCACCAACCTCTGCAAGTTAGGTTCAGGACTCTCCGCAAACCACTGCTAGTCATGTTGGCGGAATGGAGGTTGATAAGAAACCTGGACGTATAAGTTTTAAACCTAAGTTCCCTTGTAAGATATGCAATGGAGACCATCTTACTCATTTATGCACTAGTTTTCCAGAGGTTCAAAGGATATGGTCCATGTCTGAAAATACTTATACTCCTAGATCTGATATGGTTTCTCATCAATCCCATCAACCATTGGTTGATAATGTGGTTGAGCTAGTGCAATCACTGGCTGATTACACTCCTCTTTTGGGGGGTGAAGTGCCTAACAAAAGAGTTTGTTTGATCTCTAGTATAGAGTCTTCTGGTATAGGGGGCATTGCAATTGCTTCGAATGTTCCCCCTCCAAGTTCTAAGAGTGTTTCCTTTGATTGGGATAATCTTGTTGAGCCTCGTCTTCCTTATGCTACACCTTTCCAAATAAAGGTCAAGGTTAATTCCACAAATTTCTATCGATGTATGGTGGATGAAGGATCCTCTGCAAGTATTATATCCTCTTTGACTTGGAAAGCTTTGGGTTCCCCAAAGTTGTTGGGAGCTCAGAGTCAGTCATTAGCCTATGATAGATGACCTGGTGAATCTATGGGTGTTCTTCCTCAATAGCCTATCACTTTAGGTGGGAAGACTGTCTTAATCGATATGATGGTGTTTGATAGCCCTTTAGACTTTAATATGCTACTTGGGCATGATTATGCGTATGCTATGAATGTTGTGGTGTCTTCACTCTTTCGAGTAATGTGCTTTCCTCATAACGAGAATATTGTCACCATTGATCAGTTTGCATCTGATAATTACCACCCTAATTCGACTTTACTCCAGAATACCCCTTGGTTTGTTCCAAGTGTTCAAGTAGAATCTACCCTACCACGGTTCAATTATGTGGCATTGAATCCTCAATGTTAAAACGCTTTTGAGAAGGATCCTTTGACTTATTATTCTCCTTCTTGGGACTTGGTCCCGGCAGTTGACCGAGAGATTCTTCCTATAGGGACATGGGACCCTTTAATTCCCTCTTTTGATCCTTGTAGTTCTCATGGTTTTCTAGAACTTGATTTGCCTTCACAGGAGGAACTCTTTGAAGCCATGAGTTTTGACTACCAAAGGAGTCCTTGGCCTGAGCCCTGCAAGGGGTTTGTTCAGAAGAACCATTATGCGTAAGCCGCAAGGTTGCGTGGTTCCCTGTACCATATTATATATATAAGGTACGCATTTTCAATTTTTGTATTCTATAACAAAAGATTTTATATGAATTTTATATGTGGGATGTATTAACTTCTTCTCTAGTGTTCCTACTTATGTTTACAGAACTTGGAAGATTTCTCCTTTAGAAGTTTATGGTTGGTCGTTCTGACAAGTATTGGTTCTCGAAACTAGCATATAGGTTAGGTTTTTCTGCCTGCATTGTGCACTTATCAGTTTCCTTTCCCATTTGGCCTTAGGATCAACCCCACCAAGTTATGGTGCAGAACCTTCTCATTGCTTAGAAGTATCATGACTTGTGTGGTATAGCCTACCTTATCATGGGTGCCCTAGTTAGTACCTTGTTGTCACTTGGCACTCATGCCGTTTTTTTGTCTCTAGGCTCGAGAGTCCTCTTTAGTCCCGTCATGACTTATGTGCTGAAGAATCATTCCTCTTTGCTTCTTCGCTTTGTTCTGGCCTTATACCCTAGAGGCTCCTTTGTGTTGAGTTGTACTACTACATTGCATTTTGATCATTTGCACCCTTTTTGCCTTAAGCTTGCTTCACTTGGACTCGTGTTTAAGCCAAATTTTGACCATGACTACTGCGAAATCAAACTTGCATGCCCCTTGCCTTCTACAACTTGACACACCTTGATCCATGGAAGGAACACATGTTTGAGTGTCTTTGACTAGTTTTCACCTCCCTGCATTGAGCATAGGAATGTTCCAATCCCAAGAACTAGATCATATGTTTCATCGACACTCGTTCTTTCAACTGTACTATAGCATTCTTTTATTCTTTTTCTAGCTTAACGAAAAAGACAAAAAATTATATATTCTAAAAAAAAGAGCGTGAATGGGACAATATTTCCACTTACTGTTGGCAGTTAGAGTCAGTCGTGTCGCCCTTGAACAAAGCACTCAAAGCAAAGTCTCCTCCGTCTGGGCGGGATTTAGTTTGACCTAGGCACACCTTAACCTTGTTATTGAGTTAGTCCTCCCCTGATTGGTTATCTCTTCCAATCATACGAAGGGTTCATTCATCCCTCCTGCATGACGAACTTATACAGAGTGCCACATGGTCACATTGAGTCATGCGTTTGTTCAAGGGAAGTTAGCTTGAGTCAGCCTCTCTGCGGTGTCTCCTGTCTCATTTTTTAGTTGGCCATCCTTGGTTATCAGTATCATGTCTATCATCACATCAGCTATATTGGTCCTTTACTCGTGTCGGTTTGAGAAGGTCCCCATTGAATTCTTGCTAGCGGGTCTTATCCTTATCGATGATGACATCTTGCTCTAAGGACAGGGCCAGAGCTGCACCCTGGCACTATTTTCATTATTGATAGGTCACCTTATGCTCAGCATCAAGCAGTATCATGGGTATTTGACTGAGTGGTTTCCCTTGTGTTTGACATCAGCTTACATTATCACACATTGGGAATCGTGCAGTACCTTGGTTTCCATTTGACCCTATCGGTGGATACCTTGCCTCTGTCTCAGCTTTCATTATTGGTTGGTTCAGAGGGTTTCTACTGTGCGCTAGCCACATCTTGTGTACGCTGGAAACGTGCTTCGGTTGGGTTACTACATCTTTTTTCGTCTAATTCCTTCCACATTATTGGCCTATGGGTTACACTCGTGCTAGATTGATGAAGGATACCTTAATGCCTTCCTTCCAGCAAATCTTTCCCCATCGACTACGACTCATTGCTCTGGGGCAAAGATCTAGAGTCCATTTGACAGTCCCTTGGGGTTTGCAGTCATTAGTGGCAGATCCTTCGCTATCGACAGTGGGAAACCATCATTATCTCTAGATTGATAGATTATGACAGGTGTTCGACTCCAGCTCATCTATTCACACTTGTTAGATTGTACTGGGTACCTTGACACTCATTATCATTATTGGTGAGTAGTCTCGCGTTTGTTAACAGTATACATCAATGACCAGCAATCAAACAATTTCTCACATGGTCGAATTCAGATCATTTATTCCCATGGTGTAGAAATGTACCACGGCAGTTGGTGAAGACCTCAGGTTGCATCATCATTCATTAGATCGCTTGAAAACTGCTCCTGTTGCTGCTAGTTGATACCACTCCACCTTATATGTCGCAGTCATTCATGGCAACATTCTATATGTTGGCACCTGAGTTTGCAGTGTAGTACCATCCTATTCCATCATGTTGATTTGGTACCTATTGTGATCAGTCTTTGATATCAGTGATCCAATTCATTCTTCAGCATCATTGACATTCTTATATGTGATATTCAGACATGTACTTGTTCGATCGTGATCAGATGATCCATTGTGTATTTTTTAGTTCTTTATACTTGTATACTTAGTGGATCTGCTTGTACTTAATATGCGAACATGCTTTATTTTCTTTGAGCATGGGTATGCTCGCCTCAGATAGTGTTTATTTCTAATCTCCTTTTGTGGCTTGGCAAGCTGAACTCTGGTGAAGTCCTTCTCAGTTCTTGGCAGATTTCCTTTCCATGTACTTTCTTAATACATTTCGGCCATCATGTACCCCTTCTGACCTCATATATTAGGGGGCATCTATTATAGATCCAAACCTCACCCTTGATGTTTGTGATGCTGCACTCGTGGCCTAGGGAAACCCCTCCTGCTAGACCTGGTCCAAATATTCAAAAAACAGTGTTTTACTCCCTATACGCGACATTGCCCTGAGCTAAACACATTTGTACTTGGGTCTGTGTATACACGTCCCACATATATGCCTTAAAACACTTAAAAAAATTAAAAGTCATTAATTTCGGGTGGAGATCACGGGTTTTACCTGCTGATTACCTATTAGTGCCTTTGGCCCAACTGTTCCCAACGAATTCCGAACTAAAAACTACATTGGGAGAAGTATAATAAGGCTTCAATGGGAAGGCCTAAGGGAGGAGAGAATAGAGAGAAAGATCACTCTGTTGAGATTTTCCCTGACTAGGTCTGAATATCCTCGTGCTTCCAACACTTCCCCCATTTGTAGGAAACCCTTGTTTCCCTGTGTGATGATGTCTTTCTATTTGAGAGATCATGGAGTAAGTCATGGAAGGAGTTTGTTGAAGGCTTGAGACTGGACGAATCCAGAGGACGGTTCCACTTGGAGCCTGCGAAAGGACGAATCAGGTGAAATCATTCCTTTCTATACTTTAGTTATTTATAATAAAAGAAACACTTGTCTTGTTCCTGATATAAATATTCTTCATGTTCATGATGTCAATGTTATAATTCATATGTGAATTGTTGTTTCTAATCATATAACTAATTGCCTTTCCTTATGTTATGAAGATTATTTCTTTATGATGCTTGGTCAATATACTCCTGTACTTTCTGGAATTGTTGGTTTTGCAGGTTGAAGGACTAAAAGGAACTAAAAGAGGGTTTGGACCCTAACTGGATCTTCTCAAATGAAGGACCTCAGGTGCACCCCTTTTTCATATAGTTTGTTTATATTAGCATCATGGCTGTATGGAATGAGTGTTTCTCTTTGTAAATAACCTCTGATATGCTAGGGTATAAACCCAAGACCCTAGGGGAATCTATCCCTTAACAGTCACCGAGTCTCCATGTGTCATCCTTAGGTTATACAGCTTTTTCTGCAGGAATAGTTTAGTCACCAAAGACTTAGATTGGTACAAATTCCCTAACTTGTCCCATAAAGCCTTCGCCATAGCTTCCCCTGATACATTTAGCAATACTAAATCTGAGACACAAAATCGTATTGTGCGCTTTGCCTTCCAATCCAACTTCTTTCATTCTTCATCAGACACTCCCGTTGGTTTAGTACCTGGATCTACCGTAGTCCACTGATCTTTATCCACTAATAGATCCTGCATCTTGAGTTTCCACAGCTCAAAACTCTAACCATTAAATTTCTCGATCTCTGCCTTTCCATTGCTAACCATCTTCTTTCACCACCAGAATCAATCTCGTAGATCTCCGACTAAACAGGGTGTACAACAAGCCCGAGTGAAACCCCTCAGCAGTAAAGGCATCCCCTTGAAGCCAAAAACATCTTTGATACCAAATGTAGGTTTTAACCCCGTACAGAAATTACCTGCATACGAATTCTAAGAACACAGAAAGCTAAACAATGCGAGAGCATAACACATAAAACACAAATACACAGAGATTTTCCCTTGGATCCAGAAATCGAGACTACCAGCTTGATTTTTCATTATGTTCCTTTCAATGTTATAATACATATTTATACATGCCAAAGCATCCAATACCATGGACCGAAAACCATCGCGTCCAAAAACATGTGCGAAAATCATGCACAAAACCATAGGTGGGTCCTCCCAACCTAACATAGGTTCCAAAACCAAAATTTTCTGGGGTGTTGCCCTGGACCCCATAGAGTTGGGTTACCTGCACCCTTCAAACCCCCTGTGACCCCCCTGCTACGCAATTGGCACAACGACGGTTAACTACA
Organism: Pinus tabuliformis; assembly: GCA_031772625.1. NCBI lineage: Eukaryota > Viridiplantae > Streptophyta > Pinopsida > Pinales > Pinaceae > Pinus > Pinus tabuliformis. Next base: position 1,046,934,048 of record CM062809.1, on the reverse strand, counting down.
TGGGCGAGTCGTGGAAAGAATATAAAACAACCCAACAAAAGTAACCCTCACTAACAAATTTAGCATTAACCCCAACAAGAGTAATACAAGGGAAGCGAAACCATTACCCAATCATTGTATTATGCACTTTCCCCCCTTTGGAATATTACAATATTATGAATTTATAATAAACTAAAATGAAATTATGGTTAAACAAAATCATAAAAACAAAGTAGAGTTTCTTTGCAAGATACATTTAGTCACCATGTGCATAGATATCCTATCTTGATCCATGTTTATATGGCTATAATATATTAATAAGTGATTAAATGAGTGGCTATGATTGTGTTAGAATGTAGAACCAACAATTACTCTTCGCACTTAATAAATAGTAACCTGGGAAAATTTTAAGGATGGAAAATTATCTTGAAGTTTAAAAACATTGGCGAATCTCACTAGTCCCTAATATGAAAACTATATTGTAAAATTATTCAAACGTATAACGATTTTATATGTACTGTCTATATAATGTTGGTTATTTTTAAGGTAAAATAATTTTATATTGTAAAATTTGGGTTGTTAGTGTGAAATTTCTTGGAAGGTGAACCAAAAACACTTCACTTAAGTCAGTAGGTGACAAATGACCCTAACAACAAGTTGATGGCTGCTTGCAATTCAGATCTGCAATAAATATGAAAAACCTACAACAAAAGTATAGAGGATCCGGAATAGAAAGCAGTAGTAAAAATATCCAAACCAAAAACCGAAATGGAAAGACTTTAATTGAATAAATTTTTTATTAAAAACAAGTGGTGAAAGAGATTTACAAAAGGGTATATAAGTCCCCCTCTATGGGATGGGTCCTTTAATATCCTTGATGCTTCAAAAAACGATATTTTCTCTCAATATGAAAAAACCTAGACAAAATGTGGAGAACTCGAATGAGAGCTCAAAAGGAAAAAGGCAATAATGGTGACGAGAATAATGGTCATGGTGAAGAATAAATGAAAAACCCTCCTATTTATAACAAAGTATTGAGTTAATCTCAAAAATGGAGAATAATAAAATAATATTAACCAAATCAAGATCTAACCGCTTGGAATACTTTATTAATTTATTATAGAGGGAAAAGACATTCTAAATGGTTAAATATCTATATTTAAAAATAATTAACAAATAAAATGATTTATTAATTATTTTGCGAGAATTAAGAATGATGTGAAATTGAAATAATTATTAAATAGTTATTTAACAATTATTCCAATAATAAAAATAAGTAATATTAAATAAATAGTGATTTATTTAATTATTCCTAAGAGATTTACTCAAACATGACAAGGAATAATTATTTAAATAATGGTTTAATAATTATTCTTAGAGAAAATCAAATAAATAATTATTTATCTCATTATTCTCATGGGTTTTTTAATTTAATTTAGAAAATAATTTAATAAAAGTGGCTTACTAAATTATTTTCTGCAGTCAAAATGATTTTACTATGGTAAAATTAATCCTACATGGTGTATTTCGATCCACCTAGTTAAAAATGGCTAGGTGATCATTTTTTGGTGATAACATATTTCCCCCACACATATGAGTGTTAGGAGAAAATCGTATGACTAGAATATGTTGTAGGTTACACTTCCATGAGACACCAAAATGGGAGTCCAAGAGAGTGAGCAAGAAGTGAAGCAATACAAGGATGGACAAAAATGGAGGGTTTGAGACCTACTAAACTGATAGAAATCTCATTTTATGTGGAAGTACATGATCTCAAATGATGTGGGGGAGGCATACCCATACCGATTGAGATAACTACGTACAAATAATAATTATGAGCCTAGAAATGTGGGACTAAGCTATAAAGTACATGATACATGATACACTAGCATCAATGGCCTAGAAAATAATACAATGGATACCATATACATAATGTGCCTGGAAAAACATAGGCCAAGACTGAATACAATAACATATGATTACATGAGACATAATTCCCCTCAAGATGACAAGGTGAGGGGGGATCATAATCAAAGAATCCCTACTAGACAAGAAAGGGCTCTGAAGATCTGAATGGATCATATGAAAGAGACATTCATTTTGTGGGTGCCACAAGTGGCGAAAACCGAACCCATCACATCTGCGGAACTGCATCTGAGGCTAGATCATCCAGGCTTGTGGGGGGTACCTAAAGGGACACCCCCTCATGAGTTTTGGAACATCTCACACACACCAAAGAATCATTGGGACAATCCTTTGAAATCACTTAATAGTCAAGTGTATGAATCTTAATCGTGCGATAAGGAGTTCATGTCGAGCAAGTGAGAAACAACAAATTCAAAGGGAAATAATGATTCCCTTTGCTTTATCCATGGCACCAAATAAATATGGAAGCTAGAACCAAGGTACACTTCCCTCTAGACCACTCTTCATGAATAAATGTGTTGAGGTCGATAGAAGGGGGCCTGCCAGAGTTAAGGCAATAAGGAATCCTTAACAAAGGCAAAAGGGAACATAGCAGAGTCACTGATGGACTGACACCAAGGATGATGATGGAAGGAAATAATATGGGTGGCGAACTAATGATTTTCCTTTTCATAGGATAATAAGGATGATTGACCTAGTAGTGACTAACTCGATTCTAGAGGGGATGGTCAATGACTCAAACAAAGGTTCGGAAAAGACGAAGAAGTGGAGAAAGAGGCCAAACATGGGAGGCATGTGACATGACAACGTATGAAACATTGTAATGAGACTCAAGGGGAATCAAAATAGATTCCATAAATACAAGGGTGACTCATTGCTGATGCTCTGAACAAGGGTGGCTCGATGATGCTGCCACATGGGGGAGGCCTGAAGGGGACCATGAAAACATGAGTAAATCATGGTTACTCATGACAAAAACTAACACATGAGTCGTCCAGTGCAAAGGTAAAGTGGTAACATAGTACGCGTGGTTGAAATGAAGAAATTCAACTTTAATAGGTGGCAAAGTGAGACCTCATGGAAAAAATGGCTTCCTGGTGAAGTGTCAAATTAACAAAAAGAAAGAGAGAGCCATTATAGAACTTGGTGATATCTTTCCAACTGTGCTAATGGTTTGTTAAATGGAGCTACCATTTGGTTGCAATGGGTGACAAAAAAACTAAGTTTTTTCCTATTAAAGGGATTTTTGCCTCAAAATCCAATTCATTTTCATTGTGAGTTGTAGAGAATTTGGAGAGGACGAGAAGGCCCTAAATATTGTCGATATCGTAGCATACAAAATGACCATCGAAATCAGGATCTGTAAGTTTGAGGTAGGTGGCCAAACCTTACTCATCATTTTTGGTGGATTAGACTTTCATATTAGGGCTTCAGTTCTCTGTGGGGGACCCCTGCTCATCCTCATGATTGCAACACACTTTTGGGGCATGTTCTTCATTATGGAATGTAGAAAATGGGCCCATAAGGGCATCCAACACAGTTGGAGGGCCAGAAAAGTGTTTTGGGATGAGAGAATTGGCAGGACTGGTGGTTTGTTGGGAGTTGAAGCTAATTACTAGACATGCATGCCCTTGACACTGGACTAAAAAAACATAATGGTGTTTTGTAGGTATGGTAGAGTTGAAGGTAGCATGGTGAGAATGAGATTTGGAGTCTCTCCATGTTTATATTAAGGGGAATCAAGCAGTGAGAGGAGTGTTGGCACGATATGGCATGCTGAAGTTCTTAGAGAACCCCATGATGACGGCAGATGAGCTCTTTCTATCAAGGATAGTGATTTACTTGGAGCCAGATCAGGAGGCCTTTGTAGTACAAGGGCACAGGATCAAGATCATGATCCAAGACATATTTTTTGACATGAATGCCCTCCTTGGTTGTTGTAGGGGAGATACATCCAGTGTTTCCTCATGGGAAGTATATAAATGACTTTTTTTATCGCCACTGTGTACCGGGGAGTCATGCAAAGGGAATGAACATACAGATAATTGAATTGGAGAGGTTTGAGACACGAGCCACAACCGCAATGATATTGCAGATCTGTGGTAGTCATGCCTTCCACCATATCACCAGAGGGCAGAGGATACTAGTGGAGAGTGTGCTGGAGGGACCTACTATGGGTGGGCCCAGATGATGTTGTCATCATTGAAAGGACAGTTGAAATTATGTAGACAAAGGGCCAATGATAAATATTAATTTGGGACTCTGTTATGCTCACTCTTCTTTCGAAAGATCCCCAGTATTAGACCTCATGTTTAGATCTATAATGGGGGCCTAGAGGAGACCAAGATGCGCCACTGGGGGTAGCTACTAAAACGAGGTGGAGGAGGGGGAGTTAGATGAGTGTTCCAAAATGAGTTTTTTTTCACATTGGGACTATATTCTACTATAAATAGATGACTATCCATATAGTGGCATGAACTATTAGGGGGATCTTCACTTACCACTTCCACCAGGACGAGCATGGAGGGCAGATGGTAAGGGAAAGTTGATATACATTTGATGCATTTATAGTTTAATAAATATATTAATGTGGTGTTGATTTCTAAATTTTTTGGTATGCATATATAACACTGGTGAGGCTGGCAGGATAAACGGGACAAGTTGCAGTGCCTGGGGCTACAGATCAGGGTGGGGCCACATCACAATAGAGACCAGGTGGTGATGCTATAATGGAAGATATTTGACACAGATGTGATGTATTAATGATAGGATGAAAGAGCGTGGGTGGGATGATTTAGAATATTGGTATATAGATGAGTGCATGGGTCTTCCCTAATAGTGGTGAGGAATCATGCAGCGCATTGCGATGGTCAGTCAGGCAATATGAGATCTACCGTCTGGGGGAATGGGTTTTTTGGCTCAGGAGCCTCTAGATGATAACGATTAGGCATAGGGACATTTGTGTCCCTACTTTTGTTTTATGATAACATGCAAATGAGCATGTCAAGTGTATTTAGAGTAGTGGAATCAAAACATTGTATTACAATATATATTTATGATTATCCATCTTTTTGTGAAAATTGTGGTTCGCCATTTGCTTATAGATGTCTTCTTACATGTGATAAATGCCAATTTAGAATGTTATTATCTATGGTATCTACATAGTGACTTTCGGCTCTAGGAACATGATTGAATGAAATGGATTAAAATTCACGTGCCAAAAGCTTAACTTGTAGATATTTTCCAAATAGGATAGGATTATGCACACAATAAACATTGTTGAATTGCATGACAATTATAAAGGAATCAAGGAAAACATGAAGGTGAAGGATTCTACGATCAAGGAAATCAGCTAATAAACCTATCATAACATCATATTTGGCCTAGTTATTGGTGCCATATCCAATGCAAATTCCATTGGAGTGGACTAACAAATGCAAGGGGCTGAAAATGGCCCAAGCTACCGAGGCTAGATTCCTGGTGCAGTGACTCACAGAATCAGCATAATCGATATAAGGTGTGGATGATGGATCCATCTGAAATATGCAAGAAGACAATGTGTAAGAATGTGGGGGTCACAAACTACCTAAATTCAAGAAGAATGAAAGAGATAAACGCATTTCAATGGGAAATGTTATGGGTAAATTTTTTTGAGGTAGAGTGCATTTGGAGGATTGGGAAGGATTTCTCCTTATGGACCCTCTAATAGGTATGCCCCTTTTCCCAAAAAATTACAGATGATATAAGGCTTATGAGCACCAGTATTGCAACAAGGATATTGCAACTCCTGGGGCTATTGACTTTACTTCATCAACCTGGGGTTCATACAAACTTGGAGGTGACAGTGCTGTATACACAAATAGATGTAATCGGTCTACTCTTTGTCACTACTGAGCTGGAGTGATAGACCACTAGGGTTTGTCAAACCAACCTTCTATTGACTAGAAGAAGTTTGATTACCAACTGGAGAGGGGGAATTTACCCTAAATGGGAGAAAAGAAATGTTGCCTATTCCAAGAATGAAACACTGAAAAAATGCTTGCAAAATAACATGAAATCCTCTATCTACTTGCTAACATACCTTTCTTGCAAAAGAAACCTACTTTAACACATGTTAGGTTTTAACTAACCTAAGCATGAAATATGATCTAGAGAATACTGACTACTATGTGCATGAATAAATATAAAGAGCTATTTTTTAATCTTTTTTCTTGAAAAATGTATGTGCTAATATTTCTTGGTTCTTTGGCAGGAGGGAGAGGTGTGGAGGAAGAGGAGTATAATGGTTCTGATGGCTTGGAGGTCAATTATGGTCCTAATCCTCGCTTTGGTGATGATTTCCCTCAATTCCTGCTCAAAAAATGCTGCTACAGGGTTTCCTACAGGATGTCTACAGGATGTACTAGTTCACCTACATGATCCCCTATTTTACTACAAGAACATGCTGAAATCTTACGGAGTGGTCTAGAAGGTGGGATGGAGCTTGGAAAATGTGAATAAGGAGGGAATAAGGCATGGGAGTTTTAGGAACTTACTCAGAACTCAAGACAAATCTTTAAGATAGTTGGATTTGCTCAACGAAAATGGCAAGTTTTCCTCATAAAACAAGAATTCGAATTGAGACCTTTGTGACTTTTGGCAAGCATGGGTGGATATGGCTTGGATGAGGTTGATGAGATTAGTTCTTCCTGTAATGTAGAATCTCCTGCAACAACACACATCATTCTTAGCATTTATCCATAAATTGATCTAAAAACAAGAAGGGTTTATTCAAATAGAAGAAAATAGAGTTGTCACCATTTATTTGTTAAGTTCATGCATGGAACTGCTTGAAACCAATAAAAAGGTTATATAAAATCAGTGCAAAGCCTAAGATATCATAAATTCCAATTGCGTCTTATCGTATGAAACAAAAATAGAATGACATAATTAGAAAGAAACCCTAGATTACGCAAAAATAAAGAATTCTATCTTTTTGGGCTCTATGGGAAGTGTTCCTCAAGCCATGATCCCTAAAAGGGGAGAAATCAGGTGAAAACCAGTTGTTGTCAACCTTTTTGGAATATCTTCTTTTCATTACAATGCTATGGTTCGAGATATCCACAAATGGAAGCAAACTAATTAACCCTACCAATATTTGCAAATTAACAAACACCTAAATCTATTTGGCAACTAACTATGAGTATAACCTAAGCATACATATACAACAAGAGGAACCTCTACTACTAGGATTGGGCCCTAACCCAAGAGCTTCAACCCTCTGAGTCAACTCAGTGCTGCATCAAGGGAATGTTGTTCATTTTCATTAGAATATCAGAAATACATAAGAATGATAGGTTACAATGTTTTAACTCAAAAATGTTGCTTAGCTATCTTGCACAAAAATTCTGAATCTTGATGAGGCTCTAGGCCTCTTCATTTATACAACTAAAGTTACCAACAACTTCCTTAAATTTAAGGAGGCTTGGCTCCCAACCTCGAGATCAACTAGTCTTCAACTATCATTGGCTTGGCTGCCACTAAACTTTATGACTCGGCTTCTTGCAACTCCGAGCTGATGATATTTGATTGAGGAATCTTAGAGTGAGTGAGGAGTTAAGGGGGGGGATCCTATCTCCTAGAATCTCTCTTTCTTGTCTTCATTTGAGTTCCTGCAATTTAATTAGCCAAAATTTGCCCCAAAACCTGCAATCAATGCACATTAGACCACTAGACATGACATCTCATCTTTACTGTCCTCATTAAGCAAAATATAATTAAAACATGTAAAGAATTATCAGAAAAGTTAATTTTAGTAAGATGGAGGTGCATTAAGGTCCATATAATTTACCCATTGATGAGCCTCATCATCACCCCCTACTGAAAATATTGCTCATCCTCTAAGAAACTCAATCTATGTCCATGTTTTTCATTGCCTTGGTGGCCTCCTCGACATTCCAGGATTCTGCTATAGTCTCCTCCTCTTGTGGATGAAACCATGCATTCCTCTCCATCCCTTCCCACTACTTTCTTTCTTCTTATTCCTTTGTCTCCTCTAACATACGTAAAAGAAATGGTGGGTTGAGTTTCAATCCAATCCAGTTGACTTTGAGTCTCTATAATGTTTCCTTATACATTGGGACTCTTTCTAGTGCATCCCTCATTCTATTAGGATAATGATATACTTTGATCTTTAGGCTGTAGGGTAGGGTGTTCCATCTCCTTTGGAAGGCTTGCTAGCTCTCATCTCCTAGAAATCTTAGCATGTCTTCAAAATGAGTGACTGTTTGTTCTTATACAACAAGGTATCATGGTGCAAGCTTGGGATCATTTGCAATGAGGTTGTGAGTGCTAATGACAACCATTTAATTAGGTTTTTCCGCTCTGATGAAAAGGGGTTCAACTTCTTCTCTTGTCAATACCCTTTTCATTTCTATAGATCTAGCTTCCTCATGACTCATCCAAGATGCCAAGGCCATTAGTTGTAAGCCCCCTAGCTTTGGATTGGGGTCCCACACATTTAAATCTATTAGAGTTAAATTGTGTAGGTAGAATTCAAATATTTTTTTCTCTATCCTCCAAGTTGCTTTGGTCACAAAGGTCATCGATTGCCCGTAGTCTTGGAAAGGTGTAGTTCCTCTTTGTGCTAGGGTTTTATCTAAAACTATAGCCATTGTTCTTTGAGTTACAAGGTATATGATTTTGTTGGCATCTTGCATTGAATTTCCTCCATGGATAAACTTACCATAGTTGCCAATTGGCCTTCCTTTTCTTGTAGATTCTTCTTTAGCCATATGTTCTCAGCCTATAATTGAGATTTCGTCATTGTTTCCCTGTCTCTTATGCTACTTAATTTTCTCTCCATTCCTTGTAACTTCTCTTCCATGTGGCCTACATCCTTCACCCCTTTTGATTTAGCAATTTTCATCTATCGATGTGTTCTTTCTCTCTGTTTTTCAAGTTCAAAGAATAGAGGAATGGAAATATTTTGTGGTATCGCCCTACCTCCTTCAATGAATCTGTAGTAGGAGCTAAGGTTTGGCTGTGGGGTAGGCTCCTTTAGCTCCTGGGAATCTTCCTCTATTTTTTTATTGAGTAATTTCTTCATCTTTTCGTTCCCTTTGCGCTTGCAACCTTTCCTAATATTTTTTCTATGTTTCCTGTAGCTTTGATAGGGGTTCCTGTAGGACTATTTTTGCTTCTTGTAGTTCTAATTGTGTTTCCTGTAGGAGAGCTCTCCCTTTTTGTGAAGGGGTCAAAGGTGGTTTAACTTGTTTTGTTGAGCCTGGCCTAGTGATAGGTCTCGTAACTTAAGTGATAGGTGACTTAGGAGAAGATTGTCTTGATGTTTCTTCTTCTTCCTTCTTCTCTAAAGGGACTACTTTCTCTTTTTATTTTGGTGAGTCCTCTATGATAATTGGAATCTCGGTAGGGGTTTGAGGTCTCCCTTGTTTAATCTAGGTGCTCTTACTTGATCTGAAGTAAAGGGGAGTTTTCCTTTCTCTCTTTCCCTTTAATTTGACAGGTGTACTTAGGGCAGTTAAAGCAGCCACTGCATCCTTCTCTATAGGCTCTGGAGACACCCTTGGTGATTCTTCTTATTCCTTGCTCTATTTTTCATAATTTTTTTCATCCTTATATACTTCATCCTCTTTTCATCCTCTCCTTCTTCTTCTTTTTCATCCTCTCTTTCTTATTCTCCCTCACTAGGATTAGGGCTTCTGTCAAACTCAATGACTCGAAATGTACCTTCTTCCTATAGTTATGAAAATGTTGACCATGTAATAGGGATTCTTAAATTTCTTAGAGCGTCTTCCAGGATGAGTTTGATCGACCCATGATGTGCTAGTTGTTGATGTTTCCCTTCTTCTACCTTGGTGCTCATGTCTATGATTTATTGTAATAGAAAATAAGGTACACTAATTCTTTTATGAGGATGTGTCTCCCCTCCAAACCTTAGCTCATGGAGGAGTCTAAAATGGTACCCATACACTACGCTATATCTGCCTTCACAGGAAATATACTTGATGATCTGGTAAGTTACTTCATTCCAAGGATGTGGAATTCTTTCCCTTCTAACCCCATTTTTGTCTTCAATTGGTTCTTATCCTTCCAAGAGAAAAACTTTCTTTGAAAGAGAGTTGTTAGTCTTGTCCTCTTTTCTCCATTGCAACCCTAGGGGGAGTGTAGTTATCCTGCTGACACTCTCAAGGGTAATTTCTATTGGCAAACCCTTCACTATAGCAGTGGCACTAGCTCTAGTGAGAGGTATGAGTGAAATTGAAATTTTTCTAGCCACATCACATCATATCCCCTCAGTAGCTCAAAGAACCCCATCCATTGATGCCTTGTAAATATTTCTACCACAGGAGGACGTTGGTGTATTTTGGTTATGTTGGTGGGCTCTCTTTTGTTGAAAGCTCCTGTCCTATTTTCCTGGCAATTTTTGTCTGAATGAGGTTTGGGTAGCTATAGCTTAGGAACTTTTGTAAATGATGAGGTTTCAAAGTTTATCCTTCATTTACCATCACAGAAATTTGTCTACCCTATGCATACTACAAATACTTAAAATAAATGAGGATTTTTTTCTACAAATGAGAAACACATAAGGTATGGCACCTACCTCTCTTTGCTATGCTCTGGTGATGAGAACTCTTGAATTGACGACCCTCAGTGTCCACTGACAACTCTCTGTGTTAATTTTCTCTATATCCTATAGATTTCCTGTAGTTTCTTTTAGGTGCTCTTTTTTTCCTTGTAGTTGTTGACTATTTCTTAAAGGTGCTCACTGCACAGAGGCCGAGAGGAGCTTTTTTTTCTTTGATGAATCTTCAATGTTGCCTATGCCCTCATATTTTCGAAATAACCAATAATTTGCATGGGATTCATTGATTATTTGTATTTGTGGATGATTTCGTTGGGTGATGTGCTGGTTGGCCGTGTACGAATACCTCCTTTTGGACAGTTGGTCCCACTACAACTTCATCATATCACCTTTCCTTGTAATCGCCTCCCACTTTTATTCTTTGTAACTTAACCAATTTTTATTCATTCCCCTTTTTTTAATGTGACCTTTCCACGTGTGCAGTTGACTAACCCTTTTTCTTCTTGTTCTCTGACCGAGGGTGGCTAGGTTAACTGGCCAGCTTCACTCATAAAATAAACTTCCTACATGTTCCTACAGTTTAATCGTATTCATACCTTTGAGGGATTATTGGTGAGATGACATACATGTTGGTCCTTTGCCTTGTTGATGCATGCTGGAGAGCGCTATCAATTTGTTGTTCTTGACCTAGCTTCATATTCTTCAACTGTGCTTTTTTCTTCTCCTTTTGTTGATGATTTGTTCCTTTGATGTTGTACAGGTGCTACCTTTTGTTGTTGTTGGGATTTTTGTTTTAGCTGAGCTCTGGAGTAGCGTCCTTATTCCTGTAGTCATTTTGCTGAAGTGGGTTGGAGTTGTTGTGGCCTTTTTTGTGGAATAGTCTGATACAAGATTTCCTACATGCTGTCCCGTAGCTTCCTTTTTCTTTAATTTCTGCATCTTCTCTCTGCTTTGAGGTTGAATGGGTATTGGAATGAGTGGAAGATGTGGTTATGGAGAGGCAGGTGAGGTATGATGTTGTTGGCATGCCCCTTTTTGATGTTTTTTTCTTCTCCTCTCTTTTTAATTATATTATCTAACTTGATCTTTTTCTAACGGATACAGGGGTGCATGGTCATGAAGGGTGTTGGCTAAGGTGTGGTGAGGCTAATGGATCTTTTCATATTCCAAAATAGGATTGTGTCTCCATTTTCCACTAGAGTTCCCTTCCTATACTTTTTCAAGACCTCTTGTAATACCTTCAGGATACTCTAGTAGTATTACAGTGAATCCTGTAGAAAAAACAAAACTACTTAGATTTGAATCTAGAGTTGAGTATGGACAGAAGAACATGGGGATTGTGGAGGAGATGATATGGATGAAGGAAAACATATTTTTTTTGTAGTGCCTTCTATCCTCTGTATCCTATGCTCATCATCTTATTGCAAACCTGCAAAACAAAATTTCTATTTTTGTATGTTTTTTTCTCATTTTTTTTTTTAAAGACAACTAGGCTGCCTCAAAGGAGGCTTTCATCTTGGCTTCTTGCCCTAGGTTCCTAAAAAGAGGTTTTCACCTAGAGATATTTTATTTTATTTTTTCAATACTCTTGGGTTGCCTCAATAGGTTTTCAACCCAAAAGTTGGACTCAGGTGCCTCATGGAGGTTTTCACTTGGGTCCCTTTATGTTTTTCTCTTCTATTTTTTTCCTTTTTTTTTTTCTAAGAACTTGATGAGGTGGAAGCTGAGACTTCTTCAATAAGAATCACTACCTTGCTGATGCTACTAATGAATTATTTCTTTGATAAGGGTGTTTTTTAAACTTTTAACCTATACCCATTGATAAGCAAAGGGATACCTTATGCATCAATGGTTCTTATTTGAACAGTGCCATTATCATAGCACTTTTCTATCACATGTGGTCCCAACCATATGGTCATTAGCTTGCCTTTGAAATATTTGTAGTGGGAGTCATACAGCAATTCCTAGTCACCTTCTTGAAACAATTTGTCCTTGATATTTTTTTCATGCCAGATTTTCCTTTTTACTTGACTTGTTGGCATTATGATGCATATGTTGTACTTGATGACAAACAACTCATAGAAGATCAACTCACTTATATATATCTAGATGAATCTACGGAAGAGATATCAGATGACAATTCTAAGTATGACAAGTCCAAAGGGGGAGATTGTTGGCATTATGAGACAAGTGTTGTCCTTGATGGCAAATCACACAAATGATAAATTATAGTGCAACAAATTTATTTGATAAATTATAGTGCACCAAAGTTTCCTTCATGTAGAGAAAATTTCATGCACTTTTATGCAGAGAAAAGTTTATTCCATGTAGAGAAAAGTTCATGCACTTTTATGCAGAGAAAAGTTTATTCCATGTAGAGAAAAGTTCATGCACTTTTATGCAGAGAAAAGTTTATTCCATGTAGAGAAAAGTTCATGCAATTTTATGCAGAGAAAAGTTTATTTCATGTAGAGAAAAGTTCACACACTTTTATGCAGAGAAGAGTTTATTTCATGTAGAGAAAAGTTCACGCACTTTTATGCAGAGAAATGTTTATTTCATGTAGAGAAATGTTTACGCACTTTCATGCAGAGAAAAGTTCCCTTCATGCAAGAGAAAAGTTCACACACTTTCATGGTTGGTTCATGGTATTAGTCCGACAGTTTTTGATCCTATGGTTTTGGTCCGTGGTATTGCATCCAAAAGTGTTGATCTCACGCACTTTCATGGTTGGTTCATGGTATTAGTCCGACAGTTTTTGGTCCTATGGTTTTGGTCCGTGGTATTGCATCCAAAAGTGTTGATCTCACGCACTTTCATGGTTGGTTCATGGTATTAGTCCAACAGTTTTTTGATCCTATGGTTTTGGACCGTGGTATTGAGAAAGGACTAAGGCTATAAAAGAGGAAGGAGATCATTTGGCAAAGCATCTTCTGAATTATTGAATATCTGATAAAGTGCTAGATCTGGAATACGGTGATTGGGTTATGGTGTAGATCTGGATCTAAATGAAGAAGGAACCTGAGCGTAAGGAGAAGGATAAGTTCTATTGATGGGTCAAAATCTTAAGGCTGGAATAGTGATCTGTGGATCTGACTGTTTGTGGTACCTTGGAGGACTGTTAATTTGGCCCTAATCAGAGGAAGGCACAGTGCGGGTATACGCAGCTCAGCTGAAGGCACAGTGCGGGGTACGCAGTACAGAAGAAGGCACAGTGCGGGTATACGCAGCGCAGCTAAAGGTGAAGTGCGGGTATCCACAGATGTATATTGGTGAAGTTGTGTGACCTGTTTTGAAATATTTGTTGGCTGCCTATTTTCTATTTGTTGCTGTGTTCTGGGTTTAGGTTACTAGTGTTGGTTTTCTGTTTATAGCATTCTGAGAAGTTTGGGTGGCTCATTGGATTGTTTGTATAAGGAGATTGGTTGATTCACATGTTCTTGATGTTTATTTGATGTTCTTGGATCCAGTCTGAAAATTAATTAAAAGTGATCCTTGAAAGAAAAGAAGTAGGGGTTGTAGCTCACCTCCAGGAGAGACTTGAAAACGAGAGAGAGAGTTGTAGCTCTCTGCAGGTTGTAGCCTGCGTACTGGTAAAGGACTGCACCAGTACAAAATCATTGTAAAAGGAGTTTCTAATTGAAAGAAGATAGAGACATATTGCAGCATGTGGTTTTCACCCACATTGGGTTTCCACCTTATATCTGGTGTTCTTTTGTGCGACTATTTTCTTTTCTTGTTCCTGCTCATTATTTTATGATACTGACATACAAAGTAATGATCAATATTTGAAGAATTATTCAAAGTATAAATAAGGAAGATATATTGAAAAGAATTTGATAATACTGATTCACCGCCCCCCCCCCCCTCTCAGTATTATTTCCAACAATTGGTATCAGAGTAGGTCCTTCTGAAGAAGTTTGATTTCTTGAAGGAAGATCTAACATCATGAGAAACTACGAGAGGGAAGCATCAATCAGGCCACCGATTTTTGATGGGACAAACTTCGTATATTGGAAGGTAAGAGTTACTGCCTATATTCAATCTTTGGGTACAGAAGTATGGGACATTACAGAAACAGGGTATACTTTTCCATCAGCTACTCCTACAGATTCAGCTGAGAAGAAGAAATATGAAACAAATGCAAAGGCGGTTAATACTCTTCTAGGATGTCTATCTCAATCTGAATTCGTGAAGGCTATGCAATATAAATCCACAAAAGAAATATGGGACAAGATTGTTTTGAGCTACGAAGGAGATGAACAGGTAAAACGTGCAAAACTTCAAACCCTCAGGATTCAGTATGAGAATCTCAGAATGTATAATGATGAAAGTGTGGCTAACTATTTCATTCGGGTAGATGAGATTGTTAATTGTATGAAAAACTTGGGTGAAGAAATAAAAGAGGTTGTTGTGGTTGAAAAAGTCCTAAGATCATTGTCCCCCAAGTTTGAATCTAAAGTGTCTGCAATAGAAGAAAAGGAAAATCTACGAACTCTTACTATGTCTCAGCTACACGGAATCCTAACTGCTTATGAAATGAGAAAAGGAGGTCCATTAGACAGGAGAGAAGATGCTTTTAAGGCTTCAGGCAAAACAGACTACTATGAATCAAGTCATGTGCCAGAAGAAGAAGAAGAATCAAATTTTGTCAGAAATCTTCAACGGGGTACTGGAAGGTTCAGAGGTAAGCTACCTTTTAAATGTTTTGCTTGTGGAAGAGTAGGTCATTATGCTGCCAAATGTCCTCATAAGGATAAGATTGACAAAGGAAAGGAACCTGCTAGATGGAACAAGAAACAGAATTCAAATAAGAAAAGCTACTACACTCATGAAGACAGTGATGGTCTATCAAATAGTGATGAAGATGAACGAGGTAATGACTATAAACTTTTAATGGCATTTGAAGATGATGGTTACATGGATGCTATAGATGTGGATAGCTTTTATGAAGAGATTTCTAGACTTAAGACATGTATGGAAGAAAAGAATATGATCATTGATACTCTACAATTTCAAATTGATGAAAAAGAAAAATATCTTGAAAAATTAGAAGGTGAAATTGTTTGCCTTAGAAAAGAAATTGAGAAAACAAAGGCTATTAATCTTAAGTTTGTCAAAGGATCTGAAACTCTGGATGAGATCATCAATGTACAACGTTCTCCGCTAAACAAGACAGGTCTGGGGTATAATGGAGAAACATCTCAAGCATCCACCTCAAAGAGTTATCTTGATGCAGCAAGAAGGAATGAGCAAAAGCACAATGGAGATCACCAGGTAAAGCAGGGACGAATTACATCAAGAACGAACAAAGACTATCAGATAAACCGGGGGAAATCTGTCTTAAAGATGAACAAAAGCTACAACCAGCCACAGGTAAAATCTTCTCAATCTGCTTCAAGAATGGATGACAATAGAAATTGCAATCATTTGGCCGGTAGATTTGATAATCGCAGAAGTTTCTTCAATGGGCAATGTTTCTCCTGCCATAACTTTGGTCACAAAGCAGCTCAATGTGGTGCATATAAAACAATCATGACTAGAGAAGCTCAAAAACAAAGAAGTATGATCGGGATTACAAAAAGGACCTATAACAACTTTTCGGCTCTTGAAAATGAAGTTGAATGTTCTATTTGCAATAACTTTGGTCATGAAGATTCTGAATGCAGGAGTAGGTTTCAGCAGACAAAGGAACAACCCTCAAGCACCAGAACATGGAGAATAAAGGAACCACAAACAGAAAGATGTGGGATAGCATTTTATGCAGAAGGACAAGAAAATCTATGGTACATTGACAGTGGATGTTCGAAACATATGACAGGTGATAAAGAAAAACTTGAATCATATTCTGCTTTAGAAAAGGGAAAGAAAGTTTCTTTTGGAAATGATACTCCTGCAGCTATAAAAGGAAAAGCCACTGCTCAGTTAAAAGAAAAGGTCAAAGCTGGAAATGTTTTGTATGTTGTTGGATTGAAGCATAATCTTCTAAGTGTCATCCAGTTGTGTGATCAAGGAACCGAGGTGATATTTAGATCAAACGGATGTCGTGTTCGTGATCTTGATACAGGTAAAACGGTGATCAAAGGTAGAAGAACTCCAAATAATCTATACATATTTGAAGAAAGACAACAACAATGCTATTTGAGCAAGGATGATGAACACTGGTTATGGCACCGGAGGTTGGGGCATCTAAGCTTTTCACAAATAAGGAAAGCATGCAAATATTAGGCAGTTCGTGGTCTTCCAGATATCAAAATTCCAGACAACACCATATGCAAATCATGTCAGTTTGGAAAGCAAACCAGAACTAACTTTCCAAAGAAGGAAGGATCAGCTAGCATGCCTCTTGAGCTAGTCCATACAGATGTATGTGGTCCATTTAGAAAAAGGACACCTCGAGGAGAAGAATACTTGATATTATTCATTAACGATTTCTCCAGGTTTGTTTGGTTAGGACTTATGAAGCACAAAGACGAAGCATTTGAGAAATTCAAATCCTTCAAAGCCTTGGTTGAAAACGAATCAGGTTACAAAATTAAGTGCCTCAGGTCTGACAGAGGTGGGAAGTTTACCTCAAATGAAATTTTCGATTTCTGTGAAGAACATGGGATAAGAAGAGAATTCTCTACAGCTAGAACTCCTCAGCAAAATGGAGTGGTTGAAAGGATGAATAGAACAATGCAACAAATGGCTCGTGCTATGCTGGATGAGTCTGGAACTCCCGCAACTTTCTGGGGTGAAGCCGCATATGTTGCGGTTGTTATTCTCAACAAAACAAATGTCCGAGTGAACAACACTCAAACTCCTCATGAGCTCTGGTATGGTGAGACTCCTTCGGTAAAGCACTTCAAAATCTTTGGGAGCAAATGCTATATTAAGAATACTGATGAGCAACTTGGCAAACTTGAACCTAGAGCAGATGAAGTCATTCTTCTTGGTTATTCTCCACACAGCAAAGCATATAAGCGCTACAATAAAAGACTTGGAAGAATTGTTGATAGCATTGATGTAGTGGTTGATGAAAAGGGATACATTCCTAGGCAAGTAAATCATGAAAATATCGAAGAAGATGAAGATTACCCTCAAAGACAGAATGATGAAGAAGAAGAACCTCAAGAAGCACCAAAGGAACAGATAAGGATAGAAGAGAAGACTCCATCCCGGTACGTTCAGAAGAATCATCCAGAATCTCAGATTTTGGGGTAGAAAGAAGCAGGTGTACAAACAAGAAGAACAATTGCAGAAGCTTCAAGCTATTTGGCATTACTCTCCTCCACTGAACCACAAAATGTAAAAGAGGCATGCAAAGATGAATGTTGGGTCAAAGCAATGGATGAAGAACTTGAGTAGATCTAAAATAACAACACTTGGGAGTTAGTTCCTAGACCAAAGGATAACAATGTTATAGGGACAAAATGGGTCTTCAAAAATAAGTTGAATGAAAATGGGGAATTAATTAGAAACAAGGCAAGACTTGTTTGTAAAGGGTATGCGCAGCAAGAAGGAATAGATTTTGAGGAAACTTTTGCTCCTGTTGCAAGACTTGAGGCCATCCGAATGTTCCTTGCTCTCTCAAGCTTTCAAAAGTTCAAAGTATTTCAAATGGACGTGAAATCAGCCTTTCTGAATGGAGACTTAGAAGAAGAAGTATACATTGAGCAGCCAGATGGTTTCATTCTTGGAGATGATCCAAATCTTGTATGCATACTGAAAAAGGCTCTCTATGGTCTTAAACAAGCTCTAAGGGCTTGGTACTATCGTTTGGACAAATATCTTCATCAACAAGGTTTTTCAAAAGGATCAACAGATAGCAATCTTTATATAAAAATTGAAAATGATAAATTGCTAATACTTGTTGTGTATGTAGATGACATTATCTTTGGCAGCAATGAAGAATCTATGAGTCAAAGCTTTGCCTTGGTGATGCAGAAAGAATTCGAAATGTCCTTGCTTGGAGAATTGACATATTTTTTTGGCCTGCAAATCCAAAAAAAGGAAGGAGGGATCTTCTTGTCTCAAACCAAGTATCTCAAGCAGATTTTGAAGAAATATGGCATGGAAGATGCAAAACCAGTATGTACACCCATGGTCACAGGATGTAGCCTCAGTACAAATAATGAATCAGCAGCAGTACATCAACCAACCTACAGATCTATGATTGGAAGTCTACTTTATTTGACAGGTACCCGACCAGACATCATGCATGCAGTAGGAATAGTGGGAAGATTTTAGGCAAATCCAAAGGAAACTCATCTTCAGGCAGTAAAGAGAATCTTCAAATATCTTCAAGGGACTCAAAATTATGGCTTATGGTATCCTATAGATACAGATCTCACACTTCATGCTTATACTGATGCAGATTGGGCCGGAAGCGTGGATGACAGGAAGAGCACAAGTGGTGGTGCATTCTTTATGGGTTCCAGATTAGTATCTTGGTTCAGCAAGAAACAAAGTTCGATTGCCTTGTCTACAGCTGCAGTAGAATATGTTGCTGCTGCATCTTGCTGCACTCAACTCCTTTGGATGATGCAGACCTTGCAGGATTTTCAAATCACTTGTACACCACCTATCTCCATCTTATGTGATAATACAAGTGTAGTCAGCATTTCAAAGAAACCAGTGATGCATTCAAAAACCAAGCACATACCAATCAAGTATCCCTTTCTCCGGGAACAAGTGCTTGAACAAAAGGTCAAGTTGGAGTATGTTCCTTCTAAGGAACAGGTTGCTGATATACTCACCAAACCATTGCCTAGGGAGACCTTTGAATACCTCAGGAAAAATCTGGGGGTTGTTGATGCATCATCTTGTTGTTGAATCTCTTCTGATTGTTGGTTGTACGCAAGGTTCATCTGAAGTATATGCGTACATGAGCTGGTTGCGGATTGGTCGAAGATCGAATGGCACAGGTTCAGGGGGAGCATATCATGCATTGTTGGCATTATGGAGGAAGTACAGAAGGAGATCATGGATGCTGGTCTGAATATTGTTGCAAGTTTGGTTTCCCCACTATGCCTGGGATGAAGATGTAATGTATTTGGTTGTCATATTTCTGATGTATCCCCACTTGGTTGGGTGATGGATGTATGTATTGAGTCTTTTGGTGATAGGAAGGTCTTTCATGATGTATAAGTCTTGGTTCTTCTTGAAGAACATCTTTTGCAGATCTTTCCTACAGTCAGGGGGAGCATGAACAACACAATTCAGAAAGAGCAGAGCTTTCAGCATGTAGCATGAACAGATTGGTACACCTTGGCATATACAAAGGGGGAGCTCATTCAGAGATTTCAACAGGTACTCAGGGGGAGTATGAACAGTGGAATGCCTTTCTAGGAAAGAGAATATCTTGGTTCGCCCTTTGCCCTTGATGTCAAAGGGGGAGAGTGATTTGGTATTGTTGCCATCAAGTCCAAAGGGGGAGATTGTTGGCATTATGATGCATGTGTTGTACTTGATGGCAAACAACTCATAGAAGATCAACTCACTTATATATATCTAGATGAATCTACGGAAGAGATATCAGATGACAATTCTCATTATGACAAGTCCAAAGGGGGAGATTGTTGGCATTATGAGACAAGTGTTGTCCTTGATGGAAAATAACACAAATGATAAATTATAGTGCAGCAAATTTATTTGATAAATTATAGTGCAACAAAGTTTCCTTCATGTAGAGAAAAGTTAACACACTTTTATGCAGAGAAAAGTTTATTCCATGTAGAGAAAAGTTCACGCACTTTTATGCAGAGAAAAGTTTATTCCATGTAGAGAAACGTTCACGCACTTTTATGCAGAGAAAATTTTATTCCATGTAGAGAAAATTTCACGCAGTTTTATGCAGAGAAAAGTTTATTTCATGTAGAGAAAAGTTCACGCACTTTTATGTAGAGAAGATTTTATTTCATGTAGAGAAAAGTTCACGCACTTTTATGCAGATAAAAGTTTATTTCATGTAGAGAAAAGTTTACGCACTTTCATGCAGAGAAAAGTTCCCTTCATGCAAGAGAAAAGTTCACACACTTTCATGGTTGGTTCATGGTATTAGTCCGATAGTTTTTGATCCTATGGTTTTGGTCCATGGTATTGCATCCAAAGGTGTTGATCTCACGCACTTTCATGGTTGGTTCATGGTATTAGTCCGACAATTTTTGATCCTATGGTTTTGGTTCGTGGTATTGCATCCAAAAGTGTTGATCTCACGCACTTTCATGGTTGGTTCATGGTATTAGTCCAACAATTTTTTGATCCTATGGTTTTGGACCATGGTATTGAGAAAGGACTAAGGCTATAAAAGAGGAAGGAGATCATTTGGCAAAGCATCTTCTGAATTATTGAATATTTGATAAAGTGCTAGATTTGGAATACGGTGATTGGGTTATGGTGCAGATCTGGATCTGAATGAAGAAGGAACCTGAGCGTAAGGAGAAGGATAAGTTCTATTGATGGGTCAAAATCTTAAGGCTGGAATAGTGATCTGTGGATCTGACTGTTTGTGGTACCTTGGAGGACTGTTAATTTGGCCCTAATCAGAGGAAGGCACAGTGCGGGTATATGCAGCTCAGTTGAAGGCACAGTGCGGGGTACGCAGTACAGAAGAAGGCACAGTGCGGGTATACGCAGCGCAGCTGAAGGTGAAGTGCGGGTATCCACAGGTGTATATTGGTGAAGTTGCGGACCCGTTTTGAAATATTTGTTGGCTTCCTGTTTTCTATTTGCTGTTGTGTTCTGGGTTTAGGTTACTGGTGTTGTTTTTCTGTTTACAGCATTATGAGAAGTTTGGGTGGCTCATTGGATTGTTTGTATAAGGAGATTGGTTGATTCACATGTTCTTGATGTTTATTTGATGTTCTTGGATCCAGTCTGAAAATTAATGAAAAGTGGTCCTTGAAAGAAAATAAGTAGGGGGTTGTAGCTCCCCTCCAGGAGAGAATTGAAAACGAGAGAGAGAGTTGTAGCTCTCTGCAGGTTGTAGCCTGCGTACTGGTAAAGGAATGCACCAGTACAAAATCATTGTAAAAGGAGTTTCTAATTGAAAGAAGATAGAGACATATTGCAGCAGGTGGTTTTCACCCACATTGGGTTTCCACCTTATATCTGGTGTTTTTTTGTGTGACTATTTGCTTTTCTTGTTCCTGCTCATTATTTTATGATACTGACATACAAAGTAATGATCAATATTTGAAGAATTATTCAAAGTATAAATAAGGAAGATATATTGAAAAGAATTTGATAATACTGATTCACCCTCCCCTCTCAGTATTATTTCCAACATGAGTCACTTCTGTGTTCAGGAGGGCTTGCAGGCTAAATTCATCTAACCCATTCAGCTAGGGAAATATTTCTTGTTGTGCCCTTGTGACATCTAGATCCAACTGCGCTACCATCCTTAAAGTGTTGTATTCAAATTCAATGGATAGGAGGGCTTTCTTCCCATATTCCAGCTCATAAGGAGTGAAGAGAGTGGTGGTCTTCCAAGTACTATTGTAGGCCCAGGTGGCCTCCACCAATCTATCTGTCCAATAATTTCTGCTGTTGTGAATAACTTTGGCCAGAATTATTTCCAATGCTCGATTGGTTACTTCCACTTTCCCATTAGCCTGTCGATGTTAGGGAGTGGAATGTTTGTGCTTGATCTTATGATGGCTTAACAAATTTTCATCATGTGGGATGTAAATTAACTGCCTTGATCAATGAAAAACTCTCTAGGGTATCCAAACTTATAAAACACATTCTCCCTCAAGAATTCAACCACTTTTTCTTTTGTGGCTACCTTGATATCTTTTGCTTCAGCCCATTTTGTAAAGTAGTCGGTGCACACATTGATGTAATTATTCTGTCTGGGTGGAGGGTCAATGGGCTCGATGAAATCCATGCCCCACTTGTCAAATGGCTTGAAATTCACTTGAGGTTGCAGGGAAATTTCATCCCTGGGGGTAGGCTTCCCCATCCTTTGGAACCAATCACACTAGCTGGTATACCTTTCTACATCTTGGTGGAGAGTGGGCCAATAATAGCCATCTTGTAGTACCTTGAATGTTGTTCTTTTGGCTCCAAGGTGACCTCCACAAGGCCGATCATGATATGCTAGAAGGATGTCAAAAACATTCTCCTACCTCACACATCTTCTCAGAATTTTATTTGGACCCACCTTGAAGTGATTGCCCCCAATCCAAGTGAATGGGGAACTTTTTCTTATGATTCTTCTCTTTTCATTGGAGGATAAATTTGGAGTGAACTGTGTAGATGCCAAGAAGTTTGCTATGTCAGAAAACCATGGAGATATTACTAAAATGGCGAATAAATGTTGATCTGGTAGCTGATCATCAACCATTCCTTCCTCACCTACAGGAAAACTCAATCTAGATAAAAATATCTGCAACTACGTTCTCTTTTCCAAGCTTATCAATAATAGTTAGATCAAATTGTTGTAATAAAAGTAACCATCTAATAATCCAGGCATTTACATCATGTTTGTTCATCAAATATTTAATTGTAGCATGGTCGATATGTACAAATTTCTGGTAACTAGTAATGTAATGCCTAAAGTTATTTAATGAATGGACAACAGCTAGGAGCTCTTCTTCAGTTACTGTGTAGTTTAACTTGGATTTCGACAGATTATTGTTGATAAAGTAAATGGAATAAGGTAGCTTGTCATCTATCTAGCCTAGAGATACTCCTATAACTTTGTGAGAGGCATCGGTATGAAAGTGAAAAGGAAGAGCCCATTTTGGGCCTTGGAGAATAGGTGTAGAAGTCAATTTGTCCTTTAGGTTTTCTAGGGCCTCTTGGCAATTTTCTGACCATAAAAATTAAGAGTCTTTGGCCAATAATCAAAATAAGGGAGAGGCTATTTTACTAAAATATTTTATAAATATCCTATAATATTCAGATAACCTTAAGAAAATTCTGACATCCCTCTACTTTTGTGGAGTAGGGACCCTTTTTATGATGGATATCTTATTTGGGTCTACTTGCAGTCCTTCCTAGGATATTGAGCGACCTAGAATAGTCCCTGCAGTCATTAAGAATTCACATTTTCCGGGACTAAGGGATAAGTTCATTTAAGTTCATTTGTTTAACACCTTTCCCAGGTTAGAGAGAGCCTCCTAGAAATCACACCCATAGGGGGTGAAATCATCCATATAAGTTTCTACTGCATCATGGACTAGCTTTGCAAAGATGCTCAGGATTGCTCTTTGTTAAATGGCAGGGACATTGCACAAACCAAAAGGAAGGACCCTATAAGAACAATTATCCCAAGGATAGGTGAAGGTGGTCTTATCCTGGCCCTCTAGGCTGATTTGGATTTGATTGTACTCACTGAAACCATCCAGGAAAGAGAAGAACTTCTTTCCTGCCATACCATCCAATACTTGGTCCATGAAAGGTAGAGGGAAATGGTCCTTCTTTGTGGCTTTTTTTAGCTCTCAGTAATCCACACAGGTCCTCCACTTTCCATTTTTCTTTCGACCAACACCAAAGGATATAGCCACTCACTATATGAGATAGGGTAAATGAATCCTACGTCCAATAACTTCTGAAATTCCTCTTTGACTATATCCTTGAGGGCTAGATTCATTCTCCTTTAGGGTTGGTGGACTAGCTTGCAACCTTCCTTGATGTAAATGTGGTGAGTACACACCAAAGGGTGCACTCCCTTCATTTATTTGTAATTCCAAGCAAAGGCATACAAATGGTCTCTTAGCATGTTACATAACTCCTCTTATTTATGTGCAGAGAGAGGGGTTGATTTTCAATGCTCTTTCTGGACCGAATTATATTGTCTTGACACAAGTAGTGTTTGAGTCAACTGGAAATAGATCAATCTGATGGTTTTTTTTGGCTTCCTTCACTACTTCCTCCAGATACATGGTGTTGGGAGTTTGATTTTGGAGGATGTGTTCAATCAAGTCATGTTCATCAGGCTGTCCACCCCCTATTGTAGTTTATAGGGTATAGATTTGGGAGTATACTTCATCTTCTTCCTCCACCTCTATCCATAAAGGTAAGTCATGCTCTAGGGATGATTGAGAAGGAGGGTACAAGACTAATTGTTTGGACATATGCCCATTTTTCATGGTCATATTTCTAGCCCTGTAGCTTATGTAGGCATCGACATGCACTAACCAAGGCCTCCCAATGATGAAAGGATAACCATTGAATTTGTTCTTAGGCTAGAGAACTAAGATGTCAGTAGGGTATTCCCAAGAATCAATGGAGACCATCACATCCTCAATAATTGCCTCAGGAGCTACTGGGATCGGTCTGTAAGATGTAATATTGTCGTGTTCTTCCTTAATGATCCCTGGAGATTCAACTTGAGCATAGTGTCCTTAGTCATCACATTGATGACAACCCTAAGATCAATCAAGGTATGGGTAGCAATAGTTCCATCGATGTGTACATCTACTAAAGGACTCCCAGGATCTAGATACTTTGGGAAAATTACTTGCCCTTGCATTAAGTTGGAGAGTTGTCCAATGACATTAATGGTAGGGGTGTCTTTGTTTTGCATTCATGGATTTTTGAAACACTTCTCTTTGATCAACTTATTCTAGATGGGGACATCTTTGATAGCTTGGAGAAGCAAGATTTTGATACATAGATTTTTCAACTCACCCAAAAGTTCAGTCTCTTCTGGGGTGTGCTAGGCTCGATGGGTTAACCTTTTAGGAAAGAGGGGTGGATTCATTCTATGTACACTTTCCTCTCTTTCCTCCTCACTCTCCCTAG
This sequence comes from Pinus tabuliformis, assembly GCA_031772625.1. NCBI lineage: Eukaryota > Viridiplantae > Streptophyta > Pinopsida > Pinales > Pinaceae > Pinus > Pinus tabuliformis. Next base: position 1,046,908,823 of record CM062809.1, on the reverse strand, counting down.
GTGGATATAGAGGTTGGTTGTTCAGGAGAACTCTCCCAAACCTATGGTTAATTTCCTAAATTTCCACAGTATAGGTCGGACAGGATGGTTCTCCATTGTAGACCTACTATGTCTCTCTTTTGTTCGGGTTCGGGTTTGGTTGGGTAGGAATCTGAGGTTGTTTAGGTGGACCAGGGTGTAGGAGTTGTGGTTGAGATGAAGTTGAAGGCAATAGAGTTGGAGCTTGGTTGTATGGGGGCCTCCATCCCTAGGGTGATGCATTCCATTAAGGTTGTGGAGGACTATATGGCTGAAATGGCTGGTTGGCTGATTGGTAATGGTATTGAGGTGCAAAAGACCAGGGAGAAGGTGTAGACCATGAAGGATGAGTAGGGGGGAACCAATTGAGAATGGATGTGTTTTGATTAGGGTTATAATATGAACAGAATGACCCTTGCATGCCCTACTAGTATGGTCGAGGTCCATGAGGCCTCCTTTGATTTACGTAGAAGAGTTGTTTAGTCACCCCTTTGGTTCCCTCAAACACATATTTTAATCTAGGTAGAGAAGGGCACTTGTTTGTGGAGTTGTTTTCCTCACAGACTGAGCCGATTTCTATAAGGTTCAGTGGGCATTCATTCCTAGGGTGCCTCCTTGTGAATCTAGGGTAGAAGATGGCTAATGCTGTCTCTGCTTCCTCCTGCTTCTTTTTGATCTGCATAGTGTCTAATTGTAGAGCAAGGGTTTGCAACATTTCAGTCTTAAAGTCTTCCAACATGTTCCCAATTTCAATTTTTATGGATGTATTGGAAGAGGATGAACTTGCCACTGCTTGACTAGCCCTACACTTATTTTGAGTTTCCCTAGAATGATTCTTGAAAACTGTCTTGATATCATCATAGGGTAACTGGTAGATGTCCCCTCCTGACAGTAGGTTTATGGTTTCTAGGAGATCTTCCCTGATCCCCCTGAGAAGGACTAACTTAAGTGATTCAATATCAGGGGTGCACTTGGCCCTTTTGTAGCTGAGTTTGACTCCTTCCTCATAATCCTCTAAGGACCCATCATGTCCCAAGTTCATTCTAAAAATTTCCTCTTTCGTATATTTGGACCTACAATAGTCCCTATACTTGTTGTTGAAAACATGTTGCATATCAGCCCAAGTGGTGATACTATCCCCATGTAAACCCATGAAACAATGCATGGTTACATCCTTGAGAGTGGATGGGAATAATTTCAACTTTTGATCATCAGAGGTGTAATCCTAAGTTCTGCATATGACAACAAGTTCAAAAAAAAAAGTATCTGGATCTTTTGAGGTCGGGCCATGGAAGTGAGGCAGAGAAGAGGGGCTTACGTTTTTCATCTTATCTTCCCCCTTAGATTCTCTGATGGGAAAATCACCCTCAACTCTTTCCCTGTCTCCCCTTTCATTTCTATTTTCAGCCATCGTGTCTGTTGGTGGAATGATTTCTTCTTCTTCCCCTATAGGCTCTTCAAACATCTTTGGTTGTTCACCTAAGGGGTCCTCTAGCTCACAGCCACCAAAGAAGAGGGAAGGTTGTCTGTTTGAAGTGGTGGTGGTATTTGGCAGAAAGTTTCTTAAGTTATCCCTATTCCTATGAGGCATGCAAGGAGTGTTTTCTTTTTTTTAGAGTTTTAAACTGCTTACAGAATTGAAAGAAAAGAGAACTAAATTGCAACTATTTGTTGAATGGAACTAATTGCAGAATGAAAGAGATAAGAAAATAAAGAAAGAAAGAAGAAACCACATCTACTCCAACACCTCCCCGGAAATGGTGCCAAAAGGTGATGAGCATCAATATTGTAGCAAGGATGCTGCAACTCCTGGGGCTACCAACTTTACTTCATCAACCTGGGGTTCATACAAACTTGGAGATGACAATGTTGTATACATAAATAGATTTAATTCATCTACTCTTTATCACTGTTGAGCTGGGGTGATAGACCACTAAGGTTTCTCAAACTAACCTTCTATTGACTAGAAGAAGTCTCATTACCAACTGGAGAGGGGAAATTTACTCTAATTGGGAGAAAACAAATGTTGCCTATTGCAAGAACGAAAGGCTAAAAAAATGCTTGCAAAATAACATGAAATCCTCTATATACTTTCTAACCTACCTTGCTTGCAAAAGAACCCTACTTTAACACATGTGAGGTTTTAACTAACATAAGCATGAAATCTGATCTAGAGAGTATTGACTACTCTGTGCATGAATAAATATGAAGAACTCCTTTTTCTAATCTTTTTTCTTGAAAAATGTATGTGCTAATCTTTCTTGGTTCTTTAGCAGGAGGGATAGGTGTGGAGGAAGAGGACTACAAAGGTTCTGATGGCTTCGAGGTCAAGTAGGGGCCTAATCCTTAAATTTAGGGAGGCTAAGCTCCCAATCTCGAGATTAAATGGTCTGCAACTATCATTGGCTTGCCTGCCACTGAACTTCATGACTCAGCTACTTGTCACTCTGAGCTGATGAGATTTGATTGACGAATATTTGAGTGAGTCAGGAGTTAAGGAGGGAGATCCTATCTCCTAGATTCCCCCTTTCTTGTCTTCATTCGAGTTCCTACACTTTAATTAGCCAATATTTGCTCCAAAACCTATAATCAATGCACACTAGACCACTAGACATGACATCTGATCTTTACTCTGCTCATTAAGAAAAATATAATTAAAACATGTAAAGAATTATGAGACAGGTTGATTTTAGTAAGCCGTAGGTGCACGAAAGTCTAAATAATTTACCCATTGATGAGCCTCATCAAAGGCCCTAGACATAATGGTTCAAACTTCTCACATCTGAGGAAATTATGATCTTGGTCATACACAAGAATAAGGTCGCCTTCATGGAAGGTATGAGGGTCGACTTTGTGGTCATACTGAGCTTTGGTGCACTTTTTGGCCACTTCAATGGTCTACAATGCAACACAACACCCTCTAGTGGCGTGCTCAAGCACAATGAGTTGTTGGTCTAAAGGTTGGGTGTTTGGGAAGAGTTCGATGGCAAGGTGAAGGAAATGGATTTCATACTCGATTGGTGAAACCACCTCCTCTCTAAAAACAAGATGGAAAGGAGTGAACCTAGTGGTGGTCTTGGCAGAAGTTCTATAGGTCCACAAAGTAGGGAAGAAGATTAATTTCTAGTTGGCCTTTTGTTTATTCACCATCAGCTGAAGCATAGTCTTAAGGATCTTGTTGACAACTCAACTTGGCCATTTCCTTGGGGTTAAGAAGATGACGAATATTGATGGTCAAAGACCAACAAAGAGGATAACTCATGCCATATCTAATCTTCAAAGTGTTGACCATGGTCAGAGACCAATTGTTTTGGAACCCCAAATTGAGCGATAACATGGTTAAAGATCAAGAAAAGGATTTTAGTAGCCATGGTGTTATTAAAAATTGGCATGGCTTCAACCCATTTGGTAAAGTAGTCAACGACCATGATAATATACTTATGTTTGTTAACATATGGGGGTTAGCACTCCATGAAGTCAATAGCCCATTTATAAAGAGGATTGGCTCTAGAAATGGGATGGAGGGTAGCAGGTGGAGCTCATGCCTTAGGGGCATATAACTAGAAATTGGGATAGTGTTTGACTGCCTAAATATAATCGCTAAAGAGAGAAGGAAAAAAGTACCCGACATGCATGATTTTCTAGGCAGTGGACATTTCGGAGAGGTGACCACCACAAGCTCCACCATGGAAGGAAATGAGCACTTTCTCAGCTTCAACATGGATGAAGCAACGAAAAAGGATAGTGTCGACACCATGACAATAAAGGTCGTCATTGATGAGGAGGTAGAAAGGGGCTTGATGTCGAATACACCATTGATCATCACAAGTGAGGTGGGGAAGAGGGGGGGGGGGAATTTTTTGGTTCAGAGATACATAAGGATGTCACCTTACCAAGGATCATCTGAGGTAATGGTGAAAAAGTGTTCATGTTGAAGATCATCATTTATCGATAGATCAGGTGCACTAGTGGGAAATTTGGAAATGAGTTCAGCTAGGGATAATCCTTTCTTACTCTTGGGTATGAAAAAATCGAGATCAAATTCTTGAAGGATAATGATCCAATGGGCATACTTCCCGCTAATGATCCGTTGACTCAACAGGAAATCCATGGGATTGGAATTGGTCACAACTATGTTGGTACACATAAGGATATAATGGCGAAGCTTTTGAATAGACAACATGATAGCTAGTGATAGATTTTCTTCATGGGAATAGGACACATGGGGGATGTTAAGGTTCTTACTGACATAATATATGAATACATGCAAAATATTCTTGTATGAGGACCCCAACAACTGAATCGGTGGATGTAGAGATGTAGACGATGAAATCAGTCTCAAAATTAGGTGGAATAATCAAGGGAGTAGAAGTGAGAGCATGTTTGAGGGCATCGAAAGATTGTTGAGCTTGGTCATCCCAAACAAATGTATTGAAAGAGTCTAAGAAACCCATGAGCCGTGGTGGCATAGTCAAGAATAAGCTGACAAAGAAAGTTATATTTGCCTTGGAGGCTTTGTAACTGGAGAAGGGTACATGGAGGAGGAAGTTCAATGATGGCTTGAAATTTGAGTGGGTCAAGAGTGATACTATCTTTAGACACAATGACCCCCAAAATTTGGGTGGTAGGAATGAAAAAGACACACTTAAGGGGACTGACTCAAATTTTATACTTTCGACATTGCAGAAAAACGGTGCACAAATCATGAAGTTGTTGCGACCAAATTTTGGAACAATTAGTGAGATCATCAAGATATGCAAGGATAATATGAGCCAAGTCATGAAAGAAATAGGACATGGCATGCTGAAAAGTGGCCCCAACATTCTTTAAACCAAAAGGCATGACCTTGTAAGTGAAATTTCCCCACGGACTAGTGAAAGTGGTTTTAATTTGATCGAGATAATGGATACGTATCTGGTTATATCCAGAGAATCCATCCATAAAGGATAGAACCTCATGCCCCACACACTCATCAATGATATGGTCTATGAAGGGTGTGGGAAAGTTGTCTTTGGGCATGATTTGCTCAGTTTATGGAAGTCTTTATAGGCAAGGATGGTGCCTTGTTTTCTAAGAATGGGAATGTCATTGGACACCCATGCATTGTATTGATTGGGATATATGAAACCAACCTTCTTGACCTTATCGATTTCAGCTTTGGATGCTTCACATTTGGAAGGATGGATGGGCCTTTTGTTTTTGCAGACGGGTATGGCATTAGGCCAAGTGTTGATGTGATGTGTGACAATTTTGGGGATATACTCTAAGCATTTCAGAATAACACCAGGTGAAAAAATCATATAATCCTTTGAATAACTTGCTGTAAGCATCAATTTCTTCTAGGGTGCATTGTGCCTCCAAGATGATATTTTATTCAATCCCTAGTTTATTCGAAATGTTAATTTTTATGGTAGGGGAAATGTTAGGCATATTTCCTTCTTCAAAAGCATTTGATGTTGGAATGGGATTTTTAAACCAATGGACTTCACTGTCAATGGAGTCTTTTGACTCCATAGCCTATTGGTCATGGGTTTGTTTTTTTCCACAGGAAAAAATCGGTAACCTTTTATTAAAAAAATGAAAAGTTACACTAGCAGATGCATTGAAGCATTTCCATAAGCTGCCCATCTGGGCTCGAGTGCTTTTGCACCCCCAGCAACGTTAACAAACTAACGTGCATTAAGAAGAAGAAAAAAGGAAAAAGAAGAAAGAAGAAGGGAGAAATAGGGGAAAAACTGGAGTCCGGAAGAGAAAACTCAAGTTTTTCTCCCCTTTTTCTTTTCGACCTTGCGCCACTCTCCTTGAGTGGGCTCGATCGAAGCTATGACTAACTGTGTTTCTACTTTCTGTGAGGTTGTTTCCTTGTCTGAATCTGAAGTATCTGAGTGGTGATGCCATTTGGTTCCTCCCATACTCAGATCCTCACTTGCCTTCTCTGCCTGATTTGAGTAAAGCTGTGTAGCCTTGTTTTCTGATGTGGTTTCCTTCTGAGTCTCCATTCCTTGAGATACCTCAGCATTCTCTGCAGAGATCTCTTCCTCTTCTGCTTCTGATTCTTCGTCCTCTGAGTTGGGGGGGGGGAATTGCCATCCTTTCCTCTGCTTCCCTTTCTTCTTCTTTTTACGGTTTTCTGTCTTGACTTCTGGACATGTGCTTTGCAGGTGTCATGTCATCCTGCAGAGCCTACATCTGAAAGAAGTATTTTCATAGTCTAGTTCTTGCAGCCAGTTTTGTTGTTTGTAGATCGGCCTTATGTTGTCCGGCAGCCCTTTACTTAGATCTACATCCACACAAATGCGTGCAAAAGTGTAGACCCTTTCATCAATCCTTTCCAGATCTGTTTTGATATATTTCCCTATGTTGTTCCCAATTCCTTCCAATACTCTTTCACTCCAAAAGTGAAGGGGAAGGTTATATAGGCAGACCCAGACCGGAATTTTGGATACAGTCATTTTGTTTGGATCGAAATCTGGAAACCATGGGGTCATAAACAACCCCGATGTTCCCCAAAACCAAGGCCCAACACTGAGGATTGTATTTCTGACTTCCGTGGATGCAAATCTAACTATAAAAAAACCTTTGGAGCATAAATGTATGTCACATTCCATGGTCCAAGTGGTGAAAATCCAGTGAAATAGATCCATTGGTTTTGGCCAAAAACTGTTAAAACGGCAGATTAGAGCCTGCGTTTCATAGGACTTAACGAAGTCATCAAGCCCTGTAGAATCAAAGTTGAGGGCTGGAGTTTGCCCTAGCTGATCTACTATGTATGGCCTAGGTGTATATCCGCCTTGATCTGGAGAGGACCCTGAATCTCTGTTGCCCTGTAAAATGTTTTTGTAGGAGGAGCCTCCCTTGGGTTGATGCTGAGGTGCTGTCTTTTTCCCCTTGTCTCCCCCTGAGGAGCTTGGCTGTCCCTGAGGCAAAGCCCCTCCTCTCAGCCTTAGGTTTAAAACAATGGTTGTTTCTGGACTAATCTCATAGCTTTTCAGGGTTCTACTATCCTGGAGGGACCGCCTACCACTGACCAAATGTTGGATCTGAACAGGGTATCCCGTCAATGCCCAGATTTGCTGTTTCAACTGCATGATGGTACTTTCTGCATGTACCCACACTAAACAGGATTTCCCCTCAGGGGTTTTAATAAAAATCTGAAAACGAATTGATGTTACCTGAACCCTGTGATCTGGCTGTGAACAATCTTCCAGATCTGACCTCGTATTTGGTCGATCTTCCATTTGCATGTCTAGTTCTTCAAACCCTCTGCTCGATCTATGCTCATTGCCACCGATCTGCTGCCTGGGTTCTAGCTGTTCTCGAATAGTGGCTAGATCGAATAGATCCAGGTGGGATCTGCAATGTTTGGGCCGTTCCATGGAGAGAGGGAGCAGATCTGCATCATGCAATCCCCCTTCTTTGGTTGCAGCGACCGAAACAGTGTAAGAACCTTCAGATTCCAACCCTGCCGCGTCCCAGTTTTCTTCTCTCCTTTCCCCCGTGCCATTGCATCGCGCGTTCTGGGTATGGCACGTTTGCTCTCCGCATTTCCCTTCGAACACCGGCTTTAAGCTGCCGCGCTTCAGATCTGCCGCCGCTAAAACCCCCGAAGCCTCACAGCCAAACGAAATGGAGGGATCATGCAGTCTGCTGATCCACTGAACTAGGAGCAGAGGGTAGGTATGATTATCTTCTGCAGGAAGAAGCTGACAGAGCTCTGGACTGGGTGCAAAATCACCAAAAACGTCAATGGTAAAAACTATTACAGCCTCTATTATCTCGCCTCCCTTACCGTTACAGTTAAGCAGCCGCCCATACGCATCCTTTCCAGGTCTTCCTGCATTCGAATAGCAGGGCATCGGGACTTTGCTGAGGGCATTCTGAAGAAAATCCATGGAAAACGACTCGGCCTGAAGCGTTTCGACCTCCCCCAACTAATCAATGAGGTCATGGGCTTGTTGCGAAAGGAAGTGCGCACAATGGTGCATATCATCCCAAGGATAATTAGTGATGGTCATAGCTTCCATGATGTCTTCATCAGAATGGAAAATGGGCGGACTGGAGGAAGAGGGACCACATGATAGAGAAAGGATACAGGAAGCATCTTCATGAGAGATAAGGTTCACATAAACATCGTCAACATTGGGATACATATGACTAGTATATTGAATATCTACCGATGTTGAGACCGGGGTGTTTGTCGATGAAGGTTCAACATAATAAAAATAGGAGACATAAAGTGAGTGCCAAGGCATCGATCTCATAGATGAAGACAGGTAGAGAATGGTATCGATACTATCTAACATATCAACATCAAGGGGAGGGATCACAATGGGTGTTTGAGAGACCTCATGTTCGGGTGTAGGAGTGGGACCAAAATCTGTATGTAGACGAGAGGTGGAATCACTACAAGTGGCCTCTAATTCATGAAGAAATTTAAGCGTATCAAGAAAATATTCGACATGGGGACAAAAATGAGAATAGTGTCCACAATTATCACACAAAGCACAGCGGTGATTTGTGCGTAATGATCTATTATTCTTAGCTGACTCAGGTAAGGTGACATGGACATCATGAATTTTAGAATGAAGGAAGGCATCAGAGAACACTTCCCTAACATAATGGAGTTCAGGACAATTATTGGTGGCATGACCAACAACATCACACAAATCACATGGAAGAATAGGTTTTGGTGGCTTAGGATGAGCTAGAGTTGTTGGGGGTGCCATGTATTTGGTTCCCTTTTTCTAGATTTCACCCCCCTTGCCAGATGATTTAGGAACAAGAGTAAATTCCTATTGAGGTTGTTGTGGAACTAAACCAAAGGCAGGGGTAGGAACAACAGGTTGGACCCGAGTCAAAGAAATCTAGGTTTTAAGTTGATTGAATGGAGTGTTTGCAGGAGGATTGATGTATTAGACTGGGATCCCAAAGGTAATGTTGGGTAGACTCAACATAGCCATAACAGGTGTAAAATAAACTCCAGGGGGTGGAAAAAATAATGGTATCTGACCAAAAGGATAATGGCCTGGAGGAATTTCTCTAAGATGGTTAAGGCTTGGGGTAATAGTTCCAAGTGGAAATAGATTAGGAGAGACACCAGCAAAAGGAAATGATCCTTGAGGAGTAGTGCCAGGAGGCTGGGTTGAGTTAGGAACAACAAGTTGCGGAGGTGTGGTATATTGTGAAGGAATACCAGACCATTTGTGGCGGCCCACAATGCATGGAGCATGCAAGCACTCCATCAACTAGGCTCAGAAGCGGTAGGCTATGTACCATAGTAAGCACCAAGCAAAGTGGAATATTTGTAGACTCATAGAGAGACATTGGTGAGGGATGAGATAGTCCTATTGTCAGCCACGGAAGAAATGCGAACTGAGGTGAAGTCTGGGCTTTGGGGTCATAGTACATCAATTGATCAACGGTGACAATCTTTCCATTGTAGGGAAAGAACATCTTACAGTGAACCACATATGTGATAGCTGACGGGAAATAATTATACTTATGGCCCAAAAGGATATTATACTTTATGGGAGCATCAATGATCTCAATGTCAATACAAATAGTCTTGTCAGAAACTATGACTGGGCAGTTGCGATAAAAGCCAAGGAGCTGTGAAGGATGACCATCCCGTGCTTGAAGAGTGATGATGGATGGGGATAGGTCAAGGGAACCAAGTTGCTTCCAAACACTAGCAGCCATCACATAGGTGGAGGAGCCTTCATCTATGATATATCACTGAAAAGTGGCATTTATAATGGAAATTGGTATTTGAAATGTAATGGATGAAGCTAGGGGAGGATTTTTTGACTTGCCAACATGAAAGACAATCATCTGATCATCTTAGGGAACCACAACACCCAAAGAAGATAGTAGATATTTTTCTTGAGATGGGTATGTCTGGAAAACTTCCAACGTTGACATGGTAGTAGGAGACTGCACCAAGTCATCTACTATGCTACATGTATGGGCAGATTTGGCAAAATAAACATTTGAAAGTAACAGACCTTTGGGGATCTTGGGAATAACCTTGACCTAAGGCTGAGGGATCTGTTAGGTACCATTGCATGATGATAGAGGCTCAGTCGAAACTTTGGGTTGGGACTCAGTCGCTGACTTACTGGATGGCTTGTCATATTGGTGCGATCGAGTCTAAAGGTTGACTTGCTTGATATTAACCGCATCAGAATTAATCATAAGAATATGGTAATAATGGTGACCAGATGGTGGAGTTGGCTTATTTTATTGATCTTGTGTAGGTTGGATAGCAATATATTATTAGTGAGGAAAAGGATTGGTAAGCACTACGAGTTGAGATGAAGCAGGGGGTGGAGGAGGAGTAGTGGGCAGTGATCCTCAAGCAGCTGCTTGAGCTTCACATACTTGTTGCATATGAGATAAAAGAGGGCACTCATGCGTATAAAGACCATATATTCCGCAATAGGGACAAGGTTTGTTTGTATAAAAGCCCTTATTTTTCTTTGGTTGACCGCCTTATTGATGGGTTGTGGGATTAGGTTGAGGACCCTGAGAAGAATTAGGTGGAGGACCATGGTTGCCTGAATTACCTTGAGACTATTGGTTCAAATTAACCTTCCCCTTATTCCTTTTCTTGGGGTTAGGGGGATTGGTTCTTCTCTGTTGAGCATACAATTGACCTTGTGGAGGAGGTGGCTATTGTGGCAGAGGGGGAGCAAGCATGGGGGTCGGGGCCCTCGTGTCAGAGGGGCTAGAGTGTTGGGTGGTGCATACTGATAATGAAGATATTGGGCAACATTGGGATAAAAAATTGGTGCAATAGCTGACCTTGACATCCGTTGATGTAGATGGGGATATGCGTATCATGTGCTCGTACCTGAATAAGGGTTGCCTTGTGGAGGATTGAGGGAGGGATAAATGTAAGTGGAACTAGTCCCCCCCTAACGTGGACCATAGCTCATTTGAGGTGAATCATATGGTTGAGGTTCTGAAATGGTTCCAACTATGCCATCCATGACATTAGATTCCCCCAGTGCATTAGCAGCACTAGGTCAAGGCAGACCGAGGATGCAAGTGTAAACATAACCTGACAGGGCATAAATCAGATCAAATTTTAAGGCTACATGGAGTGCATCTTCCTTAGACTGGGGGAAGTGTGATGTGACATATTTAGAAATGGGAGTCAACAACAATATAAGGAACCAATCCATACAGTCACGATCTTCAAATTCATGAGCTTTGCAGATGCTCCTCCTTCTTTTCCATTCCTAAACATGGTCGGAAAGGTGGGTGGCAGAATTTGTATGGAAAGAAGTCAAAAGTTTGGTATTGGTGTCATAATGGAAAGGTAAATGGAAATATGAAAGAAACATTGTGGAAAGTCACAAAAGCGGAATGAGTGGCTTTGAGTTGATAAACAAACTACTTAGCAGCATATCTAGTGAGCGCGCATTGGAACAAATGAAGAAGGATGGAGTCTTTAGTAATAGAATTTGATGAACACCACATGTGGAAGGAGAGAATGTGATTAGTGGGATTTTCTCTAGGATTACCTTTAAATGTTTGGATGTCTAAAGGGATTTTAGTAGGCATAGTTGGCCAAGTGGGATCATGGAGAAGAGGATCATTGAAAATCTGGCTAAAATAGGGGAGACTCAAACCAGCCATAAAAGGAAGCAATGCAGTAGGAGTGACCACACTAGTGGGGGTTCCGCTGGTGGAGTTACCCTGGTTGGTACCTGGGTTACCACACTGGTTTCCTGCACGCATGTTGGTGCTTAAAATGGTGGCGATATAGGGAGTTAGATGATGTGGAATCAAAGGATGAATTAGATGAATCAGTAGAATCAAAATCGAAATGATCACTCGATGAGGGACTGGGAGGATGAACTCTAACTCAATGGGGAGGAGTAATATGTCCTAACGTGAACTGGGGGTGAAGAACTCAAATTCGATGCGGAAAATGCCTAGGGGGTGCAATGATGTCAAGAAAATAATGATTTAAGAAATAAAAGGTGATGATAGGAATAAAAGAGAAACAAAAAACAAGAAAACATCTAGTGCAATGGTGCCAAGTGTAAACTAACTATTTTAAGGATGTTACTCTAATACAAGAAAACACATCTTATAAAATAAAAATACATCTAGCCTATAAGTGATCTAAATCCTCAAACAATCCTAGATCTATTGTTTCATATGACCTTCCAAAGAACTCTTTACTTGATGGAATTTGATCCCCGCAAGCAGAGTTATCCAAAGAAAGGTGGGATAGAGAACCAACTACTTCCCATAGCCAGTCCTATAGGGTGTTTTCCTAAGGTTTGTCACTACGGTTTCCTTTGTCCCATGGGGGTGATCGAGTCTTGAGATTCTTGGTAGTCAGCCAATGCATGAGATTCCTTGTCATAGTTTCGGTATCCCCGAGGAGAACCGATCACATGATGACCTAGTCTAACCCCCTTAGAATCAGGGTTTTGACACACTCCAATTTTGGACCATGGAAAGGTGAAGGATTTTAAGCTCCCTAATATATCAAATTATATGTATCAGTGAAAGCAATCAATGGGCATTAATTGGAAGCCTATCCCACTGATCCTACACCTACACTACAAAGATTATTTGTCCCTGGTGCCCAAGTGGGCTTAACCTATGTGTGTTGACTTATTAAGGTGTAGTGTTTCAAGTCTTGCCTTGGTGGTGTTAACCAAACTCATGTTCGCTTAGGGTGTGAGTGTGTGAAAATATTGTGTCAAGTGGATGAGTTAATTAAGCATGTTTCATGATGTCATGTACTACTAAAATTAAAGTGCTAAGATACTATAAATAAATCTGAAAATGACAGAAAATAAATAGCCAATCAAGCACATGAAACCCCACCCACAAATGCTACTACGTAGCTAAGAAAGAGAGGGAAAACAAGCTACACAAAGACACATAAAAAGTCCTAAAATATATAATGTCAAGGGGTTGAGACCTAGAGGATCTAATCTGCTATAAATGGTGTAGACAAACATCAAAAATCAAAGGTGAAAAATGTTGCAAAGGATAGGAGTGAAGCTCTAAAACCTAGCATGTTGAAGGGGATCCTAAGGGGAGAAAGGAAAACCCAAACTATAAACTAAGAAAAGGTAAAAGAAACCTATCCAAAAGAGTTGAAAAGTAATGGATTAGACTATGAAAATGAATGGTTGAAAATTTTGAAAACCCTAGACTCCTCACTCACCAAATCTATTCCTAACAATGTGGAGGTGTACTTTAAACCCTAGGTGGATTTTTAATTCCTTAAAGAGATTAATGAAGTCTGTGTCATTCTATGGGGGACTATAAGCATAGGTTATGTACCCAACTAAGTTTGTAGATAGCACTGTCAGCAATTCTAAAACAATTCTATAAAAATCTCAGAAAAATTCCAAAATGCAGGTACTAACTTGGAGCAGTGGAAAACACAATTTTTGGGCCAAATAGTGCACTCTGGAATGCAGATAAGGGGATGAAAAGTTTGTTTTTCTCTTGAGAATTTTGGTTAATATATCATGCACAATGTTTGTTGTCTCCTACTTAGTTGGTGCCTATAAACTGCGGAAAGAACCAGAAAGCCACCATAATCTGGAAATTTGACAAAAAATGAAATAATACTATAAATAGAAATTAAGAGGCTAAAAATAGTTGTAGAAAACCCTGAAATTTTCTGAAACTTTAGTCACCCAAGAACATTGTTATTACATGAGTGGAGTCACCATTTGTTGGTGTGAAATTTCTTAGAAGGTGTACCAAAAACATTTCACTTAAGTCACTAGGTGACAAGTGATCCTAACAACAAGTTGATGGTTGCTTGCTATTCAAATCTATAATAAAAATGCAAAACCTGCAATAAAAGTATAGATGATCCAGAATAGAAAGCAACAGTGAAAATATCCAATAATAACCCAAATGGAAAGAATTTAATTGAACAAATTCTTTATTAAAAACACATGGGTGATGGAGATTTACAAAAGGGCATGTAAGTCCCCCTCTGTGGGAGGGGTCCTTCGGTGTCCTTGATGCTTCAAAAAATGATATTCTCTCTCAATATGTGAAAAACCTTGACAAAATGTGGAGAACTCTAACGAGAGCTCAAAATAAAAAATATGATAATGGTGACGATGATAATGATCATGGTGAAGAATGAATGAAAAACCCTCCTATTTATAACAAATTATTGAGTTAATCTCGAAAATGGAGAATAATAAAATAATATTAACCAAATCAAGATCTAATCGCTTAAGACATTTATTGGAGAGAGAAAAGAGATTTTAAATGGTTAAATATCTTTATTTATAAATAATTAACAAATAAAATTATTTATTAATTATTTCGTGAGAATTAAGAATGATGTGAAATTCAAATAATTATTAAATAGTGATTTCATAATTATTCCAATAATAGAAATAATAAATATTAAATAAATAGTGAATTATTTAATGATTCCTAAGGGATTTAGTCAAATGTGACAAGGAATAATTAGTTAAATAATGATTTAATAATTATTCCTAGAGAAAATTAAATAAATAATGATTTATCTAATTATTCTCATGGGTTTTTTTTATTTAAATAAGAAAATAATTTAATACAAGTGTTTTACTAAATTATTTTCCATATTGAAAGTGATTTTACTATGGTAAAATTAATCCTACATGGTGTATTTCGATCGACCTAGTTAAAAACGGTTAGGTGATCATTTTTTTGTGATAACATGGGCTAATCAATTTTATAAAAAATAGAAATTCGCTAATCCTTTTTTTCTTGGAAAAATCATGGTAAATTAGCCCACCTACAAATATTAGTCCCTAAAATTTTCTATATTGGTAACTCTAAAATAGGTAAATAAATGCAACTTTGTTTGTTTAAACATAGTTGTTGAGGTATTTTTGTTTTCTTTCCATGTTTGCTTCAAACTATTTTTTTCAAAGAAAAAAACTAGTATATTCAAGAGTGATGAATATACATGTTCATGTCCCGAAATGAAATTGTCTATGATTTAGTAGCCAAGATATACCTCTAAATATCATAAATTAAAACATTGCATACTAAAATGTAAAAAAATGTACAACGTTTCCACCTCTTTTTATATGCTTCACAGATGATTTATTTTCCTAAAAAGGTATTTAAGAAATTCCAAACTATTTGAGAAAAAAATCAAATAAAGTGTTTCCTTGCATGAGCTTCTGATATTTTTCAGATCTTTATGGAAGAAAATACATCATAAAATAGGAAAAAATCATATACAAACATTCAAGATTGTAAAAGGGCATGATTGTTGTAATTTTAATAAAACAATATTAGGTTTGGTAATTTATTCATTCAAAGTAATAATCTAAAATGAAAAAAGACAAACTAAAACATTCACATAAAATGGGAGAAATTCTATGACCAATCCAACTAACCACACAACAAAGGGATCAAGTATATTTAGTTAGAATGTTTTTAAAAATTCCTTCCACCAACTAATGTGAACAAATCCTTTCCTTTCTACAAACTTGTACCATATCATAATTTGAATGTAAAAGAAACATTTGGGAATTTCTAACGATTTGCTAGGATGTAGGTGAAATGTGCCCTTTTTTTTTAAGATTTTGGCTTTATTTTACATATCTTTTGCATTAATTTTATTGTCAATTTACGTTCTATTTTCACTCCTAAAGCTATCGGTAAAAATCATTAAAGTTATTGTTCAAAGGTTTTATATGTGGTAAGGTCTCCTTGTTTTGGTCATTTGGGTTATATTTTTGTCCAATACTACTTTCAGATGACCAAGTTATGGTATGATTTTCTTAATTACCTCTTCTCCCAAAAAGTAAAAATGACTTTATTATTTGTGTGGATATAAAAATTATAAAATTTATAAAAAAAAAACGAACTTTTATATAATATTAGATTTAAATTTTATTTTATTTTGAGTGATGATGGCACACTCATGCATAGGAGTTAATGTTACCTTGGATATGGGACAATTTGGTATCACATTTACAAATGTATAACGTATAAAATGGTGAATTCCACTACCCTCAATTATGAATTAATAAATAAGGAGGAGCTCATCAACATGGAAGGACAACAAAAATTAGAAGAAAGTTTGCGGATACGGACACATAAGAGAGGAGGGTAAGGACATGGTATTAGGTTCAAGATCATGGAGAGCTAGAATTATGGGTGGAAGGTGACGTTATGGAATGACGTGTGGCAATGTCATAGGGCATAAGGCATATGGTATACGAAGATATAAGGAGAGGGAGTTAGGGAATTGTGGAGAGGGGGAATGAAGGGATATAACATCTCTTATAAATTTACTACTTATAAACACATTCGAGTGTTGGGGAATTTTTTTTTTTAATAAGAGTAATAACACAAGACAACCACTTTTACTTGAGAAAAGCCCAACTGTAACTTTCACAAATAAATTTAGTGGCTCAATTCAATTAAACCATAAGGTGATTTACTTTGATCTTAATAGGTATCCTCTACTTATTTTTTTGTTACTTTCTAAAGTTTAGCTTGGTTTATATATATATATATATATATACATATACATAACCCATCTCTTTATTTTTGAATATATATATTTATCTATATATATATATATATATATTTTCTTAAACTAGTTTGTGTTGCAAACATGCATACATAGAAAAGACTGGACCATTAACTTTTATTTTTAAAACAAAAGTGTTACTACCCTAACATTATGTAATACAATTTCAAAAAATAAATAAGTCCCTCATTTGAGACTAGGACAACAACCACACGGCCAGGTTTCATAATGAATTCTAACTTGTTTTATATTTTGGGTTCGACACTTATTATTACAATTATGTTCCAATGACAGAGATCACATCATTGTAATTTTTATCATATGGTATAATATTACCATTCGCCGGCATATCTTGAAGGCATAATTTTATTTTTATAATATATTAACATCATGGAGAGCGACAGTAATTTCAATTCTCTTAATGCTAGAAATATATGGACCCTTGCATGTTGTATCCCATTCGTGTCTCTACATGGAAACCTTGTTAGGCCGACAAAATATCATCTTGCAGACAATAAAATATCTCGCTAAATTCAATTAGTGAATCTAGTAACAAACAAAAAAACTAGTAAATATTTCCCTAGGTTCATTCTTATTGAATCATAAGAAAGAGTAATGGAATATAGAACTCATACCTTTCAAAATAAATGCATGATGAAGATCCTTGCTATAGTTTGATGCAGCTTCCAAATGCTTAGAATCTGGACCTGAAAACATAATAACAACAAAGGATCAAATGCATATGACATATAAATGACTCAATAAAATCTATACTAGTGATCAAGGAGACTAGTACCTAATATCGTTATCAATGGAAAAATGGAAGTAAACACACAATAAATCAGCTCCATTTAACATTATAATGAGAAAGAAACACTCTTTTGTATTGTAATTGAATGAAAAGGATAAATATAACCTTAGACTTGATGTTGCACACCCACTCCCAATAGTCTACGATCCTTCCTTAAGTGACAAGCTTCCAACCTCAATTTGACAACATAAGTTTACATCAAAAATTCCCCCTTTTCCTCTAGTTTGTATTGAATTTATAGGCCATGAGGAAGAGATTTGAGATCCTCTTCTCAAGGGATGAGATCCATGAAGAGAGGGATTAAGGTTCCACAAAGAGATGGATTTGATTCATGAACATAGGGATGAGGCCCAAGTAGGTAGGAGTTCGAGGCCTTTCAGTTGGGAAATATTCCCCCAACAAGGCTTCTAGAAATTGCCTTTTATTTTTACCTATGTTAAAACATTGTCACACCTTTTAATGGAGAAAATAGTGATAGTTTGCACAAGGATCAATTAAACAAACTACATTTGCGTGGGTAGTGGCTAGGAAAAGCGTAATAGTGATTACAAATAGGTTTTTAAGCAACATAAATCAATATTCCTGTTCTCTTTCGGATTTGTTTTCTTCCAATATTGTAATGGATTGCTTTGGAACACTTAATTATATAGTGAGAGATTCTAATTGGAGGTCATTTTCCTAATGGTGCCTAAATGACATGTAATAGATTGCCCCCTAAAGTGCAAAGTCAGAAAAGGTGTTTGAGGATTGAAGCACTTTATCATGCAAAAGTTCATATTAGAGACCAATGGCTTAGAGAATTGAAACAAGTAGTTAAGTATTACAATACAATATCTTCATATAATCATCACCGAGGTAGGAATTCCCATACTCATAGTAAAAATTTCTCAAAGAACAAGTATAGAAATGTACAAATATCCATGTGAAGAGTAGACATATTATGGATGCAACCATCAAATATGGAACTATATTTAAAATTAAGAACATTTTAAGAAACTCCGCATAGCCTAGATTGATGAAACTAGATCCAAGGTCTTTGCCTTCATCTCTATTGATCCATAGTATGAATCTGACCATAAGTGTGAATGTCTTGAAGTCAAACATGGTAGGAACCGCTTGATTACTTGCCAATGATGTCAAGCATTAACAGGTGTGAGAGAAACCACCAATAATGACAATGGTTCTCAAGTTACTCCAGTACAATCTAGGAAGTGTGGTTAAATGTCTTGAAGTCAGACACCCATAGAATCGTTCAATCAAAGATCAATAATGAAAAATTGTCCTCGAAAGTGTGAAACCTACCATTGAGGCATGCAGGCTCAAAGGTACTATAGGAAGTTTCTAGATCAAATTCCTAGATAGTGAGCTGAAGTTAATAGGAATTGATTCCTTGTAGGAGTTCCTACAACATGAAACTCATTTCAAGTTTTCAAGAACAAATTTCCAATTAATTCAAGACTGACTCAGGGATTTCCAATGTGATTGAGGGCTATTATTTGCAAGGTAATTTTTACTGAGTTGTAATTTTCTTGAACATATTGATGACATGACATGTCGATTTGTTAGAATTTGACTCAAAGAACCACTCTGAATACTTTCAGTGAGGATTGATTATCGAAGAGGCAAATGGATTTCCCAACCTACACACAAAAGTGACAGAGTCTCATGTTCAAGAGCGACATAATTCCTTTTCACAACACAAAAAGTAAATGTTTCTTTTCCATTCTTCCCCACTATTACTAGAAAGTACCTCTTTATTCTTATCCAATCTTGAGGAGGATAACATATTCTTGTCAAGTAAGTTCATCCTTTGGATGAGTCCTTCAGAGTGCTTTTAATGAAACCTAGGAAGGAGTGGTTCGGTCTCATCATGATTGACAAGTCCTACACTATTTACATTTTAGGAGTCCAACGAAGGGGTAACTCGATGTGAATTTAATATTTAAAGAGTTTGAAAAGAAACAAAAATGAAACTCATATAGTTCTTTCAATGTATATTTTTAACAATCCTATAGAAAGTAAAGCATAGTGTTTTTCATATTTAGGTAGTCACGAGAAAAATTTAAGTAAACTCCAAAATGCCTTTTTCGTAAATATTGTCTCTCAAGCCTAGAAAAGGGTAAAATAATGCAGGAGAGAACAATTTTGTAACTAGTCTACCTAGTCTGTAAAAGGGGTAAACTTCTACCAGGTAGATATATTTTCATTTACTTTTACGATTTTGAAAGAAACAAGTGTGCTCGACAATTTTTTTCATATTTTTGGAGTCTAAAAAGAGATTTAAAGAGAAATCCTCCTAGAGGAATGAGTGTTATAAAGGGTAGAAACTAGTTCTAGACATGATGGAACTCCTGCAAACACATAGAGGTCAAGAAGCAGGCTAATAATACCACTCATCACAATGGTTCCTCAAGAAAGGGTAAAACAGCAAGTGAAAGTGAATGATCGGCCAAGAAGGTGGTGATCATGGAATGAAAAAACTAAGGCTCATCTGGCAGAAATACAATGATAAAAAGTGGAAATAATGAGGATAAAGTAAAAGTGGTTCCATTTTTACACAATCTTGAAACAGAGGAAAACTATGCTTGAGAGTGGTTTCATTTTACAGAAGCTTGAAACATGGAAAATTATGCTTGAGATTGGTTTTCATGCCATTAGCATAATAATGCAATTCTAGGCACATGCCCCCCAAGTTTAATTTCATTTACTTAAGTAGGCTAATGGTTTCTAATTGGAATATTAAACGAAGGTTCATTTACAATATCAAATTAAAGACTAAACTCGATTAGAGGTGGATCTATTTCAATTTTTAATGAGCTTGACACAGAAAAATAAATATGTTCATATCACGTTGTTTCTTTTTTAAATGGGCTTGACACAAGAAAATGAACTCTGCTCATGGAGCCTTGTTTCCTTTTTCAACGAGCTTGACACAAGAAAAGGAACTATACTCATAGGTCTCATAGGCTGGTTTCAATTTTTATGTGAGCTTCAAACGAAAATAATTATGTTCAAACCTTGTTTCTTTTTTTAATGAGAATGACACAAGGAAAGAAACTATGCTCATTGAACCTTTTCATGGATTACATGCCAAGGGACACACCTAGACCATGGCTTCCAAGAGGCCTTGATTAGATGGAAGAACAATTCTCTAGAAATAATAAATGTCAAGGAAGTCAATAGGGGTAAGAAGATCAAGTTGGAATGCCCCCATTGAATGATTCATTATGTCAAAAGAAGGTGAGCATACAACCAGAGGCTCATTTTATTTAGTAAGTTAAGGCATGGGACAAGTTTTCATATAATTAACCTATGGTGGGGATGATACCACTTGCGTATATGGAACATTCAGGTATGTTGGATGGTTGGTAATCTTATAAGGGGAACCAAACAAAAGCTAGTTAGTAGTCAAAATGTTTCCATTATGAGGTAAATACATAACATGAAAGAGTGTGGACATGAAAAATTTCATGGAATAGACATAATCTCACCCAAGGAGAAAATTGAAATATAAGGAGCCTTCAACTATCATAAAATAAATACAGATAATTTTTCCTTCCCAGGTAATGGGAAGCTGAGGAAGGATCCCTAAAGGTTTAGTGGCTCTTCTACTAAAATATAATAGATTCTCAGTAATAGACTATAGATGAGGGGAACCCAAAGCTTTCCAATTAGCTGAGGATAAAATACTTGTAGATTTTTCTGTAGATTCAATAGCTCATGTAATGTACTAAAACATAAGACAAGAATCTACTCTACTATCAACATCAGAAACCATTAATGATCGATGAAAACAATAATAAAAAAGAGGAAGAATATCAATGGCACATAACACAATATTTCTCTAGGGAAAGAAACTGGTTAAAACCCGAACAACATATATTGTGTTAACCAAAAGATATGAGAAGAACATACATTGTGTGTTCCTCCTGAACAATTCCTCCACAAGTATAATCTAACCCTCTACTCACAAGCTAGCTCAAGATAAAACTTATCCTATTCTATTGCCTTCCAAGCCCCTACTTCCTTGAGAAATTCTTGAGATAATCAACCCATATTTAATTAGGAAATCCTTCTTCCATAACTGCAATCTAAACTTAGGTCCTTAATTGATTGCATGCACCATTTGTACAACTCAGAAAATTATACGACTGATAGTACATTGTCCCTACACTCTAATCTCAACTGGTTCTTCATTTGAATTGACATGCATGAGTTATTTATTAGTGAATCTTCAATTAAATAGTGTGGTACTTATGATTTACTGGTGCACTAATCCACTACTAAACCTCTACTAGTTCCTCCAATAGTTAGAACTACTTTAACTGACTATAACTCAATTAGACTGAGTTTTCTAATTACAACTCAAAAGAACCCAACTGTGGAGCACCTGGAAGGTATGCTTTTTGACAAGCAATCTAGTGGTTTTTCAATACTATTTCTAACCTTTTCTGCATTTTGAGTCTAAAAAATATAAGGGTTTTGATAAATTGTGTGAAAATGGACAAACGAAGCTCAATCACTAATAATTGATGTTTTCTATGCAGAAGGACGCGGAAATAGGGAATTATCGAGTAAAAACAAGAAGCAAAAGGAAAGTAACTGCTGTCCCGTCGACAGGGAACCAGATGCGGACAAGATCAAGTAAAATTAGAGCCGAATAATCCAGGATACCGTGACGGAGAACGCAAGAAGGAAAGAGGAGAGCTGAACGATTAGCGAATCCCTCAGGATCTTCGATCCTGAGGGATCGCTGCTTTAAGCTTATCTTTTGTATCTAGACATCTCCGTCATTTCTGTTATATAAAGGCACCACGCCATCGAGCATGGGGGGATGACTGTTGTTATAATTATAAACTCAGAACAACTTTGATCATTGAGTTTTGTAAGATCTGATTTTGTATACTTTTGTTAATGCAATCAATATAAAGGACTTGGTGTTCACTTCGTTTCTGCATCTGAAGTAATTTTAAGCAGTGTACCATTGGTAGCCAAGGGCCCAGCTCCGACGGTCACTTGCTGTTGTATCATACGGTGATTTGTGTGGTTTGCTTATTTCTTTTGTTTCAGTAATCCGATATCTCTTTTATATGGTAGACTATGCTTCTTAATTAATATCTGAATCTGAATAATTTCTTTAATTCACGTCTCTGTATTACACAAACTGAATCTATTCGAATTGCATCCATTTCTACAGGAAGATATTAGTATGAATGTTATCATTATTGGATTCATATAAAATAAGTATTTGTGAGGCTTGAAGATAATATCACTTTGTTCAGAAACATAGTCACATCATACATTACTCTCGGATCGCTACAATAGTATAGAACGCGTACATACATCGGAGTTTGTTGTTCCATTTGGGTTTGCTGTTCCATTTGAGTTTGTTGTTCCATTTGAGTTGTTGTTCCAATTTATATGATTGACGTTTCATGTTTATGATAGTTTGCTGTTCCATTTCATTACTGCTGTTCCATTTGATTATTGCTGTTCCATTTGATTACTGTTGTTCCATTTCAGAATTGCTGTTCCATTTTACTTTCGCTAATCTGCCTTTATTGCTTTCGCGTGATAGCAGGCCTAAGGTTGTCGTGAGCCTAGCAAGACGCTGCCTAGCTCCCTGATCGATAAGCCCATGCTTTGGTTTTCTTTCTTTATCAGTTTCTAAAGGGAAGGGTTATTGGTTCCGTACCCTTGATTGATCATCTGCCTTGTGTGATTTCATCTTCTGAATTGGTTTAGTTACAGCTTAGTGTTTGTTTCCTTTCAAGTCATTAGAATGCTATACTACCGAGCATTACTTGGACAGAACAACCTCGGATTGAGTTACTCCTTGAAAGAACAAAACGATCCCGGATTGACTTAATAATGTGGAATAATTGGTGGTGTGAGAGACCCTAGTTATCGCTCTACATTTTGGCGTCGTTGCCGGGGAAGGGGTAATAGCCATTTGTCCTTTATAGAGTAGTGCGCAAATCTTCTAGGAGGGAGTTGGATTTTAAAAACGGAAGGTAAGAACCTGCGTACGGAGCATGTAAAAGCCCTGCTCCACCGTCCGCTCTCTTAGTAGAATTGCTGGTTAAATAGGATTTAGAAGTTTAATTGGAGTGCATGACTAAGCAGAAAAAGTTAGAGAAAGATAAAAAGCCTCCATCCAAAGCTAAGGGGTCGGTGACCCTTGGACGAACGACCTTCATAGACGAAATCTATAAGAAAGCCGACTCTCAGCCATCAGTAGGTTATAAGAAAGTCAATTCTAAACAGCCTACTAGTTCCCTTCAGGCCTCGGGATCACCATCCAAAGCCTTTGCTGAGGTGCACAGTCGAACAGAGGAGCAGGATTTTCAAGAAATTGAAAATTTGACTCCTGGACCATTGCACGAAGGGACCCAAAGTAAACTTTGTGAAGGAGAAGGAGAAACAGGGGAATTGAGGAACCTAGATCTCCTATTGAATTAAACCAGCCTTTAAATAGCCCAGACAAGGGAAGCGCTGTAAAAATCCTTGTTGAAGGAATTCATTCACCGCAGACAGTTGGGGCCATTATCATCCCTGATCAAGGGAGTGGTGTCAAGACAATCCCTGTTAAGACTACCCCTCCTCAACCAAGGAACACTCTCTTGGAAATTCCTGAAGATTACTGGCATATATTCGATCCCATGGCGCAGAATCAGCCAAACACCCAGACCTCCACATTGCAATATCCGATAGTAGATTCTGCAACAAATGCGCCCATGAAAGCCATCCCTCTCCAGCATATTCCCACATTTCATGGCCTTACATCAGAAGATCCGGACGCATTCTTGTTCGAATTTGATGTATTATGTAGAGGATATGATTACACCACCGATCCCCAGAAACTGAAATTGTTCCCCTCTACATTAAAAGGGGCTGCGTTAAGATGGTTTATGGGCTTAGGTGGTGGGGTTATTAACAATTGGGATCAAATGAAAGAAGCCTTTTTAAAGAAATATCAAGATTACTGTAGGTCGAGAGAACTAAAAGATGAAATCTTTCAAATGTCGGCCAGACCAAACGAAACCTTAGAAGAATATGTGGAACGTTTCCAATATAACTTGCAAAGATCCCCTTATGCATCGCTACCTCTGCCTGATAACGTGTTGAAAACTGCATTAATTAGAGGTATGAAAGAGCAATGGATCGAAACGTTAAACATTATGGGGAAAGGAGACATTTATCAGGAAAATTTTGCTGATATCATTGATCTGTGTATCAGGAGCTCAAGAGGCAGCACGAGGATAAAACCAGCGGAATATGATCGCTTCCCCAGAGATAACAGAACATTAACAGAGGGAGTAACACGGGTGGAACTTGGAAATTTGCTAGAAAATTTTAAAACTGATATCCTGGGAACATTGACTACACAACTTGACATTGTGCAGGCTAAACAGAAGCAAGCCGAGGCGGAGCAGAATCTAGCAGTTTTTTGCCCACGATGCAGGAAGAAACACAGCCACAAGGAATGCCCGCTGGATACAGTCCAAATATGTGCTATCTGCACCAAGGACCACCTGACCGAAAGCTGCCCTTCACTTCCTGGTTTGAAGGCAGTATACAAAGAAGCAGAAGAGGAGTCAGAACCAGCATATTTTGTTAACCAGCGTCGTCAATGGCAGCCTAGGCAATCAGGTATGTTTTCAGACCCCTCCTCTTCTTTTCAACCCCCGCAGTTCAATACTCAACAACAGAACATGTGGCAAAACCAGTCTCAACCCCCGTTTTCAAATTGGTCACCTCAAATGTTTTCTACTCCGAATCCTTGGATGTCCCAATTTGGTTGGCCAAACTGCCCTTATCCTCCACCATATTGGCAGAATAGTTCCTATCCTCCGCAGTGGACCCCTTCCACTTCGCAAAGCTCATCCTAGCAGACAAGCTGGCCAAGATCGACATATCAGCCAACAGGATCAATCCCACTCCCTGTACCAACTCTGCCAGCTTTACAAAAAAATCCCCAGTCTAATCTGAGACCGCAACTCCCAACCCAACCCAATCCCAATCCTAATAATAGGCCAGTCCAATCCATCCAAATCATAGACACATCAGAGATTGGATATGACCTAAGGGAGTGCAACGATCTTAAGTTAAGATCTGGACGAATAATAGAAACAGAGGGAGACAAAACAATCCACATTGAAGATCAGTTACCAATAGAACAACCCCCACAACGGGAGGATGAAAAAAAAGAGCAAAACAATAAACAAGCAAGTACATCCTCTCCTCCTTTCCCAGAACTATTAGTCATATCTCGACCTATAAAATCTCCAGACTTTGACATTTTGGGAGAATTACAAAATTTGTATATAAAGATTCCATTCCTCCATTACAAGATATTCCTATATATGCAAAAACCATAAAGGAATTGTGCATCAAAAAATCAAGGAGGAATACAAATACTAACCCTAGAGTCCAAGTAGTTGGTACTTTATCCGACCTATTATCAGGAAAAGAGACACCTATCAAATATGAAGATCCTGGGAACCCAATTGTAACCGTTCAAATCTATGGCCAAACCCTGAATAACGCTCTAGTCGACCTGGGAGCTGCAATCAACATTTTGACAACCTCCACCTGCCAAAAGCTTGGCATCACGTTAGTAGAACCTACCTCTACTCTGTTAGAATTGGCAGATCGATCTGTAGTTCGACCAGAAGGTACTCTGAATGATGTCATGGTTTCCGTAGATTCCTGGGAGTATCCCACAGATTTCCTGGTAATTAATCCCAAAACCCGACTAGATGGACATCCGTTAATCTTAGGCAGACCCTAGCTTGCTACTGCCGATGCCTACATTGGCTGCCGGCAGGGAAACATGACTATAGCTAAAGGACCAGACGTTAAAAATTTAATTTTATATCCTCCAGCTCAGCCAAGCCTGCCAATGATTAAAACTAACTCTTATCCTGTGTCATATCTTGCTAACAACATCAGATCTCCATTAACTATACAGAAGGCTTTAGAATTTAAATATCAAACAGAAGACGATGCCATTAACAATTTTATTAGTCAAACTAAAGCTAGAACACATATGCAGTGTTTTATGATAGAAGCAGCATTTGACAGCGAGCTAGAAGAAGATCCCTTAAAAGATCCACATGACCAGACAATACCAGTAACTGTTGTTGCCAATAGTAAAGTAGTGGAAATTGAACCTGGTAAAACTCTGAATATTAACGCCAATCTTACACCAGAACAAGAAATAAAGCTTGTTAATCTGTTACAAAAATACAAGGATGCATTTGCGTGGGATTACCCCGACATGAAGGGGATTGATCCTCAATTATGCACCCATCACATCTATATAGAGAAAGATGCAAGACCTGTCCGTCAGCCACAAAGAAGACTCAACCCTCACCTAAAAGAGATAGTAAAAGACGAACTTCAGAAGCTCTTAGATGTTAACTTTATTTACCCTATCTCTGACAGTAAATGGGTCTCTCCTCTTGTGGTGGTACCCAAGAAAAATGGAAAATGGAGGATTTGCGTGGATTACAGGGAGTTAAACAAGGCTACACAAAAGGATCACTTTCCCCTCCCATTTATAGACCAAGTATTGGACACGTTAGCAGGGACGAAATTTTTCTCCTTTTTGGACGGCTTCAGTGGATATAACCAAATCCAAATTGCCCCTGAAGACCAGGATAAAACTACCTTTACGTGCCCCTGGGGAACGTTTGCCTATCGAGTATTACCCTTCGGCCTATGTAACGCCCCTGCTACATTTCAAAGGGCTATTCTCATTATTTTTGCAGATCTAATAAACGACGGACTTGAGGTGTATATGGACGACTTCACACCGTATGGGGATGAATTTGATCCAGCTCTGGATACCCTGGAAAAAGTTCTACAACGCTGCATTGCTACCAGACTCTGCCTGAGCCACGAGAAGTGCTACATGATGATGACGGAAGGGCTCATTCTAGGGCATTACATTTCAGCAGCTGGCATCCAGGTAGACCCTGCTAAAATTCAGATTCTTTTGCTCATCCCTACCCCCACTACTCAAACAGAGGTACGTAGTTTCCTTGGATTTTCTGGATATTACAGACGGTTTATAGAACATTATTCACGAATTGCAGCACCTCTATATGCTTTGACAGGTAATGTCGATTTTTTGTGGACAGATAAATGTGACCAGGCTTTTAAAGAATTGAAAAAGTTGTTGTCAATAGCTCCAGTCCTTCGAGGACCAAATTGGAATTTTCCATTCCAGATCTCATCGGATGCCTCAGATACAACAATCGGTGCAGTCATAGGACAAGAAGAGGATAAGAAGCCATACGCTATTTACTATATTAGCAAAAATTTATCCTCTGCCGAACTCAATTATACTGTTACTGAAAAGGAATTCCTGGCTGTAATTCATGCTGTTAATAAATTTAGGCATTATATTACAGGTTATCCTGTTGTGTTATATACAGATCATTCTGCTATTAAATATCTAGCAAACAAACCTGTCACGAATGCTAGAGTAACTCGATGGTTGATCCTGTTGCAGGAGTTCAACATCACGATTAAGGATCGACCCGACAAGGAGAACCCTGTAGCCGACTTCCTCTCAAGAATACCCAAATCAATCGAAGCAGC
Source organism: Pinus tabuliformis (assembly GCA_031772625.1). NCBI lineage: Eukaryota > Viridiplantae > Streptophyta > Pinopsida > Pinales > Pinaceae > Pinus > Pinus tabuliformis. Next base: position 1,046,880,840 of record CM062809.1, on the reverse strand, counting down.
AGCCGTGGAAGATCAATTCCCTGATGAACATCTGTTTGCCATTTCCATTCGAACACCCTGGTATGCTGACGTCGCCAATTACCTTGCAGTGGGTAAGTTACCAAAACACCTAACCCCTCAGCAACGAAAGCAAATTGTTCAAAAAAACACTCGATTTTCGTGGATTGGAGACCATTTATTCCATACAGGGGCAGACATGCAAATCAGGAGGTGTATTCGAGAGGATGAGATCCTAGACATCTTAAAGGCTTGTCATAATGGACCATACGGGGGGCACTTTGCCGACAAGAGAACAGCACATAAAATACTACAGGCAGGGTACTATTGGCCTACAATCTTTAAGGACGCGAAAAAGTTTGTGCAGGCCTGTGATAGCTGCCAGCGAGCAGGAAAACCTGGTCAAGCTGATGAAATGCCTCTGAGACCACAAGTGGTTATTGAGCCATTTGAACGATGGGCTCTCGATTTCGTCGGGCCCATTAATCCACCATCAAACCAGAGGACATACATCCTGGTAACAACAGACTATGTTACTAAATGGGTTGAGGCTGAATCATTAGCTAGGGCTACAAAAGATTCGGTAATACAATTTTTGTTCCATTTGTTTGTACGTTATGGACTTCTGAGAGAAGTAATTACAGATGGTGGACCACAATTTGTTGGAAATAAACTAGTTGCAACATTTAACAATTATCATATCCAACATAAGATTACTACCCCCTACCATCCGCAGGCAAATGGACAAGTAGAAAACAGTAACAAGATAATTGAGTCAATCTTAACAAAGACTATCGCATCACACAGGCGTGATTGGGCTGCTCGGCTAACTGAAGCACTGTGGGCTTATAGAACCACATGGAGAAGTACGACAGGCTATTCACCTTATCAATTGGTGTTTGGGAAACAACCAATCTTTCCTATCGAATTTGAGATCCAAACACTACGAACTGCACAAGAGGTCGGCCTAGATCTGAATGAGGCACAGATCAATCGACTACGACAAATCAACGAATTGGATGAGATTAGGCTCTCTACATTACAAAACACAGCATTAATCCAACAACAGCGAGCTAAGTGGCATGATGCACTTATAAAGAATAAAGTCTTCCATGAAGGGGTCTGGGCTCTGTTATACGATTCTCGGTTCCAGGACTTCCCGGGGAAACTCCAGACTCGCTGGCTAGGACCATATGAGATCCAGAAGGTGCACGACAATGGGACCCTCACTCTGATCACAATTGACGGTTCTGGACATACGTTCAAAGTAAATGGCCACCGAGTTCGTCTCTATCGAAGACCTCTTACTCGGGAATCCTTTTGTCAACAGCTACAGCAAGATACTGATTTGGAGATCTTAGGAGAGGAAGTGAAATCTTCCTCACCTATAACTTAAGCAACTCGTTTTTCATAATTTGTACATAACATCCTGTACATATGTTCTTTTCATCTTTGTTTGTAGTATTTTGGTTACCTTATTTTGCACAGCACTGGTTTGATTTTGCTGATCCTTTTCAAAAGGAACAGCACTCGTGTGATTCTGCCGTTCCTTTTCAAAAGGAACAACACTTTTGGTGTTTTGTTGTTCCTTTGCAAAAAGGAACAACACTTTTTGCTTTGCTGTTCCTTTGCGAAAAGGAACAACACTTTTTGATTTGTTGTTCCTTTGCGAAAAGGAGCAGCACTTTTTGCTTTGCTGTTCCTTTGCGAAAAGGAACAACACTTTTTGCTTTGCTGTTCCTTTGCGAAAAGGAACAACACTTTTTGCTTTTTTGTTCCTTTGCGAAAAGGAACAGCACTTTTGCGTTTTGGAATTTTTGCTGTTCCTTTGCGAAAAGGAACAGCACGTTTGTGTTTTGGAATTTTTGTTGTTCCTTTGCGAAAAGGAACAACACCTTTTTTGGCTTTGCTGTTCCTTTGCGAAAAGGAACAACACTTTTTGTTTTGCTGTTCCTTTGCGAAAAGGAACGACACTTTTTTGGTTTTGCTGTTCCTTTGCGAAAAGGAACAGCATGTGTGGATTTTTGCTGTTCCTTTGCGAAAAGGAACAAAACTCTTTGTGCTTTGTTGTTCCTTTGCGAAAAGGAACAACACTTGCATATTTCTTTTTCCAAGATGCATAATTTGGTTAATTCTACTATTTCTTTTCCGCAAGATGAGTCATTCACAGGCTTCGCTCAGAGAAGACACCATCAGAACCTTTCTGCTCCTATTTGGACGTTTTGCGATTATGCTCTCCTAAATCCTTTAGATATAGCAATGATATTATGCAATGAACATAAAAGCATGATATACCGAAACCTGCATATCATAAATCGCTATTATTTTAACAGTCAGCATATATAAGAAGACAAGGGGAGGGACATTAACTTTCGTCTTCACTGTCATTATCTTATTCCTGAACCGTGGTTTGGTAGTTTTTATCATGTCGATCTCCCTAAAAACTTTCTTGATCATTACTGAGGAATATGAGCAAACGATTTATATCTGTCTGTTGGGATTGTAAGACTTCTTCCACCATTCCCCGCTCTTAAGGAGTGCGGAACCACCCTTATGTGTAATTGAACAAAGAAAAAGAGAAGTGTGCTGCAAAAGAAGAATAAAAGAAAAAATAAAAACAAGATATGAAATCGTCAAATGCAGGATAGGGGGTCTCATTCAGAGCCAGCCTACCATAATCATAAGGATGGAAGCGAAGTGGCATTCCCATTACGGCCACCACACCAGGGATATGGTCCAAAGGTAAAATAACAAGCAAACCTTGGAACAGGAGGTCTCATCACGAGCCGGCCTGACCACGTTTCGTGCCTACCTTGTGAATGGCATTATGGTTATCTGGTCACCAAGCCAGCATAATGGCCTGCATTTTGACAAAGGACTCTTCAGTAGATACACAAAGGATAATGGTTCCGGAGGGTGAGATAAACAACTTTGCCAAGGTTATGAACACCTGTTGGCAGCAGAGCTCTGTTAAAGGCATTGGAGTTGTAATATTTACACCAACAGGTATGATATTAAGTCTGTTTGTCTTTTATATCCTTTGCATGTATCATATGTCACACCCCGATATAATTATCGCATGAACATTATCACCAATCATGGCAACGGATTGACAATGACTACTGGAGACTTGGTACAGTTGACAGACATCCAACCCTCGGTTCCTCATTATATCACACTGGCTTATCTTCAAAGCGATCCACTTTTCTGCCTCGGTTTCGGTACTTCATTGTCCTTTTACAACATGGCATGATTTCTACCTGCTGTACTTTATGATTTGATTCCCGACTGGCTGCTGCTCCTCTCTTTGACGGCTGGGGGTAGCCTATCAGATCGCGGGGGGGAGGTGACCTCATTACTCCAATGGTTACGTGGTTGCACACCATTCGGGCAAAATAATGACACGATTTAACGGTATGATGATCTCATTCTACGGACTGCCATCCACGATCTTTCTTTTTGCTGCATGCTCTGCGAAAATCCTTCCTAAAATTAGCATGAGTGTCCTCTCTGTTCGGTAAATACTGCGAACAGTTGTTGTTTCATTCCCAAGTTTATTTCTGAGAGTAAGCTATGGGCGGGAAGACAATCCGAAGTGAACCACACAAGCTGACCGCGTCCGCTGCTGCCCGCGAAATTCTGGAAAATGCAGGATGGTTGAATTACTTCAACCGCCTGCAAGAATCGAATGAGGCTGTAGCGTTGGAATTCCTGCAAAATTTGCAAGAAAACCACTCTATAGTCGGAGGAAAGCGGATAGAAGTTACGGAGGACATTATTGCAGAAACCTCAGGATTACCAGCTGTTGGACCCAGATGGGAGCTGAAGAAGGAAAGACTGCAGAAAGTAATGGAAATTTTCCAAAGCGAAGGCCAAAGTCTGACAGTCAAAGGGAAAGGAGTTCTGCCGACAACACTGGGGGAACCCTAGACCGAGCTGGCGAAGATAGTGCAGAGCTATATCACCTGCGAAGGAAGAAAAGATGTGGTAAGGGCTCGTCACATAAAACTTCTAGCTGTTTTGAAGGGAAAATGTTCTGTAAATCTCCCTGCCCTTTTAAATTCGTTATTACATGATGCGGCCCGAAGCCTGAAGAAGGCTCAGCACACAGATACGGTTGTTAGCCACCACGGACTGATTCGGCTAATAATAAGCCACAGTCTTGCCCAACAGCAAGACACCTGGGAGGAATTGGTCGAAACAGTTAAAAAGGGACTGGCTTTACCACGAACCTCCAGCACACTGGAACGTTCAGAAAAACACAAGAAGCCAGCAGCAGAAAAGCATGCTGTTTCAAAACGAAAGCAGTCCTCCAGCACGCCGGAACAATCAGAGAAACGTAAGAAGTCGGCGGCAGAAAAGCATGCTGTTTCGAAACGGAAGCGACCCTCCGATATGCCGGAACGACCAGAGGAACCTAGAGAACCTGTTGGCACTCCCAACCTGCCTGAAAGACCCATGAAGTCAGCTCGATTCGTTCGAATACGGGGAAGGTTGGAAAAGATTCAGAAAACTGCGGCCCAACCAATTGAAATCGAGGACGAACCTTCGGAAGTGGAAGGTGAATTACCCGAAGGAAATGCTGAGCAATCAGAGGCTGGAACTAACCAGCCGGAAGGAGGAATTGAAGAAGAAAACGCACAATCCATGGGTAGCCCGTTGCAAGACCATCCAGGAGAAGAGGAATTGGCAGCAGTTCTGGCCAATATGGGAGGATACGGCCAAGCCTCCAGTCCAGGAGGCGTCCTTGATGGTCCCGCAGAAGAAGAATTACCTGAGGAAAGACATGCAGAAGAGGCAGGGGAAGAAAACCTGCCTGGCTATGGTAATGAAGCAGAAGACATCAATTCGGGACAATCTGTCCCCAGGACGCCGGAAGATGTTCCAGGAGAGGAAGAAGAAGTAAGATTGAAGGCCAAACCCTCTGCCGAGGCAAGGGAAATTGAAAAATTGAAGAAAAAGCACCAGAGGATGCTGGGCACGATAGCCAGACTTCGACAACAAATTAGAATGTTGAAAGCTAGTCTGAGAATACAAAAAACTGCAAGGAAAAGGAAAAGGACCACGGCAGTAAGAACCCCGAGGGTTAGAGTTCGTTTTGATGGACGAAACCCCATCAGGAGACCTACTGTTGAGGAACAGCCTACGGTTCCAAATGATAATGAGGAACAGGGTGCTGTTCCAATAGAAACTGTTGTTCCATCTGGCCCGGAGGAACGAATGGACATTCCAATGGAACAGCAAGAGGTTCCGGTGGTAAGAAGACCGCAGCAACCCTTTTGTTCGCATTAAAAAGGAAACGGATAGAAAAGAGGTTCAGACAGAAGCGCCCCCCTCGGGTGTAATTCAGGTCCAAAATTCCAAACAACGTAATAAGAAGGTCCAGGTTAAACTTCCAGCTTCTACGGTTGTGTGGAAGAAAGACCCAAAAACCAGAACCTTGCATAAAATGATGAAGAAAGCCCAGCAGGAGGCCGAGCAGTTGCGAGAACAGACGGTCCCCAAGGAAAGATACGAAGAGCTCCAACAGCAACTTTGAAACATCAGTTAGTCTGAGAGCCAGGCCTTTGAAGGATGGCAGAAGGAGCAGGAAAAGGTTGCTAAGGTAACTCGTCGACTAGATAGTGTTGTTAAGCAGATGGACACCTTGTGTTCCTTGTATACTGATGTTTTGACTTGTAGAGCCCCTGCTAAAAATTATGCTTTGTTTTTGCTTGAACGTTATTTGAGATTAAAAATAAAAGCTGTTAGGGCGGGAGCACCTATCCATATCAACACTGTTAATGATTTTATAGACTGCTGCAAGCACTATGGAGTTAAAGTTCAAAGGTTGTTATGTGAGTTTTACCTGCACAATCTTGTCTTAGACCAGGAAATTGATTTGAATCCTGGCCCTTTCGTTGGCGATATACAATTTCAAGCCTTTATCTCATTTGGGGTGAATCAATTAAAATGGCTTAAAGCTTACAACATCTTCCAGAGGCAAGAAAATAGTTTAGACCTATGGGTACGGGCTGAACCTAGGGACCCAGCAGCATTATGGAGAGAGCATAGGAGTATGATGAGGATCCCAGGTGTCATGAAGATATTAGTTCCCATGCATGGAGACTTGATCTGAAATGGTCTGGAGTATTTCCTGACTATTAAAGACCATGCCCTCCATGCTGCAAAGTTTCGCTACCGAACCTCTAACCCAAACATCTAGCTCAGGGAACCCTTTAACTTTGAGAATTTTGAATTGGCTGCCGGTCGATTGAGTCTCTATGGGGAACGGATTCTGCGAGCAGGACCATTCTGGTTGGGGTATCGGTTTCGCAGCCCAATTATTTGGCATCCTGCACCTGGATATCAGGCCCTATATGAGATGCCTGCAGATAAGTTAGATCAGTTCTTTGACCATCTAGTGGCTAATCATGGTTGTCGACCTCTTCGTGAGATCCCTTCTCCGGCCTACTCTCTCACAGCCTTGCATGTCAATTACAACGTTTTCATGAGGACATGAAACAGGGTAAGCAGGGGGGTGTGTGGAGCACCTGTAAGGTATGCTTTTTGACAAGCAATCTAGTGGTTTTTCAGTACTATTTCTAACCTTTTCTGCATTTTGAGTCTAAAAAATATAAGGGTTTTGATAAATTGTGTGAAAAGGGACAAACGAAGATCAATCACTAATAATTGATGTTTTCTATGCAGAAGGACGCGGAAATAGGGAATTATCGAGTAAAAACAAGAAGCGAAAGGAAAGTAACTGCTGTCCCGTCGACAGGGAACCGGATGCGGACAAGATCAAGTAAAATTAGAGCCGAATAATCCAGGAAAAGAATGCAGGATACCGTGACGGAGAACGCAAGAAGGAAAGAGGAGAACTGAACGATTAGCGAATCCCTCAGGATCTTCGATCCTGAGGGATCGCTGCTTTAAGCTTATCTTTTGTATCTAGACATCTCCGTCATTTCTGTTATATAAAGGCACCACGCCATCGAGCGTGGGGGGACGACTGTTGTTATAATTATAAACTCAGAACAACTTTGATCATTGAGTTTTGTAAGATCTGATTTTGTATACTTTTGTTAATGCAATCAATATAAAGGACTTGGTGTTCACTTCGTTTCTGCATCTGAAGTAACTTTAAGCAGTGTACCATTGGTAGCCAAGGGCCCAGCTCCGACGGTCACTTGCTGTTGTATCATACGGTGATTTGTGTGGTTTGCTTATTTCTTTTGTTTCAGTAATCTGATATCTCTTTTATATGGTAGACTATGCTTCTTAATTAATATCTGAATCTGAATAAGTTCTTTAATTCACGTCTCTGTATTACACAAACTGAATCTATTCGAATTGCACCCATTTCTACAGCAAGATATTAGTATGAATGTTATCATTATTGGATTCATATAAAATAAGTATTTGTGAGGCTTGAAGATAATATCACTTTGTTCAGAAACATAGTCACATCATACATTACTCTCGGATCGCTACAATAGTATAGAACGCGTACATACATCGGAGTTTGCTGTTCCATTTGGGTTTGTTGTTCCATTTGATTTTGCTGTTCCATTTGAGTTGTTGTTCCAATTTATATGATTGACGTTTCCTGTTTATGATAGTTTGTTGTTCCATTTCATTACTGTTGTTCCATTTGATTACTGTTGTTCCATTTTACTTTCGCTAATTTGCCTTTATTGCTTTCGCGTGATAGCAGGCCTAAGGCTGTCGTGAGCCCAACAAGACGCTGCCTAGCTCCCTGACCGATAAGCCCATGCTTTGGTTTTCTTTCTTTATCAGTTTCTAAAGGGAAGGGTTATTGGTTCCGTACCCTTGACTGATCATCTGCCTTGTGTGATTTCATCTTCTGAATTGGTTTAGTTACAGCTTAGTGTTTGTTTCCTTTCAAGTCATTAGAATGCTATACTACCGAGCATTACTTGGACAGAACAGCCTCGGATTGAGTTACTCCTTGAAAGAACAAAACGATCCTCGATTGACTTAATAATGTGGAATAATTGGTGGTGTGAGAGACCCTAGTTATCGCTCTACACCAACCTGGGCACCTAAAGTTTGGGGATCACTCTACATGACTCTAGATATACTTCCAACTCGAATTTATTAAGCCAACTAAGTCAAATTAACTTAGTTAAATAGTACAAGTTGCTATGAGAATAAAATTACAATTTGATTCCCAATTTAATTCAAGGAAAAGTTAAATTAATTTCTCGATGTTATTTTTGACATTTCTTGTTTCTATTTTTAATAATGTTAATAGAAGCACCTTCATCTACAGTAGTGTGATGAATTTTCTTATCACAATAATTCATATTGATCTATAAAGGGATACGATAAGGGAGACAAGGCGTTTTCAGTATGTTCCAATCAAAGGAAATGACCTCATTAGTTGAAGGGTATTTTGTGGAAATGGGTGAAATACCCCCTTATGTGGTGGAATCTAAAGTAACAAAAAGAACCTGAGTGGTATTAAATTCACTCTGTAAAGGGAGAGTGGGATGGACTGAAGATAGAATCAAGTTTACCACTTCATCAACCAATGGTTCATTAATCTAAGTGATATGGGTTTCACTACACAAGGGAAGAGTGGGGTTGACCGAAATTTAAATAGGAGCAATCACGTTTTCAACTAACGGTAGGTTGGGGGAAAGCTTATGGTAACTAGTTTGAAGTTGTTGTTGAGAAACAATAATTTTTTTCCAAAACTCTAGAGCCTTCATCCATATGAGGAAAAAAGTGAGCTTCAATGACTCCCATCACATAACTTACAAGGAAACCTAACTTTATCCTTTTCCTTGGAACCTTAGAAGCACTGGTTGATGAATCAACAATAAGTTGATGAGAATCCTTAGACCATACTTACAAGACCTAAGGAATACTAGGACAATTGATAAGGAATTGGTCACCCTTAGAAATATTGTAACGCTATTGGGCTTACGGTGGATGTTGGAGGTTTCTTTCACATGATCAACTGTAAAAAACATAGTTGGCTGATTTACTCATTTCTCATCTTGCTTCTTCTTCTTCTTAGCCACCTAGTTACTAGCATTAAGTATTTGACCAAGACAAGAAGAAGAAAACGAGGAAGACATGTTACGTGGAGAAGGTAAAGGGTCAGCATGACAATGGTGATGTTGAGATAGAGAACATGGTTGTTGTGAAATAGTTTGGGTAGTTGAGGTCAATGAGGTTAAAAACAACCATACAAGTAAACCTCTCGTGATTCAAGGAAGAGTAAAAGTATCTATATAAGGAGGGTCAACATTTCCAAAACAAGGCAAGGAACCAGGATTCCCATTAAAAGGGATTCCTTGATTAAAAAATTTTAGAATCGCCATCATCAAAATCAACCCTACGTTTACTAAAAAGTGAACTTCGATTAGGAAATTTTAACAAGTGTGATAGCTAATTTTACAATTGTCATTAATCAAAATAAATAGAAATAGTAAAAACAATATACTAGGTGTAAAAGTTTATTAAGTTGTTGTGAAAGGTAGAATATTGTTTCCAGTATGTGCAGACAATCTCCCTAAATGTTGTGTTCGGTGTATCAAAACCAACAAAGTGGTTTATTAGGTTACCTATTGAAATTTTGAAACCTAGAGCAGGTCTTCCGACGTACCTGAGAGTATGTGGAAGCTCAGTCTGTATTAGTGTTGTCTAGCATGTCCTGTACGATAGGAAGCATTCTGATATAATTTTCATATGTGGAAGGCCATATGATATACCCAAGGGTATGAGGAGAATGATCCAATATACTTGTGTATGTGGAACACTGACTACCTATAGAATGTACTATTGGAAATAATACTGAGAGGGGGGGTCAATCAGTATTATCAGATCAATAAAACTTTTTCAATACTCAGAAGCATATACGCTACTTCAGTTGAGTGAACCAGCGTGTACACGCTACTGTGTCTAAAGCAACCCGCGTATAACCAGAAAACTTATGATTCAGTTAGTTTATCTTCAGTAAAGGCATCAGGACATTATTAACCACATTAAAGATAAACAGATGCAGTATAACAGAACAGATCATCACACAAAAGCCACACACATGAACACCATGATATAAGGTGGAAACCCAATGTGGGTGAAAACCACCTGCTGCAAGTCGTCTCTATCTTTCTTTAATAAGAAACTTCAGTTTACAATCTTTTGTACTGGTGTAGCCTTATACCAGTACGCAGGCTACAACCTGCAGAAGGCTACAACCTTCTCTCGTTTTCCAAACTCTCCTGGAAGGGAGCTCCAACCCCCTTTGCCCTTGTACTAGCTAAGATACTAGTACGTAGGTGTTGCCCTACAATCTCCTTTCCTTCAGGTACCACTTTTCATCAATTTGAAGCACAACATTACAATCTGAAGACCACGATTCATTCACAAATTATTGAAGCACAAAACAACCAATACTAGCATCATCAATCTTTGAATCACTGAACCACTGAAACCCAGTCACCAGAACACAGAGCAGACTACAGAACCTCTGCAATAACAGTCAAACCCAACTGCAAACCCCAAAATTAAGCTTCAAAAGATATACGCTACTTCAATGAAACCAACCCGCGTATACATGCGTTTTTACCAAAGACAACCTGCGTACAGATCTAAAAATAATTTCTCATAACTTGCAGCTGTACCAGACATCAGTCATACTTCAGAACATAACATTGCATCAGTATGCAAATCTATAAATATGCGTAATCAACCATATACCGATAGTTAATTTCAAACCATTTGATCCCGATCTATCCTTAGATCTAGTCTTCCATCAACCGGTGTGATCTCTCCTTAGCTTAGATCAAGAAACCCAGAACCTGCATACGAGATCTCTTTCTTTATCAGATATTCAAGACTATTTCAGTGCCCTAGCCTAGTGATCTTCTTCTCCTTATATAGCATTAGGCCCTCCTCAATACCACGAGCCAAAACCATAGTAATACAATACCATCAACTTCAAAACTCGGGATCAACACGACTGTCGAGATACCTTCGTCCAAAAACATAGGCTCAAGTACCGAGGACTAACTACCACGGACCAAAGGGAAGCTTCTCGACATGTACGCTTTTTTCTGTTCATGAAACTGCGTGTATACACGACTTCGTATATAGCAAGCCTGCGTATCCGCGACTTAGTATATAGCGTACCAGCGTGTATACACATCTTGGGCTTAATGAACCTGCGTATATGAAATTTCTCTTCATTCTTGTAGTCTGGACTGAGATCTGTCATCAAAGAGAGTTGCCATCAAGGACAACACCTGTACCGTAGCGCCACACCTGTGCCAAAATGCCAACATGTACCACAAACAATTAAGGATGAGTTCTATGTTTCTAGATGTTGGAACATGTCTTCAAACCTAGATACACTAAATGTGATGTGTTTGATTAATTCCTTGGTAAATTTTAATTGATTTTATTGTTTCACTTTTCATTAAGGTAAAATTTGTATGTTAATCAACTAGTTTAGTAACTCAATTCAAATTGATGCAACTAATATGAAATTACAACCTCTTCAATTCAATGAAATTTTATCTATGAAAAGGAGAAAGTTCTTTTGGTATTCCAACAAAATGCAAGAACTTTTAAATAAGAGAAAATAATGAATTCTCTAATTCACTAATTTTTAATAGCAAAATACTAATGAAAATCAATTCCAAGAACAAATTTCATTTCTATGTTCAAACACACATAAAAACATGTAAATTAAAATTAGGACTATCTTTCAATGAGAGAAACTAGCTTTTCAATCGATGAAATAACTCTTTACAATAGGAATAAATGAATATATCATGAGATTCATTGAAATAAAAGGGACTCACACATCCGACTCCATAAGTGAAAGACTCTTTTTGATATATCAACAAACCAATAAAAAACTCAAAACCTTAAACTATAAAAATAAGTGATTTTTCTGAAAAAGACAATCAAATAGATTGATCTAAATCTACAGCTGACTTTTCCTGAATGATCACAAACCCAAAAAACTATAGCAAAAGAAAATTTCTAGACCCAAAGTGTAAAACACTATCAATTTGATATTTCTAAGATTGTCACATATAGACAGTGTACACCAGTGCAGTGTCACATTGTTGCTAAAGAAAAAGTGAGAAGTGGCGCAATTTGTTTGAAGGAAAAGTGAGCAAAGTCACACCTTTTTCGAAAGAAAAGTTTGTAGTGTCGCACTTTTTATGAATAAAAAGTGTGACACATAGAAAGGAAAAGAAAAAATAAAAATCACTTCACAAGCCTAAAAAAATTGGACTTTAAGGATGAAAACAAAATGATTAAGATACTGGAAGGCTATAGTAAGTAAAGGAAGCCACTAAAGAACCTTAATTGTTCCCTAGTATGGTTGACAATTTGTTTGGCAAAAAAAATCTCATCTTGCAGAAAATACAAGATCTCCCAAGATTCAATTCAATGAGTGAATCTAGTAACAAACAAGAAAACTAAAAACTCTTTTGATAGGTTCATTTTTATTGAATCATAAGCAAGAGTAATGGAATATGAAAGTCATACATTTCAAACAAAATTCTAGACGAAGATCCTCACTATTGTTTGATGCAATTTCCTAATTCTCAATATTCGAACCGGCAAACATAATAACAACAAAGGATCAAAGGAATATGACCTATAAAAGAATCAATAAAACCTATACTAGTGATCAAGGAGACTAGTATCTAATATCATTATCAATGGAAAAATGGAAGTAAACATAGAATGCATCTGTTGGAAATAATACTGAGGGGGGGGGTGAATGAGTATTATCAAATTCTTTTCAATATATCTTCCTTATTTATACTTTGAATAATTCTTCAAATATTGATCATTACTTTGTATGTCAGAATCATAAAATAATGAGCAGGAACAAGAAAAGTAAATAGTCACACAAAAGAACACCAGATATAAGGTGGAAACCCAATGTGGGTGAAAACCACCTGTTGCAATATATCTCTATCTTTTTTTAATAAGAAACTCCTTTTACAATGATTTTGTACTAGTGCAGTCCTTTACCAGTACACAGGCTACAACCTGCAGAGAGCTACAACTCTCTCTCTCGCTTTCCAGTCTCTCCTGGAAGGGAGCTACAACCCCCTACTTCTTTTCTTTCAAGGACCACTTTTCATTAATTTTCAAACTGGATCCAAGAACATCAAAAACCCATCAACTACACTTGCATCATCAATCTCTGATTTCACCAAAGCCAACCCGCATACAGATCTGCAAATATTTCCTTATAACTTTGCAGTTGTTCCATACATCAGACATACCCAGATCATAACATGTGTAAAATAAAACATGCATCAATAATTCAGACCCAGATTATTAGATTTATAGATCAAGCGTATGCCACATATCACAGATAAAAATCATATAGAGATACCACTATTCCAGCCTTAAGATTTTGACCCATCAATAGAACTTATCCTTCTCCTTATTCTCAGGTTTCTTCTTCATTCAGATCCAGATCTCCACCATAACCCAATCACCATATTCTAGATCTAGGACTTTATCAGATATTCAATAATTCAGAAGATGCTTTGCCAAATGATCTCCTTCCTCTTTTATAGCCTTAGTCCTTTCTCAATACCACGGTCCAAAACAATAGGATCAAAAAAACTGTTGGACTAATACCATGAACCAACCATGAAAGTGCGTGAGATCAACACTTTTGGATGCAATACCACGTACCAAAACCATAGGATCAAAAACTGTCGGACTAATACCATGAGCCAACCATGAAAGTGCGTGAGATCAACACTTTTGGATGCAATACCACGGACCAAAACCATAGGATCAAAAACTATCGGACTAATACCATGAACCAACCATGAAAGTGTGTGAAATTTTCTCTTGCATGAAAGTGCGTAAACTTTTCTCTACATGAAATAAACTTTTCTCTGCATAAAAGTGCGTGAACATTTCTCTACATGAAATAAAATCTTCTCTGCATAAAAGTGCGTGAACTTTTCTCTACATGAAATAAACTTTTCTCTGCATAAAAGTGCGTGAACTTTTCTCTACATGGAATAAACTTTTCTCTGCATAAAAGTGCGTGAACTTTTCTCTACATGGAATAAACTTTTCTCTGCATAAAAGTGCGTGAACTTTTCTCTACATGAAGGAAATTTTGTTGCACTATAATTTACCAAATAAATTTGCTGCACTATAATTTATCATTTGTGTGATTTGCCATCAAGGACAACACTTGCATCATAATGCCAACAATCTCCCCCTTTGGACTTGATGGCAACAATACCAAATCACTCTCCCCCTTTGACATCAAGGGCAAAGGGCGAACCAAGATATTCTCTTTCCTAGAAAGGCATTCCGCTGTTCACACTCCCCCTGAGTACCTGTTGAAATCTCTGAATGAGCTCCCCGTTTGTATATGCCAAGGTGTACCAATCTGTTCATGCTACATGCTGAAAGCTCTGCTCTTTCTGAAATGTGCTATTCATGCCCCCCCTAACTGTAGGAAAGATCTACAAAAGATGTTCTTCAAGAAGAACCAAGACTTATACATCATGAAAGAGATAGAGACGTATTGCAGCAATATTCAGACCAGCATCCATGATCTCCTTCTGTACTTCCTCCATAATTCCAACAATGCATGATATGCTCCCCCTGAACCTGTGCCATTCGATCTTCGACCAATGTACGCATATACTTCAGATGAACCTTGCGTACAACCAACAATCAGAAGAGATTCAACAACAAGATGATATATCAACAACCCCCAGCTTTTGCCTGAGGTATTCAAAGGTCTCCCTAGGCAATGGTTTGGTGAGTATATTAGCAACTTGTTCCTTAGAAGGAACATACTCCAACTTGACCTTTTGTTCAAGCACTTGTTCCCGGAGAAAGTGATACTTGATTTGTATGTGCTTGGTTTTTGAGTGCATGACTGGGTTCTTTGAAATGCTGATTGCACTTGTATTATCAGATAAGATGGAGATAGGTGGTGTACAAGTGATTTGAAAATCCTGCAGGGTCTGCATCATCCAAAGGAGTTGAGTGCAACAAGATGCAGCAGCAACATATTCTGCTTCAGCTGTAGACAAGGCAATCGAACTCTGTTTCTTGCTGAACCAAGATACTAATCTGGAACCAATAAAGAATGCACCACCACTTGTGCTCTTCCTGTCATCCACGCTTCCGGACCAATCTGCATCAGTATAAGCATGAAGTGTGAGATCTGTATCTCTAGGATACCATAAGCCATAATTTTGAGTCCCTTGAAGATATTTGAAGATTCTCTTTACTGCCTGAAGATGAGTTTCCTTTGGATTTTCCTGAAATCTTCCAACTATTCCCACTGCATGCATGATGTCTGGTCGGGTACCTGTCAAATAAAGTAGACTTCCAATCATAGATCTGTAGGTTGGTTGATGTACTGCTGCTAATTCATCATTTTCACTGAGGCTACATCCTGTGACCATGGGTGTACATACTGGTTTTTCATCTTCCATGCCATATTTCTTCAAAATCTGCTTGAGATACTTGGTTTGAGACAAGAAGATCCCTCCTTCCTTTTGTTGGATTTGCAGGCCAAGAAAATATGTCAATTCTCCAAGCAAGGACATTTCGAATTCTTTCTGCATCACCAAGGCAAAGCTTTGACTCATAGATTCTTCATTGCTACCAAAGATTATGTCATCTACATACACAATAAGTATTAGCAATTTGTCATTTTCAATTTTTATATAAAGATTGCTATCTGCTAATCCTTTTGAAAAACCTTGTTGATGAAGATATTTGTCCAAACGATAGTACCAAGCCCTTGGAGCTTGTTTAAGACCATAGAGAGCCTTTTTTAGTCTGCATACAAGATTTGGATCATTTCCAAGAATGAACCCATCTGGCTGCTCAATGTATACTTCTTCTTCTAAGTCTCCATTCAGAAAGGTTGATTTCACATCCATTTGAAATACTTTGAACTGTTGAAAGCTTGAGAGAGCAAGGAACATTCGGATGGCCTCAAGTCTTGCAACAGGATCAAAAGTTTCCTCAAAACCTATTCCTTCTTTCTGCACATACCATTTACAAATAAGTCTTGCCTTCTTTCTAATTACTTCCCCATTTTCATTCAACTTATTTTTGAAGACCCATTTTGTCCCTATAACATTCTTATCCTTTGGTCTAGGAACCAACTCCCAAGTGTTGTTCTTTTCGATATTCTCAAGTTCTTCATCCATTGCTTTGACCCAACATTCATCTTTGCATGCCTCTTTTACATTTTGTGGTTCAGTGGAGGAGAGTAATGCCAAATAGCTTGAAGATTCTGCAATTGTTCTTCTTGTTTGTACACCTGCTTCTTTTTGCCCCAAAATCTGAGATTCTGGATGATTCTTCTGAACGTACTGGGATGGAGTCTTCTCTTCTATTCTTATCTGTTCCTCTGGTGCTCCTTGAGGTTCTTCTTCTTCATCATTCTGTCTTTGAGGGTAGTCTTCATCTTCTTCGATATTTTCATGATTTACTTGCCTAGGAATGTATCCCTTTTCATCAACCACTACATCAATGCTGTCAACAATTCTTCCAAGTCTTTTATTGTAGCACTTATATGCTTTGCTGTGTGGAGAATAACCAAGAAGAATGCCTTCATCTGCTCTAGGTTCAAGTTTGCCAAGTTGCTCATCAGTATTCTTAATATAGCATTTGCTCCCAAAGATTTTGAAGTGCTTTACCGAAGGAGTCTCACCATACCAGAGCTCATGAGGATTTTGAGTGCTGTTCACTCGGAAATTTGTTTTGTTGAGAATAACAACCGCAGCATATGCGGCTTCACCCCAGAAAGTTGCGGGAGTTCTAGACTGATCCAACATAGCACGAGCCATTTGTTGGACTGTTCTGTTCATCCTTTCCACCACTCCATTTTGCTGAGGAGTTCTAGCTGTAGAGAATTCTCTTCTTATCCCATGTTCTTCACAGAAATCGAAAAATTCATTTGAGGTAAACTCCCCACCTCTGTCAAACCTGAGGCACTTAATTTTTTAACCTGATTCATTTTCAACCAAGGCTTTGAATTTCTCGAATGCTTCGTCTTTGTGCTTCATAAGTCCTAACCAAACAAACCTGGAGAAATCGTCAATGAATAATATCAAGTATTCTTCTCCTCAAGGTGTCCTTTTCCTAAATGGACCACATACATCTGTATGGACTAGCTCAAGAGGCATGCTATCTGATCCTTCCTTCTCTGGAAGGTTAGTTCTGGTTTGCTTTCCAAACTGACATGATTTGCATATGGTGTTGTCTGGAATTTTGATATCTGGAAGACCACGAACTACCTGATATTTGCATGCTTTCCTTATTTGTGAAAAGCTTAGATTCCCCAACCTCCGGTGCCATAACCAGTGTTCATCATCCTTGCTCAAATAGCATTGTTGTTGTCCTTCTTCAAATATGTATAGATTATTTGGAGTTCTTCTACCTTTGATCACTGTTTTACCTGTATCAAGATCACGAAAACGACATCCGTTTGATCTAAATATCACCTCGGTTCCTTGATCACACATCTGGCTGACACTTAGAAGATTATGCTTCAATCCATCAACATACAAAACATTTCCAGCTTTTACCTTTTCTTTTAACTGAGCAGTGCCTTTTCCTTTTATAGCTGCAGGAGTATCATTTCCAAAAGAAACATTATTTCCCTTTTCCAAAGCAGAATATGATTCAAGTTTTTCTTTATCACCTATCATATGTTTCGAACATCCACTGTCAATGTACCATATATTTTCTTGTCCTTCTGCATAAAATGATATCCCACATCTTTCTGTTTGTGGTTCCTTTATTCTCCATGTTCTGGTGCTTGAGGCTTGTTCATTTGTCTGCTGAAACCTACTCCTGCATTCAAAATCTTCATGACCAAAGTTATTGCAAATAGAACATTCAACTTCATTTTCAAGAGCCGAAAATTTGTTATAGGTCCTTTTTGTAATCCCGATCATACTTCTTTATTTTTGAGCTTCTCTATTCATGATTGTTTTATATGCAACACATTGAGCTGCTTTGTCACCGAAGTTATGGCAAGAGAAACATTGCCCATTGAAGAAACTTCTGCGACTATCAAATCTACCGGCCAAATGATTGTAATTTCTATTGTCATCCATTCTTGAAGCAAATTGAGAAGATTTTACCTGTGGCTGGTTGTAGCTTTTGTTCATCCTTAATACAGATTTCCCCTGGTTTACCTGATAGTCTTTGTTCGTTCTTGATGTAATTCGTCCCTGCTTTACCTGGTGATCTCCATTGTGCTTTTTCTCATTCCTTCTTGTTGCATCAAGATAACTCTTTGAGGTGGATGCTTGAGATGTTTCTTCATTATACCCCAGACCTGTCTTGTTTAGCGGAGAACGCTGTACATTGATGATCTCATCCAGAGTTTCAGATCCTTTGACAAACTTAAGATTAATAGCCTTTGTTTTCTCAATTTCCTTTCTAAGGTCAACAATTTCACCTTCTAACTTTTCAAGATATTTTTCTTTTTCATCAATTTGAAATTGTAGAGTATCAATGATCATATTCTTTTCTTCTATACATGTCTTAAGTCTAGAAATCTCTTCATAAAAATTATCCACATCTATAGCATCCATGTAATCATCATCTTGAAATGCCATTAGGAGTTTATAGTCATTACCTCGTTCATCTTCATCACTATTTGATAGACCATCACTGTCTTCATGAGTGTAGTAGCTTTTCTTATTTTCATTCTGTTTCTTGTTCCATCTAGCAGGTTCCTTTCCTTTGTCAATCTTATCCTTATGAGGACATTTGGCAGCATAATGACCTACTCTTCCACAAGCAAAACATTTAAAAGGTAGCTTACCTCTGAACCTTCCAGTACCCCGTTGAAGATTTCTGACAAAATTTGATTCTTCTTCTTCTTCTGGCACGTGACTTGATTCATAGTAGTCTCCTATGCCTGAAGCCTTAAAAGAAGCTTCTCTCCTGTCTGATGGACCTCCTTTTCTCATTTCATAAGCAGTTAGAATTCCGTGTAGCTAAGACATAGTAAGAGTTCGTAGATTTTCCTTTTCTTCTATTGCAGATACTTTAGATTCAAACTTGGGGACAATGATCTTAGGACTTTTTCAACCACAACAGCCTCTTTTATTTCTTCACCCAAGTTTTTCATACAATTAACAATCTCATCTACCCGAAGGAAATAGTTAGCCACACTTTCATCATTATACATTATGAGATTCTCATACTGAATCCTGAGGGTTTGAAGTTTTTCACGTTTTACCTGTTCATCTCCTTTGTAGCTCAAAACAATCTTGTCCCATATTTCTTTTGCGGATTTATATTGCATAACCTTCACGAATTCAGATTGAGATAGACATCCTAGAAGAGTATTAACTTCCTTTGCATTTGTTTCATATTTCTTCTTCTCAGTTGAATTTGTAGGAGTAGCTGATGGAAAGGTATACCCTGTTTCTATAATGTCCCATACTTCTATACCCAAAGATTGAAGATAGGCAGTAACTCTTACCTTCCAATATACGAAGTTTGTCCCATCAAAAATCGGTGGCCTGATTGATGCTTCCCTCTTGTAGTTGCTCATGATGTTAGATCTTCCTTCAAGCGATCAAGCTTCTTCAGAAGGACTTGCTCCGATACCAATTGTTGGAAATAATACTGAGAGGGGGGGTGAATCAGTATTATCAAATTCTTTTCAATATATCTTCCTTATCTATACTTTGAATAATTCTTCAAATATTGATCATTACTTTGTATGTCAGAATCATAAAATAATGAGCAGGAACAAGAAAAGCAAATAGTCACACAAAAGAACACCAGATATAAGGTGGAAACCCAATGTGGGTGAAAACCACCTGCTGCAATATGTCTCTATCTTCTTTTAATAAGAAACTCCTTTTACAATGATTTTGTATTGGTGCAGTCCTTTACCAGTACACAGGCTACAACCTACAGAGAGCTAAAACTCTCTCTCTCGTTTTCCAGTCTCTCCTGGAAGGGAGCTACAACCCCATACTTCTTTTCTTTCAAGGACCGTTTTTCATTAATTTTCAGACTGGATCCAAGAACATCAAAAACCCATCAACTACACTTGCATCATCGATCTTTGATTTCACCAAAGCCAACTCGCATACAGATCTGCAAATATTTCCTTATAACTTTGCAGTTGTTCCATACATCAGACATACCCAGATCATAACATGTGTAAAATAAAACATGCATCAATAATTCAGACCCAGATTATTAGATTTATAGATCAAGCGTATGCCACATATCACAGATAAAAATCATATAGAGATACCACTATTCCAGCCTGAAGATTTTGACCCATCAATAGAACTTATCCTTCTCCTTACGCTCAGGTGCCTTCTTCATTTAGATCCAGATCTGCACCATAACCCAATCACCATATTCCAGATCTAGCACTTTATCAGATATTCAATATTTCAGAAGATGCTTTTCCAAATGATCTCCTTCCTCTTTTATAGCCTTAGTCCTTTCTCAATACCACGGTCCAAAACCATAGGATCAAAAAACTGTTGGACTAATACCATGAACCAACCATGAAAGTGCGTGAGATCAACACTTTTGGATGCAATACCACGGACGAAAACCATAGGATCAAAAACTGTTGGACTAATACCATGAACCAACCATGAAAGTGCGTGAGATCAACACTTTTGGATGCAATACCACGGACCAAAACCAAAGGATCAAAAACTGTCGGACTAATACCATGAACCAACCATGAAAGTGTGCGAACTTTTCTCTTGCATGAAAGTTCCCTGAGTCAAATATCCTTGCATTCCATGTTAACTTGTTGAGTCCACCCAAAAAACTTAGAATGTTATGCACAAATGACCCTTGTGCCTTGTGTGATCATCATGGTCATTTTTCCCATTGTTGTCCTAGTATCGATGAAGTTTTCAATTTCCTCTAAGCGCTTCTTGAATACGAGACCACTCAAAGTGGAACACTGACTCCTCTACCGATGGATTCTGGTACCACTAGTAAACCAGAACAGGGAGACTTTGGTCCCACCATCGTGATCCCTCCCCCTGATGTCGATATGATGGACACCGTAGGCCATATCCTTTACCTGTCATCATCCTTCGGTTCCTCGCGAGCAAACATTTTTGTGGTTTTTGTAACATAGAATCATGGGTCTCAACATCCATAGATCCTCTATCTACTAGCTCATCATCTACCATTCAAGATGATGCGTATGTGAACCTTATTTCTTAGGTTGATGCACTAGGTAATGCCGCCACATCATGAAGTCATTCTTCCTCCCATCTTCCCATCTTCCAATCTGATGAGGACATCATCAAAGCTATGTCTACCTCTAGTTACCCCTTCACTTATGTAAGGGGGCATATGTTTTGGAGGATTCTAAAGGCCAATTCCTTCCTAATTATCCCAGTGCACTCTACCTCAAGAAATCTCTCTCATAGCATATCCCTTTCATTTGTGTGTCTTTATTTCTACCATGAAGTTAGGGAGATTGCATCATCTCATCCATTCTCTTTTTCACCTTTTATATGGATCCATCATGCACATCATATATTGGTCACGCTGACGGTGTGAGTCACTTCTCCCGAAATCTAGCCTCGACAACCTGGGAAATTTTTACCCCCTTCCATATGTTAGTCCTTTCGAACAATGTGTGAATTGGATCTGCCACTAATAACCATGCCAAATATGATGCAATGATAGGTTTGTTATTTGATGCCCTTTCTCATCGCATCCTTCATCTTCATGTTCGTTTATATTTCTTACTACTTGTCATGCAATTGAATGGTGTGTATCATGTGCATAAGCAAGTCCTATTTAGAAAATATCTACAAGTTGTTAGTACATGAATTTGATATGATTATGTTCAGTCATGTTCCTAGAGCCAAAATTAACTATGTAGATACCATTGCAAATAATATTCTAGATTGGCATTTGTCACATGTATACCACAAAAGAAAACCATAAAACATAACACATGGCGAGTCATCATTGTCATATAAAAATGCATAATCATATTATGTATCATATAAGTGTTTAGAGCCAATAGCTCTAAATACATCTGACATGCCCATAGCATGTTACAAAATCAAAATCAAAGGGACCCACATGTCCCTACATCTATTCATTGTCTGGCGGATCCTGTGCCGAAGGCTCTGCTCCACCTACACAGAGATCACATACTGCCTGGCCAACCATTTCCAGGCATCACATGATACCTCTCCACTCTGAGGGAAGGCTGATACACTCATCCGTGTATTGATTTTCTAATTCATGCCATCCTCTCTCTAAAACTCCGATCAAAAGTACCTCAAATCTATGATGTAGATCAGTGAGTAGCGAACTCTCCTCTGGACCCTGTCATGATGACGATGTTCCCCAATATGTAGCCCTAGGTGCTGCAAATTGTCCTACATATCCTATCGTTTTTACTAGTGCTATGTCTACATACAACATATTTTACACTCAGTACCATATACATGTGATAAAAATATTAAATGAACCATAATAATAGAAACATAATACTTACCGTCTGGTCCCCATGCTCGCTTGGGAGGAAGTGGCAAGTGAGGATATCCCTGATAGTTCATCCTGCTATAAGGGTAATCGTTAATGTAGAGGGGAATATGATCCCAATGTGTGAAAAGCTCAGGTCAAAACACCCATCTCACTCCCCCTCCTCCTCCTCTCCACAGTAGCTACCCCCAGCAGCACATCCTAAGATCTTGTCAGCCCCCATCTTGGATATGTACATGAGGACAGATGGTGGGTGTCTTCTTAAAGAATAATGCACACAGTACTATACCAAAAGTGCAGTCACAATTCACCTGCCTCCTACATAGACTTAACTGTAGTTTCCCCAATGATAGCATCACATGGGCTCACCCATAGTAGGTCCTAGCCAAAACACTCTCAACCATATCATTTTCCCACTAGTGATGTGGTGGAATGCTTGGCTTCCCAAGACCTGTAGCACAACTGCAACAACAATCCATCTCTATAGTCACTCTAGATCACCAATCAGGTTAGTCATTCCCTTGACATGTATATCCCATGGAAAATGGCACTCCGCAAACTCAATAAAGTTCCTCCCACGAGGCAACGTCAAATGAATATCCCCCACCACTTCGAGGGGAGGTAGTCTAGTCAAGAAGTAAATATCCCGTAATGTGAGCTCAATCTTGTGCCCCTACATGACGAAGACCTATTGGTCTAGATCCCAATAGCTCACAATTCTTGATAGCAAGGGCTCACCTGCCCTCATCAATGAATTTTCTACCAAATTGAGGACCCCATAACGAGTCAATGCCCCTCGAACCCCGTGATGTCGACATTGGGAGGAATTTGTTATCACCAAAAAAATGATCATCTAGCCTAATTTACTAGATGGATCGAACTACACCATGTAAAGTCAGTTTTACCATAGTAAAATTGATTTCACTGTGAGAAATTACTTAATAAACTACCTTTTTTAATTAACTTATAGTTAAACCCATGAAGAATAACTAAATAAATCACTATTTATTTGATTTTATTCTAGGAATAATTAATTAAACCATTGTTGAATTATTATTCCTTGTCATATTTGACCCAATTATGAAAAATCAACAAATAAATTATTAATTATCTTATTTTTCTCTAGGAATAATTGATTAATCACTAATTAATTATTATTCCTTGTCAACTTTGACTAAATCCATTAGGAATAATTAAATAAATCATTATTTATTTATTATTCCTTGACCAATTCTTTGAGATGATAAACAAACATTTATTTATTTATTATTTCTAAATAAAAGTTTAAATACTTTTTCCCTCCTAACCAAATATAATAAAATATTCCAAGTGGCTATTCCAAGAATGGGGTTAATAATATTTTATTATTGCTCATTATTCGAGGATAACTCAATATTTTGTTATAAATATAAATGTTTTCCATTCATTATTCACTTTTGATTATTTTCATTGTTGCACTCACTGTTGTAACTCTGATCATTTTCGTTGTCACACACCATACTTTTCCTGGGTTTAGACATTATAGAGGAGATAGACTCTACACAAGCTAACGAATTTTGAGGATAGCCAAGAACCCATCCCATAGAGGGGGACAAGTAACATTGATTTGTTCCCTTCACGGGTGTTATAATAAAATCTATTCTTTGTATATATCGTTTCCATTGGATGATTGGAGTTATCACTGTTTCATTTTGTTGTTTAACTATGCTTGTAGCATAGATCAGGACTTTGGTAGCCTTTTTTTCTATCAATGGTTACAGATCTATAATTTTTAGTAGTCATTTATATTATTGATACTGTCTGTCATCCACGACCTTAAGTGGGTTCTTTTTGTACATATTTGAGAAGAAAAAACTACAACATAAACAAAATGGAGCACAAGTTTCAAATGCATGGAAATGAATGAATAAGAGTGTGACAGAGAGTGTTAGCGAGTACGAGTTGTGCTAAGTGTTAGGGAGTACTAGGATGTGCTAGGGAGTGCTAAAGTATGCCAATAAATGCAGGGGATGCTAACATGTGCTACATAGTGCGAAGGGATTTTTAGGCATGCCAAGTGTTATGGCATGTCAAGATGTAAACTTTGTTGCTTAGTTGTTTTACGACCACAGTTGGATGTTAGCCTTATCTTCATAACTTGTTCAGTTGTATGAGTTGATATTCAACATGAGTAGCCTAAGATGAGTTATAGGAAGTTCTTAGGTGAACATGAAAAAGTCTAGTTGTAGTAATTGTAACTTGGTCAAGTTGTTTTTATAGTTGAGGCAAGATTTGGTTGGGTTCTCATGTTGCCAAAATGTAAGGGTAGTTGTGAGGGTATGATAGGTAAGGGGTGTCAGGGCTTTCTAAGGAATGAAAAGGCATGCTAACACATGCCAGGCAGTGTGAATGCATGTCGAGGAGTGTTGGGGAGTTTCTTGACTAGGCACACCATTATTTTTTCAATGACTTGGCTGGTTTCCCAAGTCCCAAAATAGGTAAGGCTATCTATACGGGCATGACAACTAGGGAGTGCCAACATGTGACAGAAAAATCCAAGAAGTTCTAACACATGCTAGAGAGTTCCAAGGCATGTTAGGCATGCCAAGTCATGCCAATTTCTAAGGCATGCTAATATGTTCCAAGTGTTTGGGCATGGCGCCAACACATGCTAGGGAGTGTTAGGGAGTTTCAGGAAACACAAGGGATGACTAGTTTCAACTGCATGGAAATGAATGAATAAGAGTGTGTGATAGGGAGTGTTAGCAAGTTCCAAGTGTGCTATGGAGGGAGTGACAAGGTATGTTAGGTAGTGCCAAGGCATGCTACAGTGCTAGGGAAGCATGCCAAGATGCACTAAGTTCCAAGGTGTGCTAATGCGTACTAAGGAGTATTAGTGAGTGCTAGGGAAGCACAAAGGGAGAACTATGTCAAAATGCATGGAAATGAATGAATAAGAGTGTATGAAAGGGAGTGCAATGAGTTCCAAGTGTCTTAAGGAGGGAGTGACATGGTATGCTAGGTAGTTCTAAGGCATGCTAGAGTGCAAGGGCAACAACCGAGCAAGATGTGCCAAGTGTTGGGGTGTGCCAACATGTGCTAGGAAGTGTTAGAGAGTAACATGTAAACACAAGGGACCACTAGGTCAAAATAATGCATGGAAATGAATGAATAAGATTTTGTGACAGCAAGTGTCAATGAGTTCTAGGTGTGTTGAGGGGGTGACAAAATATTCTTTGCAGTGCTAAGGCATGTTAGAGACCAGGGCAATGATATGCCAAGATGTGCCAAGTGCTAGGGTGTGTCAATGAATCTTAGGGAGTGTTAGGGAGTGCCACAGAAACACAAGGGAGTGCTAGTTTCAAATGCATGGGAATGAATGAATAAGAGTATGTGACGGGGAGTGTTAGTGAGTTCTAGGTGTGTTAAGGAGTGAGTGACAAGGTATGTTAGGTAGTTCCAAAGAATGTTAGCGTTCTAGGGTGACATGAAAAGATGTGTCAAGTATCAGGGAGTGTTAGGGAGTTCCATGGAAACACAAGGGATAACTAGCTCAAAATGCATGGAAATGAAAGAATAAGAGTGTGTGATAGGGATTTGTGTGACAGGGAGTTTCAGTGAGTTTCAAGTGTGTTAAGGAGGGAGTGACAAGGTTATATGTTAGGTATTACCAAGGCATGCTAGATTGCCAGGGCCTGTCAAGGAGTTCTAGGGAGTGCCAAAGCATGCCAAGGAATGTAAGGTGTGCTAACACGTGCCACATAGTGCCAAGGGATTGTTAGATTTGCTATGTGCTATGGCATGTCAAGATGTAAACTATTTTGCTCAGTTATTTTATGGCCAGGGTTGGACGTGAGCCTTGACATGATAACTTATAACTTGTTACGTTGGATAAGTTGAAATTATACATGAGTAGCCTATGATGAGTTATAGTCAGTTCTTAAGTGAACAAGGCATAGTCTAGTTGTAATAACTGTAACTTGGTCAAGTTTTTGTAGTCGAGGTAAGTCTTGGTTGGGTTCCCAAGTCCCCAAAAAAGTAAGGGTAATTGTGAGTGTATTATAGCTTAGGAGTGTCAAGGCATGCCAAGGAATGAAAAGGCATGCTAACACATGTTGAACATTGTCAATGCATGTTGAAGAATGTTAGGGAGTATTAGGGCATCACAAGAGAGAAATAGGTCAAAATACATTGAAATTAACAAATAAGTGTGTGTGTGTCAAGGAGTGTCAATGAATTCCAGGTGTCTCAAGGACAAAGCGTGTTAGGAGAAGGTCATAATAGGAATTGTAGGAGGCAAGCCTATGGTTACAATTATAAGGGGTTGGTCAAAGAAATTTTAGACAAAGGGAGACTTTGGGTTGGGCACAACACTGTTTTGACAATGAGTTGGTTGGGTTCCCAAGTTGCAATAATAGTAAAGCTATCTATGAGGGCATGACAATTAAGGAGTGCCAAGCTGTGCAATGGAATGCCAGGAAGTACTAACACATGCTAGACAATTCTAAGGCATGTTATGCATGCTAATACAAGCCAACTACTAAGGCATTCAAATATGTGCCAACTGCCAGGGTGTGGCGTGATTTCATGCTAGGGAGTGTTAAGGCCAAGTGCCAAGGAAACATAAGCAACACTATTTTCAAATGCATGGAAGTGAAGTCTCAACGAGTTGCAAACATGCTAAGGAGGGAGTGACAAGGTATGTTATGCAATGTCAGTCCATGCTAGAGTGCTATGGAAGCATACCAAGATGTGCCAAGCGCCAAGGTGTGCCAAAGCATGCTAAGGAGTGTTAGGGAGTTCCAAGGAAACATAAGGGAGAATTAGGTCAAAATGCATGGAAATGAATGAATAAAAGTGTGTGATAGGGAGTGTCAGTGAGTTCCAAGTGTGCTAAGGAGAGAGTGACATGATATGCTAAGATGCACTAAGTCATGCTAGATTGTTAGGGAGACATGTAGCCAGGATGTGTCAGGTGCCAGGGTGTATAAACATGTGTTAGGAAGTGCCAGGGAAACACAAGGGTGCACTGGGTCAAATTAATGCATGCAAATGAACAAATAAGAGTTTGTGACATGAAGTGTCAATGAGTTACAGGTGTTATGAGGGAGTAACAAGGTATGGTAGGCAATTTTAAGGCATGCTAGAGGCCAGCAAAACATGCGAATATGTTCTAGGTGCTAGGGTGTGCCAATGCATACTAGGTAGTGTTATGGAGTGTCAAGGAAACAAAAGGGATAACTCATTTCAAATACATGGAAATGAATCAATAAGAGCGTGTGGTAGGGAGTGTTAGTGAATTCTAGGTGTGGTAAGGAGGGAGTGATAAGATATGTTAGGTAGTGCCAATGAATGCTAGAGTGCCAGGGAAACATGCCAAGATGTGTCAGGTGCCAGGGAGTGCAAATGTGTGCCAGCAAATGTTAGGTATTTCCATAGAAACACAAGGAGAACTAGCTCAAAATGCATGGAAATGAACATATAAGAGTGTGTGATAGGGAGTGTCAGCGAGTTTGAAGTGTTTTAAGGAGGGAGTGAAAGGTTATATGCTAGGCAATGCCAATGCATGCTAGAGATCCAGGGCATGTTAGGGAGTGATAGGGTGTTCTAGGGAGTGTAAAGCATGCTAGGAAATGCAGGGGATGCTAACATGCACCACATAGTAGTAAGGGATTGTTAGATGTGCTAGGTGCTATGGCATGTCAACATGTAAATTTTGTTGCTTAGTTTTTTTATGGCCATGGTTGGACGTGAGCCTTGAATTGGTAACTTGTTAAGTGGGATGAGTTGATATTCGAAATTAGTAGCCTAAGATGTCTTATATCCAGTTCTTAGGTGAATAAGGCATAATCTAGTTGTAGTAGCTATAACTTGGTTAAGTTGTTATAGTCGAGGAAGGACTTGGTTGAGGCCCCAAGTCTAAAAAAAATTAAGGGTAGTTGTGATGGAATGATAGCTAAGGAGTGTCAGGGCATGCCAAGGAATGAAAATTTGTAATAACACATGGCAGACAGTGTCCATAGATGTTGAAGAGTGTTAGGGAGTGTCAGGGGAACACAAGGGCGAATTAGGTCAAAATGCTTGGAAATGAACCGATAAAAGTGTGTGCCAGGGAGTGTTAGTGAATTCCAAGTGTCCCAAGGATGAAGTGTTTTAGGAGAAGTTCAGCATAAGACTTATAGGAGGTAAGCCTATGGTTGTGATAAGGTGTGGACTAAGCAATTTCAGATAAAGGGAGACTTTGGCTTGCACACAATATTGTTTTTCTAATGAATTGGTTGGGTTCTCAAGTTGCAAGAAAGGTAAGGCTATCTATGAGGGCATGACAACTAGGGAGTGCCAAGGTGTTCTAGGGAATGTAAGGTTCCCAACTCGTGGGAAAATGTAATGTTATTTGTGAGGGAATGACTTCGTATGTGTGTTATGGAATGATACGACATGCTAACATGTCCCAGATAGTAAGAAGGCATGTCAAACAAGCTAAGATGTGCCAAGTTATAAGGCATGCCAAGATGTGCAAGGGTGTGACAATGCATGCGAGGGACTGTCAAGGCAACAAAAGGGAGAAACAAGTTAAAATACAATGAAATGAACACATAATAAAGTTAATAAGTCATCAATTTACCTTTTTCATGAGGGGCATTCTAGGCAAACCAACACTAGGCGCCAATAGGTGCCAACTTCAAAGTATTAGTGCATTCTAAGTGCCAAATCTTCCTTCGTTGCTTATCATCTACTTTCCAATACTTGATCTCAAATAAATTTAATATTAAACTATGCCAATGAATACCAAGTCATATCAATGCATGCTAAACATGCTAAGACTTGCCAAGTGCCAACACATGCCAAGTGCCAATGTGTGTCAGGGAGTGTGATGCATGCAATCAAGTGGAAGAGCATGTCAAAGAGTGCTAAGGTGTGCTAGAGAGTGTCAATTCATGCTAAGTAATATTAGGGAGTACTAAGACAACACACGAGAGCACTAGGTCAAAATGCATGGAAGTGAATGAATATGAGGGTGTGTCAACGAGTGTCATTTATCATGCCAAGGAGGGAGTGACAAGGCATTATTAGCACTAGTAAGGCATGCCAGGGAATATTAGGGCATGTCAACAAGTGCTAAAGTGTTCTAGATAGTTCCAAGGTGTGCTAACATGTGCTAAATAGTGTCAAGGCATGCTAATACATGTCAGGTCCTAAGACATGCTAGGATGTGCAGGGTGCCAGAGTATTCCAATATGCATCAAGGAGTTTCAAGGAAAAAAAAGGAATAATCAAGATAAAATGCAAGGAAATGAACACATAAGAAGGTTAATAAGTCAGAACTTTAACTTTTTCAAAAGGGGCATGCTAGGCACACTAATAATATGTTCCAATACATTCCAAGTGCCAATGTGTGCTAAGTGCTAATGTATGCCAATGTTTTCAGGGCATACTAGGGACTACAGAGCATCCCAACACATGCTAGGGGAGTGTTATGCTATGGGAATTCCAACATGTGCTTGGTTATCGTAGTCATGCCAATATGTTCTAGGGTTTACTAGGGTTGACCAAGGTTACTCATGGTTAACTATGGCTAACAAAGGTTATGTATCATTGAGCATTGGTCACAATGAGAGACAATGTTTGACCATGGTTGAGTTTGTTTTATGATGTTCGATTAAAATGATTAGAATGCAATACTTATTAATGTTATTTATTAATATTAATTTCAATACTATTTATATTAATAAAGTTAATGTTAATAATATTAGTACTATAATTAATATTGTTATTAGAGTGCATATAAATTTTAATTTGGTTTGTGTTGATGCACATCAATGATCTTGAGAGTTTTGAAAGTCATTGTGGGTGTTGTATTCCAATATTTATATATACACATATGTATGTTGTGTGAGTTTTCCATCATGATCCTCAATACCATTCACAAAAGTGACATAATAAAAAATATCCTCTTTGATTCATATAAAGAAAAAATTCTCAATACTTTAATTGAAGAGTGTACTCCATAGCCTGTCATAAAAACAATGAAAATGGGTATTTCCTTTAAAGTCTTGATTTTTTGGGATTTTTACTTTTATGGCTATAAAATTCAAGTTATATGTGTTTATTTTCCTGACATATCAAATATTTCCATTTAAATATTATGGCATTTCCCATGGCACCCCTAGTTATTATCATACAAGGTCCCAATGTTTTTATTCCTTCTCAAACTATTCCCAAAGTCATTTCCATGTTTTTATTCCTTCTCAAACTATTCCCAAAGCTATTTTCATTTAAATATTATGGTGTTTCCCATTTCTTATTGTAAGTTATTTTCCTTTAAATAGTATGTCGTTTCCCATTGGACCCCTACTTATTGTAAGTTATTCCCCTTACTTATTGTAAGTTATTTCCATTTAAATATCATGGTGTTTCCCATTGCACCCCTACTTATTATCAAACAAGGTCCCAATGTTTTTGTTCATCCTCAAACTATTCCCAAAGTTTGTATTCCTCCTCAAACTATTCTTGGGTTGTATGTATTTGTATGTATTTATTTGTAATTATTCCCTTCTCAAACTATTCTTGGGTTGTATGTATTTGTTTGTATTTATTCCCTTCTCAAACTACTCTTGGGTTGTACATATTTGTTTATTCCCTTCTCAAACTACTCTTGGGTTGTATATATTTGTAAGTATTTGTTTGTATTTATCCTTATATCTATTCTTGGGGTGTACATATTTGTTTATGTATTTGTTTGTATCAAAATAAATATTTACAAAGTTTTTATTCCTCCTCAAACTATTCAACCTACCAAAATATTCCCAAAGATTTTATTCCTCCCCTCCTCAAACTATTCCCAAAGTTTCTACTCCTCGTGAAACTATTCAACTTACCAAACTATTCCCAAAGTTTTTATTCCTCCTCAACCTATTCAACTTACCAAACTATTCCCAAAAATTTTATTCCTCCTCAACCTATGAAAAATAATATTATTCTTACGAATATTCAACATACCAAACTATTCCCAAATTTTTTTTTCCTCCTCAACCTATCAAAAATATATTATAAAATATATATTGCTTTTACTAATATTAATTTTGGGCTTTTAACGTAAGTATTTATCATTATATTTGTATATATTTATCCCTTGAATTATAAAAGGGTATAGAAGTGTTATTCATTGCTGACTTCAATAGGCAATAGACAAAACTTTTATTCCTCCTCAACCTATCAAAAATATATTATAAAATATATATTGTTTTTACTGATATTAATTTTGGGCTTTTTACGTAAGTTGTATATATTTATCCCTTGAATTATAAAAGAGTATAGAAGTGTTCTTCATTGCTGACTTCACTGGGCAATGGACCTAACTTATATATAGAACAATAGCGTTATTCTCTTTCCATGTGGGATATCTTCTACTAAGACCAGGTCGCAGGTCCCATACCACCAGTTCGTGCTCCTTTTGCATCATACATATGGGATAAATACTCACAAATGTATCATTTTTTATTTTTCTTTTCTTTGAAAAAAAAAGAAATATTATTTTCAAAAAATAACTATGTACTGTTCGTACTTCCTTTGCATCATACATATGGGATAAATACCCACAAATGTATATTTTTTATTTTATTGGTTTAAAATATACGAACACATGTAGCATCTTTGGTTCCTTTTAAGGAAGGAAGGATACAATGAAGGCCTTTCATCCTCTAACGACTTTGGATGAGCAACAAAACATATATGGTGGGTGATTACCTACCACCATGAATCTGGGATCATTCCAATACCTATTTTTTTAAATATATAAGACTTTATTAAGCAATTTGTGCAAGCTCATGGTTGAAATAGATTTTTATTAATTGTTTTAAGGCCTATTAACACTAAATGTTGATATTGTTGATCTTCACCCTTGTGAGCAGATTCACCCGATGCAATAAGTGCTAAATAGACTATTCAAAAATCATGAGAAATTAGTTGGTTATGACTACCTTTCATGGAAATCATCATAGATGAATGACTTACTTAACGCAGTTGAATCCCAAAATGATATTTAATATAATGCACTACGAAAACCCACGATACTTAAAATAATCAATATATTTTTGTAAAAAATATATATTGTATATGTAGGTGAAGTCTATACAACAATCTTCATTACCACCAAATAAAAAGAACAATGGACACAACATATATCGAACATGTTCTACATACCCTCCTCCGCTCATGTAGATATATGATTTGAATTATATAAAAAGGGGTTTTACACAATGAGGAAGATATTCTTCAACATTAAAGGAAGCTATAATAGCATACAACCTCTTCCCTTTATCCATGCAAGACGAATTTTTGTTGCACATGGAGTTTGAAGCGGTTATAGGAACAATATCAATGCAATTTTTATCACAGAAAACACTCAAAGCTTGATAATTTCATTACCAAAGGTTGCAATTTATATACTCGTTGAGCCACAAATTGAATAGTAACTCCACCGACTTAAATTTATTTCCTACTGACTCATGTCGACTAACCATCTACCATTGTCTAATGAACAGTGATCAACGTCGTCATGATTAATATCCTGAAACCTTCCCTGAATCACGACCTACATGTGAACTTGCCTGCTAGGATTACAATAGTACATAAAAAAAACTTCATAACGAAGCTTTCATTTTTGTCTTATTGCTAAAGGGTTTATGCTTGTTCATTTGCTGATGTAGTTTCATCTTCACCTTTCTTTCTTTACTTATGAGCTCCTTCAACTGCTCTTTCATTGCGTACTTAACATCAACAACCTCTTCCAGATTGGGTTGCAAGACAACATCCCGAACATTGAAAATAAGGTAATCCAATTCATGTTCTCCCCACTTTCCATGAGAAAGAACCTTGTAAAGTACATGACAAAGTTCATCTTCATCCACCAAAATGCACCCATCTTCGAACATGAGCGACCTATGAACAACATCCATGATCGTATCCTCCACTATCGGATCCACCTTAAGAGCAGATCCAGTCAAATTTCTAATAATTGGGCTCTTAGAGAAGCAAGTTCTACTCTTCATATGGAATAGACTGCCTCCTGATATTCATGGTCATGAATAAAATATTTTTGTTTATCCCATAATTCTTCTCACTAAAAAAATACCACTGAAATACAAAAATATTACTCTGCACAAAAATATTTCCAAATAGACTCTCTAAAAAAAATAATAAAAAAGATCGCTATCAAACATTATCCCATACATTGAACTCATTGTACTCCAATCGGACCAGATACCTTCTACGCGTTTCTCCACATACAGTGGCAGTCATAGCCAACGCCACACACATTGCTCACTAACACTTTTTGTTGCACTAGTCAGCCAAAACCAAAACGCACTACAGGCTCTCCTCCAAATGAAGAGCTGAGCATACAAGATATTCCTGTCATTGGTGGGTCCACAAAAACAATTTTAAAAGTCGGTGGATTCCCTTTACTTTATTAAAGTTATAGCTCTTCAATTCTTTTATGATTAAGCAGACTGAAATGAACCAATGCATCTTCTGGATTCCTACTTAATGACACGTGATATTTGTGTGTCAGGCAAAGTTGCAACTGACAACAAACAGTCACTTTTGTCTCCACATTGATAGCGTGAAGTAACATAAAAATTTCTTGACTGGCCAACATTCATGAACAGACATCTTCTCCATTGGGTCCAACTATTGGTAGTTAGTCTAACCACACATGCATCGGTCGCTCCCAACGAAATAGATAGTTGCAATTTAACTCAACATAACAAATGTTGCAGAGCCAACGAGATAGTTGCTCCAACAACAATACTTTCTCACGGCATCTTCATCCCTCCGTGCTCCTAGATGCTCTTCCTCGGCCCTCCAGACTCCTCCATCCTCGGCACAACATTATCACACTTCAACTCCACGTTGACAACATCTCCACATAACGACGACCAGGTTCAAACAGATGACTACTTCAAACATCAGTCTGCTGCAAGCTCTTCACAATATAGGCAGCTTCAGGCACCAGGGCATGCACTTTACTCTCACAAAACACACCTCTCATGCACAACAAAGTCTTAAACACCTCGATTCAATACCCAACATATGCTCATAATCAGTTCTCTAAGTTTCTCACAACTCGAAGAACTAATCAAACAATCAATCGAACAACTCTTTAACGTGATCTAGCAACACTAGTATGCAGAATAAGTTATCTCCCTGGTGCAGCTCCACACCACTGCTCACTCCGCTATCACAAACAACGCTCTGCTTCCATGTTGACTCTAGGCTTACACACAGCCACACCACCGAGATCACAGCTCTGGCTCTGAGCTCACAATAGCTCACACCCCATTTGAGCTTTAATACCATATCAGAGAAAACACTCATTTGAGCCAGAAAAACTGAAATTTATTTCTTACTGACTCTCGCCCACTATTGATTTACCACCGACTAATGAACAATGATCGGTGTCATCGCGATTAATATACCAAAGAAGGAATCAACCGAGGAAATAATATATTACAATAATCTCATTGACATGAAATGAAAATGTTTTTAGTTTTGTCAAAGTCTCTTTAGAAGTTAAAAGATTTCACTCGAAAGGACGTAAGAAATACAACGAGAATAGAGTGGCTTTTGTGAAGCTTATGGGTCGATACAATGAGTACATGTCCATGTATACCACTCTTTCCAAAAATGTAATAATGCCACAACATAGTTGCGTGCAAATGGAAAGGAAAATGCTGACTACCATCAATAAATAGGGTACCAAAGTTAAAAAAAATATTAATCACTTAAATAAGCATGTCTAGTGGGTAAAATATATCAACTTAACGTGGAAAAGTGGCTTTTTTTATTGTTAAAATATTAATAAAAATAAAGAAGAAGCAAGAAAAGAATGAAGGGAAACAAATATTTATATTTAATTGAATAAAAATAAATTATGAATCATGTAATGAATATTAAAATATTAAAAGATGTTTAAATATAATTGTCTATCTTCCATGTCACGGTCACTTAATGCAGTTCGAGACCGCTTATTTGACTTAGAAGATCAATAAAATGCATCAGATTACACGATTCGAAGGATTCCCTCTTTACAAACATAGATGTTACCGAGGTGTGAGTAAGGGTAACGAGTAGTAAGGTTTGCTTTGTTTTATTTCTACTTCCATTCCTCGTGAAACTAATTTATATTTCTGTGATTTCATTGCAAGGTTTGTAGGATGTCTTTTTCGAGTGTTTTCTGGACAATTACTACATAACTCCACTAGTTTATAGCCAGAAAAGGTAAGAAATGTTATTGCTTTTGTTTCACTATTTTACCATTTAAATTGGTATTGAACTCAACTGTCAATTGGTTTAAAATGACTATGTAACATTTTACATTTCCCCACATATTTCATCATGTAGAAGTGTATTTGAATGAGAATGCAATAAAATAAATATTTTTTCTTGTTGATCAAACTTCTCTTTGATGTTCTTCGATATTTGGGTTAATGATTTCACATTAATTTTCAAATATACCTTTTATCCTTTGTATAAATGTTTTAATTATTTTTAACAGCCATAAACTTCTAGAATTTATGTGCTTTCTTTCATGTTATGTAAATTTTCTATTTTTACCATGTTTTACTATTTACTGCATTAACCCTTATTTTTGCATATAATGTGTTCACTTATGTTTTGAACTTTAGTTTATTTAATATTTGTTTTAGTTAGCAGCCTTTTTAAATTTTATTTTGTTTCTATACATATTTTAATTTTTCTTTATATTACAAACGTCTTTCATTGGCTACAAGTTCTTTTAGCATTTAGTTGTGAAAATTAATCGTATCCCTTAATAACTCTAATCACACTCTTTACATAATGAATTAAATTTTAATATCATAAAACAAATACATGTAGGACAATCTAACTATGTAACCAAAGAGCTAATTATACAAGTTGTGTGTATGGTTTAATGGTGGAGCCATTTAGCATTAAACTTAGTGGTCATGCTTTCAAACCCCAAAGCTCTTTTTGTTTAATTAAAATTAAATTAATAAAAAATGGATTAATTCATTAACAATGCATATCATACTAATGATTAAGGTTTTTATATCAGAAAATGATCTGAAATGACCATATACTAAAAATTGATGTAGAATTGATTAGCCATTAATGAGTTTGAATGTTAACTGAAAGCATGGAAATCGAGGTAAACTGCTTGAACAGAACACTTTACGACAATTGATAAACCATAATTAAGATGTAAAGCAGAAGTGAAAACAACCAAAACATAGATATACCAGACAACAATATTGAATACGTAGTTCGTCCCTAATGGACTACGTCTCTGGGTCTGCTTTCAAGATGGGCAACCATTTTTATTAGGAATGAGAAGAAAGTGTTGATTACACAGTGATTTGGATAGAATGAACTTACAAAAAGGTAATTCTGACCTCTGTCATTAGATAGCCCTCTGAAACAGCTTTCCAAAACTGCTTATGGTTTCCAATTCTGACTTTGGATGCTCCCGAAACACTAAAAACAAAATCGCCTCTATCCCTCGAAAACCTGCATACAAAATCTGAAAACCACTCTTGTTTTCTCAATGAGGGCAAAACTGCCTTTATAGGCCTGAAGATGCATAAAAACCTCCTTTGGCTGACTTTGAGGTGTATGAGCTGACTTCTGGGGTTCATATGGTTTGGTGTTGGACACCTTAGGGCTTAGTCATGGTCCTTGTATTAGTTTATAACCAAATTAATAACAAAAAAACCCAAAATAACCAAATTCATACCCTGAAACCACAAACAATCAATATTAACCAAGCGGAGGTGTAACCGCTACATGTGAGCATTGGCGGTCTAACCACCAGGTGCCACCTTTGTGGTTTCCCCTGACGATTCTGATGGCGGTTGCGCTAACATCTCTCACATGGCACCTCGTTATGCTAACTGTGATCCTGCAGTTATGCTAACCATTAAGAAACTCCGATGTGGTTAATGTCTGGTAGTTAATACACCCCAAATATCATACGAACCCCGATCACATGGCACAGTCCTCTACGTGGTTTATCATCTGGTGGTCAATTCCAAAACTGTTAGCACTTACCCTGGCGGTTTTATCCATGTTTGCTCACTTGAGCACAGTTCCGATGCGGTCAAGATACTGGTTAGGTGCTGTTATATGGTATTTGTAATGTTTTGTATGGTAAACATAGGGATTAGGGCAAGAGCTTAGGTGTAATGTATTAATACATAGTTTGTAATGTATTATGATAGCTTTAGTGCATAGGATTAGGTTTAGGGTTAAAACATATATTTAGCATAGGATTTTAGGGTTTGTAGAATTTAGGCATAGGTTTAGGGTTTGTTCATAGATTCAGATTTATTTTAAAAAACCCATATGTACAATTTTGTCACAATGCGACGTTTATGAAATTTGTTACATGATGACAATAAACCCATGCTGATTGTCGAAAAATGACGATATCGATCCTTTGCCTCGACGACAACCCACGCACATCATTGAATCCATCTGTCTTTGCAACGACAACTCAGATGATGAATCTATGCCACTGACAACATTGATGTCGACAAATCAAACCTGCAGAGTCAAACAACAAAACATGTGTCATCGACCAATCCTGGCGGAACAGTCGATGAACATAATTCAACAGCCAGGTACAACACCACATCAACAAAACGCCATGAAACTATAACATTACCTAAACAACCTGATCATAACCAACACTATTGATACTGAACGACAACCATGAATACTGATGACGACACTTTAAACACTTGTGCAATTTAATCAACGGATCCTCCTGGATCATTCCTCTCCATTTTAAAGCTTTTGGACCACAAAAGTTTGACTAAACATTTAGTCAAGAGGGTAGAACTGCCTCTCTTTCCACCTTGACCTGGCGATGTACCAATACATTTGATCAATCACCTGCATGTGATGAACCTGATGATGCTGACCATGATACCTTTCAATTTGGTGACCTGCTTCTTCCATCCACAATATGGACAACTTGCAATGATGGGGAAACAACCTGTGATCAACATGGCAATTAAATTCTTTCCACGAAGAATCATGAGTTAGTGATTCAAAAACATCTTTGAAAACAATATTTGTAGAACTTTGTTTAATACATCTGATGGGTATTAACAATCTACTTTATGAAATAACTAAAATATTCAAATATACTCCTTTGGTTTTGACTTCATATAAATTACTTGACATGATTTCCTTTCCTGTTGACTGATTACTAAGTGAACTTGTTGCACATAACTCATCCAGTTGTGATATAAAGACTATTGCAACTTCGTTTGATTTTGAAATCATCTAAGTAATTGTTGATTTACATGAATCACTACTTCTTCATCTATTAACTGATATCTCCACTGACTAACACTTTCACTTAATGCATTAGTTTTCAAATCATGACAAGGAAACTTTAAATCTACTTTTGAAAATGCTTTGTCATGACAACTTGTAAACTCCCTCTCCACTTGAAAAGAGGCTTCATTACTTTTTAAAGCATGAAATGATAATGAAATACCAAAGAAATGTAACACTGACTTCCCCAATAATGACCTGCACCCCTGAAACTGAAAATAAACATACCATTTGAACCCAGTCTCTGATTAGACTCACATGTACCATTCCCTGAAATACACCACTGATGATGTCAGTTTCTAGAATTCAGTTGAATGAATTAATTGAGAGTCATTCTATCTTTAAGAAGATGTTCATGGGACATTAAATGTATCTCATGTTGCTTATCCTGTATATGAATAAGATTTCTTGGAAAAGAATTAACAACCTTGACCAATTGATCTATAAATTGAATCTCGCATCCTGAATAATCATCCTTATGTTGTTCCTTAATAAACATGAGTACATATTTACTTGAACTTATAAACTGCTTAACTTGATTTGTAACAATTAAATTAAAGTTCGATTTGACTTTACGTGCCCTAACAATAAATTCAACCCCTTCTTTCTTTAGGCGATATTTATTTTATCTTCTGTAAAACACTGCATCTCTATCATAAAGATAAGGACTTCCTAAGACAACTCCACATATGTCTACTGGGACCACATATAGTTCCACTTCATCAATGTACCTAGATATAATTTCAAATTTTTACTGACACTGCTTTGTGACATGTATCTGAGTTGATTTATTAATCCAACCTAATGGGTATGGTCTTGGATGATTCTGTGTTTCCAATCCCAATTGATTAACTATATGTTCAGATATTAAATTTTCTTGCGATCCATTGTCAAACATTGTGTCAATCTTTGTATGCTTAGAAGTTATCCTTATGTGGAAGAGTTCAACTCTTTTATCCTCATGTGGAGGATTTATGTTTGAAGAAGATACATTAGTTTTCGAACTTGAACCAGTATCCGAAGTTTTATTTGTCGTAACCATAGTGGTTATCCTCCATTCATCACCTGAATCTAAACCTAAATCTCGTTGGACTGCTGCAATGGCCTTCTTTTCATCCTTCGCCTTAAGGAACTTTTTGGGCTTAAGTTTTGGATGAAGATTCTAAGACTTTGATTCATCATGACCGATTCTCTGCCAATGAGAATAGGTAGGTCCTTCCTTCTGAGCTATCGCTAATTTCTTTCTCTTAGAAATGTTCTTCCCCTTACTGTCACTAGAATCTCTAGTTTCCATCTCTTTGGATGACTAAGATTCAACAACTTGATTGGTTTGCCACCTAATTCAACATGTATGGCTTGAACACACACCTCAACAAAATCATCAATATTAAACATCAATAAAGTATGTTTCAAATATGAATGTAAATTGTCGATGTATGTTAACAAAATTTCACGTGTATCGAATGAAATACCATGTGCCAATGCTTTCTTCTTGAACTCCTGAATAAACTCCTAAACACTCTGCTCTTTACCTTGCCTTAGATGTTTCCAATCAATAATAGCTTACTGCATGTATCCTAAAGGATAGAACTACTTCCTAAGAGCTTTCAAAAACATAGACCATGATGAGATGACCTTTCCTTTATGCTTTACATCTATTTGAGTTTTACTCTCCCACCAAATTAAAGTTGTTACCCCCATTCTAATTGTAGCTAACTGAATTTTAGTTTTATCACTAGAAATGTTCTGAATGCGACAATACACTTCTAACTGCTTTATCCAATTATCTAACTTTTTAGGATTCATTTCTCCATCATAAACAGGTAACTCAAATTTAACATCAAGTTTCAAAAGAGATGTTTTCTTAGATTTCTTCTTTGTTTCAGATTCTACACTGGAAGAATAAGAAGAAGAAGAGGATGATGAAGATGATGGAGGTGAAGGAGGTTTATTAGCCTTCCCTTTACCTTTGTCCTTCTTCGATGCCTTTGAAGAAGAAGCTGCATCTCTCGCCTTCTTGTCTTCGTACAATTCTCCCAACATCTGCTGCATAGTTAAGAACGCTTGTTAAAAATATTCTTCACTCATCTTAGTCTCAGTTTTTTCACCTGCATTAGTTCCTAACATGGTCGATTTCTGAACGACTCGTTGCCTTCCAATCTTTGGATTGATCTGCTCAAGGATTTCTTCTCCTCGTTACGAGCTAGACCTAGTTAACATTCAATGGCACATTCTACAAATGAAACCTGATTTGATACCAAATTATATGATCTAAAATGACCATATACTAAAAACTGATGCCGAATTGATTAGCCATTAATGAGTTTGAATGTTAACTGAAAGCACGGAAATCGAGCTAAACAACTTGAACAGAATACTTTACGACAGCTGATAAACCATAATTAAGATGCAAACAAAAGTGAAAACAGTGATAGCACAGATATACCAAACAACAAGATTGATTACGGAGTTCATCCCTGATGGACTACATCTCTGGGTCTACTTTCAAGATGGGAGATCATTTTTTATTAGGAATGAGAAGAATGTGTTGATTACAAAGTGATTTGGACATAATGAACTTGCACAAAGGCAATTCTTACCTCTGTCATCAGATATCCCTCTGAACCATGTTTCCAACACCACTTATGGTTTCCA
Organism: Pinus tabuliformis; assembly: GCA_031772625.1. NCBI lineage: Eukaryota > Viridiplantae > Streptophyta > Pinopsida > Pinales > Pinaceae > Pinus > Pinus tabuliformis. Next base: position 1,046,839,305 of record CM062809.1, on the reverse strand, counting down.
ATTCCGACTCTGGATGCTCCCGAAACAGTAAAAGCAAAATCACCTCTATCCCTCTAGAACCTGCATACAAAAGCTGAAAACCACTCTTCTCTTCTCAATGAGGGAAAAACTGCCTTTATAGGTCTGAAGATGCATAAAAACCTCCTTTGGCTGACTTTGAGGTGTATGAGCTAACTTCTGGGGTTCATATGGTTCGGTGTTGGACACCTTAAGGCTTAGTCATGGTCCTTGTATTAGTTTATAACCAAATTAATAACAAAACAACCCAAAAATAACCAAAGTCATACCCCGAAACTGCAAACAATCAGTATTAACCAGGCGGAGGTGTAACTGTTGCATGTGAGCGCTAGCGGTCTAACCACCAGGTGCCACCTTTGTGGTTTGCCCTAGCAGTTCTAGTGGCAGTTGCACTAGCATCTATCACATGGCATCTGGTTATGCTAACCGTGATCTCGTGGTTATGCTAATCGTTAAGAAAATCCGCTGCGGTTAATACCTGGCAGTTAATACGCCCCGACGGTCATACGAACCCCGATCACATGGCATAGTCCTCCATGTGATCTGGCGGTCAATTTCAAAATTGCTAGAACTTACCCTGACGGTTTTATCCGTGTTCACTCACATTAGTGCAGTTCTGATGCAGTCAAGATAGTGGTTAGGCATTGTTATATGGTATTAGTAATGTTTTGTGTGGTAAACATAGGGATTAGGTGGAGAGCTTAGGTTTAATGTATTAATACATAGTTTGTATTATGATAGCTTTAGTGCATAGGATTAGGTTTAAGGTTAAAACATATATTTAGCATAGGATTTTAAGGTTTGTAGAATTTAGGCATAGGTTTAGGGTTTGTTCATATATTAGGATTTATTTTAAAAAACCCATATGTACAATTTTGTGACAATGTGGCATTCGCGAAATTCATATATGATGATAATAAACCCATGCCGATCATCGACAAACGGCAATATCGATCCTCTGCCATGATGACAACCCACGTACATCGTTGACTCTAGCTGTCTTTGCAATGACAACTTGGACGATAAATCTATGCCACTGAAGACACTGATGTTGACACATCAAACCTGCAAAGTCGAATGACAAAACATGTGTTGTCGACCAATCCTAGCAGAACTATCGATGAACATAAGTCGACAGCCAGGTACAACACCACATCAACTAAACACCATGAAACCATAACATTACATGAATAACTTGATCATAACCAACATTGTCGATACTGAAGGAGACCCATGAATGCTGATGAAGACACTTTAAACACTTGTGTAGTTGAATCGACAGATCCTCTTAGATCATAAAATAAGTTCACGAAATAAAAGCTAAAATATTATTAATGAGGAACATTAACTTAACAATATGCCCTCTTTTATCACTTATCCATTTATGTATTTAATGTCTGATAGTATAAGGAGGGTTGTTGTTTACTTAATTGTTCATGCATAAATGCATTGTAGTCATTCTCCTTTCTTTAATTTATAAGTTACAAAACAAAACTTAAAATATTATTAATGAGGAGCATTAACTTAACAATATGTCCTCTTTTATCACTTATCCACTTATGTATTTAATGTCCGACATTATAAGGAAGGTTGTTTATTTAATTGTTCATGAATAAAGGTATTGTAGTCATTCTCCTTTCTTTAATTTATAAGTTACCTGCATCTTAGGCCTTACAATAATGTAAGGTCCAAATCTTAAAAAGCTAATTGGTTTGCTGCTTTGTGTACATATTTTTGTGATTAGGGTTAGTGTGCCTTAGTTTTTGTTTTCTTTTCCTATACTTGTGAATGAGTTAAGTTGCATTATTATTAGCATGGACTCAACTCTAACTCGAGCAACTTAAAATTGTTGGATAATGTCCCATTACTCCTCGACAGTTGTCGAGGAGTCTGAGATGTTGACATGATTGTAGTGCTTGAGTGACACTTTAATTCCAAAACATCAACATATTTCTAGTGACCATACTGGGGAGTGTTTAGTTTCACTCCATTTTGGTTTTTTATTGAATTCTATTTTAGCTAAGTATGGCTCTCACTAACTATCTTCTACATTGTTGTGGCATGGCAACCACTTCCTCTTCCAACCCTAAAAATATCATTCAACGACTTGGATTCTTTACCTCTGAGGAGGACAAGAACACGTACCCTTGATCTATGCCTTCACCTCTAAATCTTACACTTTCGATCAAGACTCTTCCTCCCAAATTCAAATAGAATCTACCCCTGTTTTATGGTAATTGAAATGTTACTATAGATCATTTACATGCATTCTCAATTCCCTACATGATCCTCAGGGTCAATGAAAACGATAGTGGTATGCCTTTGTTTTCAAACTCCCTTCAGGGAGGTACTACTTCTGTGTTTTCCAATCTACCCAATGAATGCCTTTCACCCTAGGATAAACTTGCCTAATCATTTATTTGTACCTTTGGTACACCATAGAATTCATATGATCACCTTAAGAACATTAAACATTTATACATGGAAAAGGGCAAAATAATTCTTTCTTTCAGTCTCAAGTTTGCCAAGATTTACAACCTCATCCCTAAATATTTTCAACCAATTGACATAGCTTCATATTTTCATTATTATAACCTCATAAATACTCTAAATTATTGATCATGCCTTGGTCACTTGTATTGATCTCGAAGAGAAAAAACGTAGACCTCTTTGTCCTCCCTTACCTCTGGTTCTAGAGGTTTTCAATTTAATTTTTTAGTTAGATCATTAATGATATTCTCTTGCTTAGAACTTGCCTTTAGAAAATGTACATTGTTGGCCCTCATACTCACTAGTTGTAGTTTGAGGTATGTACCATTTATAGAAATTGTGCTATAGGACGTGAGACTTCATCTCCTAACCACACCCAAATATGTACCCCTTCATCAAGATATCTAGCATATGCTTCAACCATTATTGTATTCTTTGATAATTAGTTCTATTTAATACAACAATAACATAATTAAATTTCATAAAACATAAAATAACTAAATTAGATTTCAGTTGCAATTTTCAATATTGAACCTACATCTCTAATACCACATGCAACGTACCTCAATTTACACCCTAAGAAAATCATATTGCAATAAAATACAAAATACTTACTCTCCGCGTCATTAATATAAGGGGTATTTCTTTCTTTCAATTCTACTTATTTATATGATGTGGTCTTGAACATCCCCTCACAAGTTACTATCTTGGTTTCCTTTACAAGCTCTACCTTTCTCCTTTTATTCTATACCCATTTCTAGAACTTATGTAGGCTAGGCATAATAGATGTGTTAACTTACACATTCTATATGACTCCTTTTGGTTATATATAATTTTTTGTTTCATGGTATACGATACAAAAAATGAGTTAATAAACTTGTTCTTTATACATCAATGTAATACCTAGCCACCCATCCATCATATGAAAGGGATTTGCACTTGTACGCACGTAATATTTCTATGGGTAACATTGTACACCTTGTTTTATTACCTGAGTTACAATTGTATATGCTCTATATAACCTTTGGCAAAAGGATATGAACGTTCTACTATGGTCTACATGGGTGTATTCTTTTGTGGTGTTTGGGCCCTAGTGCCCATATGCTCTATGGCATATGGAATTCCTACCAAGTTCCAAATAGCTACCTTCACATGTGAGCTAGGCTCTATGGCATAGATCTCTTAACGAGATATGATGGTTGTATGTACTTTCCTTGGGATTGACTATGGTATTTTCGCCCTTTTGTTGATCATTTTCTCTGCTACTTCTTGTCTTTGAGGTTCTACCTCTCCAGAGAAAAGGACGGTTCGATCCAGATCCCTTCTATATTTTCCAATAGCAAAATTGTTTAGTGTTTCCTCGACATTTCTAAGTGCAGGTGTTTCCTCTAAGTTTCTACACACAAGTGTCGCTTATTTCTTGCTAAGGGATTTAAATTCTTCATAGTTGATCTTGGTAGGAATTAAAGTTTGGGTACAATATCTTTTTATTCCATCCCAATATCTTTTGCATTTGTTGATTGCTATTGTTTCTACCATCTAACTAGTCATTGTAGTTTTGTTTTTTAGGAAATGATAATGTGTTTACATATTGTGACGGGGCTAAAACCCTTATGGAATCTTTGTTCCTTTCCATAATTTTCTATATTTGTGATTGGAGTTTTCTTATTTGGAACAACTGCCACGGGTACTCACTCACTCAAGTAAAATCCCTGTTTTTCTTTTGAAATATGTTTTTTTCATCTGGTAATGTAATTATTTTAAATATAATTCTGATTTTACCTTTGCCACCAAGTCCATTGGATGGAAAAGGGTGGAATTGGAGGTGACTCTTCGATGCACTCCTTGATAGATAGAGATAATTTTTCCTTCATCCATATCGTTCATCCTTCGGACCCTTCATTTCATTCAAGCCTATGGGGCATAAATTTATATATTTGAATAGGGACATTCATCTTTACAACATGGTTTAAATTTATATGACAACAGGTTTTATAGTCTTATCCGAGAGATGGGTTTGTATTAGCCAACCTTGAGAATATATTTTAACCCTTATTAGAGCTTCTAAAGTTTTATTTGTGTTTCTCTTCCTAGGGATTAACCCCTACCATTGTGTGACAAAGTTATGTAAAATGTTGAATTTTTATTTTTTCCTCAGTTCTTATTCTATCATTTTTCCTAAAATTTTCATGTGGTAATGTTTTCCTTGTTATGCAGGTACTCTAGAGGGACCTCGTGGAAACCCCCTTTTTGTAGGTATAATGCATTTGCCTCAACTCTACCTTGTGATTTTTTTATTTTAATATTATAGTCTCTACTACTTCATTAACAAAACTTAGATTTTCTTTCCACAGGTACATACTAAACCTAGGTCTTGATTTTGAATGTTTTGTTAAAAGCCTACTATGGCAAAATGAGACCTTGACTCCTAACGAACTCTTTCCCTTGAGGTTGGAATCTATATGCATCCTCGCCAAATTTCCTCTTTAAATTATTGTCCATTTTCCCTCCTTGATTGGGTGTTTTTTACATTTTCCTCTTAAGGAATTCAATGAAAGTTCCTAATAAGATCTTGTATTTTTCATTTGGAAATTTTCAACGGTTAAGTATGCATGATTATGGTGTTCCCCTAACTACAAATTGGCATATGCCAGTCGCTCTACTTATGCTGGACACTATAGCTTAATTTATTTGATAATAAAATTTGCATTATTCTTAGACTTATAAGCGTGTATACATTTTTTATTCTTGTGACCTATGGTTTAATAAATACCCTTTTTTCTAACCAAATGACCAAGAAAATACTATTTTGAAAAGTGGATATATATATATAGGAATTCTCTCTTACTTTACTACATATTAACTAGTATTTTACTCTCTATTTGATTATAATTCCATATGTAGTTTGTCGATGCAATGGTCTCATGTATTCATGATATAGTAAAAATTTATTTCTTACTAGAAATTAACAACGTACCACCATTAACTTGTGAAACTTAAGCCATCCTTGGGGTTATTGCTTGAGTTACATTCTCAACACATAGTTTCTTTCCGAAGCCTTTTACATTGAAAGAATTGTTCCTTCGATTGAATTTTTATTTAATAAAAGTAACACAAGGATTAACCTTCTAATTAATTTGTAAATACTATCCTTAGTCGATATAGATTTTTGTACACAAACTATTGGTAATATTACTCACATTTATAAGAATTGTTTTCGTTGTGGTTTAATGCCTTTAATATAACCAATTTCCACTACGGTTACATAGTACTCCTAATTTTTATTTGACCTTCACGCTATACTTTGATTAAAATATACTATCTCATAGGCATACTACTGTAATATTCAGACGATGTCTGTCTTACTAGCTTATATGGTTTAGAAGGATAGAGGGTTGAACCCTGAGACCAATTTTTCTAATTAACATAACACTAGATATAACAATGGATTTAGAAAATCCTCTCTCTTAATACAGATCAAACTTATCTCTTTAAAATTTTGAATATATCTTTATTCTATTCCATGTTTTTTACTCAATAATATTGAATAGTTGTTTGACTATAATTATAGTAAGTATGCTCTTGTATTTAATGTGAGTAATTATAATAAGTACACTATAGTACTAGGGATGGAATAGTGGCATGGAGCAGCAGTGAAGGAGAGTGAAGCTAGACACTGGGGCTGGAATAGTGGTGTCTAAGTGAAGCTGGCAACGAAGGGATTGGACAGAACTATCTGCAAGCATTGGCCGAGGACCATCAACCAGGTGTCTTTCTCCATTTCATAGAGGATTTGAATGTAATAATATTGTTGGTGTTTTTTTCACGGGTTTTTCTCCAATTTTCCACTCTGCATCCATTTTGTTGGATTGTAAGTTTTCTTTCCTTAGTGCAAAACCTTGCTGGGTAGTACGTGTTGATTTTGGGGTTTTTGTTCTATATTTGACTTGATACTTGGTGTGAGACAATACCCTGGTTTTTCTAGTTGGAGATGGTTTTTTTTCTCTTAGATGGCTCTGTCCTTCATAACGAATGTGTCCATACCCGTTGATTGAGGTGCTTCACATCACCCTACTATTTCTCTGTGCTTTCTTCATATTATTCCTCATCTAGGTGGAAGACTCTAGCCTCCCATGTTGGAAAACAAATGCCTCTCAATAAAGAGTCTCTATGTGAGGATCTAGTTGAGACTACCCCAGGTCTAAGGGACAATTAGAATAGAAGGATCTCAGAGTATTGTGGAACAAGTGGTTAAACTCATTTACTATTTCTCAACCTTACAAGGACATGGATGCATATGTTTTTTTAGGTGGTGGAGGGTCTTTGGTTATTAGTGTTGTTGTTGTTGTTATCTCTGAGTGAAACTACTTGGTTGAGGGACTTCACTGGGTTTTTCCTAGACATTGGGATGAGGGTGTCAGGGTGGTGGAGTTTTCTCGGGGACATTTTTCCGGCATTCGCCTACTACTTTCTGGTCAATTTTCTTACATTTATGGTGGTTAGTGCTTGGGGTTTTGGTACTATATATTGGGTGATGCCTTTTGGTGATGACTATTTAATGCTATGACATTCTCACTCCTCCCTTGTTTCTCGGCCACCGGGCTCTAGATGGGATTTTCCCTCTATTTCAGTCTCAGGGTTTCAGGCATTTCTGAATATTCTCGAGATTAAGGAATTTAGAATTATGTGATCCATAACATTGTCTAGATAATCTTCGGCAAAATCACATGATCAATCTTTTTGTCGACGCGTTTCGAACCAACCAGTGTGGTTCATCGTCAGGACAAGTTGAAGAACTAATCTGGCTTAGCTGATTAAATAGAGTGTGCAGAGACTCTAACGGTTATATTACAACGGCTAAATTTGACCTGAGGATCAAAGTCAAACCACTGATTTTATTATTAATAGAAGTTAATTTAATAATATAATAAATTTATTGTTTTAAATATAATGGTCATTATATCTTTGAATTTATTAAATAACCTATATTTATTATTAACCCTAAATTATTTAAATATAAATAAATAGTATTAAATTACTTATTATACTTAGAATTTAGTTACAATAGGTAACTTGGTATTTATTTAATAATAATTGTTTAAATTAAAGGGTCCAATGGTAACTAAAGAATGGTAAACTAAACAAATTGGTCATTAATAAAAATTATAACTACATATAACCTATATTTATTATTATTCCCCAAATAATTTAAATACAATAAATAGTATTAAATTACTATTATTATAAAGTTACAATAGGTAACTATGTATTTATTTAATAATTATTATTAAAATTAAGGGTCAAATAAACCATTTTTATTAATTATCTACATGGCCTATTTGAAACTAAAATACTAAGCTCATACAATAGTTTAGTTTATTAATAATCTATATTTACTTAATAATTTATAATTCTAATATTATAAATCATTATTATGTAAATCAAAGTACAAAAAATAGTATATCCATTAACTTAATATTATATCATATATTTCTAATAATTTCTTGTTTATCATTACACCTCTTATAATTAATTTAGTAATTTATGTTCATTAAACAATCAATATTTATTATTAAAATTTTTAAAAATTAACTATGTTATTACTTATAAGTTTTAAAAAGGGGATCTTTATTAATTCAATATATAGGAAATCAGTTAAAGGAAATAACAAGGGGTAGAAGAATTAAAAATCGATGCAAAATCTAACTTTAATCTACCCCCTGGGATAAGGTTAATACCATAATTAGCCTGAAATTACTTAATATCATATTACTCCTCCTGCACCCCATGACAAACCCGCCAAAAACAGAACTTGAGGCGAGGGACGACAGAAACCCTAAGACCTAACAAAAGGGGAATGAGGAGGCTAGGAAGCCAAGGCTGGGACCCAGCAACTGCTAATCTTCCAGCCATCATCCCTATTAAGATTGTTCGGCCTTTTCTCAATCTCCAGGGCCTCTCTAAATTTGCGATGGTGAAACTGCGCAACTTTGGCAATGACTTGAGCATCTTCTATACAAACATGATGCATAGTCTTCCCTGCATGCTCAGCTAGGGCTGAGGACTTGGTCCTACCATGTCTTAAGTCAGCCGAATGCTCACTAATCCTTTGATTGATAGAGCGACCAGTCTCACCAATATAAGGGGTCCCACAGGAACAGGGAATGACATAGACGCCCTTCATGTCCTTAGGGTCAATCGGGTCTTGCACAGACCTGAGGGAGCTACGGATAGTTCAGAGAGGTCTAAAAGTTGCGGGCACATCGTACTTCCTTAGAACCCTCGCAATCCTATCTGTGGTCCCTTGGATGTAAGGAAGGTTCACACCCAGGTTATGGTCTTTAGGGACTCTTCGGATTGAAGGCTCCTTCTTGGCCCTGAAGAAGGCTTTTTGACCTAGGTGCCTATTGTAACCATTCTTCTCAAAGACATCTAGGAGATGAGCCTTTTCTGCTTCCAGGCTCTCCTCGATCCATCCTAGGGATTTTTATTCTCTTGGCTTTCCCTCCATGGGTCTTAGTCAACTCTAGGATCGCCTGTATCATGCATATAGATTTTTTATGCTAACATCTGTGATGTACTCTTTCTGCATCCTGATTTGCATTTATTTCCCTTTTGGTTGCCCATTGAGGTTTGGTGTGATTGACATTCATCCATTTATGGACCTTCTTGTTATGTGAGGAGACTCATGCTGAGGTGGCACCAATTACACTGTTGGATGCCATTGGATATTAAAATGGTCAACTATGCATACGTTATTGCTCAAGGTGACAGGGATGGATGAGATCATTGGCATTATCGATGCTAATGTATTAGTATAGGAAGCCTTTTCAAGGCCATGTTGGAGGCGGAAAGAATTCACAAGCAGGAAAATCACGAGCAAGTGACACATTCACATACTATACATGAAGGGCACATGTCACCTTCGATCTGAAATACACCGACCTCTCCTCTACTTGGGCATGGCACACTGTTCTGAGGTGTCAATACTAAAAATTCGAGGCACGGAGGTGGAAGACACCAAAATGTCAAATGGATTCTTGTGGATGTGAATTACTTTAAGGGCCTGCAGGGTTGCATTGGGCTGGAATGGGACTCACTTCGTACCAGCTAGCAGATTGATTACTGGGGGTTCCCCTTCCACTACATACTATGCCATCATATGGGCCATCTATTGGAGATATGCCCACGACTCTTCTTGGGTCGAGACTGACCTCAACATCATGAAGATCAGGGGCAACCAAGACATAACTTATTTGATTCTCACACTATTACTAGGTTGGATAGGGGTAACCCTTTATCCTCTGATGATCATATTTCTAATGATGTCTTAAATTTTTATATCCCTACCATTACTAAACCCTTGGTTCAGAGCATCTCATCTGATTTAGACCCGAGGGGGCAAAACCATATACAATCTTGCCCCCATCTTATTGTCTATTTTCCCCCTAAACCCTTGCATAATTCAGCTTACTATATTTAACTCTAAAAAAGTCCATTCCTACCCTATCCGCTCCTCATCATCTCCACCTGTTTCCCCACAACCCTTGCCTCTTTCCCTTCCTTCATCGTCTCCACAGAATTTTGTGATAGTGACCTAGGTTTTTTGTAGCTCAACCCATTGATAGACATCTCTACACTTACTATCCATAATGCCAAACCTCAAGCCACCTCTCCATTCATGAGCCCATATTTGGCCAGAAACATCACCACTCGATGCCGTGGGGGGAAGGGAAATAGAAATTTCCGTGGAAGATCATCGGGGAAGCACTTATTTCATGATTTTGATAGCTTGTCTGACATTCTGGTATTGAATATCTCTGCATCTGGGGCATTTAGAGAACATAAGCCTCCTATAACTAAAAAAATGACCTCCATTATCTAAATGAATCTTCATGGACTAGTGGACACCACCAAAATGTTGTCCCTGTGACATTGCATATAGATTATTCACCCTTACATACTACTTATCCAAGTTACCATGGTTGACGTTGATCGATCCCTCACATATTTTCACTTTGTCTACCCACACTGCTGCATGGTGGCCACTAACTCCGTGGGCCTATCAGGGGGATCTGCTGCTCTATGGGACCCATACTAGGCCAACTTGAAAGCCCATGATTTTTTTGTAGGGATATTACTGTATGGTCACCTTTGTGACATGACTGAGAAGATTCATATCTGGAATTTATATTCTTGTTATGATGCAAAATCTACTTTTGGAATCAGGTGGAGACTTAGGACATAATTAAGATTGGCTCTATGATTATTGCAGGTGATTACAATGTTTTTCTATCCCATGATGAATGTTGGGGGCCAAATTGTTGTCCCAACCCTCTATCTGAGCACCTATGCACACTATTTGATGACAATCACCTTGTGGACATACAACCCACACCCATCGTGCCTACGTGTCATAATGGTAGATGTGGTGAGGCATATATTAGAAAGAGATTGGATCGATTCATGGTTCAACAAAATTTATTTGAGGCCAAGGGGAACATGTGCTCTAGGGTGGAGCATGTATATATATCAGACCACTACACTATTGTACTCCAATGGAGAATGTATTTAGTGAGAAAGGGTATTCCTTTCAAGTTCAATCAAACATGGCTGGAAGATAGTGACTTTAATGAAATGGTTAAGACAATCTTGAAATCATTCCCAACCCATCTGACCACCAATGCTATGAGTCATATTAGTGTGAAATTAAAGAACTTAAAGAGCCAGGTCAGGGTATGGGAGCATAGAAAAAAGGTAGAGCCATACCGAGACTTGAATATGGTGATGGAATAAACCTAGGAGATTGGAGAAAGCATAGACATAACACCCCCCCACTGTATGCACCATTAAAAGGATGAAACATGTGGAGGGAAGGACAAAAAATATCTTATTAATGCAGGAGAAAGCATGGAGACTTAAAATTTTTCCATCATTATGCATGTTATAGGCGGAACATCAATGCAATATGGCATATTAGAGGAGTTGATGGATATTAAAAGATAACTTATGTGGATATACAGAGGGAGGTTGTATGTTATTTTAGAAGAATATTCTTTGGTAGAAGGGGAAGCCATATTGAATATCAACTCTGGGTAGTCGAGGGATACTCGAGAATTTTTGCTAGAGAGTAAAATGAATTACTCTATAAGTAAGTTACCATGGATGAGCTACTCTCTTTATTGAAATCCTTTACCAAGGACAAATGCCTTGGCCCAGACAAGGTGGATGGTTGATTTGTTCTTACATTTCTTTGAATTTATGGGACAATAACTCTTAGATATGGTTGAAGAATCTCAGTGCAAGAGATATATTTCTGGAGCTATAAAATCAACCTTTATCGCTCTCATACTGAAGGTATCATCACCTGACACTTTCTCTAACTTCAGGCTGATTTCCTTATGAAATGTCATTTACAAACTCATATCAAAGATCATAGTTGGGAGAATAAAGGATATATTATCAATCCATATCTCTAGAGAACAATTTTGTTTTCTACATGACAGGTCAATTCATGATGCTATTGCTATTTCTCAAGAATGCATTCACACTATACACACTAAAAAATTAGAAGTTGTCATGAATATTGATTTAAGGAGGGCATATGACTGTGTGGATTGGGCTATTCTTTGGATTATCCTCCTGAAGATTGGATTGGATATATACAACTTGGAATGGATCATGACATGCATTAAATATGTAGGGTATGTTGTCCTAACAAATGGGTCCCAAATTGATTTATTTAGTGCAGGAAGAGGATTAAGACAAGGACGCTCATTATCACCACTTCTTTTCATCCTAATTATGGATGGTATTAGGAGGCATATTATCTAGGTAAAGAAATTGGGGAATCTTAGGGGAGTGAAGATGACTCATGGTCTTTTGGAAATGGTTAAGCACTCACAATTGGGAATGAGTTGATTGCAGGCGTACCAATTTCAATTTCACTAACAACAAAAACAATTGGGGCTTTACACTCAAGAGGAAATATAATGATATATCAAGCCATTGAGGGGTGGAATTGCGTTCATCCTATCTGGAGATCTGCATCACAGATTGAATTGAAGGGACCACATTCACATAAATGGTATTTGTACATTAATGCACTCAAATGAGCAAGACTTTGTTGGAATGAGAGAGGATACTACCCGATGTGGAATGGACCACTTAAGAACGGATATTTTTTTGTTCTTGAAAATCATTTTCAAATTATGAGTGATGCACAAGAATCCACATTGGTGATTTGGTCCATGGTGTTGTGGAAATTGAAGACCCCACAAAAAATTACACAATTATTCTATTTAGCATGAAATAATAGTATTCTGACTTGGGACAATATATGTAGGAGAGGCTTGTAGGGTCCGGGGAGGTGTTCTCTCTATGGTGAGGAGAAGGAAACAATTTCACATCTCTTCTTCCTTTGCAAGTTTGCATCTAGTAAATGGGATGCCATATTTTCTTACTTTAAAATTGGTATCAAACATTTCACCACTTTGGAACAGTGCCTTTGATGGGGGTTGGGTAGGAGGGGCATACATTGTTATATCCCCTTATTTGTCATTTGGGAAATATGGAAGGCCAAGAACCATCTTATTTTCAGAGGGAAACATCTTAATGCTCCCATCATTTTCTCCAAGATCATTGCTTGGATAGAGTGGATTGACCCTGGGGAGAAGAATCACAAAGATATGATGGGGAGGCATTTGAGCACATGGGTCATACTGCCTACTAGATTTTTTGATGGTGCGGCACAAAGGGGGCGATGTGGTTGTGGTGCCTGGATAAGAATCACTGAACACTCTCACTACAAGTTGCATTGGTATGGAGGCTTGGGATCCAATACTAGGGCGAAATTGGTGGCATTATGGGGCTTGCTATGGTTTTCCACACAACATAATAATAATAATAATAATAATAATAATAATAATAATAATAAATAAACAAATAAACAAATAAACAAATAAATAAATAAAAATAAAAGTAAAAATAAATAAAAGAATAAAAATAAAAATAAAAATAAAAATAAATAAAAAATAAAAAATCAAAGAATCCATTCATATGGGGATTCCATGACTATTATATAGGGAATCTCGGGTACTACATCATTTGATCCCCCGAATCTCAAGGGTTGGCAGGAGAGGGTGGATGCACTCATTCATTCCTTCACAAATTTCAACATCCAGAACATCTACAGGGAAAAAAATGCCATGGCTGAAAGCTTATCCAAACAAGGACTAGAAGATATGGAAGGCTTCATACATTTCACCTTTTTATCTGATGGCACACCCAATGTGGAGGAGTGTATCACACTTCCTTAATTTGTTGATATTAGTTTTATTTTCAATACACTCTCTAGGCACATATTGTTAATTTTTTCTTCTTGAATATTGTTAGTTTTTTTACATCGGGCAATAAGACAATCAGACTTTAAATTATTACTTGAGAGTATGGCTATATTTAAGTTTGATGACATTATATGGTTGTATATCCAAAATTCATATAGATATAAGTATGAATATGTAACTAGTATTTTATACTTTAATCAAATCTAGTCCATTTTTTTCATTTAAAGAAAAAAAAAACTTAATGTGGGTATTCCAATTACCTAATTTTTCTACTACTCCATTTTTGTTATAAGTCCAATCTGACTAGAAAGGTTGACTCTTGTTTTATAGCCATTCTTCCATTATACAATACATATGCATTCAGGGGTAGAAAAAATATTTATGACCTTTACCTGCTTTATATAACAAACATATATCTATGATAATGGTTTTCTAGTTTGACTTGTTCAAACAGATTTCTATGCATAAGCTTCATCATGTTATTATTCTTGAAATAATGAAATACATCACAAACATTTAATCATACTTATTTCTATATACAAGCACCAGATGTATTATATCTCTTACAAAATTTTCCTTTAAACATACTTTCCTCTTCTTTCAAAAAATTTCATATATATATATATATATATATATATATATATATATATATATATATATATATATATATATATATATATATATATATATATATATATATATATATATATATATATTATCAATTCCTTGCTCGATATTGAATACAAATTTGCTTAATTTTTTTTAACATGCCTATAAAACAATAATAGAGCCTCAAACTAATTCCATGCAATTTAATATAACATAACAAATACTCTAGCTAAAATAGACTAGTTGGGGAAACTATGGGAGAGAACACATTCCTCTAAACCTATGAATTGCGCACCAGTGACCCCCCCTCTCGAGCTTAGACTTCTGCCCCATCTCCTCATTGAGTATCCTAGGATAACAACTTTTTTTTTGTATTCCTTTAGTGGTATTTAATATTTCTCTTCCAAGTAGATGTTTCTAGTAGCATCTCGCTTTTAAGGTCCAAATCCATTTTTATTTACATAGGCTTTTTCTTTTAATTAAGAAAAAGTCTTTCCTTTTTCCTTTTAAGCACACCTTTATCTTTCGTTGTTCTTTTCTGAACCTTTTACCCAACTTAATCATTCTCTCCAACTAAGTTTATTTTCAACTCAACATAATATTTCTCTCCAATTATGTTGTTTCCCTTACCAACAACCTTCCGTTGAGAATTTTTGGAGAAATATTTGAGAAGGTCCACCATGTTGACTAACCACTTAGTAATTTCTTTGTATAAAAAAAAATCCATATTACTCATGTGTTCTTTCTTGTAACATTTCCCACAAGAAAACAATTATTCATTATAAAATCCATTTACATAATCAACTACCTTAAATCCTCTACCTTAAAATCCATTTACAATTGTTTATTATAAAATCCATTTACATAATCAACTACCTTAAATCTTGACCTGCATAGTAATAAAATCCAAAAAATATTTTTAAATAGTCGTAGAACAATCATGTCTGCAAAAATAAAAGCACATATGTATTTCACCTCTAATGGATCTCTCTTTTTCTTTTACCTCTCACTCTTAGTATATCCGCTCTTCACATGCTACTATGCCTGAGTTTTCCCTGAATGCTTCTGTTGCTCCTTCGCCCTTATCCTAGACATGTCGTGGCATCATTGTGGATGGATCTTCTGTTGCCTTCCTATCAACACCATTCTAACAATTTGATGGTGGTATTCGGTCGAGCCCTTCTCCTCCAATTGCAATTCCATGATCTGTGGTTCGTTGTTCCCCACAACTGATCCAAAATGGATCTAAGATAGACTTCTAAGTGTAAAGTGTTCCTCACAGAGGAAAATGAAAGTCCAAGGATGCTCTTGGAATTAGCCCCATTGCATAGAAATTTTCATTCTAAATCTATTGCAACTTGAATGGGCTAAAATGGACTTTGGATGAAGTTATCGTAGAAAGAAGATTGCCTTTATCCTTTGGAAAAGGAGGCATTTCTTCTAAAAATGGCCTAAAAGGCTCCTTAAGTAAAATCACATCGGAAGGGTTAAGTGGAGGACTTAAGGCAAAGGCGGAAGGACTCCCTTGATTACGACTTCCGACTTATCACATCGGAGGTAGGCCTTCACCCGATACCAGGACCCCAGACAAGGTGACATGCAATGAGTGATATCGGCGATCGGCGATCGAGGTGATCGAGGATCGGACGAGCAGCAGACATAGACCCCTGTCGATGCGATACGTGAGGTGCGATATCAGCGATTGGAGATCGACGTGATTGGTGATTGGAAGATCAGCGGATTAGCGATCAACATACCCAAAGGGCAGACCCTCGGGCCATTGCAATTGTGATTAGAGATTAGGATCCAGACTTGATAGGGATTATGAACCCGATTGCATAAAATTTGAAATCTAGAAATTCGGATTTTCAATGTATTTCCGTGTAAATGGGTTTTTGGCCATTTGGAAATGCAACGATGTTATTGCGATATTGCGATAAAAGTCGAACCCGAAGGTTTATAAACGTAGCCCTATAAATTTTGAAATCCATGGTAAGCGGGATTTCGGGCGGGCCTCAGGCGATAACTGGTTTTGAATGGGTGCAGCTTGAACCCATACACTGGCCGACATGTGGCATGGCTAAGGAGAGAGAAAACCACCTTTTCGAGTGGGTAACCTCCGTGCACATAAGCCACCCGAAATAGACTGTCAGTCATTGGATTTGCGATCACGCAAATCAACGATGGGCTTGCGATAGCCATAAAAAGCAAACCTAAAAGGGTTTTTAGGGGTAGTTCAATAATATTTGAAGTCTGATTAAATGCTTCATGAGGTGTTTTCCTGTGTATTTTTGCTATATATCTGTGTAAATTTGGAAATATGGTTTTTTTGGGTTTTCAGCTGAAGAAAGTCCCCTGATTCCTTGTAACTGCCCCTGATAATTGTGCCATGCTCGAAGCGGACATTTTATAGGTAATGATATGTTTGTAACGTCGAGAGAGCCATAGAGCCACAAAACCAGATGACCAGTAGAAGAGACAAGGATCAGAAGAAGCCGCAGAACCGTAAAGGAGTGATTACACGCAGAGAAACGGTTGGGAAATCCACAGAGCCAGAAGAGGCCTCACAAAAGCCAGAGAGCATGATTGATGAGGCAAGTGCAGAGAGTTTCGAGAGTCACTTGGAGGTCGAGTGAACTAGAAAGCTCGATTGACAGCAGCAAGTTGTTGCTGAAGAATCGCATAGAGATCAAGCAAGTTACAGAGGCACAGGGAAGCCAACGTAGAAAGCCAAGAGCTAGAGTTAGAGCCAAAGCTAGAGCCAGAGCCAGAGCCACGAGCTAGAGCCAAGAGCCAGAGCTAGAGCCACAGCCACAGCCGAGAGCTAAAAGCCAGAGCCAAAGTAAGAGCTAGAGCCACAAGCTAGAGCCAAGAGCGAGAGATAGAGCCAGAGCCAAAGCCGAGAGCTAGAGCCAAAGCCAGAGACAGAGCCAGAAAGCCTGAGAGCTTCAGAGCCAGGGATGAGATGGTGTTCTAAGCCCTTTGTTTCTGTGTAATATAGTGGAGTTGATCATGGTGCTTGTAAAAGGACATTGCCATAATCCCAGAGAGCCTAGTCGAGTTGACTAGAGCTCAAGGAGACGTAGCCCAAGAGTTTTGGGTGAACTCCATATTAAGCTTGTTGTTATGTGTTATTTCTTATTGCTTCCTTGCATTTGTTGTTTATTTTTTGTTCTATTTACTCTTATATGTATTTTATATCAACATAAGCAAGTGAACTTAAAGTACCTGACAGTTAAAAATAAACCAAGCATACACCTATTTCAAGCATTATTAATTCCACAGTTGGTTAATCATAACATCTTTGGAATATTTAAGCTTTGGAAGTGGGAGAGGTTCTTGTAAGATTGACAAGAAGCATTTAGGCCCCATTTTCAGATCAGGTGGTATCAGAGTTTGAGATTGATTTACCCCACCTTCAAAGAATCTTATATCAGAATGCTTGATTGGTAGAGCAAATATTGCTTGTCTGAAAGGTGTTTAAACAGTCAGAGTTTGAT
Organism: Pinus tabuliformis; assembly: GCA_031772625.1. NCBI lineage: Eukaryota > Viridiplantae > Streptophyta > Pinopsida > Pinales > Pinaceae > Pinus > Pinus tabuliformis. The sequence continues at coordinate 1,046,821,343 of CM062809.1, read as the reverse complement.
CCTATGCTTGTTTGTAGACTGACTATTGTTTGGGGTTGCAGAGGTGAAGGGAAAGCTAATAATAGCTAAGTCCAGGAGAGGACAAGAGGGAAGAAGGGTTGAAGGAATTTTTCTTATCCCAAAGGACCTCAAGGAAATCCTCGAAGGACAAGAGGTTTGTTGCAAAATGTTGCTTGAATAAGCTCTTTATTAAATTTGTTTGAAGTTCTTTTGTTCATTGGCATAATGACAACTTCTACAAGTGAATCCTCAAATTCCTCCTTCATCACAAGATTCTTTGATGAATACATGAAGCAAGACTTGTTCACCATGATGGATATGGTGAGAGAAATGTATGAGGATGGAAGGAAGAGCAACATACTTAGAGAGCAGTTGAATTCCGTGGAGGAAGAGAAGAAGATGCTTTCTGACAGATTGTAGGAAATGGAGAGGCAACTTCATATTGCTAATATGAACCTAAAATGCATTCATGAGTTGGAGTCACAGCTCTTTATTGCCACAGAATCCTTAGTCAAGTGTCAGCTTGAAGACGAGGTAAATAGTTCCTGTTTGTCTTCAAATTCTTCTAAGAATGCTTATATTGGTTATTTTGAAAAACATACAAGAGGCATAGGTTCCAAGCTAATGTACGAGATGGGCTATGAAGGAAAACTGTTGGGTAAGCATGCACAAGGTATTGTTGAGCCAAGAATGGTTGAGGAAAGGCCTAAGTATTTGGGTCTTGGCTATGGAAAGTCTTATGGAAAGAGTTCCAAAGCTGCCATGAAGGCCATTGAAATAGTTCCAAGAAGGAGTTTCATTTCAAGTCCTCATCCTCTAACGACTTTGGATGAGCAACAAAACATATATGGTGGGTGATTACCTACCACCATGAATCTAGGATCATTCCAATACCTATTTTTTTAAATATATAAGACTTTATTAAGCAATTTGCGCAAGCTCATGGTTGAAATAGATTTTTATTAATTGTTTTAAGGCATATTAACACTAAATGTTGATATTGTTGATCTTCACCCTTGTGAGCAGATTCACCCGATGAAATAAGTGCTAAATAGACTATTCAAAAATCATGAGAAATTAGTCGGTTATGACTACCTTTCATGGAAATCATCATAGATGAATGACTTACTTAACGCAGTTGAATCCCAAAATGATATCTAATATAATGCACTACGAAAACCCACGATACTTAAAATAATCAATATATTTTTGTAAAAAAAATATATTGTATATGTAGGTGAAGTCTATACAACAATCTTCATTACCACTAAATAAAAAGAGCAATGGACACAACATATATCGAACATGTTCTACATACCCTCCTCCGCTCATGTAGATATATGATTTGAATTATATAAAAAGGGGTTTTACACAATGAGGAAGATATTCTTCAACATTAAAGGAAGCTATAATAGCATAAAACCTCTTCCCTTTATCCATGCAAGACGAATTTTTGTTGCACATGGAGTTTGAAGCGGTTATAGGAACAATATCAATGCAATTTTTATCACAGAAAACACTCAAAGCTTGACAATTTCATTACCAAAGGTTGCAATTTATATACTCGTTGAGCCACAAATTGAATAGTAACTCCACCGACTTAAATTTATTTCCTACTGACTCATGTCGACTAACCATCTACCATTGTCTAATGAACAGTGATCAATGTCGTCGTGATTAATAACCTGAAACCTTCCCTGAATCACGACCTACATGTGAACTTGCCTGCTAGGATTACAATAGTACATAAAAAAAACTTCATAACAAAGCTTTCATTTTTGTCTTATTGCTAAAGGGTTTATGCTTGTTCATTTGCTGATGTAGTTTCATCTTCACCTTTCTTTCTTTACTTATGAGCTCCTTCAACTGCATACTTAACATCAACAACCTCTTCCAGATTGGGTTGCAAGGCAACATCCCGAACATTGAAAATAAGGTAATCCAATTCATGTTCTCCCCACTTTCCATGAGAAAGAACCTTGTAAAGTACGTGACAAAGTTCCTCTTCATCCACCAAAATGCACCCATCTTCGAACATGAGCGACCTATGAACAACATCCATGATCGTATCCTCCACTATCAGAGCCATCTTAGGAGCAGATCCAATCAAATTTCTAACAATTGGGCTCTCAGAAAAGCAAGTTCTACTCTTCACGTGGAATAGACTACACCTCCCGAGATTCATGGTCATGAATAAAATATTTTTGTTTATCCGATAATTCTTCTCACTAAAAAATACTACTGAAATACAAAATATTACCCTGCCAAAAATACTTCAAATAAATTCTCAAAAAAAAATAATAAAAAAATCACTATCAAACATTATCCCATCCAACATTATCCCATCCATTGAACTCATTGTACTCCAATCAGACCAGTTACCTTCTACGCGTTTCTCCACATACAGTGGCAGCCATAGCCAACGCCACACACAGTGCTCACTAACAACAGTTTTTGCGGATCGAATGGCACATTCAATTTGCCTTTAAACTTTTCATGTTGCACTAGTCAGCCAAAACCAAAACGCACTACAGGCTCTCCTCCAAATGAAGAGCTGAGCATACAAGATATTCCTGTCATTGGTGGGTCCACAAAAACAATTTTAAAAGTCGGTGGATTCCCTTTACTTTATTAAAGTTATAGCTCTTCAATTCTTTTATGATTAAGCAGACTGAAATGAACCAATGCATCTTCTGGATTCCTACTTAATGACACGTGATATTTGTGTGTCAGGCAAAGTTGCAACTGACAACAAACAGTCACTTTTGTCTCCACATTGATAGCGTGAAGTAACATAAAAATTTCTTGACTGGCCAACATTCATGAACAGACATCTTCTCCATTGGGTCCAACTATTGGTAGTTAGTCTAACCACACATGCATCGGTCGCTCCCAACATAACAAATGTTGCAGAGCCAATTAGATAGTTGTACCAACGACATCTACATCCCTCGGTTCTCCTCGATGCTCTTCCTCGGCTCTCCTCGGCCCTCCAGACTCCTCCATCCTCGGCACAACATTATCACACTTCAACTCCACGTTGACAACATCTCCACATAACGACGACCAAGTTCAAACAGGATGACTACTGCAAACATCAGTTTGCTGCAAGTTTGCTTCATGCACCAGGGCACGCACTTTACTCTCACAAAACACACCTCTCATGCACAACAAAGTCTTAAACACCTCGATTCAATACCCAACATATGCACATAATCAACTCTCTAAGTTTCTCACAACTCGAGGAACTAATCAAACAATCAATCGAACAACTCTTTAACGTGATCCAACCACACTAATTTGCAGAATGAGTCATCTCCCCGGTGCAGCTCCACGCCACTGCTCACTCAGCTATCACAAACAATGCTCTGCTTCTCACTGTCTACGCTTACCCCTCTTCCATGTTGACTCTAGGCTTACACACAGCCACACCACCGATACCACAGCTCTGGCTCTGAGCTCACAATAGCTCACACCTCATTTGAGGTTTAATACCATATTAGAGAAAACACAATAGCTGACACCTCCTTTGAGCTTTAATACCATATCAGAGAAAACACTCATTTGAGCTTTAATACCATATCAGAGAAAACACTCTAGTAACTCCGCTTACTGAAATTTATTTCTTACTAACTCCCGCTAACCATTCATTTAACACCCATTCATTTACCACCGACTATGAACAATGATCGGTGTCATCCGACAATTTCATAGAGACTATTTCATTTAAAAATATGTTAATTCTCCACCGACTATGAACAATGATCGGTGTCATCGCGATTAATATCCCGACAATTTCATAGAGACTATTTCATTTAAAAATATGTTAATTCTCCAGAATTGATGTGTAGGTTACCAAAGAAGGAATCAACCGAGGAAATAATATATTACAATAATCTCATTGACATGAAATGAAAATGTTTTTAGTTTTGTCAAAGTCTCTTTAGAAGTTAAAAGATTTCACTCGAAAGGACGTAAGAAATACAACGAGAATAGAGTGGCTTTTGTGAAGCTTATGGGTCGATACAATGAGTACATGTCCATGTATACCACTCTTTCCAAAAATGTAATAATGCCACAACATAGTTGCGTGCAAATGGAAAGGAAAATGCTGACTACCATCAATAAATAGGGTACCAAAGTTAAAAAAAAGTATTAATCACTTAAATAAGCATGTCTAGTGGGAAAAATATATCAATTTAAGGTGGAAAAGTGGCTTTTTTTATGGTTAAAGTATTAATAAAAATAAAGAAGAATGAAGGGAAACAAATATTTATATTTAATTGAATAAAAATAAATTATGAATCTAATGTAATGAATATTAAAATATTAAAAGATGTTTAAACAGAATTGTCTATCTTCCATGTCACGGTCACTAAATGAAGTTCAAGACCGCTTATTTGACTTAGAAGATCAATAAAATGCATCAGATTACACGATTCGAAGGATTCCCTCTTTACAAACATAGATGTTACCGAGGTGTGAGTAAGGGTAACGAGTAGTAAGGTTTGCTTTGTTTTATTTCTATTTCCATTCCTCGTGAAACTAATTTATATTTCTGTGATTTCATTGCAAGGTTTGTAGGATGTCTTTTTCGAGTGTTTTCTGGACAGTTACTACATAATTCCACTAGTTTATAGCCAAAAAATGTAAGAAATGTTATTGCTTTTGTTTCACTATTTTACCATTTAAATTGGTATTGAACTCAACTGTCAATTGGTTTAAAATGACAATGTAACATTTTACATTTCCCCACATATTTCATCTTGTAGAAGTGTATTTGGATGAGAATGCAATAAAATAAATAAATTTTCTTGTTGATCAAACTTCTCTTTGATGTTTTTCGACATTTGGGTTAATGATTTTACATTAATTTTCAAATTTACCTTTTGTCCTTTGTATAAATGTTTTAATTATTTTTAACAGCTATAAACTTCTAGAATTTATGTGCTTTCTTTCATGTTATGTAAATTTTCCACTTTTACCATGTTTTACTATTTACTACATTAACCCTTATTTTTGCATATAATGTGTTCACTAATGTCTCGAACTTTAGTTTATTTAATATTTGTTTTAGCTAGCAGCGTTTTTAAATTTTATTTTGTTTCTATACATATTTTAATTTTTCTTGATATTACAAACTTCTTTCATTGGCTACAAGTTCTTTTAGCATTTAGTTGTGAAAATTAATCGTACTTCTTAATAACTCTAATCACACTCTTTACATAATGAATTAAAGTTTAATTTCATAAAACAAATACATGTAGGACAATCTAACTATGTAATTAAAGAGCTAATTATATAAGCTGTGTGTATGGTTTAATGGTGGAGCCACCCCAAAGTTCTTTTTGTTTAACTAAAATTAAATTAATAAAAAATGGATTAATTAATGCTCGTTCTACCATGAATCCATGTTCATTATGAATTAACAATGCATATCATACTAATGATTAAGGTTTTTATATCATAAAATGATCTGAAATGGCCATATACTAAAAATTGATATAGAATTGATTAGCCGTTAATGAGTTTGAATGTTAACTGAAAGCACGAAAATCGAGGTAAACTGCTTGAACAAAACACTTTACGACAACTGATAAACCATAATTAAGATGCAAAGCAAAAGCGAAAACAACCAAAACATAGATATACCAGACAACAAGATTGAATACGGAGTTCATCCCTAATGGACTACGTCTCCGGGTCTGCGTTCAAGATGGGCAACCATTTTTATTAGGAATGAGAAGAAAGTGTTGATTACACAGTGATTTGGATAGAATGAACTTGCACAATGGTAATTCTGACCTCTGTCATTAGATAACCCTCTGAACCAGCTTTCCAAAACTGCTTATGGTTTCCAATTCCGACTTTGGATGCTCCCGAAACACTAAAAACAAAATTGCCTCTATCCCTCGAAAACCTGCATACAAAAGCTGAAAACCACTCTTGTCTTCTCAATGAGGGCAAAACTACCTTAATAGGCCTAAAGATGCATAAAAACCTCCTTTGGATGACTTTGAGGTGTATGAGCTGACTTCTAGGGTTCATATAGTTTTGCGTTGGACACCTTAGGGCTTAGTCATGGTCCTTGTATTAGTTTATAACCAAATTAATAACAAAAAAAACCCAAAATAACCAAATTCATACCCTGAAACCACAAATAGTCAATATTAACTGGGCGGAGGTGTAACCACTACATGTGAGCACTGGCGGTCTAACCACCAAGTGCCACCTTTGTGGTTTCCCCTGACGATTCGGATGGTGGTTGCACTAACATCTCTCACATGGCACTTGGTTATGCTAACTGTGATCTCGGAGTTATGCTAACCATTAAGAAACTCCGATGTGGTTAATACCTAGCAGTTAATACACCCCGACGATCATACGAACCCCGATCACATGGCACAGTCCTCCACGTGGCTTATCATCTGGTGGTCAATTCCAAAACTGTTAGCACTTACCCTGACACTTTTATCCATGTTCGCTCACATGAGCACAATTTCGATGCGGTCAAGATACCGGTTAGGCGCTGTTATATGGTATTTGTAATGTTTTGTATGGTAAACATAGGGATTAGGGTGAGAGCTTAGGTGTAATGTATTAATACATAGTTTGTAATGTATTATGATAGCTTTAATGCATAGGATTAGGTTTAGGGTTAAAACATTGATTTAGCATAGGATTTTAGGGTTTGTAGACTTTAGGCATCGGTTTAGGGTTTGTTCATAGATTAGGATTTATTTTTAAAAACCCATATGTACAATTTTGTCACAATGTGACGTTTGTGAAATTTGTCACATGATGACAATAAACCCATGTCGATCGTCGACAAATGACGATATTGATCCTCTGCCCCAATGACAACCCACGCACATCATTGACTCCATCTGTCTTTGCAATGATAACTTAGACGATGAATTTATGCCAGTGACAACATTGATGTCAACACATCAAACTTGAAAATTTGAACAACAAAACACATGTCATCGACCAATCCTGGCGGAACTGTCGATGAACATAAGTCAACAGCCAGGTACAACACCACATCAACAAAACGCCATGAAACCATAACATTACCTGAACAACCTTATCATAACCAACACTGTCGATACTGAACGACACCCATGAATACTAATAACATCACTTTAAACACTTGTGCAATTTAATCGACGGATCCTCCTGGATCATTCCTATCCATTTGAAAGCTTTTAGAACACAAAAGTTTGACTAAACATTTAGTCAATGAGGGTAAAACTCCCTGTCTTTCTACCTTGACCTGACGATGTACCAATACATTTGATCAATCACCTGCATGTGATGACCTTGATGATGCTGACCATGATAGATTTCAATTTGGTGACCTATTTCTTCCATCCACAATATGGACAACTTGCGAAAATGGGGAAACAACCTGTTATCAACATGACAATTAAATTCTTTCCACGAAGAATCATGAGTTATTGATTCAAAAACATCTTTGAAAACAATATTTGTAGAAATTTATTTAATACATCTAATGGGTATTAACAATCTACTTTATGAAATAACTGAAATATTCAAAGACTCCTTTGATTTTGACTTCATATCAATTACTTGACATGATTTCCTTTCCTGTTGACTCATTACTAAGTGAACTTGTTGCAAAAAACTCATCCAGTTGTGATGTAAAGACTGTTGCAAGTTAGTTTGATTTTGAAATTATCTAAGTAATTGTTGATTTACATGAATCACTACTTCTTCATCTATTAACTGATATCTCCACTGACTAACACTTTCACTTAATGCATTAGTTTTCAAATCATGACAAGGAAACTTTAAATTTGCTTTCGAAAATGTTTTGTCATGAAAACTTATAAACTCCCTCTCCTCTTGAAAAGAGGCTTCATTACTTTTTAAAGCATGAAATGATGATGCAATACCAAAGAAATGTAACGTTGACTTCCCCAATACTGACCTACACCCTTGAAACTGAAAAATAAACATACCATCTGAACCCAGTCTCTGATTAGACTCACATGTACCATTCCTTGAAATGCACTGCTGATGATGATAGTTTCTAGAATTCAGTTGAATGAATTAATTGAGATTCATTCTATCTTTAAGAAGATTTTCATAGGACATTAAATGTATCTCATGTTGCTTATCCTGTTTATGAATAAGATTTCTTGGAAAAGAATTAACCACCTTGACCAATTGATCTATAAACTAAATCTCGCATCCTGAATAATCATCCTTATGTTGTTCCTTAATAAATATGAGTACATATTTACTTGAACTTATAAATTGCTTAACTTGAATTGTAATAATTAAATCCAAGTGTGATTTGACTTTATGTGCCCTAACAATAAATTCAACCCCTTCTTTCTTTAGGTGATATTTATTTTATCTTCTGTAAAACACTGCATCTCTATCATAAAGATAAGGACTTCCTAAGACAACTCCACATATGTCTACTGGGACCACATCTAATTCCACTTCATCAATGTACCTAGATGTAATTTCAAATTTTTACTGACACTTCTTTGTGACATGTATCTGAGTTGATTTATTAATCCAACCTAATGGGTATGGTCTTGGATGATTCCGTGTTTCCAAGCCCAATTGATTAACTATATGTTCAGATATTAAATTTGCTTGCGATCCATTGTCAACATTGTGTCAATCTTTGTATGCTTAGAAGTTATCCTTATGTGGAAGAGTTCAACTCTTTTATCCTCATGTGGAGGATTTATGTTTGAAGAAGATACATTAGTTTTCGAACTTGAACCAGTATCAGAAGTTTTACCTGTCGTAACCATAGCGGTTATCCTCCGTTCATCACCTGAATCTGAACCTAAATCCTGCTGGACTACTGCAATGGCCTTCTTTTCATCCTTCGCCTTAAGGAACTTTTTGGGCTTATGTTCTGGATGAAGTTTCCAGGACTTCGATTCATCATGACTGATTCTCTGCCAATGAGAACAGGTAGGTCCTTCCTTCTAAGCTATCGTTGATTTCTTTCTCTTAGAAATGTTCTTCCCCTTACTGTCACTAGAATCTCTGGTTTCCATCTCTTTGGATGACTAAGATTCAACAACTTGAATGGTCTACCACCTGATTTAATATGTATGGCCTGCACACACACCTCATCAAAATCATTAGGATTAAACATCAATAAAGTATGTTGCAAATATGAATGTAAACTGTCGATGTATGTTAACAAAATTTCACGTGTATCGAATGAAATACCATGCGCCAATGCTTTCTTCTTGAACTCCTGAGTAAACTCCTAAACACTCTGCCCTTGACCTTGCCTTAGATGATTCCAATCAATAATAGCTTACTGCATGTATCCTAAAGGATAGAACTACTTCCTAAGAGCTTTCAAAAAAATAGACCATGATGAGATGACTTTTCCTTTACGCTTTACATCTATCTGAGTTTTACTTTCCCACCAAATTAAAGTTATTACCCCCATTCTAAGTGTAGCTAACTTAATTTTAGTTTTATCATTAGAAATGTTTTGAATGTGACAATACACTTCTAACTGCTTTATCCAATTATCTAACTTTTCAGGATTCATTTCTCCATCATAAATAGGTAACACAAATTTAACATCAAGTTTCAGAAGATGATGGAGGTGAAGGAGGTTTATTAGCCTTCCCTTTACCTTTGTCCTTCTTCAATGCCTTTGAATAAGAAGCTGCATCTCTCGCCTTCTTGTCTTCGTATAATTTTCCCAACATCTGCTGCATAGTTAAGAACGCCTATGAAAACTATTCTTCACGCATCTTAGTCTCAGTGTTTTCACCTACATTAGGACCTAGCATAGTCAATTTCTGAACGACTCGTTGCCTTCCAATCTTTGGATTGATCTGCTCAAGGATTCCTTCTCCTCGTTATGACTTAGACCTGGTTAACATTCAATGGCACATTCTACAAATGAAACCTGCTCTGATACCAAATTATATGATCTAAAATGACCATATACTAAAAACTGATGCAGAATTGATTAGCCATTAACGAGTTTGAATGTTAACTGAAAGCACGGAAATCGAGGTAAACTGCTTGAACGTAACACTTTACGACAGCTGATAAACCATAATTAAGATGCAAACAAAAGTGAAAACAATGAAATCACATATATACCAAACAACAAGATTGATTATGGAGTTCGTCCCTGATGGACTACATCTCTGGGTCCGCTTTCAAGATGGGCGATCGTTTTTATTAGGAATGAGAAGAAGGTGTTGATTACACAGTGATTTGGACATAATGAACTTACATAAAGGCAATTCTTACCTCTATCATCAGATAGCCGTCTGAACCATCTTTCCAATGCCACTTACAGTTTCCAATTATAACTCTGGATGCTCCCGAAACAATAAAAACAAAATCGCCTCTATCCCTCCAGAACATGCATACAAAAGCTGAAAACCACTCTTCTCTTCTCAATGAGGGAAAAACTGCCTTTATAGGCCTGAAGATGCATAAAAACCTCCTTTGGTTGACTTTGAGGTGTATGAGCTAACTTCTGGGGTTCATATGGTTCAGTGTTGGACACCTAAGGGATTAGTCATGGTCCTTGTATTAGTTTATAACCAAATTAATTACAAAAAAACCCAAATAACCAAAGTCATACCCCGAAACCGCAAACAATCAGTATTAACCGGGCGGAGGTGTAACCGCTGCATGTGAGCACTAACGGTCTAACCACTAGGTGCCACCTCTGTGGTTTCCCCTAGAAGTTCCGGTGGCAGTTGTGCTAGCATCTATCACATGGCATCTGGTTATGCTAACCATGATCTTGCGGTTATGATAACCGTTAAGAAAATCTGTTGCGGTTAATACCTGGCAGTTAATACACCCTAACGGTCATACGAACCCTGATCACATGGCACAGTCCTCCATGTAGTTTATCATCTGGTGGCCAATTTCAAAATTGCTAGCACTTACCGTAACGGTTTTATCCATGTTCACTCACATTAGCACAGTTCTGATACGGTCAAGATAGCGGTTAGGCGCTGTTATATGGTATTTGTAATGTTTTGTATGGTAAACATAGGGATTAGGTGGAGAGCTTAGGTGTAATGTATTAATACATATTTTGTAATGTATTATGGTAGCTTTAGTGCATAGGATTAGGTTTAGGGTTAAAACATAGATTTAACATAGGATTTTAAGGTTTGTAGAATTTAGGCATAGGTTTAGGGTTTGTTCATATATTAGGATTTATTTTAAAAAACCCATATGTACAATTTTGTCACAATGCGACATTCGTGAAATTCGTCACATGATGACAATAAACCCATGCCGATCATCGACAAATGACGATATCGATCCTTTGCCACGATGACAACCCACGTACATCGTTGACTCCAGCTGTCTTTGCAACGACAACTTGGACGATGAATCTATGCCACTGACGACACTGATGTCGACACATCAAACTTGTAAAGTCGAATGACGAAACATGTGTCGTCAACCAATCCTAGCAGAACTATCGATGAATATATGTCGACAGCCAGGTACAACACCACATCAACTGAATGCCATGAAACCATAACATTACATGAATAACCCAAGCATAACCAACACTGTCGATACTGAAGGACACCCATGAATACTGATGAAGACACTTTAAACACTTGTGCAATTGAATTGATAGATCCTCTTAGATCATAAAATAAGTTTACGAAATAAAAGCTAAAATATTATTAATGAGGAACATTAACTTAACAATATGCCCTCTTTTATAACTTATCCATTTTTGTATTTAATGTCTGATAGTATAAGGAGGGTTGTTGTTTACTTAATTGTTCATGCATAAAGGCATTGTAGTCATTCTCCTTTCTTTAATTTACAAGTTACGAAAGAAAAACTAAAATATTATTAATGAGGAACATTAAATTAACAATATGCCCTCTTTTATCACTTATCCACTTATGTATTTAATGTCTGACATTATAAGGAAGGTTGTTTATTTAATTGTTCATGCATACAGGTATTGTAGTCATTCTCCTTTCTTTAATTTATAAGTTACTTGCATGTTAGGCCTTACAGCAATATAAGGTCCGAATATTAGAAAACTAATTGGTTTGCTGCTTTTTGTACATATTTTTGTGATTAGAGTTAGTGTGAATTAGTTTTTGTTTTCTTTTCCTATATTTGTGAATGAGTTAAGTTACATTATTATTAGCATGGAATCAACTCTAACTCGAGAAACTTAAAATTGTTGGATAATGTCCCATTACTCCTCGACAGTTGTCGAGGAGTCTGAGGTCTGAGATGTTGACGTGATTGTAGTGCTTAAGTGACACTTTAATTCCAAAACATCAACATATTTCTAGTGACCATACTGGGGAGTGTTTAGTTTCACTCCATTTTGGTTTTGTATTGAATTCTATTTTAGCTAAGTATGGCTCTCACTAACTATCTTCTACATTGTCGTGGCATGGCAGCCACTTCCTCTACCAACTCTGAAAAGATCGTTCACCGAATTGGATTCTTTACCTCTGAGGAGGACAAGGACACATACCCTTGATCTACGCCTTCACCTCTAAATCTTACACTTTCGATCAAGACTCTTCCTCCCAAATTCAAATAGAACCTACCCCTGTTTTATGGTAATTGAAATGTTACTATAGATCATTTACTTGCATTCTCAATTCCCTACATGATCCTCAGGGTCAATGTAAACGATAGTGGTATGCCCTTGTTTTCAAACTCCCTTCAAGGACGTACTACTTCAGTGTTTTCCAATCTACCCAATGAATGCCTTTAAACCTAGGATAAACTTGCCTAATCATTTATTTTTACCTTTGGTACACCATAGAATTCATATGATCACATTAAGAACATTAAACATTTATACATGGAAAAGGGCAAAATAATTCTTTCTTTCAATCTCAGGTTTGCCAAGATTTACAACCTTATCCCTAAATATTTTCAACCAATTGACCTAGCTTCCTATTTTCATTAATATAACCTCATAACCACTCTAAAGTATTGATCATTCCTTCGTCACTTCTATTGATCTCGAAGAGAAAAAACGTAGACCTCTTTGTCCTCCCTTATCTCTGGTTCTAGAGGTTTTTGATTTAATTTTTTAGTTAGATCATTAATGATATTCTCTTGCTTAGAACTTTCGTTTAGCAAATGTGCGTTGTTGGCCCTCATACTCACTAGTTGTAGTTCGAGGTATGTACCATTTATAGAAATTGTGCTATAGGACGTGAGACTTCTTCTCCTAACCACACCCAAATATGTACCCCTTCATCAAGATATCTAGCATATGCTTCAACCATTATTGTATTCTTTGATAATTAGCTCTATTTAATACAACAATAACATAATTAAATTTCATAAAACATAAAATAACTGAATTAGATTCCAACTACAATTGTCAATATTGAACCTACATCTCTAATACCACATGTAATGTACCTCAATTTACACCCTAAGAAAATCATATTGCAATTAAATACAGAATACTTACTCTCCGTGTCATTAATATAAGGGGTATTTCTTTCTTTCAATTCTACTTATGTATATGATGTGGTCTTGAACATCCCCTCACAAGTTGCTATCTTGGTTTCCTTTACAAGCTCTACCTTTCTCCTTTTATTCTATACCCATTTCTGGAACTTATGTAGGCTAGGCATGATAGATGTGTTAACTTACACATTCTATATGACTCCTTTTGGTTACATATAATTTTTTTTTTCATGGTATACGATACACAAAATGAGTTAATAAAACTTTATCACTTGTTCTTTATACATCAATGTAATACCTAGCCACCCATCCATGATATCAAAGGGATTTGCACTTGTACGCACATAATATTTCTATGGGTAACATTGTACATCTTGTTTTATTACCTAAGTTACAATTTTATTTGCTCTATATAACCTTTGGCAAAAGGATATGAACATTCTATTATGGTCTACATGGGTGTATTCTTTTATGGTGTTTGGGCCCTAGTGCCCATATGCTCTATGGCACATGGAATTCCTACCAAGTTCCAAATAGCTACCTTCACATGTGAGCCAGGCTCTATGGCATCGATCTCTTAACGAGATATGATGGTTGTATGTAATTTCCTTGGGATTGACTATGGTAGTTTCACCCATTTGTTGATCATTTTCTCTGCTACTTCTTGTCTTTGAGGTTCTACCTCTCCAGAGAAAAGGACGGTCCAATCCTGATCCCTTCTATATTTTCTAATAGAAAAATATTTTCCTCAGTGTTTCTATATGTAGGTGTTTCCTCGACATTTGTAAGTGCAGCTGTTTCCTCTAAATTTCTACACATAGGTGTCACTTCTTTCTTGCTAAGGGATTTAAATTCTTCATAGTTGATCTTGGTAGGAATTAACTTTTGGGTACAATATCTTTTTATTCCATCCCAATATCTTTTGCATTTGTCGATTCCTATTTTTTCTACCATCTAACTAATCATTGTAGTTTTGTTTTTTAGGAAATGATAATGTGTTTACATATTGTGACAGGGCTAAAACCTTTATTGAATATTTGTTCCCTTCCATAATTCTCTATATTTGTGATTGGAATTTACTTATTTGGATCAATTGCCACGGGTACTCACTCACTCAAGTAAAAGCCCCCTTTTGCTTTTGAAATATGTTTTTTTCACCTGGTAATGTAATTATTTTAAATATAATTCTGATTTTACCTTTGCCACCAAGTCCATTGGATGGGAAAGGGTGGAATTGGAGGTGATTGTTCGATGCACTCCTTGATAGATAGAGATAATTTTTCCTTCATCCATATCGTTCATCCTTCGAACCCTTCATTTCGTTCAAGCCTATGGGGCATAAATTTATATATTTGAATAGGGACATTCATCTTTACAACATGGTTTAAATTTATATGACAACAGGTTTTATAGTCTTATCCGAGAGATGGGTTTGTATTAGCCAACCTTGAGAATATATTTTAACCCTTATTAGAGCTTCTAAAGTTTTATTTGTGTTTCTCTTCCTAGGGATTAACCCCTACCATTGTGTGAAAAAGTTATGTAAAATGTTGAATTTTTATTTTTTCCTCAGTTCTAATTCTATCATTTTTCCTAAAATTTTAATGTGGTAATGTTTTCCTTGTTATGCAGGTACTCTAGAGGGACCTCGTGGAAACCCCCTTTTTGCAAGTATAATGCATTTGCCTCCACTCTACCTTGTGATTTTTTTATTTTAATATTATATCCTCTACTACTTCATTAACAAAACTTAGATTTTCTTTCCACAGGTACATACTAAACCTAGGTCTTGATTTTGAATGTTTTGTTAAAAGCCTACTATGGCAAAATGAGACCTTGACTCCTAAAAAACTCTTTCCCTTCAGGTTGGAATCTATATGCATCCTCGCCAAATTTCCTCTTTCAATTATAGTTCATTTTACCTCCTTGATTGGTTGTTTTTGACATTTTCCTCTTAAGGAATCCAATGAAAGTTCCTAATAAGATCTTGTATTTTTCATTTGGAAATTTTCAACGGCTAAGTATGCATGACTACAGTGTTCACCTAACTACAAGTTGGCATATGCCAGTCGCTCTACTTATGCTAGACACTATAGCTTAATTTATTTGATAATAAAATTTTCATTATTCTTAGACTTATAAGCGTGTATATGTTTTTTATTCTTGTGACCTATGGTTTAATAAATACCATTTTGTCTAACCGAATGACCAAGATAATACTATTTTCAAAAGTGGATATATATATCTATATATATATATATATATATATATATATATATATATATGAATTCTCTCTTACTTTACTACATATTAACTAGTATTTTACTCTCTATTTGATTATAATTCCATATGTAGTTTGTGGATGCAAGGGTCTCGTGTATTGATGATATAGTAAAAATTTATTTCTCACTAGAAATTAACAACGTAGCACAATTAACTTGTGAAACTTAAGCCATCCTTGGGGTTATTGCTTGAGTTACATTCTCAACACATAGTTTATTTCCGAAGCCTTTTACATTGAAAGAATTGTTCCTTCGATTGAAATTTTATTTAATAAAAGTAACACGAGGATTAACCTTCGAATTAATTTGTAGAGACTATCCTTAGTCCCTACAGATTTTTTCAAACAAATTATTGGTAATATTACTCACATTTATAGGAATTGTTTTCGTTGTGGTTTAATGCCTTTAATATAACCAATTTCCACTACGGTTACTTAGTACTCCTAATTTTTATTTGACCTTCAGGCTATACTTTGGTTAAAATATTCTACCTCATAGGCATACTACTGTAATATTCAGATGATGTCTGTCTTGCTAGCTTATATGGTTTACAAGGATAGAGCATTGAACCATGATACCAATTTTTCTAATTAACATAACACTAGATATAACAATGGATTTAGAAAATCCTATCTCTTAATACAGATCAAACTTATCTCTTTAAAATTTTGAATATATCTCTATTCTATTCCATGTTTTTTACTCAATAATATTGAATACTTGTTTGACTATAATTATAATAAGTATGCTCTAGTACTTAATGTGAGTAATTATAATAAGTACATTCTAGTACTAGGGATGTAATAGTGGCATGGAGCAGCAACGAAGGAGAGTGAAGCTGGATACTGAGGCTAGAATAGTGGTGTCTAAGTGAAGCTGGCAACAAAGGGATTGGACAGAACTATCTGCAAGACCGTTCATATGTCTGCAAGCATTGGTCAAGGACCATTAGCCAGATGTCTTTCTCTATTTCATAAAGGATTTGAGTGTAATAATATTTTTGGTGTTTTTTTTCACGGGTTTGTCTCCAATTTTCCACTCTGCATCCCTTTTGTTGGATTTTAAGTTTTATTTCCTTAGTGCAGAACCTTGTTGGGTATTACGTGTTGATTTTGGGGTTTTTGTTCTATATTTGACTGGATACTTGGTGTGAGACAATACCCTGGTTGTTCTAGTTGGAGATGGATTTTTTTCTCTTAGATAGCTCTGTCCTTCATAGCAAATGTGTCCATACCCACTGATTTAGGTGCTTCACATCACCCTACTATTTCTCTATGCTTTCTTCATATTATTCCTCACATGGGTGGAAGACTCTAGCCTCCCGTGTTAGAAACAAATGCCTCTCAATAAAGAGACTCTATGTGAGGATCTATTTGAGACTACCCATAGGTCTAAGGGATAATTAGAACAGAAGGATCTCAAAGTATTGTGGAACAAGTGGTTAAACTCATTTATTATTTCTCAACCTTTCAAGGACATTGGATGCAGATGTTTTTTTAGATGGTGGAGGGTCTTTGGCTATTGGTGTTTTTGTTGTTGTGATCTCTGAGTGAAACTACTTGGTTGAGGGACTTCACTGGGTTTTTCCTGGACGTTGGGATGAGGGTCTCAGGGTGGTGGAGTTTTCTCGGGGACATTTTTCCGGCATTCGCCTACTACTTTCTGGTTAATTTTATTACATTTATGGTGGTTAGTGCTTGGGGTTTTGGTACTATATCTCGGGTGTTGCCTTTTGGTGATGACTATTTACTGCTATAACATTCTCACTCCTCGCTTGTTTCTCGGTCGCCGGACTCTAGAGGGGATTTTCCCTCTATTTCAGTTTCAGGGTCTCAGGTATTTCTAAATATTCTCGAGATTATCAGACATCTTGATTTACATCGATCCATCCTAGGGATTTTTATTCTCTTGGATTTCCCTCCGTGGGTCTTAGTCAACTCTAGGATCACCTGTATCATGCATATAGATTTGTTATGCTAACATCCATGATGTACTCTTTCTGCATCCTGATTTACATTTATTTCCCTTTTGGTTGCCCATTGAGGTTTGGTGTGATTGAAATTCATCCATTTATGGACCTTCTTGTCATGTGAGTAGACTCATGCTGAGGTGGCACCAATTACATTGTTGGATGCCATTGGATATTATAATGGTCAACTATGCAGACGTTATTGCTCAAGGTGACGGGGATGGATGAGATCATTGGCATTCTTGACGCTAATGTCTTAGTACAGGAAGCCTTGTCAAGGCAATGTTGGAGGCGGAAAGAATTCACGAGCAGGAAAATCACGAGCAAGTGACACAGTCACATACTATACATGAGGGGCACGTGTCACCTTCTATCTGAAATACACCGACCTCTCCTCTACTTGGGCGTGGCACACTGTTCTGAGGTGTCAATACTAAAAATTCAAGGCATAGAGGTGGAAGACACCAAAATGTCAAATGTCAAATGCATTCTTGTGGATGTGAATTACTTTAGGGGCCTGCAGGGTTGCATTGGGCTTGAATGGGACTCACTTCGTACCGGATAGCGGATTGATTATTGGGGGGTTCCCCTCCACTACATACTATGCCATCATATGGGCCACCTATTGGAGATATGCCCACGACACTTCTTGGGTGGATACTAACCTCGACATCATGAAGATCAAGGGCGACCAAGACAGATCTTATTTTATTCTCACACTATTACTTGGTTGGATAGAGGTAACCCTTCATCCTCTGTGATCATATTTCTAATGATGTTTTAAATTTTTATATCCCTACCATTACTAAACCCTTGGTTCAGAGCATCTCATGTGATTCAGACCCAAGGGGGCAAAACCATATACAAGCTTGCCCCCATCTTATTGTCTCTTTTCCCCCTAAACCCTTGCATAATCCGGCTTATGTGTTGAACCCCACTATATTTAACTCTAAAAAAGTCCCTTCCAACCCTATCCGCTCCTCATCATCTCCACCCGTTTCCCCACAACCCTTGCCTCTTTCCCTTCCTTCCTCGTCTCCACAAAATTTTGTGATAGTGACCTAGGTTTGTTGATGCTCAACCCATTGATAGACATCTCTAAACTTATTATCCATAATGCCAAACCTCAGACTGCCTCTCCATTCATGAGCCCATATTTGGCCAGAAACATCACCACTCGATGCCATGGGGGGAAGGGTAGTAGAAATTTCCGTGGAAGATCATCAGGGAAGCACTTAAATCATGATTTTGATGTCTTGTTTGACATTCTGGTATTGGATATCTCTTCATCTAGAGCATTTAGAGAACATAAGCCTCCTATGACTAAAAAAATGACCTCCATTATCTAAATGAATCTTCATGGACTAGGGGACACTGCCAAAATGTTGTCCCTATGACATCTCATATAAATTATTCACCCTTACATACTACTTATCCAAGAGACCATGGTTGACGTTGATCGATCCCTCACATATTTTCACTCTGTCTACCCACACTAGTGCATGGTGGCCACTAACTCCATGTGCCTATCAAGGGAATCTACTGCTCTATGGGACCCATACTAGGCCAAATTGAAAGCCCATCATATTTTTGTATGGATATTACTCTATGGTCACCTTTGTGGCATGACTGAGAAGATTCATATCTGGAATTTATATTCTCATTATGATGCAGACTCTACTTGTGGAATCGGGTGGAGACTTAGGACATACTTAAGATTGGCTCTATGATTATTGCAGGTGATTATAATGTTTTTCTATCCCATGATGAATGTTGGGGGGGGGAATTGTTGTCCCAACCCTCTATTTGAGCACCTATGCACACTATTTGATGACAATCACCTTGTGGACATACAACCTACACCCATTGTGCCTACGTGTCATATTGGTAGATGTGGTGAGGCATATATTAGAAAGAGATTGGATCTATTCATGGTTCAAAAAAAATTATTTGAGGTTAAGGGGAACATATGCTCTAGGGTGGAGCAGGTATATATATCGGACCACTAAACTATTGTACTCCAATGGAGAATTGTTTAGTGAGAAAGGGTATTCATTTCAAGTTCAATCAAACATGGCTGGAAGATAGTGACTTTAATGAAATGGTTAAGACAATCTTGAAATCATTCCCAATGTTAGGGTCCCACCCTAACCCCCTTATTTATGTAATGGGATCACGTCATAGTCAAGAGTCAATAAAGTCCATATTAATAATTGTAAGTGGTTAATCCGCAATTAATGACGGAACCACAGTTAGTTGCAAATGGGTCGTAGTATTAGATAGATGGTATTAATAAAACCCACGGTATTGGCCTGTGGTATTGCATGTATGAGTCATATATAAAGGATAGAGACTCCCTGCGAGGAGCATCGTGTCTTATTTTGTAGTCGAGCTCTGCTCTATTGGAAGTTGCCCCTTCGAAGAGGCAAGTGAACATTACTCTCTAAATAATAAAATCATTACTATTCTATGTTCTGGGTATCTTTTCTTCGCATATTCTGTATTTGGGTATCATTTTGCAGGTTAAGAGCATAACAAGTGGTATCAGAGCACTTTCCAGGGCTGGTGGGATCTCCATTTCTTAGCAAAAACGTTTTTGGCTAGAGACGTGTTCCAGCGTCTTTAAACCACGGGATCTGTCGTTGAGCGCATAAACCTGTGGATTTGGGGAGGCATGCATGCAGGAAATACAAAAGGTGGTCACGTCTGCTGGACTCCCTTGTAATCCCTGTGGGTACCCCTTCGAGTAGTAGAGCATTAGACAGAACCGCGCACGGATTGTCTTCCACGTACCCTCTGGGTATATCGTAAGCCCCCTAGGCTCACTTGAAACCTTGCCATAGATAAACCGTCAGTCGTCTTGAGGGTACAGTACACCGAGAACAACACTCGGGGAGATCACTCGCTCGTACGATAGGGTAGTCGGGTTGTAAGGCTAAGGGTACGGTTGATCCTCCTTAGTTAGAGCCCTAAAACATTGGGCCAAGTACTACTGCCAGACCCTTATGTATATTGTGATCTGTAGCACATGACACTCCTCAAGACCATAGTTCCCTTTTCTATCAGGGGATCACACAACATCTCTTCTAGATCCGCTTGTGCAAAGGGGTGCAGCAGCAGCAGACATCAGTCCCGCAGTCTCGAGTCGGAGATCAGCCATTCCGATCTATTAGATCCATCAGATCCGTAGAAGCAGTTTGTTCCGCCATCAGATCCGCCATTCAGGTCTCTCAGATCCACCAGATCGGAGTCGTGTGAAGGGTTCCTATATCGGGGTATAATTTTCGCAGGACTTTTGGCCACATTGACATTTTGAGGATTTGGCCACTTTAGTATTGATAAGGAAGGAGTAAAACTCCATTAGGATTTTTCAAAAAAAAAAAAAAAAAAAAAATATGAGATCTTTCGGGGTGCTTATTGGTGATCTAGCCCATCAGAATCAGGACGACGAGCTGAGCACGGTGGTACCATTCACTTCTTAGTGAAAAAAATTTTAGGCGGTCCCAATTTTAAAAAAAATCTGGTTGGTGTATGGTAGAAACTAGAGCTCAAGCAATGGCCAATGAAAGGATGGACAAACTTGAAGAATCAATGCACAACCTCCACCTTCAGCTGACCGGACTATGTAGCATGGTCGAGAAAATAGTCCTGAAGGGCAAGGAGCAAGCCCACGAGGAGGAGTATAATGGCACTGAACACAATGAGGGTGAGTCTAGCCACTCTCCTCACATCTGGCACACCCACCCACCACCCAGTTAGCGACCTCCCAAGTTGGATATGCATAAATTTGACGGTTCTCACCCATCGGCTTGGATAGCAAAAATGGAGCAGTATTTCAAACTGAATCACATCTTCGATGATGCGATTCAGCTTATGTTGGGGAGCATGTACTTGGACAATGAAAGGTGGCAATGGTGGGAATGGCATCAGCGTTGCACTAGACCTTTTAAGACTTGGACCAAATTCACCAAAGTTCTTCAAGACCGCTTTGACCAGGAATCATCTTTTTTGGGTCATCTTACTAAGCTCCGACAGACTGGTACAGTGGATGAATATATTACAGCTTTTGAAGCCTTAGCATTCCACACTTGGGGTTTGTCAGATGTGTTCTACACGAAATGTTTTATTAGCGGTCTGAAAGAAGCTATCAAATCCCAAGTCCTACTGCACCACCCTCCCACATGGACGGAGGCTTGCAAGGTAGCTCGTAACGTGGAACGTGCATTAGCAGCCCAATACAGTCGCCCAAATTTCTCCGCTAAAGGTCGCCCCCCACAGGCTCACAACACGACTCAAACACTTAAGGTCAAAAAGGTGTCACCCACGTAAATGGCCGAAAGAAGAAAGCAAGGCCTATGTTACTACTATGATGAAAAATACTCCCCAGGTCATAAATGCAAGGAGCCCAAATTTTTTCAAATTGATGCCACTCACTACAGCTCAACAGAGGAAGATCCACCACTGGAGGAACATGAGCCGCTAGAAGAAGACAACCAAAAGGACAATGTCTCTGACGAACCAGTTATTTCGTTGCATGCTTTGGCAGGGATTTCTTCCCCTCAAACTCTCAAAATCAGAGGTTTTATTAAACATCGCCCAGTAGTAGTCTTGATTGATAGTGGAAGTACACAATTTCATCCATCAAAAAGTCGCAGAAGCAGTGCATTGTTTTGTACGAGCAATTTCTAACTTCCAAGTTCAAATTGTGGATGGAGGCACAATGAAATTTGAAGGCCATTGTGAAAATGTCAAACTTCAAATGGCAGATTATCAGTTGAAAACCCACATGTTTTCCATACACATGGGGGGTTGCGACATTGTCCTCGGCGCTGAATGGCTCCACACTCTTGGGCCAATCACAATGGATTTCCAGGAGTTATATATGAGCTTTAAGCAGAACAACTACACACATACCCTCTGTGGACTCCAGGCGGGAGCCCCCTCTATTATCAGCTCGCATAGGATGGAAAAATTGTTGAAAAAGGGCAATCATGGAGTTGTAGCTAAATTTAATGCCATCCAGGTAGTCAAAACAAAGCCTCTGCCAATTCATCTTGAGATGCAACAGATTTTAAATAATCATCTGACGGTCTTTGACAAGCCTCATGAGCTTCCACCCTCGCGAGGGGAACATGATCATAGCACCACTTTGGTTCCAGGGGCCCAACCCCCAAATGTGCGCCCATACAGATATTCATTCACCCAAAAGAATGAAATAGAAAAAATCATCAAGGAACTTTTGGAAGCAGGTGTCATTCGTCCCAGCATTAGTCCTTATTCATCCCCAGTGGTCATGGTGCTCAAGAAAGATGGGGAGTGGCGGATGTGTCCTGACTTCAGGGCCCTCAATAAGTTGACAGTCAAAGATAAATTTCCCATCTCGGTGGTTGAAGATTTGCTGGATGAACTCAATGGGGCTCAATTCTTCACTAAGCTGGATCTTCGCTTAGGCTACCACCAAATTCGCATGAAAGAAGTCGACATCCCCAAGACTACTTTCAGAACTCATGAAGGCCATTATGAATTCCTGATCATGCCATTTGGTCTTTGTACTGCCCCCTCTACTTTTAAGAGCCTTATGAACCACATTCTCCAACCATATCTCAGGAAATTTGTCCTTGTCTTCTTCGATGACATCCTCATCTATAGTTGCACTTGGGCCGCACATCTTCAGCATGTAGATCTACTCTTGCAACTGCTCCGCAAGAATAAATTATTTGTCAAGATGTCCAACTGTTCGTTTGGCATGGCAGAAATAGAGTATTTGGGCCACATTATGGGGCGTGAAGGTGTCAAGGTGGACCCCAAAAAGATCCAGGCAATGCAGGAATGGCCTCAACCTAAGACCTTGAAGAGCTTGAGAGGATTTTTGGGTCTCACAGGCTATTATCGTAAATTTGTCCGTAACTATGGTCGCATAGCGAAGCCCCTCACCCAACTCCTAAAGAAAAATTCATTCTTCTGGAATGAGGAAGCACAACAGGCCTTTACAGCTCTAAAAAATGCCATGTGTTCCACTCCAGTCTTAGCACTACTTGACTTCACCAAATCCTTTTTCATTGAATGTGATGCTTCGGGTACAGGTATTGGGGCGGTCTTAATGCAGGAAGGGCGACCGTTAGCCTTCACAAGCAAACAACTCAGTGGGAGGAATATGGGCCAATCTACCTACGAGAAGGAAATGATGGCCATCTTACATGTAGTTGAGACCTAGCGACCTTACTTATTGGGGCGACGTTTCCAAATCTGCACAGATCATCACAGTCTTAAATATTTTTTGGAGCAACGCCTATCCTCCCCACAACAAAATAAATGGCTAGCAAAAATGCTGGGATATGATTATGAGATCATTTACAAGAAAGGGAAAGACAATAGTGTAGAAGATGCATTATCTCGCCAATTTGAGGAGGAAAGTACTCTGCTAGCAATTTCCCTCCCCATTCCAGAATGGATTGAAGAGGCTCGCAGGGAATGGTTTTCACACCCCGGGCTCTCCCAACTCATTTCTCAATTGCAGGTAGATCCAAATTCCACCAAGGGCTACTTGTGGCAGGATGATATTCTTTGCTACAAGGACAGAGTCATAATATCATCAACATCCACCCTCAAAAATCACATTTTGGCAGAATTGCACTCATCTCCCATTGCAGGACATTTGGGCTTTCAGAAGACGTATGCTCGCACCAGAAGACCATTTTTTGGGACAGGCATGAAAAAGGACATCCTTACTTTTGTAGCAAAATGTGATGTCTGTCAACGCCACAAAGGGGAAACCGCCAACACACCAGGCACATTACAACCATTGCACATTCTGGCATCAATTTGGATGGAGGTTTCTATGGATTTCATTACAGGTCTTCCAAAGTCAGGGAACAAGTCAGTCATCATGGTGGTTGTGGACCGACTATCAAAGTATGCTCATTTCTGCACCCTACCCCACCCGTTTACACCAAATTTGGTTGCTCAATCTTTCACGGATCAGATCTTCAAATTGCATGGCATGCCCACTTCTATTGTGTCCAACCGCGACTCAATCTTCTTCAGTAATTTTTGGCAAGAACTCTTCAGAATACAAGGCACTCAACTCAAACTCAGTACTTCCTATCATCCACAAACAGATGGTCAAACCGAAGCTGTCAACAAATGTCTAGAAACCTACCTTAGGTGTTTCACTTCAGAAAAGCAACACCTTTGGGTACAGTGGTTGCCTCTGGCTGAATGATGGTATAACACCAGTTATCATGCCACCAACAAAATGACTCCCTATGAAGCAGTATATGGTCAACTCCCGCCTTCACCTACTTCGCATCTCAAGGGATGCTCAAAAGTACAAGCAGTGGATCAACTCTTACAACACCGCGCAACCATGCTCGCCCATCTTCGAGAGAATCTTCATCAAGCTCATAACTGCATGAAGCAACAGGTAGACCAGCATCACTCAGAGCGCTAATTTCAAGAAGGGGATCAGGTCTTTTTACAACTACAACCATATAAGCAAACATCAGTCAAGGACAAGGGGTGTCAGAAACTCTCTCCCAAATTCTACGGACCATATCAAGTACTTCAGCGCATTGGAGAAGTGGCCTACAAGTTGGCCTTGCCACCTACTGCAAAAATCCATCCAGTTTTCGATGTCTCATGCCTCAAGAAAGTGATTGGGAATAATTGTAGAATTCAGACCAGTCTACCTGAATTGGACAAAGAAGGGTCCATCTGGCTTCAACCCGAACAGGTCCTAGACACACGAGACAAGCAACTGCGCGGCCGCATGATTAAGGAAGTCCTCGTCAAATGGAAAGACACCTCTCCGGAAGATGCAACTTGGGAACCAGCCACTATTCTTCAGCAGTTTCCGCAGCTTCAGCCTTGAGGACAAGGCTCGTATTAAGGGGGAGGGCATGTTAGGGTCCCACCCTAACCCCCTTATTTATGTAATGGGATCACGTCATAGTCAAGATTCAATAAAGCCCATATTAATAATTGTAAGTGGTTAATCCATAATTAATGACGGAACCACAACTAGTTGCAAATGGGCTGTAGTATTAGATAGATGGTATTAATAAAACCCACGGTTTTGGCCCGTGGTGTTGCATGTATGAGTCATATATAAAGGATAGAGACTCCCTGCGAGGAGCATCGTGTCTTATTTTGTAGTCGAGCTCTGCTCTATTAGAGGTTGCCCCCTCGAAGAGGCAAGTGAACATTACTCTCTGAATAATAAAATCATTGCTATTCTATGTTCTGGGTATCTTTTCTTCACATATTCTATATTTGGGTATAATTTTGCAGGTTAAGAGCATAACACCCAAACCATTCAACCACCAATGATATGAGTCATATTAGTGTGAAATTAAAGAACTTAAAGAGCCAGGTCAGGGTATGGGAGCATAGAAAAAAGGTGGAGCCATACCGAGACTTGAAGATGGTGATGGAATAAACCTGGGAGATTGGAGAAAGCATCGACATAACACCCCCCCACTGTATGCACAATTAAAAGGATGAAACATCTGGAGGGAAGGACAAAAAATATCTTATTAATGCAGGAGAAAACATGGAGACTTAATATTTTTCCATCATTATGCATGTCATAGGCAAAACATCAATGCAATATGGCGTATTAGAGGAGCTGATGGAAATTACAAGATAACTTATGTGGATATATGGAGGGAGGTTGTATGTTATTTTAGAAGAATATTCTTTGATAGAAGGGGCAACCATATTGAATATCAACTCTGGGTAGTCGAGGGATACTCGAGAATGTTTGCTAGAGAGGAAAATGAATTACTCTATAAGCAGGTTACCATGGATGAGCTACTCTCTTTATTGAAATCCTTCACCAAGGACAAATGCCTTGGCCCAGACAAGGTGGATGGTTGTTTTGTTCTTACATTTCTTTGAATTTATGGAACAATAAATCTTAGATATGGTTGAAGAATCTCAGTGCATGAGATATATTTCTAGAGCTATAAAATCAACCTTTATTGCTCGCATACTGAAGGTATCATCACCTGACACTTTCTCTAAGTTCAGGCTGATTTCCTTATGAAATATCATTTACAAATTCATATCAAAGATCATAGTTGGGAGAATAAAGGATATATTATCAATCCATATCTCTAGAGAACAATTTTATTTTCTACATGACAGGTCAATTCATGATGCTATTACTATTTCTCAAGAATGCATTCACACTATAAACACTGAAAGATTAGAAGAAGTTGTCATTAATATTGATTTAAGGAGGGCATATGACTATGTGGATTGGGCTATTCTTTGGATTATCCTCCTGAAGATTGGATTGGATATATACAACCTGGAATGGATCATGACATGCGTTATATATGTAGGGCATGTTGTCCTGATAAATGGGTCCCCAATTGATTTATTCAGTGCAGGAAGAGGATTAAGACAAGGATGCTCATTATCATCACTTCTTTTCATCCTAATTATGGATGGTATTAGCAGGAATATTATCTAGGCAAAGAAATTGGGGAATTTTAGGGGAGTGCAGATGACTCTTGAGGTTAGTATCACTCACCTTTTCTTTGTTGATGATATACTTACATTTGGAATTATCTCCAAGACATAATGGGAGGCCCTCCACAATATATTCATCTAATTCGGTGAGGCTTTTGGGCTCAATATGAATGGTATGAAATTTTTCCTTATTTATTCAACTAGTGACATGGGCAAGATACAACACATTGTGGGCATTTTCGGGGTGGGCACAAGGCGATTACAAGAGGGATTATCCTATTTAGGCTTCACATTGAAACCTTCCAGGTATCAACTAGAGGATTGGGCATGGTTGACAAAGAAATTTGACAGGAAGCTCAAAGCGTGGACCTATCGTTGACTTACTTTGGGTGGGCGATACATCCTTATCCAATCTATCCTATAGCAACTTGCCACATATTGGATGCATTTTTTTTATTATTCTGGCTCATACCTTGTCTAAGATTAGATCAATTATGGCTCGTTTCTTATGGTCTCATGTAGGGAGAGAAAATAAATTCCTTTGATCGTGTGGGATACCATTGCAAATCCAAAAGAGATCAAAGACTAGGGGATATTACACACTGCAAATTTTGGCAAATCTCTACTTATTAAATGACTTTGGCATGCATTATTTGGACATGGTATCTAGGCACATATTATCTCAACAAAATACCATTTACAAAAACCAATTTATCAATGGATTAAGTTACAGGAAATAGGCATTAAAAGGGGCTCATACATATGGAGAGGCTTCCAAAAAGTAAAGGAATGGTTCATGAATAGAATCTAGTGGTCTTTTGGAAATGGTCAAGCACTCACAATTGGGAATGAGTTGATTGCAGGCATACCGGATTCAATTGCATTAACAATAGAAACAATTGGGGCTTTACACTCGAGAGGAAATCTAATGATATATCAAGCCATTGAGGGGTGGAATTGCGTTCATCCTATCTAGAGATCTGCATCCCAGATTGAATTGAAGGGACCACATTCACATAAATGGTATTTGTACAATAATGCACTCAAATGAGCAAGACTTTGTTGGAATGAGAGAGGATACTACCCGACGTGGAATGGACCACTTAAGAAGGGATATTTTTTGGTTCCTGAAAATCATTTTCAAATTATGAATGATGCACAAGAATCCACATTGGTGATTTGGTCCATGGCATTGTGGAAATTGAAGACCCCACAAAACATTACACAATTATTCTATTTAGCATGAAATAATAGTATTATGACTTGGGACAATATAAGTAGGAGAGGCTTGTAGGGTTTAGGGAGGTGTTATCTCTATGGTGAGGAGAAGGAAAAAACTTCACATCTCTTAGGTTTGCATCTAGTAAATGGGATGCCATATTTTCTCTTTAAAATTCGTATCAAACATTTCACCACTTTGGAACAGTGCCTTTAATGACGAATGGGTAGGAGGGGCATACACTGTTATATCCCCTTATTTTTAATTTTGGAAATACGTAAGGCCAAGAACCATCTTATTTTCAGAGGGAAACATCTTAAAGCTCCCATCATTTTCTCCAATATCATTGCCTGGATAGAGTGGATTGACCCTAGAGAGAAGTGTTAACACCCAGGTTGTTCCCTATGACTCCCAAGGGAATACGGCCGGGGTAACCACTAACCAATCTTTGGGTTACAGTTCCTAGCCCAACTGTAACCAGAGAGGGCTCTCTCTTTATGATTTATCTCTGTTATGATTTTGTTTTAGGCTAGCTATGATGCTTAGGTTTTGTTTATGTTTTGGTTGAAGGATTCCTTTCAGGTCTTATGATGTAGTATTTTGATGGTGAGATGCCATTGGGCAATGGAGTCTGGATGCTGTGAAATGATCCTATACGTTGGGTGGTGCTCTAACTGCAAGGCCTATTGTGTATTTATCAGACAATTTTAAACTTGAGTGGTGATGCATGTCAACCAACAGAAATCTATTTAGAATTTTCTGTTAAGTTGGTGAAGTGAAAGAGGACGCACTGCACAGGAGCAAAGTTTGAATTCCTGTGACAGGGGCCAATGTGAAAGATGTATTATGAAAGTGAAGCAATTAAGAATCACACTTTATATAGATTACAACTGAAGAAAACATTTATAAACAACGCAGACTGAACTCAGGGTACTCAGTGAGTAAATCCTGGGAGTTATTCTTTTTCTTTGTTGCTTAATATTAGAAATCAGATAATGTATATGGATTTATAACAAAACAAGCAAATAACGGAGAGAGTTACAGAGACTTATTGCATGGTGAGATAGGCAGGGATCCAGCAGTCATCAACAGGCACAGAACACTTTCCACACATCAGACATCCAAGAAATTCCATTGCTTCCTTTATTAACTTCAGAAAAATGATTACAGCATAAGAAACTCTTCAGGCGAAATCAACAACAACCCTTGCTATCTCATGCGAAGGGGATTTTATAGAAATGTGTATACAAAATATCTCAGGCATTGAGTCATTTGAGAGAGAAATATATCTTCAGTAACGTTCAGAAAGTAGGCAAGAAGTTATTACAACTTTGAATGCAGCGTAAATGCTCTTTATGTCTGTCAGAGGATTGTTTTGACTTTTGAGAATCACTGAGTCGGTTGCATCACTCTGTTTTAATTCTGGAAATATGCATTTACTTTTGTCTACGCAATGCTTTCTCAGGTTTGCCAGCTGTGGTCTTCTAACACTGCTTTGTTGGCTGCTACTTCCGCTGAGTTGGCTCAGCTCTGATTTATGATGCCTGCTGACTTTGTTGACTGTTCTTTTCATCATAATTTGTAAAAAACAGAAGTTGGTGAATGACTTACTGTTTACAAAATTCTCTGGATTGCATCTGTCCACCATTCCTGTGTAGGGAGCTGATGCCTGAGGATGGCCTCCATTGTCTCTTCTGCTTCTGTATATTTGAAAAAATTTGGGGCCACATCAAACAAGTGATTAATTTCATTCATTATATAAAATAGATTTTCTATCTTACTATAGAAAATCTGCCCTGTAATAGGCCCTGTGTCTTCTGAAGTGCTGGCCTTCTCATTGATCTGTGCTGAAGCAAAAACATTTACCCTTTTAGCATATTGTTCATGGGTGAACAATTTCCCTCCGCTATTCAGCAAGCTAGGGAGTCCTCTATTCTGCAATACTTGGAATCTCTCCATGAACCTGTTTACCTCTGTCTGCATATCCTGGGTTCTTCTGTCCAACGTATGCACCAGATTTCTAAGAGTAAGAACCCTCTTGATCATTTGAATAGTCTCAGTTCTATTTGTAATTCCCATGGTGGCCAACTGAGAACTTGTTTTGTGGTTGAGCACATTGATCATTCTTGTAGCAATTTCAGGCATATTTTCCAATAACGCTCTTGATGCTCGGACTTCCTTCTGTGCTTTTGGGATGAGCTCTAGTTGTTCATGGATAGTCTCAATATATGACCATTGGTTGGTGATGGATTGGCCAATATTAGACCATAACATTGCTCTGATCCCAGATATGATTTTGTCTAACTTGAGCTCATTCTCAAGTTCTTTGATCCTATCTTTAAGGGCCTTAATTTCCTTGGCCTTTTCTCCCACCTCTCTTTTTGTCTTATCATGCCTTTCATTGACCTTGGCCAGCTTATCTCTGGTTTCATGCAGCTCTGTCATCTGAGCTTCCAAGACTTGTATTTCATTCTTTAATTTCTGCATGTCTAGAGTGTGTGCCTGTTCGGTGCTTGTAGGTGCTGCTGATGTGGCTGTTTGTTCTGGTTGTTGAGGTGGGGGCACTGTAGTAGGAGCAGCATCCTCAAGATTGATGACTTGAGGAGGAGGCTGAGAAGTCTGACCCTCTTGTGCTTGCTTTAGTGCTGCTTGTAAGGCCGCTTGAGTAGCCTCAGATTCTCCTAATTTCTCTTGTGTTTGCTGGAGCTGCTTCTATATGGCTATCAGCAGATCTGTGGCATCCTTCTCTATCCTTTGTTGAGCTACCTCATCTGTCTGGGGGTGAATGGTAGCTGGGAGCTTGGCTTTTTTCCTTAATGCAGCCATGTCAGCATCCCTTAGTTTCAGAATTTCCTGTATCCCCTTGATGTCATTTGGGTTATGCCCAATTTCCACGATGATCTCCTCCAGGTATCTTATCCTGTTGTCTTTTGCTTGAGATGAAGCCTTCTCCAATTCTAGTTGAGAGGCTGTAGCATTGAGGCTGCTTGTTAATTTGTAATTATCCAATGTTTTATCTGCCAAGGCTGCATACACCATTTCACCAGTTTGCTTGTGCAGCTCTATTTTATCCATTGGGTGGATATCCTTGGCCAGGACCTATAGATTAGTCCTGAGATAATCTGCAGTAGTTTGTGGTTGGAGCACTGTGGGTATGAAGTGACTCATTGTCAACTTGCCTTCGTCCACATCAAAAGCAGACATCAATCTTTGTTGGTTGGAGGGAGCCAATTTCAACAAATGATTATACAACTTGACCTTCATAGGCTCACTCCTTCTTTTAATGTCTATGAATTGCTGTTTGATGCCTACCTCTCCTTCCCTCTGCTGGCTGGAAGAAGTGACCTCCCCTCCTATGATTCTGTCTTGTTCTTGGTGGAAGGAACTGACCGAGGCTTCCCTGCTGGGTGGGCCCATACCCATTACTTGTCTGATTGCAGCATCATCCTCTGAGCAGTCATTTAATCTCTGTCTCTTCTCCCCGATGGATGAAGTCATGGGTGTTTCTCTGTCTCCTTTCCTACTGAGGTCCTCCTTCTGTGGAGTTTGAAGGACCGAAGCATCAGTGATGTTTTCAGGCCTCGAGTGTTCTACATTTTGGGCCTACTGCTCGGTGGTAGGTGGGGTATCTACCACTCTTTCTTGCTGTAAAGGCTGCTGCGTTTCAGGTTGCCCTCCTCCTTGCTGCTGTTGCTGTTTTTGTTGTTGCTGCTGCTGCTCCTGCTCTGTCTCCATCTCCTTTTCTTTTCCCTTCTCTGATATCTTTCCAGCAACTCTTGTAGTTTGCTGTGGGGCGGTTGAAGAGGACGCTGCTGCTCCAATTTGTATGCTTGGCAGTGAACTGACCTGTGAATAAAACTCAAGGTCAGCCATCTTCTTTAGGTTTCTTAGAGCTCTTTGATTAAGCTCTTCTTGAGTAACAGCTTCTTCCAAAGTGCCTCTCCTCCATTTGCTTTGATTGGCATGTTTTTCTATGTGAGGAAGGCTGCAATGATCATAGGCAAACAATTTGTATTTAAGCCTCCTCATGGTTATGAAGTTGTTAGGGTCATAAGGTTTCCATAGGAAGCTGTATTTGAGACCCAAGCCCCCAAGTATTCTATCTGCTTCCTTCCACCCTTCATCCCTTTCATTATAGAGGAAATGGCCAAGTTGACTTTTGACCTTTAGCTGTGCCTTTTTACCTTTGCCTGAGAAGTGGAACATATCAACAAAGCCAAACTGCCTGAAGTATTCTAAGGCAAATAGCCTCATAGGCACAAATCTGGGTAGTCTAAATGGGGACAGCTCACACCCATATATTCTAATGACGGTGTGGTGTTGGTAGAAGTACCAATCCCCAATACTGTATGCCTTTGATAACTGCAGGAGTCTTTGCATCTCATCTGTCAATCTGGGAGGAGGTGAGCCCAAAAATAGAGTCATGGCTGGATGAATGAAGTGATCAATGAACTCACAGTAAGTATATGGTGAATAACTATGGAGATGGAACACAGAGGTCCAGTACACCACAGATTTCAGATTTCCCTGTGCATCTTCTCTCTTCATTGGGAAGGAGAACTTCTCATGCTGGAAGTATAGGAGCAAGTGATATATGTAGGAAGTGTATTTAAACACCCTATCTCTTGACAGGTTCATCAACTGATCATGCATCTTGTCCGAGATGTATGTGGCATAGTCATAGCAGACTGGTTTTCTCCCTGGAGAAAACATAAGCATTATGTGCATAACTGTCTCATCCACATATTCCACT
Source organism: Pinus tabuliformis (assembly GCA_031772625.1). Classification (NCBI taxonomy): domain Eukaryota; kingdom Viridiplantae; phylum Streptophyta; class Pinopsida; order Pinales; family Pinaceae; genus Pinus; species Pinus tabuliformis. The sequence goes on along the minus strand of CM062809.1, from coordinate 1,046,788,167 downwards.
GAATCATATCCCAGGATGGGACTGATCATGTCAACAAGGTCTAGGCCCAGTTGGTTGAGGTAGACACAGTTGATGGGAGGAGTTTGTAGAGTGTCAGCTTTGATGAACAGCTGGTTGATCTTTGTAATCTGGGCCTCTATCATTCTGGCTCCCTCCATTATCAAATCAGCTAAGGATAGAGGGACCATCCTCTTATCTGTTTTAAACTGCAGCATTTCCCTGATGATTTTGGGGGTAATGAGAAACAGAATTCCACCTGAAGAATCAAGTACCGCCCTCTGGGATGCATCATAATGCTCAGCACATAAGTGGATGAGTTCTGGGAATTGGTTGACTTGAGGTAGCTTGAAGATTGGGAGAGAGGAATCCCAAATTCCCAGGATGTCTGTCCCATTCTGCTGTTTGATTTTGATTTCATTTAGTATTTGAAGATGGAACCTGCTCCTGCCCATCATTTCCTCTGATATTTTATAGTCTAGGTCAGCTAATGCCTGCCAGCTCAATGCTTTTTGAGGGGCATTCAAAGGAGCTACATTGAGGGCTATAGGAGCCACAGGGGGATCCATTGTTCTTCTTAGGATTCTGTTTTCCAAGGACTGGTGTTACTATGCAGAGTAACACAACTAGAGTTTTCTTGTGAGAGAATGAAAATTTTGTGATAAAAAGGGTGAATGTAGAGGCTGCAGCAGTTGAAATACTGCCTTTGAGTTAACAGGTGAGTTGCAGACCTGAGCAGAGTTCGTTTTGAGGCAAATTGGCTTTTGCAGGTGACTGGTTCACGATTGCGCGAACCAGCGACAGTTTACTTTCAAATTACCCACAGTGGTTCGACAGAAGTGTAGTGACGGTTCTGGTTCAGTCTAAATGTCAATTCAGTGGCATTTAACGGTGAATTTCCGGTCTTAAGGTCTGTTACTTATTGATAGGCGAAATGCAGTGAAAATGGAGTTTCAGAGCTCAAATGAGGAATACCTGTGGAGTTGGACTGGTTAGAGCTTGTCGGCACTGAAGAGATGGATGTTCTGGCGGTCAGGAAACACTTTTCCGCGGCTGGTGCAGGTTTGGTCGTTATTATGCATGCAGGATAAACAACGACGAATGCGCTCAAAATGGCAAAAAACACAGATTTTCGGCCAAAATAGACTTTTTGGTGATTTTGGCGCGAATTCATGGTGACGTCATCATGACGTCATGAGTGGGGCCGGGGCCGGATGACGTCAGCAGGACGTCATCCGGCCAGGTGGCGGGGTCTGTTTGGTCCACTGGGGCAGTGAGATGGCAGGACAGGTGGACCAATCACTGGGCAAGGAAATAACAAGACGGCGTACCTGGGGTGACGGAGCGATGATGGGTTGCTGAGGTCACGTAGGCGGGAATGGGAAAACCAGAAACCGCGGCGGTTTGATATCGCACCGCCTACGGTACGATGGCGATTTGCAGCGGTTGTACCTCCGACGGATTGTGGAGCCGACGCGTGGATCCAGCGTGACGTAACCTTTATACGGCCGTCGGTAGGTAACTTTCGGGCATCGGATGAGCTCCGACGCTATAGTGGCCGTCAGATCTGGAGGGGCCAAATCGGACGGTGATCGGATCATTGACATGACAGGGAGATAGCGCACTTAACTCTCGGACGTCGGAAGGACTCTGACGCGATCAGGGCCGTTGGATGGGAGGTATTTGATCGGACGGTCGTCGGGACAAGTGAGATGACAACCAAGTACGGGGAAAGGGAGGGTTAAAATAATGTTTTTTCTGGGAATTTGCGCGATGGCGGAGACTATGTAAAAGTGGGTTTTCACGTTTTGTTTGAAAATAGCTCCGCCGCTTCAGACTTAGCATAAAGAGAACATGTGGGTTTTTCATGATTTTTGGCCATTTGAAGCGGGTGAAGGTAGGAATTAGGCTTTTTAGGGGTTTTTATGTGCAAAAGGGGGTCAAAATGAGGGAATTAGCTCACGAAGGGGAAGAGGTACTTGGCCTAGGTTCATCAACATGACCAGGTGTCATTTGATCCCTGACTCAAGACTTATTGGCTATAATACCAAAAGGGGGGGGTATTTATAAGATTTTGGGGTTTATACACCATGGTGTTAGTAATATTAGGGAAAAAGGTGATATAAGGGATTTATATAATAGGGTTAGTGTCAGCATGGATGAGAGGGTAAGTGGAGGGGAAACCATTAAGTTTATGTGAAACAAACTTGGCTTTAAGAGTAGATCAAAATGAAAAGATTTTTAGACAAGAAATGTGGCTTCTAAAGATTAATAACCACCATGAAACCTTAGTCTTTTCCATGAATCTTAGCTGATGGGGGGATGTTAGAAATGAAATTGGAGGGGAATGAGGGAAATTAGTCATGCTTCCTGCTGTAATTCGATGAAGAAGAACACCTTTGTCAATTAATTGACTTTGCTTTGATGCCCACAGTTACTATCTCTGCAATGGTAGGGATAACCTTTCTGCAACCCCAACTACTTACCCAGCTACTTGCCTAGCATTTTTATTTCTTCTTGGAGGGTGCACTTGGACTTGCAGACCCTTACTTGCCTTTTCTTTTCTTCGGCTTTTTTCTTTTGCTTTTTCTATCTACTTCTACCCTTATCTCTTCCCAGGTCCCAGATTAAGCTGTTGGGAGCCTTTTCTTCTCTACCTGAACTAGTTGTCTGCCAAGATTAAGCAGTTTGGACAGACTTATTTCTCTATTCTATAACTGAAAATTGAAAACATGGCATGATCCAGATTAAATTGTTGGATCATCCACCAAAATTGAAATAAGGTTATCAACATCGAAACACTTTACACACCTCTTGTTCTCTAGGAAATATGGGATCTTTGTGATATCAAAGCAGAGCATATTTGGACTTTCCCTTGCCAATCATGAAATATGAAACCTATTGGTATAGGTATCCAACAGTGGCTCCACATGGGGATGGTTTTTCTTTTGAAAGACCAAGAACATCAGGTCAGACTGCCTTGCTCTTTGACTGCCCATACCAATCTTGAAATTTGCTGCTTTGATGTGTCAAAATTGTGTGCTTCTTTTCATGGTAGACTTCTGATTCTATTTGCCTTTTGCTGGTCGGTGAATAACTTGGAAAACTGCATTTTTACAATCTAAACAGAAAATAATATGTACATCTGCATATATACAAGGGAACCTTGGGTTGTACTCATGGGAAAAAGTCAAAATAGTGCTTCAGCATCCTGCCATTGACAGGACCTTCATCCAAGTCAGTTTCAGTCAGACTTTTGAGGAAGTAAGTGTTGTTACCTTGCACTGCTTGGACAGCAAATGGTCCTCTCCAAAGGGAATCAAATTTCCCATGTTTTCCTTTTTCTTCTCTCCTTGCATCCCATTTGAGGACTTTATCACCAAGGCTGAAATATTCTGCCTTAGTTCTTCTATCAAAGGCCTTTTTTAATTTTTCTTGTAATATCTGCACTCTGCTGAAAACTTGTTCTCTAGTTTGCTGTAAACAGATTATCTGATTGATCCTCCTTTGCATATCATTTGGCTCTGCTTGACTCTCTTGCAGAAGCTTCATAACAGGCACTCCTAGTGATGAAGGAAATTTGGCTTCTAATCCATAGACTAACACATATGGGCTGGTCCCAATTGATCTTTTTGTTGTTAGTCTATCTGCCCATAAAGCATTGACTAGTTTCTTATGCCAGTTCTTTTTGTTCTCTTCCAACACCTTCTTTATGATATTTATTAAACTTTTGTTTGATGATTCAGCAAGGCCATTTCCTTGAGGATAGTATGCAGTAGAATGGCCCAGAGTAATGTGAAATTTATGGCAAAAGTTCACCATTTTCTTGGATCTGAAAGCAACAGCATTGTATGTTATTATTTTGTCCGGACAGCCAAATCTAGCCAGTATATTGTTTTCCAAAAACTGAATGATTACTGAATCATTTGCTTGTCTGCATGGGGCAGCTTCAATCCACTTGGTGAAGTAGTCTATTGCTGTTAAAATCCATCTGTGTTGGCCTGAAGATGAGGGATAAATTTCCCCAATGAAATCCAAGCCCCATTGTTGGAAAGGTCTCTCTGTTGCAATAGGTCTTAGGGGAAGTGGCAGCAACTGTCTTTTGCCCTCAAACACTTGTCATTTGTGGCATGAGGTTGTGAATTTCTTAAAATCAGAGAACATGGTGGGCCAGTAATAACCAGCCCTCAGTATCTTGTCCACAGTGGACTTCCAGTTCAAATGTCCACCACAGTCTCCTGCATGGAAATCTTGCATGATATTGTTAGTTTCATTCTCCATTAAACAGTGCAGCAATATACCTTCATGGTTTTTCCAAAGTAAATTTCCATCCATCACACAAAATCTAGATGTTTTCATTTTTAGGAACCTACACTTAGTTCTGGACAGTCCTGGGGGAGCACACAGGTTTTGTAACACATAACAAATGTCAGAGTACCAAGGGGATTGTTCGAAGGATACATTGATCTTTGGAGTCGCCAGCTCTGTTTCACTGTCCAGCTGATTGATATCTAGAGCTTGGAAATTTGCTTCTGTCATTAATTTGGCCAAACCTTGCCCTTTTATTAGCTTTGTAGGTTTTATTTCAATGTCAAATTCTAGTATGTTTGCAATCCATTTTCCTCTTCTGCCCTCTAAGTTTTCTTGGGTGAGAATGTCTTTGACAATAGGACTTGGTACATAAGCCACAACATGGGAATAAAGGATGTAAATCCTAAAGTCTTTAATAGCTTTGATCAAAGCATAGGCTTGTTTCTCCATAATTTGATACTTTAGAGGGGCATCTCTAAGAGCCCTACTGAAGAAGGCAATAGGCTTCTCATTCCCTTGGTCATCTTTCTGTAATAAAACAGCAGCAATAGTATGCTGGGAGGCAAAGGAGAAGATGATAAAGTCTCTGTCAAACTGAGGATTGGTTAACACTGGGGTTTGAGTCAAGGCCAATTTTATACTTTCAAAGGCTTGTTTTGTTTCAACAGTCCATTTTACTTTTGAATCCTTTTTCAACATGTTGTTCAATAATCTGATTAGTTCTGCTAAATTCGGGATAAACCTTCTGTTGTGCCCTACAACAACCCCCCATTACATAACATTTTTATCATAAACAATTTACATATGAAATGGGTCCCTTTTAAAATTTTTTAATTGGCATTAATAAACTTGTTCAGTTAAGGTATGATAATCAAATGAATTTGTGCATAAAACCCTTGTTGAACAAATAATGAGCAATTTTTGAGGTTAAGGCCAGAAAAAGAAATCGCAAGATTGGTTGCCATCTTGGTTTTTCCCGATGCGATATCGCTATCGGTCATCGGCAATAACCAATGCACACAAAGGAAAAGCACATACCTTTTTCCCGATGCGAAACAATATCGGCGATCGGCTATCGGCACGGCACTATGTCTTGTGAAAAATGTTTTAACGCTCCGACCCGATGCGATATCGCTATCGGCAGTCGGTAGAATCCTGCGCAGTTTCATAAGACGTTCATATCTTTTCCCCGATGCGATATCGCTATCGGCATTCGGTAAATCAATTGGGAATTGTTTTCGCGCGCCGATACAATGTCGCAATCGGCGTTCGCTAAAGATCTTTCCCAAATGATAATGTCATTTACACTCCCGATGCGATTTGATGACGCTTAATGATGACCTCAGTTTCCAAAAGGTGATTATTTCAAAGCATTAAAGTTATATTTAAATCCGATTTGACAACAACACAGATCTCAAGATACCGTTAAGTAAAGGGATAAGGTAATGCATGCGTATTTAAAGCTTTGCCCCTTCGAATTAACGAGCAATTACGATTAGACCTTTGAAAAAATCTATTACACGCTTTAAGGGGTCATTCGGTTTAATAACTTAAGTAATGGTCATTTATGAAGCTGCAGGCCGTAAAATCACCATCATTGCATCTACGATGCCTTCTCAAATCATTAGATCCGCAGCCTCTTTTAGGAATAATCTCGCCACACTTCAAATCATATATTTATCCCGTTATGGATTGTCATTGTTATTTCTTTGTTACGATTTATCTTGCACTTGTGTAGAATTCGACTACCGAGAGAAGTCTGAATATGATGGGAAAGAAGTTCAAGAAGGTGGCAGGTTCTACTGCGACACCTGCCTCAAGCCAAGCTGCTACAGCTTCAAAGAAAGGCTTAATCTCAGATACTACATGCACTGGTCTTACTGGTACTACATGGCAAGGGACATACAATTTGCTAGAAGGAGAACAACCAGAAGCAACAGTAACGGAGGCAAGTGTGGATGAACTAAGAAAGTCTGAGGCAACTCTTAAAGATTTGGCTGACTCCTTTCTACACAGAATAGCAGCCAGGGAACAAGTCTTGCCTTATACTGATGTGGTGCGTTGGGAAATTGAAGAAATTCCTCTCACTAATAGAACCTTCATTTCTAAGGATGGAAGGATTTTCGGCTCCTTCAAGCCTGACGACTTGAGACGAATGTATCATTTGCCCAATCCCGAGCAAGTCTATAACAGAGCATTTGTGGAGAAATTCACCAGAGAGAATGAATCACCAGCCGAACCTCTCCGAGATTGGAGGCAAAATCCAGCAAAACACAAGCAGGATATGTCGGGTAAGTACTCCAATGCTTCTTTGGCTTCACCTTACTGCTATGCTGGAATTATGATGTGTAGATTGTGGGGATTTCATGATTCTGCAAATATCCATGTTGATATGGTTCCCTTAATGGAAGCGGCCGTCAATAGTATAATTATGGATTGGGCCACTATCCTGTCTGATAAGTTGGTCTTAGCTATTCGTGAGTTTAGGGCCAAAACCAGAGTCACTGAGAGAAAAATCCCACCTTTCTATTACTCTGCCTACATTATGGATGCCCTTTGTTTTAATTCTGAGTTTCCTGTCCTTGGTTGGAGATGGACAACCCATGACCCAACACCTATTCATTTGTATCATCGTAAATTGTGGAAACCCTCTCACAAAGACCATTTATACCAAATCTGCAATGGTTTTATGGTTCCCATTCACTATTCTATTTTTGACAGACCTATCCCTAGGATTTCCTATGAAGCCTCCTTTTACCTACCAACCGTAGCCCATTGGTTCGGCGAAGAATGTTTTTCTTATATCAGAGTTTTTGGAAGCAAGGCCAGGCCACATGTTCTCCCCTTATACATGCCAGACAAATTGCTAGCCCGAGAAATCTCCTATCAGATCATGTCTGAAGGTGTCACCCAAACTCTCAAAGAGGAGAAGAAGAGAGGATGGCCATCTTTTCCTTTAAGAATTGGAGTTTATACGCTGCTAAATTATAAGCATGCAGAAAAGGAAGCAGCAAAACTCCAAATGCTATCTCTAGTTTCTATTCCCAACAGACTCTATGACCCGAAAAATACTGCTTTCATTGCCTTGGAACAGGCTAAGCTGACAAAGGTTGTTCATCAAGAAGACCAGTTTGACGACCTGTTCATGGGTGCTGATTCAATAAGCCAAGTCAGACAACTTGCTGCGATGAGATATGAAGATGTGGAATTAACTGAATTTAATAAACTTAGAAAGCAAAGGTTGCAAACTTTGCCTCTAAAGTTATTATCCACAACCCCAACTTCATCCTCAAGCGAGCCTGATCAGCCAGAAATAAATTCACCTCCCGTTACAACTAGAGAACAGGAGGAAAGTCAAAGAAAGCTGCAGGCAGAAAGGCACAGAAGAGAACAAATAGAAAGACAGAAAAAAGCACAAATTGAACAAGAGCAAAGAAGACAAAGGGAGATAGAAGAACAGAGAAGACAAAGGGAGATAGAAGAACAGAGGAAAAGAGAGGAAGAAGAAAAAGTAAAGAAAGAACTGGAAGATAGGCAGAAAAAGGAATTGGAGGAACAGCAACGAAGAGCACAAGAGGAGCAACAGCGGGAGGCATTCGAAGAACAGCAGAGGATAGAAAAAGAGAAAGAACAGAGTAAGCAAGTCTCTGTTGATACTGAATTGATTAAAGAATGGAATCAATTTGATTCCATTATAAGTGGTAAAGAAGCCTCCAAAGACTCAGATGCCTTAAAGACTCCCGATACTACTCTTTCTCCGGTTCTTGAAGGAACCAGCGGCCCACCCATGGTACAAAGTGTTGATGAAATTACTCAAAGCCCAGCTGATCAAATTGATCTTCAGGTAGAGGAAATTCCTCCCCTAGACATTTTCTATAGCCCTAAGCATAGAGCCGTTGTAAGACGCTCAAGGAAGAGACGAAGGATTGATCAACCTTCTGTTTCAAATGAGCAAACAGTCACGGGCAATGTCGTCTGGAAGGGAGAATTAAGTCCCTCTGAAGATCTGACAAAGCTGTCGCAATTTGCGGGAGCTTATTCAGCGGCAACCATTGACAAAGCATCCAAAGTTAGTCTTCTTTTGAAGACTAAAGAGCATGAGGTCTACGCATTACAAGCAGAAGTGATTGAAGCAAGGAATAAGGCAGCACAGGCAGAAGAACAATTGCTGGTCCAACAACAAGAAAATCATTTGTTAACCCAGCAAATTGAAAAACTGAAGATAGATCAGAGTGACATTCAAAAGGCACAAGAATTGTCAGAGGCACTATCCCAGTTGGAGGCAGCGAATGAACTGTTGTTGAAATCTAAAGAGGAGCAGATAATTCAGCTGTCAGCACAGCTTGAAAGTATCAAAAGTGCCAAGAGTATTGATGATTTCAAAACAGAGGCAATTCTAATAAACGGCGCATTGATATCTCAGACCAGACTCTTGTGTCAACAACTAGTCGAAGCTGAGGTACTCTGTGACACATCTACAACAGTATGTGAGCAAATCGAGAAAGCCAAGAGTAACTTGGATCAGGCCGAGGAAGATATAACAGATTATATTGAATGGCAAGACACTCCAGAAGGTAAAGCGTCAAATTTTTCCCGAATCTGTGTAACATATAAAGACATACTTTTTATGGAATGGAACACACAGGTAATGAAGGCGGAAAGGGCAGCATCCAGGTGCAAAACAATTTCCAAAAACATGATCAATCTAGTCAATGATACATTGTATCTGGCTAACATGATTTCACAATGCACACCTAGAAACATAACAACCGCGAATATGCTGGAGCACAAGAATTATCCTCAGCTAGAAGAACAAGGGCGGTTAATTGCTGGAGTGAATACCTTGACCGCCGACGCATACTGGCTTTTCCTGATTAAGCCGCATTCTCAAAGGTCGGCTCTTAACTGCCTAACCGACGCTCTCCGATACCTGATTGCCGATTTCCAAGATGCCACATACGATGCACAGCTGACTTCGCGCCTCAATACTCCACCAGAAGTAGAGCCAATGCTGGCGATATGTCAGCGAAGGAGTAAAGGCAAAGAGACCTCTGCCTGAAGCATCATCGCCGACTGCCGAATCATCCAGATGGACAATGATATTTGTTAATGCTGATTTAGTTGTTTTTCAGTTTTAGATATTTAGATATTTTTAGATTAGTATAGTATTTATAGACCCTTTCATTGTTTTGGAAAGGGTCGTAAAATTTTGTAAAAGACTAAAAGGCTGAAGTTTGCACTATTGTGCTTCAGTCTATATTCTTTTTGAAACTCGACCACTGGTCCTTAATTTTACTTGGAATACTGTTTTAAGTAAATTGTGCACTATTGTCGTTTGCTTGGAATGTTTTCTGGTTGGAAGGAAGGACCGCGACATAGCGATTAATATATTGGATTGATCAAACAGCTTGCATGGTACTATTATCTGTATCTGTTCTCTTTTCTGTTATATAAATTGCTGTGTTATTACTCTGCTATTATTGATTACATGTATGCGATATAACAACAAATTTACATTTCATATCACTATTGAATGTTTTGTGGTTTGTTATCTCTTTCACTCATGTATGTAACAATGATATAAATGATTAAGTGCAGTAATTCGCTATCATCGCTCTGCATAACTATTTATGCAGAGCAATCTTAAATGGTTTAAACATTTATGCTTACTGTTAGTGACATCTATATGCCTGCCATTAAGCATAGGTTATCAAACGCTGCATTGTCCGAATCAATAAGTCCCGGGATTAGCTTATAGTTATTGTATTTCTTTCATAGTTTAGTTATTTGTTTATTATCACTTCATATCCTAAAATCATCCATCCATCCCGTTTACTTATAAATCTTTGGGAAACTGGTCCCATTATCCCCAGTCGGAGCCACTATTCCAAACGGAAAAGGAGCTGCACTAAGTTCCGGACCGGGTGGTTTCCCCGATGTTGTTGCAACGAATTTCGGGGAATCAACATTTTTGGCGCTAGAAGGAGGGCCATCAACTGTGAATGGCAAGTAGGTCCAAGTCCACAAACCATTCTAAGAGTAATTCCCCCTCCAAACCCTCTTCTCCTTCTCAATCACATGCTGGTTCTCCAGCACATGATCAAGATAAAGAAGAATCAACCACCACTGCTCACACCCATAATATTTCAGAACATTTAAGTCTTGAATCCCCTGAAGTTCAGTCTCTTATCCATAAACTTCAGAGCTTCTCGATTTCACCTCAGAAATCTGAAGTATCACAAAGCAGTGTGACTTCGCAGTTAAACTTATCTCATCCACTTACCAGACTTCAGAGCGAAAAACTTGGTATTGAACCTACTGAGTTCCCTTTACCCAAAAAGAAAAGGGCTAAGAAAATCACTGAAGTATCTGATAGTGAAGATCTTTCTTCCATATCTTCCATCTCAACTCCTCCTCAGCGAAGTCAACCATCCACTCCTCCATTACACATTGTTGTTCATCAGGGAATAAGTACTACAGCATCTCAAGTTACTCTCTCTCCAACAACTTCTTCTCATCAGTCATCTGGAATACCAATAGTAGTAACAACTAATATCGCCAGCATAATGGCAAATCCATGGACTCAGCCAGGTGCAGTCAATATGCCCGGGCCATTACATGATCTACCTGATGCTCCCGAAAAATGGTTGCCTAAATTTAATCCAGATAACGGAACACAAGCTGAAGAACATATTAACAATTTCATGTTAGCAATTAACTTGAAAGGAGTGACAGAACAAGATGTGGTTGTAAGACTTTTTCCTTATACTCTGCAAGGATCAGCAGGATCCTGGTACTTCTCTTTACCCTCTGGTTCTATTACCAGCTGGACTACATGCCAAGAGCAGTTCCTTACCAAATATGGAGATGACAGGTCTCTGGCGACTTTAATAAATGACCTCTCCAATTTGAGAATAGAACATAGGGAACCAATAAAGGAGTTTAATGCTCGATTTAAAAAACTCCTAAATAAAATCCCTACCGCTTCGAAGCCAAGTGAAAAAATCAGGAGCGAATGGTATATTACTGCCCCCCCTTCCAACATAGCCATTTTTGTTGACAGGGCTGGTAAACCTACCTTAGCCGAGAACATGAAGGAAGCACTTGCCGTTGAAAAGCGTGTTAATGATTTAGAGAAAAAAGCAGCCTTAGAAGATAGGAAATCCAAAAAAGTTTCATTTAAAGAAGATTCTAAGAAAACGACCCCAAAAGATCCATACGACATGGAAGGTTTACAAAAGGTCCTTAAAACATTGTCTAATGAAATGGTTGAGATAAAAAAACAGGTGGCTGAAACTTCAAACAAGAGACCATTCAGAACTTTCAAGAAAACTGAAACAAAGCCACCCAATGTTATATCTAATGCAGACTCTGAACAAGAAGATGAAGAAGAAGAATCAACCTCTCAAGAAGATGAAGAAGAAGAAGTAGTTGAGTGTCACGGTATGTGGGATTTTATACTCCCAAATTCTGACACTGAGAATCAAGAAGAAGCATTTCCTGTTACCACGAGAAGCAAAATTGTTTCTGAACCTACTCAAACAACTACAAAAAAGAGGAGCGCAGGTGCTGCCACACCAAAAGAAAAAGTTCTTCCAAAGAAATCTCCGGTAGCAGCCCCTCAAAACCAGCCTCCCATTTCTAACTCTCCTTCAACATCCAAGACACTAGTAGTACCTGACTCCATGGAGTATAATATTGTTGATGATATGAAAAAGACTAAGGCAAACATAACCATGTTTGAATTAAGTAAGTTAAAACATCAACAGAAATTGCTCCTAAGAGAATATAACGCTGTCCCCTCTTCCCCTCTTCCAAGTTCAAAAGCTGCTAATGATTCAGGACAACCCCCTCCAGATATGGTCGAAGCTACCGATTCGGTTTTGATCGGAGATAGATCCAATTCCCATACTCCACCTTTCTTGCTCACCTATGAAATCTATAATCGAAATCTGCATAACTGTTTAATTGATTCAGGGGCTTCATCTAATATTATGCCAGCTTCAGTTTGTTCCAAACTGAACATAGAACCCCATAAGTCCGCCATTCACATTGTACAGTTAGACAGAACGAAAGTACAGGTTATAGGAGAAATTAATTCCGTGACTATCAGGTTGGCTGCTGATCCCAGAATAGTTCAAAGAATAGATATTTTGATAGCTGACATACCTTAATTCTACGGTTTAATTCTGAGCAGAGATTGGTCTGAGAAACTGCATGGATATATTTCCATGGATTGGTCACATATGTGGCTCCCCTACAAGGGTAAGCCAAATCAAATAAAGATCGACCGTGAGAAGCACATGACTCATACAGTAACAGATTTCGAACAAGAAAACCAGCCTGTGGCCTTCAACAACAACATTTTGGGAAATTATTCTTCAGAATCATTCTTTGGCAACTTTGTTGCCCAATCTTCCCCTTTTTCAGTAAACCATTGTACATCTCAAGTAGAAAATTTTTCACAATCAAATTTATCCAAATGCTTCAATGAAAATCAAAAAGATGTAAATATTTTTGTTGATTCTCCTTTATTTTGGTCTTTATATTTTGAAGGCTCTAAGTCCGGTGAGGGCTCAGGAGCAGGTTGCATTTTGGTTAGTCCGCAAGGCGAAAGAACAATGCTATCCTGTCGATTAGAATTTGAATGCACCAATAACACGGCCGAATACGAAGCTTTAGTCCAGGGACTATATAAGGCAATTGACCTTAAAGTCCAATATATAAAGGTATTCGGCGATAGTGAGATCATTGTTAAACAGGTAAGGAATACAATTCATTGCCTGTCAAGTCACCTTAAGCATTATCAAACGCTAGTGCAAGATCTTACTTCACATTTCTCAGCATTCAACATTTCTTCAATCCCAAGATCACAAAATTCAGCGGCTGATTTACTAGCCAACGTAGCTTCAAAACTCCTCCCTTCCGAAGACGATAGTCTTGATAGATTTTCTATAGAATTAATTTTTAGACCTTCAGTTCCTGATAACATCACTAACTGGAGGGTTTTCAACCATGACGAGGACATCTTACAATTCTTAACCTCTGAAAAGTCCTATGACAATCAAATCATTGAAGAACATGACCATGATTCTCAAATGAAAGAAACATCTCAAGATAACGCGATTCCTAAGCCTGTAGTAAAGCTCGAAGACCTTTATGACATTAAAGATAGGTTCAAGCCCGTAATTAACGCAAAACTCCAAAGCTCTACTCTTAGGTTTGAATTGATCAATTTGGGAACAGATCAAGCTCCTCAAAATATTAATTTAGGACTAGGACTTTCTATAGAAGAAAAGGAAGCATTCATCAAACTTTTAAGAAAAAACAAACAAGTTTTTGCTTGGAAGTATGACGACCTTAAGACATATGATACATCTATCATACAACACACTATTCCAATGCTTCCCCATCAAAAACCGATCCAGCAGAAGTTAAGAAAAATACATCCAAATTTGGAGAGCCAGATAAAGTCGGAACTTAATAAGCTTTTAAAAGCTAAGATTATCTTCCCTGTCCGACACTCAAACTGGGTCTCCAATATGGTACCAGTCAGGAAGAAAAACGGCGACATTCGAATCTGTATTGATTTCAGAAACTTGAATAAGGCAAGCTTGAAAGATAACTTCCCTCTGCCTACCATGGAGCAAATCCTTCAATCGGTAGCAGGATCTGAATTGATGTCTTTTCTTGATGGCTTCTCAGGATATAATCAAGTATTGGTTCATCCTGATGACCAATTAAAAACTACATTCAGAACAAAATGGGGAACTTACGCATATCAAAAGATGCCTTTTGGACTCATAAATGCAGGAGCGACATTCCAAAGAGCTATGGATACAGCCTTTAGAGGGTTAATTAACCGGACAGTAGTCGTCTACCTTGATGATATTACTGTGTATTCTAAAAAGAGATATAACCACTTGCATGATTTAAATCAGATTTTTCAACGATGTAAAACATATGGTATCTCTCTTAACCCGAAAAAGTCTTTCTTCGCCCTTAATCAAGGTAAGCTCTTAGGGTTTATTGTTTCTAAAGATGGCATTTATGTGGATCCTGATCGAATTAAAGAAATTTCTGAGATTCCTTTTCCACATAACAAAAAATCGATGCAGTCATTTTTTGGACAAATTAATTTCGTTAAACGATTTGTTCCAGATTTTCCACAGATTGTACTACCACTGCAAACGATGATTAAAAAGAATTCAACCTTCAGATGGGGACTAGAAGAAAAGCAAGCTTTTCATGATATTAAGCAATCCATAATCAATGTCCCAGCGCTGAACACTCCAAATCTTTCTAATCATTTTACATTATATACTATTGCATCCGACTTATCTTACGCAGCAGTACTAACTCAGTTGAATGATGAGAATTTGGAAGCGCCCATTTCGTTCTTCACTTCTAACTTTCAAGGCGCCGAATTGAATTATTCCGAAATTGAGAAACAAGCTTTTGCTGTCTTTAAAGCAGTCAAACATTATCGACCCTTTCTTCTGAAAACCCATACTAAAGTAATAGTTCCTTTCTCAGCAGTTAGGCAATTATTAATCCAAAAGGAATTGGGAGAGAAGAGGGCAAACTGGGTCGCAGCCCTCCAAGAATATGACCTAGAAATAAAGCCAGCAAAGTTTGTTAAAGGTCAAGGTTTTTGCAGGACATTAGCAGGAGCATCAAACATTCCTGAATCAAGTGATACGGAGCAAACCCAAGAAGTTAATCAGCTAATTATATCGGATTCCGAATCTCAATATTCAGATTTGATCTTTTATTTAAAGAATGCTTATGCACCTACCAATTTGTCCTACAAGAACAAAAGGGCCATTAGATTGAAAGCTAAGAATTTTTCCCTTATTAATGATGTGCTCTTCAGGAGAAACTATGATTCTGTCCTACTAAGATGCCTTGAGAAACCTGAAGCTCAAAAGGTTTTGCAGGAGCTACACGATGGACCGGCAGGAGGACATTTTGGAGCTGATACAACAGCTCATAAAGTCATCCATGCTGGATATTATTGGCCTACTTTGTTTAAAGACGCTCATGAATATGTTAGGAAGTGCATCAAATGCCAAACTGCCAGTGGAAGACAACAAAAGCCAGCTTTCCCTTTACAACCAATCAACATTGAACAACCTTTTGAACAATGGGGATTGGACATCATTGGGGAAATAAATCCTTCTTCTTCCAAGCAACACAAGTATATCCTTACAGCTACTGATTACTTTACAAAGTGGGTAGAAGCAATTCCGTTAAAGACAACAAACTCTGAGGCAATCATCGAATTTATAGATCAGTTCATCATTACCAGGTTTGGTGTTCCAAACGCTCTCGTCTTTGATAATGCTTCTTATTTCTCAGGCAATGCAATGATTGATTTCGCTATCAAAAGAGGATTTAAATTAAAGTATTCTGCTAACTACTACCCCCAGGGCAACGGCCTAGCATAATCAACTAATAAAAATCTAATCAAAATCATTAAGCAGACAATTGAAGAGAATCATAAGAACTGGCATAAATCCTTGGTATTTGCATTATGGGCCGACAGGATAACACAGAAAGCTTCCATAGGGACCTCTCCGTTTAATCTTGTATACGGAAAAGAAGCAGTCGTACCAACCAACCTTCTTCTTCCATCTCTAGCCTTAGTGCAATTTATCGATGAAACTCCTTCTTCTTCTATACAGTTTAGACATGATCAAATTCTCAAACTTGAAGAAGAAAGGGATAAAGCCAAGGTTACACATGCGAAACATCAACAAGTCATTAAGGCAGCTTTCGATCTAGCCTCATCTAGCCCTAGACAATTTCAAGTCGGAGATCTAGTCCTGAAATGGGACAAAGCCCATGAAGACAAAGGTAAACATTCCAAATTCCAAAAAATGTGGCTAGGACCATTTCAGATCTGTGAAAAGGTAGGCCATTCCACATTCATACTTCAAAATCTATCAGGGGTGAGAGATTCTCTCCCTGTCAATGGTCTAATCTTGAAGAAATTCTTTAATTGAGGAGGTAACCCCTTCTCTTTGTAGCTTGGTAGTTTTAGATAGTTTGTAGGATTTGTAGAAATAAGAATGTGGGACATTTTCCATTGACCTTTCGCTGTAATTAAAAGCTATCTCGCCATGACAATATTAGTATTTACTTTTGGATAATAGCAAGAGAGATCATTTCTAGGAAATTAGATATCTTTTTATTCTGAACATCACAGTCTAACCTTTGTCAAACTTCACTCTGAACAAAGTTCTATGAGTCATATTGAGTGTTCAAAACTAGTCCCCTAAGGTTATCCATATGAAAATAAGAGCTAATTCATCTTCAGCATCTTTAACTCTTAAACCTGTCATCCATTTATTCTCAAGAAGATAGTTGTTCATCCCATTCACCAAAAGTTTATGATTACTCAGAGTGTAATTCTAAAATATAAAAGATTAAAGATAAGAGGTCTTATTACAGGCCTGCTTACCATGTTCATAGGAAAATAATTTAACTGACATTACCAAAACTGCATATCAAACAGGGTAATGGCTTGAAAGTCCAAGACAAGGGGTCTCATCACGAGCCAGCTTGTTCAGTTTAAATTACTACCCGTGAATGGCATTGTCATTTATCTGGCCACCAAACCAGGACAATGGCTTTTATCTTAACCAAAAAAGAAAATGAAATTCAAAAAAAATACAAAATTATTTTTGAATTCATTCTGTTTAGTCACACTCAAAGGTGAATGGAACAATGGACAACAACATGGTTAAAAGGTAACCCTGCCGAGACTATGAATGTTTGCTGGCAGCAAAGGCTCTACCTGTGACAGAGGAGTTTATTTTAAAAGCTGATATGGAAAAGTTTTCTATTTTTACTCTTACAAACCAATAAGGACTTATTTTGATACTCGAAGTGCATTTATAAAAAAGAGGAAGTCAAATGAAGAAACCTGTTTTATTCAGAATCAATTGATATCTAGTTATATTAGAAATTTCCTTTCCTTTATAAAGATTCTATTTGAAAAGATGTAAGTATATTTATTAGTCCAGAGATAACTGGTTCTGCCAGCGAATCGCCAATTGTTGTTCCCTACAACAACCCCCCATTTCATAACATTTTTATCATAAACAATTTACATATGAAATGGGTCCCTTTTAAAATTTTTTAATTGGCATTAATAAACTTGTTCAGTTAAGGTATGATAATCAAATGAATTTGTGCATAAAACCCTTGTTGAACAAATAATGAGCAATTTTTGAGGTTAAGGCCAGAAAAAGCAATCGCAAGATTGGTTGCCATCTTGGTTTTTCCCGATGCGATATCGCTATCGGTCATCGGCAATAACCAATGCACACAAAGGAAAAGCACATACCTTTTTCCCGATGCGAAACAATATCGGCGATCGGCTATCGGCACGGCACTATGTCTTGTGAAAAATGTTTTAACGCTCCGACCCAATGCGATATCGCTATCGGCAGTCGGTAGAATCCTGCGCAGTATCATAAGACGTTCATATCTTTTCCCCGATGCGATATCGCTATCGGCATTCGGTAAATCAATTGGGAATTGTTTTCGCGGGCCGATACAATGTCGCAATCGGCGTTCGCTAAAGATCTTTCCCAAATGATAATGTCATTTACACTCCCGATGCGATTTGATGACGCTTAATGATGACCTCAGTTTCCAAAAGGTGATTATTTCAAAGCATTAAAGTTATATTTAAATCCGATTTGACAACAACACAGATCTCAAGATACCGTTAAGTAAAGGGATAAGGTAATGCATGCGTATTTAAAGCTTTGCCCCTTCGAATTAACGAGCAATTACGATTAGACCTTTGAAAAAATCTATTACACGCTTTAAGGGGTCATTCGGTTTAATAACTTAAGTAATGGTCATTTATGAAGCTGCAGGCCGTAAAATCACCATCATTGCATCTACGATGCCTTCTCAAATCATTAGATCCGCAGCCTCTTTTAGGAATAATCTCGCCACGCTTCAAATCATATATTTATCCCGTTATGGATTGTCATTGTTATTTCTTTATTACGATTTCTCTTGCACTTGTGCAGAATTCGACTACCGAGAGAAGTCTGAATATGATGGGAAAGAAGTTCAAGAAGGTGGCAGGTTCTACTGCGACACCTGCCTCAAGCCAAGCTGCTACAGCTTCAAAGAAAGGCTTAATCTCAGATACTACATGCACTGGTCTTACTGGTACTACATGGCAAGGGACATACAATTTGCTAGAAGGAGAACAACCAGAAGCAACAGTAACGGAGGCAAGTGTGGATGAACTAAGAAAGTCTGAGGCAACTCTTAAAGATTTGGCTGACTCCTTTCTTCACAGAATAGCAGCCAGGGAACAAGTCTTGCCTTATACTGATGTGGTGCATTGGGCAATTGAAGAAATTCCTCTCACTAATAGAACCTTCATTTCTAAGGATGGAAGGATTTTCGGCTCCTTCAAGCCTGACGACTTGAGACGAATGTATCATTTGCCCAATCCCGAGCAAGTCTATAACAAAGCATTTGTGGAGAAATTCGCCAGAGAGAATGAATCACCAGTCGAACCTCTCCGAGATTGGAGGCAAAATCCAGCAAAACACAAGCAGGATATGTCGGGTAAGTACTCCAATGCTTCTTTGGCTTCACCTTACTGCTATGCTGGAATTATGATGTGTAGATTGTGGGGATTTCATGATTCTGCAAATATCCATGTTGATATGGTTCCCTTAATGGAAGCGGCCGTCAATAGTATAATTATGGATTGGGCCACTATCCTGTCTGATAAGTTGGTCTTAGCTATTCGTGAGTTTAGGGCCAAAACCAAAGTCACTGAGAGAAAAATCCCACCTTTCTATTACTCTGCCTACATTATGGATTCCCTTTGTTTTAATTCTGAGTTTCCTGTCCTTGGTTGGAGATGGACAACCCATGACCCAACACCTATTCATTTGTATCATCGTAAATTGTGGAAACCCTCTCACAAAGACCATTTATACCAAATCTGCAATGGTTTTATGGTTCCCATTCACTATTCTATTTTTGACAGACCTATCCCTAGGATTTCCTATGAAGCCTCCTTTGACCTACCAGCCGTAGCCCATTGGTTCGGCGAAGAATGTTTTTCTTATATCAGAGTTTTTGGAAGCAAGGCCAGGCCACATGTTCTCCCCTTATACATGCCAGACAAATTGCTAGCCCGAGAAATCTCCTATCAGATCATGTCTGAAGGTGTCACCCAAACTCTCAAAGAGGAGAAGAAGAGAGGATGGCCATCTTTTCCTTTAAGAATTGGAGTTTATACGCTGCTAAATTATAAGCATGCAGAAAAGGAAGCAGCAAAACTCCAAATGCTATCTCTAGTTTCTATTCCCAACAGACTCTATGACCCGAAAAAGACTGCTTTCATTGCCTTGGAACAGGCTAAGCTGACAAAGGTTGTTCATCAAGAAGACCAGTTTGATGACCTGTTCATGGGTGCTGATTCAATAAGCCAAGTCAGACAACTTGCTGCGATGAGATATGAAGATGTGGAATTAACTGAATTTAATAAACTTAGAAAGCAAAGGTTGCAAACTTTGCCTCTAAAGTTATTATCCACAACCCCAACTTCATCCTCAAGCGAGCCTGATCAGCCAGAAATAAATTCACCTCCCGTTACAACTAGAGAACAGGAGGAAAGTCAAAGAAAGCTGCAGGCAGAAAGGCACAGAAGAGAACAAATAGAAAGGCAGAAAAAAGCACAAATTGAACAAGAGCAAAGAAGACAAAGGGAGATAGAAGAACAGAGAAGACAAAGGGAGATAGAAGAACAGAGGAAAAGAGAGGAAGAAGAAAAAGTAAAGAAAGAACTGGAAGATAGGCAGAAAAAGGAATTGGAGGAACATCAACGAAGAGCACAAGAGGAGCAACAACGGGAGGCTTTCGAATAACAGAAGAGGATAGAAAAAGAGAAAGAACAGAGTAAGCAAGTCTCTGTTGATACTAAATTGATTAAAGAATGGAATCAATTTGATTCCATTATAAGTGGTAAAGAAGCCTCCAAAGACTCAGATGCCTTAAAGACTCCCGATACTACTCTTTCTCTGGTTCTTGAAGGAACCAGCGGCCCACCCATGGTACAAAGTGTTGATGAAATTACTCAAAGCCCAGCTGATCAAATTGATCTTCAGGTAGAGGAAATTCCTCCCCTAGACATTTTCTATAGCCCTAAGCATAGAGCCGTTGTAAGACGCTCAAGGAAGAGACGAAGGATTGATCAACCTTCTGTTTCAAATGAGCAAACAGTCACGGGCAATGTCGTCTGGAAGGGAGAATTAAGTCCCTCTGAAGATCTGACAAAGCTGTCGCAATTTGCGGGAGCTTATTCAGCGGCAACCATTGACAAAGCATCCAAAGTTAGTCTTCTTTTGAAGACTAAAGAGCATGAGGTCTACGCATTACAAGCAGAAGTGATTGAAGCAAGGAATAAGGCATCACAGGCAGAAGAACAATTGTTGGTCCAACAACAAGAAAATCATTTGTTAACCCAGCAAATTGAAAACCTGAAGATAGATCAGAGTGACATTCAAAAGGCACAAGAATTGTCAGAAGCACTATCCCAGTTGGAGGCAGTGAATGAACTGTTGTTGAAATCTAAAGAGGAGCAGATAATTCAGCTGTCAGCACAGCTTGAAAGTATCAAAAGTGCCAAGAGTATTGATGATTTCAAAACAGAGGCAATTCTAATAAACGGCGCATTGATATCTCAGACCAGACTCTTGTGTCAACAACTAGTCGAAGCTGAGGTACTCTGTGACACATCTACAGCAGTATGTGAGCAAATCGAGAAAGCCAAGAGTAACTTGGATCAGGCCGAGGAAGATATAACAGATTATATTGAATGGCAAGACACTCCAGAAGGTAAAGCGTCAAATTTTTCCCGAATCTGTGTAACATATAAAGACATACTTTTTATGGAATGGAACACACAGGTAATGAAGGCGGAAAGGGCAGCATCCAGGTGCAAAACAATTTCCAAAAACATGATCAATCTAGTCAATGATACATTGTATCTGGCTAACATGATTTCACAATGCACACCTGGAAACATAACAACCGCGAATATGCTGGAGCACAAGAATTATCCTCAGCTAGAAGAACAAGGGCGGTTAATTGCTGGAGTGAATACCTTGACCGCCGACGCATACTGGCTTTTCCTGATTAAGCCGCATTCTCAAAGGTTGGCTCTTAACTGCCTAACCGACGCTCTCCGATACCTGATTGCCGATTTCCAAGATGCCACATACGATGCACAGCTGACTTCGCGCCTCAATACTCCACCAGAAGTAGAGCCAATGCTGGCGATATGTCAGCGAAGGAGTAAAGGCAAAGAGACCTCTGCCTGAAGCATCATCGCCGACTGCCGAATCATCCAGATGGACAATGATATTTGTTAATGCCGATTTAGTTGTTTTTCAGTTTTAGATATTTAGATATTTTTAGATTAGTATAGTATTTATAGACCCTTTCATTGTTTTGGAAAGGGTCGTAAAATTTTGTAAAAGACTAAAAGGCTGAAGTTTGCACTATTGTGCTTCAGTCTATATTCTTTTTGAAACTCGACCACTGGTCCTTAATTTTACTTGGAATACTGTTTTAAGTAAATTGTGCACTATTGTCGTTTGCTTGGAATGTTTTCTGGTTGGAAGGAAGGACCGCGACATAGCGATTAATATATTGGATTGATCAAACAGCTTGCATGGTACTATTATCTGTATCTGTTCTCTTTTCTGTTATATAAATTGTTGTGTTATTACTCTGCTATTATTGATTACATGTATGCGATATAACAACAAATTTACATTTCATATCACTATTGAATGTTTTGTGGTTTGTTATCTCTTTCACTCATGTATGTAACAATGATATAAATGATTAAGTGCAGTAATTCGCTATTATCGCTCTGCATAACTATTTATGCAGAGCAATCTTAAATGGTTTAAACATTTATGCTTACTGTTAGTGACATCTATATGCCTGCCATTAAGCATAGGTTATCAAACGCTGCATTGTCCGAATCAATAAGTCCCGGGATTAGCTTATAGTTATTGTATTTCTTTCATAGTTTAGTTATTTGTTTATTATCACTTCATATCCTAAAATCATCCATCCATCCCGTTTACTTATAAATCTTTGGGAAACTGGTCCCATTATCCCCAGTCGGAGCCACTATTCCAAACGGAAAAGGAGCTGCACTAAGTTCCGGACCGGGTGGTTTCCCCGATGTTGTTGCAACGAATTTCGGGGCATCAACACCTTCTTAAAAAGTTAATTTTTCCTAAGAATCCCTGCAACTCCTTGACATTCCTTGGGTGAGGCATTTGTAGGATAGCTTGTATCCTATCTGGATCAATTCTTATGCCATCTTTTGAAATAATGTGCCCTAAGAGTTTCCCTTCTTCCAAGCCAAATAATGACTTCTTGGGATTTAAAGAAATGCCATATTTTCTGCATGTTAGGAAAATCTGTCTCAAATGTTTCAGGTGTTCTTGGTCAGATTTTGAAAAGGGTGTAAGATCATCTAAGTAAATGACCAGGAAGTCATGAATCTCTTTTGCAAAAGCAATATCCATTGCTCTTTGAAAAGTTGCCCCTGCATTTTTCAATCCAAAGGGCATTTTTACATATTTGAAAGTTCCCCATGGGGTTGTAAATGCAGTTTTATCTTGGTCATCAGGGTGTACCAAGATTTGATTAAAGCCTGAGAATCCATCAAGCAATGACATCCTTGAAGCCCCCACCACTCTTTGGAGAATGTGATCCATTTTGGGTAAAGGATAGTTATCTTTGAGTGACACTTGATTTAGATTCCTTAAGTCTACACAAAGTCTAATCTCACCAGTTTTCTTTCTTGTAGGGACTAAATTTGAAATCCACTCAGAGAACCTGATTGGTGCTATGATACCAGCTTTGAACATTTTATGCAATTCTTTTTCAATGGAAGGAAGGAGTACAGGATTGATCCTTCTCAATTTCTGTTTGAATGGTTTTTGATTAGGCTTGAGGGGAATGGTATGCTGGATGAAAGAAGTATCATAGGACTTTAGATCCTCATAACCCCATGCAAAAACATCTTGAAATTCTTTAAAGAGGTCAATGTATTTGGGTTTTTGATCATGGGGCAAAGAAGCAGATAGCTTTATTATTTTAGGCTTGTCAATAGTACCAATGTTGCATTCTTCAACTACTGCATCTAATGGCTGCATCTTTGGCTTCCTGGGGACGTCATTTGAATCAAAAATGTCCTCTAGTGGGGTAAGGCCTACTGGAAGGAAATTGTCTTTGAGTTGTATGATTTCAGCTTCAGTGCTGCTCACCTCTTCACAGTCAATTTGGTGAATTTGCTGAATGTTTTCATTGTTGAAAATGGTTGGTCTCAGTAATTGTTTTGCTGTTCTAGGTGATATTGGCTGAGCAGTCTGTTGGAACTGTATTTGTGATGGACTTGCTTCATCAAGTATTTGTGATTGACTTGCTTCATCAAGTATTTGTGATTGACTTGCTGACTCAGTGTCAATATTTAATCCTGTGAACTCTTGTTGTAGGGTTAAAAAATTGTTTATTTGCATATCATCCTCAAATACTTGCCATTCTGTGACATTGTTTGGAATGGAGGGTCTGTATTTGACCTCGGCTGTGAAACAGTTATTGGGTTCTAGTGGGAATTTGAAGGTGCTGGCAAATGTTGCCAAACTGTGTGCGTGGAGATTGTGGCCCCTTGAAATTTTTGTGATAAAGAACTCAGAGAAAGTCTCCAATATTTCAATTACAGCAGACCTGTAGGACCTCAATCTTTTGTCATTGGTGACAAAACTTCCTTTCACTTGTTGAATCACTAGATCAGAATCTCCCATGATGGAGAGCCTAGGAGCTTGTAATGACTTTGCTAGTTTGAGACCTAGTAACAGAGCTTCATATTCTGCCATGTTATTAGTGCATCTAAAATTTAATCTATAAGCCCTGCCTTCTACATGGTCTTTCCCTTTGTTATGTATCCAAACTCCAGCTCTTGCCCCTAACTTGTTAACTGAGCCATCAAATTCTAGGACCCACAGGATATCTTGCTGAAAAGGAGATTTAAAAATCTGTTCATGGGATGGCAATGTAAGCAGGAGTTGGGGTTTCTTCTCCAGCTTGTTTTCTAGGACAGTTTCATCACTTGTTTGACAATCTTTGACAACTAGAGGAGGGATAATGTCTATTGTTGGACTGATTGATGTTTTGTGGGTGCTACTTGCTTGATTAATGTTTTGTTCTTGCAAGAGTTTCTTAGTCCCAATATCATTGTTTGAGAGGCTTGCGCTGTCATTGAAGAGAATGAAGGAGTCTATGTCTGAATGGAAAGCATATATTGGAAAATTTTGAGGCTTTTCTTCACTGCTGACCATGTACTTCATGAGTGTTTCCCTGTAAAGTCTTTTTGGTTGCCCAAAGACAGAGATGGTGGCATATGACATATCTAATTGCAGGGAGCCTTGGAGTTTGGCTCCCCATGATCTTGATAACATCATCCCATATTTAGGTGGGATATCAGCGACTACAACATCCATTAGAATTGTTTTGTTGGGATATTGAACCAGGGACACACATAAGTCTTTTATTAGGCCTAAACATTTGACTTGGCTAGAGTCAAAGGAAAACAGGTCCTTGTATGGTCTCGTTATATCCAAGTTCAATCTTTCCATGACTGCTTTTGGCATGAGGTTATGAGAGGCGCCTGAGTCGAACATTGCATTATGCAGTATTTTATCATGAACATGCAAGCTGACATAAAAAGGTAATATCCCTGTGACTACTGTTTTTCCATCTACCTCTGGGCCAAACAGTAATTCCGGAGTGTCATCTAGCACATTTACATCATCTTTGCTATTAGTGAATTGAAGAGATTTCTTGATCTGTTGCTTATAGATGTCATGCTTGGCTAGCTCTGAGAGGGGAATTGCTATTTTTAGCTTGCCAATCTCTGTGCCTAGGTCAAAAGGTTTGTCAGCTTGGGTTTTGGAGTCACGGATAGCAGTCCTTTCTTTGTTCATTAAATCTTCTTGTTGGATTTCATCTTGACTTCGAGACCTGCCCCTTTTACTCATGTCTTGAGGGGTAATATTTGAATCAGGGTGAGAGGACGAAGTTGCCATGGGCTGTTGTAGTGGTGACAGTAGTTCAGTAACCTCTTCAACCACTACTTCTTCTGCAGGCAAGTTTATTTTGTCATTAGGTTCTGTGACTATGGTTTCTTTAGACCTTTGTTTATCCTTTATCTTGTCAGGCTGATTTACATTTACAGTCCTACTCCTTAGCTTGTACTGTTTATGGACTTCATAGACAGCAGTATCATATCCTTGTTTAAAATCAAAGGATTCTCCTGATTTAGTTTGGAATGTTTTGATTTCATCATCCTCATGGTCTTCTTGTGTTAAGAAAACTTGGCTTTTACCATCAAGACCCATTAAGTTAATCTCAGGATCTTCATTGAGTTCATTGGATGTGGAAATTTCTGCATAGTTTTCTTGAAAAGGGGGTCTAATGTCTTGGTCAGCACTTGTCTTACCTATGTTTGGGTTCTGAGTTCTCCTAAAATTCAGATTTCTAGGAGGGTTGCTTTGTGATGCTTCCCATGATGACTTTCTTTCAACTGATTCCACTCTTTCACCCAATCTCTTCATGCTATTTAGTATTGCATCCAGCTTTTGATCAAAGCCCGAGGGTTCTTCTTTGAAGGCAGTCCTTTTTTCCAACTTCGCCCTGTTTCTTTTGGCAATTAGGTTAGCCTCTACTGTGACAGCAACCCTTTGAGCTTCTGCAAGGGTTGGAGGATCTCTTTCCTTCAACTGATAGGCCATATCAGGATCAAAACCGTCAGGGAATTTATATAGGGCTAAATCAGGAGGGGGCCTTAAGTTCTGTGGGATAGCATTATATACATTGTTAAACCTAGCACAATATTCCAAAACTGTTTCTTGGGGACCTCTCTTAATAGTGTCATATTCACCAAGTATGTGGAGTGGATCTTTCTTTTTCTCCCATCTATTGGTAAAAGCTTGGTAAAGCTCCTCAGGAGTTGTAATGGAGTTTGCATTCAGGGATCTAAACCAGGTTCTAACATCCCCAGTTAAGCTTTGAACAAAAATTCTCATCCTGACACTGTCATCATCTATTTCATAGGTCTCAAAGTGGTCTTGCATCTTCTTAGCATGCTGAACAGCTGTCAGAGGGCCATTTGAGTCAAAATATGAGATTTTGCTTTGATAATCTTGAGGTAAAGCCGCAGCATTAGCTGGTATCTGCAGAGGTGCATACCTGTTAGCCATATTTATGAGGTTTAGAGGGTTAATAGGAGCAAACGGGACAGCAGGGATCACTGGTATAACAGGGTTAATGGGATGAGTAGCTAGCGGGAGACTGGTTAAAGGAGTATGTGTAGTGGATGAAGATGTGAGAGGAGGACTTTGAGGTGTTGATGGTGAACTAGGGGAACTAGGGGTGGACCGGAAAAGAACTTTGCAAGGAGTGGGAATGAGGCTAGGGTGATCTGAACTTATATTTGGATCAGCAGGCTTCTCCTGCTTTTGCTGTCTCCTAATGTTTTTTGGAATGGTATTTGGATTATCAACAATGATGGGTTGATTAGGGTCAGGGTTTGCCCTAGTGTGCCTTGGGTTTCTCTTGGGAGCCAGCTTCTAATTATTCTTTAGAACTTGTATAGGAAGTTTTATATATGCAAGGACTGGATGAAAATTTTGGAATGGCTATATATGTTTCAAAGCTAGGATGAAGATTCCCTAACTAGCTCTTCCCTAAAGCTGTCCCTGTGTTACAGAAACAGTTCTAAGGCCTCTTGGCTGGTTTCAGGCTTGATGGTAGCTTTGGAAGATAGATAGTAATTGAAAAATTTTAAGAAGTCCCCAGTGGAGTCGCCAATTATGTTAACACCCAGGTTGTTCCCTATGACTCCCAAGGGAATACGGCCGGGGTAACCACTAACCAATCTTTGGGTTACAGTTCCTAGCCCAACTGTAACCAGAGAGGGCTCTCTCTTTATGATTTATCTCTGTTATGATTGTGTTTTAGGCTAGCTATGATGCTCAGGTTTTGTTTATGTTTTGGTTGAAGGATTCCTTTCAGGTCTTATGATGTAGTATTTTTATGGTGAGATGCCATTGGGCAATGGAGTCTGGATGCTGTGAAATGATCCTATACGTTGGGTGGTGCTCTAACTGCAAGGCCTATTGTGTATTTATCAGACAATTTTAAACTTGAGTGGTGATGCATGTCAACCAACAGAAATCTATTTAGAATTTTCTGTTAAGTTGGTGAAGTGAAAGAGGACGCACTGCACAGGAGCAAAGTTTGAATTCCTGTGACAGGGGACAATGTGAAAGATGTATTCTGAAAGTGCAGCAATTAAGAATCACACTTTATATAGATTACAACTGAAGAAAACATTTATAAACAACGCAGACTGAACTCAGGGTACTCAGTGAGTAAATCCTGGGAGTTATTCTTTTTCTTTGTTGCTTAATATTAGAAATCAGATAATGTATATGGATTTATAACAAAACAAGCAAATAACGGAGAGAGTTAAAGAGACTTATTGCATGGTGAGATACGCAGGGATCCAGCAGTCATCAACAGGCACAGAACACTTTCCACACATCAGACATCCAAGAAATTCCATTTCTTCCTTTATTAACTTCAGAAAAATGATTACAGCATAAGAAACTCTTCAGGCGAAATCAACAACAACCCTTGCTATCTCATGCGAAGGGGATTTTATAGAAATGTGTATACAAAATATCTCAGGCATTGAGTCATCTGAGAGAGAAAAATATTTTCAGTAACGTTCAGAAAGTAGGCAAGAAGTTATTACAACTTTGAATGCAGCGTAAATGCTCTTTATGTCTGTCAGAGGATTGTTTTGACTTTTGAGAATCACTGAGTCGGTTGCATCACTCTGTTTTAATTCTAGAAATATGCATTTACTTTTGTCTGGGTAGTGCTTTCTCGGGTTTGCCAGCTGTGGTCTTCTAACACTGCTTTGTTGGCCGCTACTTCCGCTGAGTTGGCTCAGCTCTGATTTATGATGCCTGCTGACTTTGTTGACTGTTCTTTTCATCATAATTTGTAAAAAACAGAAGTTGGTGAATGACTTACTGTTTACGAAATTCTCTGGATTGTATCTGTCCACCATTCCTGTGTAGGGAGCTGATGCCTGAGGATGGCCTCCATTGTCTCTTCTGCTTCTGTATATTTGAAAAAATTTGGGGCCACATCAAACAAGTGATTAATTTCATTCATTATATAAAATAGATTTTCTATCTTACTATAGAAAATCTGCCCTGTAATAGGCCCTATGTTTTCTGAAGTGCTGGCCTTCTCATTGATCTGTGCTGAAGCAAAAACATTTACCCTTTTAGCATATTGTTCATGGGTGAACAATTTCCCTCCGCTATTCAGCAAGCTAGGGAGTCCTCTATTCTGCAATACTTGGAATCTCTCCATGAACCTGTTTACCTCTGTCTGCATATCCTGGGTTCTTCTGTCCAACGTCTGCACCAGATTTCTAAGAGTAAGAACCCTCTTGATCATTTGAATAGTCTCAGTTCTATTTGTA
This sequence comes from Pinus tabuliformis, assembly GCA_031772625.1. Classification (NCBI taxonomy): domain Eukaryota; kingdom Viridiplantae; phylum Streptophyta; class Pinopsida; order Pinales; family Pinaceae; genus Pinus; species Pinus tabuliformis. Next base: position 1,046,759,219 of record CM062809.1, on the reverse strand, counting down.
ATTCCCATGGTGGCCAACTGAGAACTTGTTTTGTGGTTGAGCACATTGATCATTCTTGTAGCAATTTCAGGCATATTTCCCAATAACGCTCTTGATGCTCGGACTTCCTTCTGCGCTTTTGGGATGAGCTCTAGTTGCTCATGGATAGTCTCAATATATGACCATTGGTTGGTGATGGATTGGCCAATATTAGACCATAACATTGCTCTGATCCCAGATATGATTTTGTCTAACTTGAGCTCATTCTCAAGTTCTTTGATCCTATCTTTAAGGGCCTTAATTTCCTTGGCCTTTTCTCCCACCTCTCTTTTTGTCTTATCATGCCTTTCATTGACCTTGGCCAGCTTATCTCTGGTTTCATGCAGCTCTGTCATCTGAGCTTCCAAGACTTGTATTTCATTCTTTAATTTCTGCATGTCTAGAGTGTGTGCCTGTTCGGTGCTTGTAGGTGCTGCTGATGTGGCTGTTTGTTCTGGTTGTTGAGGTGGGGGCACTGTAGTAGGAGCAGCATCCTCAAGATTGATGACTTGAGGAGGAGGCTGAGAAGTCTGACCCTCTTGTGCTTGCTTTAGTGCTGCTTGTAAGGCCGCTTGAGTAGCCTCAGATTCTCCTAATTTCTCTTGTGTCTGTTGGAGCTGCTTGTATATGGCTATCAGCAGATCTGTGGCATCCTTCTCTATCCTTTGTTGAGCTACCTCATCTGTCTGGGGGTGAATGGTAGCTGGGAGCTTGGCTTTTTCCCTTAATGCAGCCATGTCAGCATCCCTTAGTTTCAGAATTTCCTGTATCCCCTTGATGTCATTTGGGTTATGCCCAATTTCCACGATGATCTCCTCCAGGGATCTTATCCTGTTGTCTTTTGCTTGAGATGAAGCCTTCTCCAATTCTAGTTGAGAGGCTGTAGCATTGAGGCTGCTTGTTAATTTGTAATTATCCAATGTTTTATCTGCCAAGGCTGCATACACCATTTCACCAGTTTTCTTGTGCAGCTCTATTTTATCCATTGGGTGGATATCCTTGGCCAGGACCTCTAGATTAGTCCTGAGATAATCTGCAGTAGTTTGTGGTTGGAGCGCTGTGGGTATGAAGTGACTCATTGTCAACTTGCCTTCGTCCACATCAAAAGCAGACATTAATCTTTGTTGGTTGGAGGGAGCCAATTTCAACAAATGATTATACAACTTGACCTTCATAGGCTCACTCCTTCTTTTAATGTCTATGAATTGTTGTTTGATGCCTACCTCTCCTTCCCTCTGCTGGCTGGAAGAAGTGACCTCCCCTCCTATGATTCTGTCTTGTTCTTGGTGGAAGGAACTGACCGAGGCTTCCCTGCTGGGTGGGCCCATACCCATTACTTGTCTGATTGCAGCATCATCCTCTGAGCAGTCATTTAATCTCTGTCTCTTCTCCCCGATGGATGAAGTCATGGGTGTTTCTCTGTCTCTTTTCCTACTTAGGTCCTCCTTCTGTGGAGTTTGAAGGACCGAAGCATCAGTGATGTTTTCAGGCCTCGAGTGTTCTACATTTTGGGCCTGCTGCTCGGTGGTAGGTGGGGTATCTACCACTCTTTCTTGCTGTAAAGGCTGTTGCGTTTCAGGTTGCCCTCCTCCTTGCTGCTGTTGCTGTTTTTGTTGTTGCTGCTGCTGCTCCTGCTCTGCCTCCATCTCCTTTTCTTTTCCCTTCTCTGATATCTTTCCAGCAACTCTTGTAGTTTGCTGTGGGGCGGTTGAAGAGGACGCTGCTGCTCCAATTTGTATGCTTGGCAGTGAACTGACCTGTGAATAAAACTCAAGGTTAGCCATCTTCTTTTGATTTCTTAGAGCTTTTTGATTAAGCTCTTCTTGAGTAACAGCTTCTTCCAAAGTGCCTCTCCTCCATTTTCTTTGATTGGCATGTTTTTCTATGTGAGGAAGGCTGCAATGATCATAGGCAGACAATTTGTATTTAAGCCTCCTCATGGTTATGAAGTTGTTAGGGTCATAAGGTTTCCATAGGAAGCTGTATTTGAGACCCAAGCCCCCAAGTATTCTATCTTCTTCCTTCCACCCTTCATCCCTTTCATTATAGAGGAAATGGCCAAGTTGACTTTTGACCTTTAGCTGTGCCTTTTTACCTTTGCCTGAGAAGTGGAACATATCAACAAAGCCAAACTGCCTGAAGTATTCTAAGGCAAATAGCCTCATAGGCACAAATCTGGGTAGTCTAAATGGGGGCAGCTCACACCCATATATTCTAATGACGGTGTGGTGTTGGTAGAAGTACCAATCCCCAATACTGTATGCCTTTGATAACTGCAGGAGTCTTTGCATCTCATCTGTCAATCTGGGAGGAGGTGAGCCCAAAAATAGAGTCATGGCTGGATGAATGAAGTGATCAATGAACTCACAGTAAGTATATGGTGAATAACTATGGAGATGGAACACAGAGGTCCAGTACACCACAGATTTCAGATTTCCCTGTGCATCTTCTCTCTTCATTGGGAAGGAGAACTTCTCATGCTGGAAGTATAGGAGCAAGTGATATATGTAGGAAGTGTATTTAAACACCCTATCTCTTGAAAGGTTCATCAACTGATCATGCATCTTGTCCGAGATGTATGTGGCATAGTCATAGCAGACTGGTTTTCTCCCTGGAGCAAACATAAGCATTATGTGCAAAACTGTCTCATCCACATATTCCACTGAATCATATCCCAGAATGGGACTGATCATGTCAACAAGGTCTAGGCCCAGTTGGTTGAGGTAGACACAGTTGATGGGAGGAGTTTGTAGAGTGTCAGCTTTGATGAACAACTGGTTGATCTTTGTAATCTGGGCCTCTGTCATTCTGGCTCCCTCCATTATCAAATCAGCTAAGGATAGAGGGACCATCTTCTTATCTATTTTAAACTGCAGCATTTCCCTGATGATTTCGGGGGTAATGAGAAACAGAATTCCACCTGAAGAATCAAGTACCGCCCTCTGGGATGCATCATAATGCTCAGCACATAAGTGGATGAGTTCTGGGAATTGGTTGACTTGAGGTAGCTTGAAGATTGGGAGAGAGGAATCCCAAATTCCCAGGATGTCTGTCCCATTCTGCTGTTTGATTTTGATTTCATTTAGTATTTGAAGATGGAACCTGCTCCTGCCCAGCATTTCCTCTGATATTTTATAGTCTAGGTCAGCTAATGCCTGCCAGCTCAATGCTTTGTGAGGGGCATTCAAAGGAGCTACATTGAGGGATATAGGAGCCACAGGGGGATCCATTGTTCTTCTTAGGATTCTGTTTTCCAAGGACTGGTGTTACTATGCAGAGTAACACAACTAGAGTTTTCTTGTGAGAGAATGAAAATTTTGTGATAAAAAGGGTGAATGTAGAGGCTGCAGCAGTTGAAATACTGCCTTTGAGTTAACAGGTGAGTTGCAGACCTGAGCAGAGTTCGTTTTGAGGCAAATTGGCTTTTGCAGGTGACTGGTTCACGATTGCGCGAACCAGCGACAGTTTACTTTCAAATTACCCACAGTGGTTCGACAGAAGTGTAGTGACGGTTCTGGTTCAGTCTAAATGTCAATTCAGTGGCATTTAACGGTGAATTTTTGGTCTTAAGGTCTGTTACTTATTGATAGGCGAAATGCAGTGAAAATGGAGTTTCAGAGCTCAAATGAGGAATATCTGTGGAGTTGGACTGGTTAGAGCTTGCTGGCGCTGAAGAGATGGATGTTCTGGCGGTCAGGAAACACTTTTCCGCGGCTGGTGCAGGTTTGGTCGTTATTATGCATGCAGGATAAACAACGACGAATGCGCTCAAAATGGCAAAAAACACGGATTTTCGGCCAAAATAGACTTTTTGGTGATTTTGGCGCGAATTCGTGCTGACGTCATCATGACGTCATGAGTGGGGCCGGGGCCGGATGACGTCAGCAGGACGTCATCCGGCCAGGTGGCGGGGTCTGGTTGGTCCACTGGGGCAGTGAGATGGCAGGACAGGTGGACCAATCACTGGGCAAGGAAATAACAAGACGGCGTACCTGGGGTGACGGAGCGATGACGGGTTGCTGAGGTCACGTAGGCGGGAATGGGAAAACCAGAAACCGCGGCGGTTTGATATCGCACCGCCTACGGTACGATGGCGGTTTGCAGCGGTTGTACCTCCGACGGATTGTGGAGCCGACGCGTGGATCCAGCGTGACGTAACCTTTATACGGCCGTCGGAAGGTAACTTTCGGGCATCGGATGAGCTCCGACGCTATAGTGGCCGTCAGATCTGGAGGGGCCAAATCGGACGGTGATTGGATCATTGACGTGACAGGGAGATAGCGCACTTAACTCTCGGACGTCGGAAGGACTCCGACGCGATCAGGGCCATTGGATGGGAGGTATTTGATCGGAAGGTCGTCGGGACAAGTGAGATGACAACCAAGTACGGGGAAAGGGAGGGTTAAAATAATGTTTTTTCTGGGAATTTGCGCGATGGCGGAGACTATGTAAAAGTGGGTTTTCACGTTTTGTTTGAAAATAGCTCCGCCGCTTCAGACTTAGCATAAGGAGAACATGTGGGTTTTCATGATTTTTGGCCAATTGAAGCGGGTGAGGGTAGGAATTAGGCTTTTTAGGGGTTTTTATGTGCAAAAGGGGGTCAAAATGGGGGAATTAGCTCACGAAGGGGAAGAGGTACTTGGCCTAGGTTCATCAACATGACCAGGTGTCATTTGATCCCTGACTCAAGACTTATTGGCTATAATACCAAAAGGGGGGGGTATTTATAAGATTTTGGGGTTTATACACCATGGTGTTAGTAATATTAGGGAAAAAGGTGATATAAGGGATTTATATAATAGGGTTAGTGTCAGCATGGATGAGAGGGTAAGTGGAGGGGAAACCATTAAGTTTATGTGAAACAAACTTGGTTTTAAGAGTAGATCAAAATGAAAAGATTTTTAGACAAGAAATGTGGATTCTAAAGATTAATAACCACCATGAAACCTTAGTCTTTTCCATGAATCTTAGCTGATGGGGGGATGTTAGAAATGAAATTGGAGGGGAATGAGGGAAATTAGTCATGCTTCCTGCTGTAATTCGATGAAGAAGAACACCTTTGTCAATTAATTGACTTTGCTTTGATGCCCACAGTTACTATCTCTGCAATGGTAGGGATAACCTTTCTGCAACCCCAACTACTTACCCAGCTACTTGCCTAGCATTTTTATTTCTTCTTGGAGTGTGCACTTGGACTTGCAGACCCTTACTTGCCTTTTCTTTTCTTCGGCTTTTTTCTTTTGCTTTTTCTATCTACTTCTACCCTTATCTCTTCCCAGGTCCCAGATTAAGCTGTTGGGAGCCTTTTCTTCTCTACCTGAACTAGTTGTCTGCCAAGATTAAGCAGTTTGGACAAACTTATTTCTCTATTCTATAACTGAAAATTGAAAACATGGCATGATCCAGATTAAACTGTTGGATCATCCACCAAAATTGAAATAAGGTTATCAACATCGAAACACTTTACACACCTCTTGTTCTCTAGGAAATATGGGATCTTTGTGATATCAAAGCAGAGCATATTTGGACTTTCCCTTGCCAATCATGAAATATGAAACCTATTGGTATAGGTATCCAACAAGAAGTATGAAAAATATATGATGGGGAGGCATTTGAGCACATGGGTCACATTGCCTACTTGATTTTTTGATGGTGTGGCACAAATGGGGCGATGTGGTTGTGGTGCCTAGATAAGAATCACGAACACTCTCACTACAAGCTCCATTGGTATGGAGGCTTGGGATCCAATACTAGGGCGGAATTGGTGGCATTATGGCGCCTGCTATGGTTTTCCATAGAAGAAGAAAAAATAATAATAATAATAATAATAATAATAAAATAAACAAATAAATAAGTAAAAATAAATAAGAATAAAAATAAAAATAAATAAATAAATAAATAAAAAATAAAAAATCAAAGAATCCATGTATATGGGGATTCCATGACTGTTATATAGGGCATCTCAGGTACTACATCATTTGATCCCCTGAATCTCAGGGGTTGGCGGGAGAGGGTGGATGCACTCATTCGGTCCTTCACAAATTTCAACATCCAGCACATCTACAAGGAAAAAAATGTCATGGTTGACAACTTATCCAAACAAGGGCTTGAAGATATGGAAGGCTTCATACATTTCACCTTTTGCTCTGATGGCGCACCCAATGTGGAGGGGTGTATCACACTTCCTTAATTTGTTGATATTAGTTTTGTTTTCAATACACTCTCTAGGCACATATTGTTAATTTTTTCTTCTTGAATATTGTTAGTTTTTTTACATGGGACAATAAGACAAATAGACTTTAAATTACTAGTTGAGAGTATGGCTATATTTAAGTCTGATGACATTATATGGTTGTATATCCAAAATTCATATAGATATAAGTATGAATATGTAACTAGTATTTTATACTTTAATAAAATCCAGTCCATTTTTTTCATTTAAAGGAAAAAAAACTTAATGTGGGTATTCCAATTACCTAATTTTGCTACTACTCCATTTTTGTTATAAGTCCAATCTGACTAGAAAGGTTGACTCTTGTTTTATAGCCATTATTCCATTATACAATACATATGCATTCAGGGGCAGAAAAAATATTTATGAGCTTTACCTGTTTTGTATAACAAACATATATCTATGATAATGGTTTTCTAGTTTGACTTGTTCAAACAGATTTATATACAAGCACCAGATGTATTATATCTCTTACAAAATTTTCCTTTAAACATACTTTCCTCTTCTTTCAAAAAATTTCATATATATATATATATATATATATATATATATATATATATATATATATATATATATATATATATCTTATCAATTCCTTGCTCGATATTGAATACAAATTTAATTTTTTTTTAACATAACTATAAAACAATAATAGAGCTTCAAATTATTTCCATGCAATTTAATATAACATAACAAATACTCTAGCTAAAATAGACTAGTTGGGGAAACTATGGGAGAGAACACATTCCTCTAAACCTATGAATTGCGCACCAGTGACCCCCCCTCTCGAGCTTAGACTTCTGCCCCATCTCCTCATTGAGTATCCTAGGATAACAACTTTTTTTTGTATTCCTTTAGTGGTATTTAATATTTCTCTTCGAAGTAGATTTTTCTAGTAGCATCTCACTTTTAAGGTCCAAATCCATTTTTATTTACACAGTCTTTTTCTTTTAATTAAGAAAAAGTCTTTCCTTTTTCCTTTTAAGCACACCTTTATCTTTCGTTGTTCTTTTCTGAACCTTTTACCCAACTTAATCATTCTCTCCAACTAAGTTTATTTTCAACTCAACATAATATTTCTCTCCAATTATGTTGTTTCCCTTAGTAACAACCTTCCGTTGAGAATTTTTGGAGAAATATTTGAGAAGGTCCACCATGTTGACTAACCACTTAGCAGTTTCTTTGTATAAAAAAGAATCCATATTACTCATGTGTTCTTTCTCGTAACATTTCCCACAAGAAAACAATTATTCGTTATAAAATCCATTTACATAATCAACTACCTTAAATCTTCTACCTTAAAATCCATTTACATAATCAACTACCTTAAATCTTGACCTGCACAATAATAAAATCCAAAAAAAAAAAAAAAATAGTCGTAGAATAATCATGTCTGCAAAAATAAAAGCACATATGTATTTCACCTCCAATGGCTCTCTCTTTTTTTTACCTCTCACTCTTAATATATCCGCTCTTCACATGCTGCTCTGCTTGATTTTTCCTTGAATGCTTATGTTGCTCCTCTGCCCTTATCCTAGATATGTCGTGGCATCATTTTGGAGGGATCTTCCATTGCCTTCCTATCAACACCATTCTAACAATTTGATGGTGGTATTCGGTCGAGCCCTTCTCCTCCAATTACAATTCCATGATCTGTGGTTTGTTGTTCCCCACAACTGATCCAAAATGGATCTAAGAGAGACTTATAAGTCTAAAGTGTTCCTCACAGAGGAAAATGAAAGTCCAAGGATGCTCTTGGAAATAGCCCCATTGCATAGATCTTTTCATTCTGAATCTATTGCAACTTGAATGGGCTAAAATGGACTTTGGATGAAGTTATCGTAGAAATAAGATTGCCCTTATCCTTTGGAAAAGGAGGCATTTCTTCTAAAAATGGCCTAAAAGGCTCCTTAAGGAAAATCACATCGAAAGAGTTAAGTGGAGGACTTAAGGCAAAGGCGGAAGGACTCCCTCGATTACGACTTCTGACTTATCGCATCGGAGGTAGGCCTTCACCCGATATTAGGACCTCAGACAAGGCGACATGTGATGAGCAATATCGGTAATCGTCGATCAGGGTGATTGGGGATTAGACGAGTAGCAAGCATAGACCCTGTCACACGGAATGAGTCGTTAGTGTGGACACAACCAACCTCCCTAGAAGCCTAAGACTTTCTAGTGACAAACAAGACAAATAAGAGCAATCCTTCTCTAAATATGCTTTTACAATATGAGAAATCAAGTGTTTAGATCCTACCTGTAATCCAACACTGTTGTAGTAGTCCATCTTCGTTGATCCGGATGAGCTCCTCCTTCCCTTCGAAACCTGCATTCACTAACAATCAAACGATTAAATAGCACCTGAATATCACATAAAATAAAACATATTTAACATATAGACCAAGGAGTATATGAAACAACTCATAAATAACAAATTGTTGAGAAGAATGGACTAATTTGCATTAAAAGGTAACAAAAGGAACCATTACAACCTGAGCCTTGGTGTTGTGCAAGTCCCTCCCAGGGTCCACAAGAGTTCTCCTTTACTCTGATCAGCTCACCCACTTCCAAATAGAACAAGCAAAGATGGTAATCTCTCCTCACAAGCTTCTACAAGGAAGTCCTAATTCCAGCAACATCTACCCTTAGGAATGTTCAGCTTTCAACCTCCCCTCCCTTTGGCCCAATGCCTGTATTTATAGTGCTCTAGAGGAAGTTATTCAGGTCCACCATCAATGGGATAAGCCCCTCTTTGGATGGGATAGCTCCCCTCTTGATGGGATAAGTTCCTCTTTGGTAGGGATACATGAACCATCTGGAGGCGCTTCATACACGTCAATCAAGCTTCTAGAATGCTCTAGAAATGACCACAAGTAACTTTTTTAGAGTGAAACTTGCGCCTTTTGACCTTTACAGGAGTACGCACCCACCCTTTTACATACAGAGTGTACAAGTACGCAGGTATTGTGAGCTTGGGTTGCGTACACGCAGGTAAGGCTAAGAGAAAATGCGTACCAGAGATAATTGACTTTAAATGACTTTTCTCTCTTTTTTGAAGTTTGACATGAAGAGCATAGGCATGAGACTTGCCAAGGAGGATAGTATGACAGTGGATGGAGCCATACTAACTGCAAATAGTCATGGTGACATTTTTTAGTGTAACAGATTGCCCCCTAAAGTGCGAAGCCTATAGTAGATTAGGGTTTTATATGATCTAGGAAGGGTGAAGTACTTTATCATTTCAAGGAGTATCTTGCGGAGAGCCTGGTCAGAACCTGCAAATATTAAACACAAAATACATATATAAGATGATATCATCGCTGAGGTAGGCATTCCCATACTCAGATTGAAAACTTTAACTAACAAACTAACTACTGCTCTGATACAAGAATGATTTTGCAGTACATCGCAATCGTAGACTTTTGTAGACACAGTATGGACGCAGCCATCTGTTTATGGTTAGTCTACTATATAATGAATACAAAACTCCTCGCAGCCTGGATGGTGGAAACTAGATCCAAGGTCTTCATTTCTACTTCATGAATTGGTACGATTCTATCCATGCGAATAAATGAATTGATGTCGAACATGGTAGAAACCACTTGATTACCAGTCGATGATGTAAACCGTTAACAAGTGTGAGAGAGACCACCAGTGATGTCAATGGTTCTCAAAGTACCCAGTACAATCCATGAAATGTGAATGAATGGGTTGATGTCGAACACGTCACGGAATCCTTTGATCAAAAGTCAATGATGTAAACTGTCGTCAAAGGCGAGAAACTTGCCATTGATGCATGCAGACTTCAAGGCACTGACGATTTCTAAGACATCTTTCTAGATAATGTGCTGATGTCGATAGAAAGTGACCCGTTGCAGGGAAGCCCACAACACGAAATCATTGTTCAAGTTGAAGAAATGTTGCTGTAAGGACTGACTCAGGGATGGTCAAATGGATGACAAGTATTTTGCATATGAATGGTTTATTTGCAGAGACCTCTTGAACACATAACGACACGACAGATGGCTTGGTGACGATTGACCCAAAGTTAATACCCAGAAATGGTTGAAGACTTTCAAAGTTGTTTTATCAGCTTTAAGGCAAAGGATTTCCCAACCCAGGTGAATGAAATGTGTCGTGTTCAAGAGCGGTGTTAAGGTTCTTCTGTAACAAAGGATAACAAATGGGTTCATTCTTCTCTCTTTTCCCCCACCATTTCTGGCAAGTACCTCTTTATTTTTTACAAGCTTGAGGAGGATAACATATGCTTGATTATAATCTCATCCTTCGGATGAGTCCAACTTAGTTTAGATTCGGACCCTAAGAAGGAGTGGTTCGTTCCTGTTTGTAATCAAACAGGTCCTTTACTGTGAGATTTTAACGAGTCCAGTATAGGAGAAACTCGGCGTTTTTCAATTTTAGAGAGTCTGAAAAAAATAAAGAAGACTCCAAGGTGAACTTTTTCGTAAATTTGTGTCTCCCAAGCCCGAAAAAGTATAAAATAATACCTGAGAGAACCGCTTGATCTTGCGACCAAGGAGTACTTTCATGATTAATGCCTTTGTCCTGAAAAGTAAAAAGCGATCAGAGGCATGTCGTTTTATTTCCAGTATCGAATTTGAAACGACAAAAATCCAGCAATCTTTTCTTGTTTTTACGGTCAGAAAAGGGCTGTAAGAGGACCGTCTTTTAATTATGTTTTAACGAGTGTAAAAGAAACGCTCGGCACTCTTTTCATGTTTTAGGAGTCAGAAAAGGGCTTAAAAGATGACTCTCATGTCTTAGTTCGTGAAAAATGATGATTTTACCCTAAAGTCCTTTTGTCCTGCACAAAAACAACACATTACTCATACCTGTTTAAGATGGGCAAAAATACATTGAAAAATATCCCTTCATGGTGAAAAATAAACAAACTTAGCATTCATTTATCCAAAAAACCTATAAAAAGACTTTTTACCATGTCATTTTTACCATTTTACTGTTGAGGGTGAGAAAAGGGCTTTTGGCAAGAAACTTCCCGTGGACTTTGCAGAGAATCCGACCCTCGGAATCGAGCGCCATCTCTTTCAGGTATTTCACAACATCCTCCTCTTCAATTTCATCCGTTTAGAATTCCATTTTAAGTTTTAGTTTGATTTTTTGGAGGGTTTGGTGTTTTAGAGTCCGCTTTAAAGGGGACGCAGGTGCCCCATGGGTGACCTGCGTACCCCGACATTTTCCTATATGGGAAATTGGTCGGAGTACGCAGCCCACCTTCAGAACAGCTGCGTACCCACGCTCTGTTTTCTGAACGCGGGGTGCGTACTCTGCACAAAGCGGATTTTCAAAACCCAAACTCAAAACCTAACCACAAAAATTTGATTTAATGAATTCTAATCAATGTTTTTTTGGTGTGTAGATTGCCCACCATGCTAGATTGGCGTGAAAGAGAACACGAAGATGTCGATTTGGCCGCAATAGGTCATTAACCTTCCATTGATGCTTTAAAGGCATGCAGACTCTACAAGTACTGGGCCATACCTGGCATGAGGGCCCAGGTGCCATTCTTAGAGTGGCTGGTTGAAAGGTGGAACATTTAGGATCATTGTTTTTACATCGGAGAACACCAGCTCGAGATAGAGTCCTCCGACATATATTTTCTCACTGGCTTGCCTAACAGGGGCGAGCGACTCTCTCTATTCGGGACTAGGCCGGGTGGCCAATCCCTTGCTAGTCTTCGGCTAGAGTGGTGCAACAATCAAAACCAGGATAAGGGGATAGAAATCAAATACATATCCCGACCTAAACTTATGGTAATTGCCTTTACAGTTACCAGACTTTGCGGTGCTGCCGCTTTGCACATAGCTACTGGTTCCCAAATGTGGATGGCTATAGATTGCTTCCGAGGCACCATTTTCAACTGGTGCGATGCTGTGCTGGCCAATATGAAAGGCCAACTGACTAGGGCAAAGAACGAACAATTGAAGACCTTTGGATATGGGCCTTTAGTTGTGAGCTTTGCCCTAGAGAGAGTTCCAATGCTGATCCCCCAGCATCTTACTGTTCCAGTTGGGCCTCCTTGGGAGCCTAAGTTGACGCGATGGGTTTCGGTAATGGCTCGGCATCCTGATGAGGGAGCGGGGGTTGTCTGATTTCCTGCGGGTTACTTTCACTGGTTGGAGAGCTAGGTCTTTGCGATTTAGGATTTTCCTTATGCCGGAGTAGATTTTCGCAATGATCCGGACATGGTTCTTCCACAGGGAGAACAATGGGACGACAGAGGTACTTCATTTTTCACAAGTTTTTAAATTATCTACTTTTTTTGTTTTTTTATATATATATCGTCTCAAAACTGACACCAAAAATTTTTAAAATGCAGATGTAGGCCCACGACGTCTGGCCAATCTTCGGGCTTTTGAGAGAAGAGTACCAGCTGTACCAGCACTAGCCCCACAGGATGCGGCCGCAGAGACCTTAGCCGAGCTGGAACAGGACTTAGAGCATCTCACGACAGGCATACCAGAGACGACTATAGACGATATTCCTATCCGACTTCAGCACTATGTGGTCGCAGTCCCAGGACCTTTCAGGAGGTTCCTGTGTAGAGTAGCGCGCGCAGTGGTCTCATATAGAGAGCACCACCAGTGATTGGCTAGTCACTTTTGTAGACACATGTGACATTTTTGGTTTTTTGTACTTATCATTTTTGTCGGTCATAAGGTGTTTTTCAACCTATGATCGAAGACGATGTATATTTTTTGACATACTCCTATCTATATATATATCATTATTACCGGCTTATTTTGTTAAACATGTGTGATGAAATGTTTATAAATTTACATTTATTATTGTTACAAATGTCTATTTAACATTCGAGATGCCATTGCATCTGCTAATGTATTTAAAGACCTTGGAATATGCTGATATTCAATGTAATCAAATTCACGTTCCAAGAGACGCACCCTCAAAAACAGTCTTAATAACACTGGATTTCTAATGGCATAGACTGTATTAAGTTGTAATACAACGAGTTCAGAATCTAACCTCACTATCAAACTTCGAATCCCAAATGAAATAGATTCAGATAATAATTCAATCACTGCACTGTATTCTCCAATGTTGTTTGTTCTTTAACCGAGGCTCACCCCATGCATAGAAACTAACTCGTCAGAGGGCGAATCGATAACCCAAGCTGCGGAAGAGATATTCCGTGTACTACGAAAAGCACCATCAACAAATCCAATGTATGTTTGGAGAGGTATCGACATCTGCAATATCAAGAGTAAAACCAAGATAAGCCAGAATAACGATGAAAAACACACTCTCTAAGCTAAGCACACTGTCTAAATTAACAAAACACACCAGCTAGAAAGAAAAATTAACCTAACTAAACTAACTGAATCTCCATACCCACCATTTAAGCATAATACCTCTTTAGGTAAAGTCCGTTTCTGGGCTTACCCAAAGAGTCCCCATCAAAATCTACTAGCTCATAGGCCCCTTTTGCTATCTTTCGCTTGACAATGTAGGGCCCATGCCACATGGGAACGAATTTTCTAGCACCTAATTTATCGTTAGCTTGATCATATAATAGCACTAGGTCTCCTTCCGAAAAATTATGAGGGGTCACGTTACGATCATACTGGGCTTTCATTCCTTTTGCGTGAGTCTCGATTGCCAAAGCAGCATCACGTCGAGTCTCATCTAATTTGGCTAAGTATAACAGACGCTTCTCCTCTTCGGAAGTAGCTGGGAGTAATTCGATAGCCATTTGAAGTGATGGGATTTCGCATTCAATGGGCAACACTGCTTCCAAACCATAAACTAGTTGGAAAGGAGTGAACCCTGTTGATGTTTTCACTGAGGTTCGGTACACCCAAAGCACTAAAAATAACATGTTATGCCAATTCGACCGATGAATACCAATGATTCGTCGGATCATGATAACTAGAACTTTGTTGATGGATTCAACGAAACCGTTTGCTTGAGGATAATAAGGAGTAGAACTATCATGGCATAAACCAAGCTGGCTTGTAAGTTTTGTCATCATAATGTTTCGAAAATGGCGCCCATGGTTAGTGATTATCGCTTGTGGGACACCAAACCTAGCAATAATATGATTGAATACGAAAATCGTAGCTGTCTTGCCATCTGCCTCGAATGTAGGCATCGCCTCGGCCCACTTAGTAAAATAATCAACCGCAAGGATGATATACGCATGCCCCCCAGCCGAGTGAGGGTTACATGTAATAAAATCGATACCCCATTTAGCAAAAGGACCAACGACAATTATAGGGTGGAGAGGAGCAGGTGGTGCGCGCATCTTGCAATCAAACACTTGACAGTTGTGGCATTTTCGGACCGCAATGATACAATCTTTAAACATGGACAGCCAGAAATAGCCAACACACAACACCTTCTGAGTTGTGGCATACCCAGACATATGACCGCCACATGCTCCAGAATGGTAGTCATTCATAACCCTTTCTGCCTCTTCATGAGTTAAACAACGACGAAAAACTAAATCCGCCCCACAACGATAAAGAGTATCTCCAATAATTTGGTACTGTTGGGACTGGAATCGAATTTTCTGACGTTCTGACTTTGAAGCTTCGGGCCGAAAGGATTGGGTTTGGAGATAGACGATTATATCCCCATACCACGGATCTAAAGTGCTGATGAGAAACAGAGATTCGTCCACAATGGGTTCCTCTACCATAATTTCCGTGTCAGCACGCGGGAAGTCACACATAAATTCCGCAAAAACTAAGGATTTCTTAGACTTAGACTTCTCGAACTCCAAATCAAACTCCTGCAGGATAACAATCCATTTGGAGTAATTGCCCCCTAGAAATTTCTTAGTCATAATATAGATCATAGGGCTGCAATCTGAAATCACTGTAGTTTTACGGAGAAGAATGTAATGACGAAAACGCTGGACAGCCTGAACAGCTGCCAGGGCCAATTTCTCCACATGCGAATATTTTAGCTCAGTGGGAATTAGCGTCCTACTAAGATAATATATCACATGTTCCATTTCGAATTCGTCTTCCTAAACTAAGACCATTACAATGGTGGAGTGGGAGGCGGCGAGATACAAAAAATAGTCCTGGTTGTAGTTGGGAGGATACAACAACGGTGCATGGGTCAACGCGTGCTTTAGTGCATCAAAAGAATTCTGAGCTATCTCATCCCAAGAGAATTGTGCATTTTGTTTCAACAACCGGGTGAAACCCTTTGTAATCTCGGCGTAGTTAGGAATGAATCGATGTAAAAAGTTTGCTTTCCCCTGCAAACTTTGGAGTTGGCGCAAACTTGAAGGAGGAGGCAATTTGATGATAGCTTCGACCTTCGAGGGATCGACGCGGATACCGGCTTTTGAAACAAAAAATCCTAGCAATCGTCCCACTTCTATGCAGAAGACACATTTGTGTGGGTTCAACCGAATTCGATAATTCCGACACCTCATAAAAATAGCGCGTAAGTGGACAAGGTGATCAGCTCGATGTAAAGAATGAGCAGGCAAATCATCGACATACGGTTGCACAATGTGCTTGATGTCGTGAAATGCGTAAGACATTGCCCGTTGGAAAGTGGCTCCGGCATTCTTAAGTCCAAAAGGTAATTTGTAGTAAGCAAATGTCTCCCAAGGACAAATGCAAGCCGTTTTTGGTTAATCGGCAGGTAGAATATTGATTTGGTTGTAACCGGAAAAACCGTCCATAAAGGAAAATATTTCGCTGCCGACACAATCATCAATTATTTGATCGATATAGGGTGTGGGATAGTTTTCTTTTGGACAAGCATGGTTTATATCCCTATAGTCGATGCATATTCTTATTGTTCCTTGTTTCTTGTTAACCGGAACAATATTCGATACCCAATCCGTTAACGAGATCGGATAAATGAAACCTACTTTCAACAGCTTCTCGACTTCTTCTTTAATCGCAGTCGCTTTCCTAGGGTGTATTTGACGCAGACGTTGCCGAACGGGTTTAGCGTCCGGGTAAGTCTTGATTTCATGAACAACAATGGAGGGATCAATTCCTGGCATTTCCTCATAGGACCAGGCAAAAACGTCGCGGAATTCTTGAAATAGGACCTTGTATGTTTGAATTTCGTCATCTGTACACGAGGCACCTATATGAATGTTCTCAATAATTCCAGTTTTGACTAAAATATCAATGGAAATAGTTTGGGAAATGTTTCCCAAATTCAACTCTGAATCAGGATGTTTCATGGGATTCTGAGCGTCCTTGACATATTCAGCTGTAAAAATTGATGAAAAATCATTTTCAAAGTCATCACCCTCAGGTAAAAACGAAGATCTATGATGAAGATCTTCCCATGGTAGATCGTCTACACTTAGGATTTCGCGAAGTTGTTCTTCAGATGATACAACTTCAGGAAACGTTATCCGTTCTGAGGTCGATGTGAAAAGTGATTCCTCACGGACCACATTGATTTGTTCGGATTGGGTTGAACTTGAGCCGGAAAAAGACTGCACGGCCTCATAAGAAATTTCATATGGACTCATAGGCATTGCATTACCGAATGAGTCTATCTCAGATTCAGATGGAACAATCCAAGGATCATCATAGATAATAGTGTCTGAAGTAATCATATGAATGGTTGTGAATGAAGGGTATGCGTTGATTGGAGGGAAAGGAAAAGTTCCCAGTAAACTGGAATCTTTAACTAATCCTACACCAATATCCTTGTAAGGTATAGTCGTTTTAGCGACATGCTGGATACTCTCTGAAGAGGCTGGGTCAGATGAAAAGTAAGCCAGCTGGTCTATCGTCATGATCTTACCATTGTGTGGAAACTTTATAACTCTGAAGACCGATGACACGACCTCTGTCATAGCGTAAGACCAACTGCGACCCAAAAGAAGGTTGTAGTCTAGAGGGGCATCAACCACCTCCACATCCAGACTAACGGTTTTTCCTTCAACCCCTATAGGAAAATCCTGTAGAATGCCAAATGGATGGAACCCACGGCCATCAAAGGCCTTAAGAATCATCGGGGATTGGTTCAGTGAAGGAGAGCCAAGCGATCTCCAACACTGAATCGACATAATACATGTAGAAGCTCCTTCATCAATTACAGTCCGATGAATTGGCCTGTTTTTTACTATCACTGGAATCTGGAAAGCCATCTGATGAGGGAGATGCGATGTACTATTTTCTAGATCAAATATTATCAGGTTCGGGACCTGAACATCAACAGCTCCTATAGCCGACAAAAGTAATTTTCTCTATGCTGGGCAAGAATGCAGCACTTCTAAAGCTGACATTGCTGAGGGTGAAACAGCTAAATCCTCAACAATGTTGTAATTCTGGGCCGCTCTCGCATGTGGATTGAAAGCAGACCTTCCAAGTACACCCTTGGCGGGCGGTTTTATTACTAAGTCAGGGTTAGGTTTCTCGATATGTAGTGGATCGGAACTGGGAGCTGAGGTTGATGGATTAGAACGAGAAGATTCTGCTTCTTTCGATCCATCAACAGGACTTTTACTACCATAATCTTGTGATCGAGTCGCAATCCGTACATGAGACATCATCAATATGGGTTCTTCACTGGCACTCGAGGAAGAACCTATCATTTTACTCTCCTGCTTTGGAAATGGATCTTTCAAAACAACAGGAGTTGGGGAACCTTTAACGATTTTCACAACCTCCGCCCGATGAGGGCAATCTCTTGTGAAATGATCTTCTTCACAAATTAAACAAGGATAGTGAGGTTTGCGCTTTTCGTCGTTAGATTCCGACTTCTCTTTTTTCTCCTTTGGAGCCTTGTCTGCTTTATCCTTCTTCTTGCCTTTCTTCTTACCACCGTTTTTTGATTTAGCCGTAGATGACTCTACAGCATGAATGTCGGCGGTAATTTCAGGAGAAGACTCTCCTGTCGGGGAGTCTGGTAAGGTTATTATTGGAGAAGAATTCTTTGAGGATTTCTTCTTACTTTTAGTATTCACCGTACCAATCATGCCATCAGCAGCATGAGACCCCGAAGGAGAAGCAGCGATATGATTCGACTTAGGAAGATCTGGGATCTTCTCATGCAACGTACCCGACTGAGTGTAAACTAAGTCAAGGTACTGGGCTTGAGCAATGACTTGCTCCTCAGTAACTACTCTGGCCTTAGCTACATCTTCAGTAATCTTCGGTAATAATGATTTTACAAACCATTCAGCTAAGATTTGGTCCGGGATAAAAACCTTCACTAAACTTCTTCGACGTCTCCATTCATGAATATGATCGGAAATATAAGTGGAGGTCGACTGTTTTAATGAAGTTAATAGCTCCGTGCCGTTATCGTATCTGACCGGCAACTGAAAATGAGTTAGGAACGAGGTAGCTAACTGGCTGAAATTGTAAAAAGAGGCCCGTGGTAACTCAATGTACCACTTGGCCACGAGACCAATGAGTGTATGCTGGAAAAGACGTAAGCAGATCGAATCATCCGAGATGGAATTTGAAGTACACCAGAGGTGGTAAGTCATCACGTGAGTGGACGGGTCCTCTCCAGACTTACCTTCGAACTTGGGTATATCACTGGGCAATTTATTTGGCATTGGCGGCTAGAACGGAAGATATTGTATTGGATCGTTTGTTAGGCGCGTCAAGTCGGGTAAATTCAAAGTTGCGATAAACGGTAACTGCCGGTTAGGATCTCTAAAACTCTGGGTCACAAGACCAGTCCCAGGAGGAGGATATCCAGGATAACTTGGAACAGGAATCGCATTCTGGGTATTATATCCTCCTGGAAAACCAGGATTAACCGGACCGTACTGGGGTTGTTGAGGTTGTTGATAAGTGTACCCAGGATACAGTTGATACTGGTAAACCGGTTGTTGGACAACAGGACCGAATTGGTACTGTCCCTGGTACTATTGCTAGGTAAATTGAGGTTGACTTGTTACAACAGTACTTAAACCAGGCTTCCCTACAGGCATCTGGACCGTAGTTTGAATCGTAGATCTGGACAACGGTAAAGATGTCTGAGGAGTGGTTGCAGAGACAATAGAAACCGGAGCTGTCGATACTCCACAAGTAAGTGCGGTAGATGTTGCGGTAGTTGCAGCAGTCGTTTGAGATGGAGTACTAGGTGAAATTGGCGGCTGAGTAACTACCGAAGTTACAGAAGTTTGAACATTTGACTGGACAGGTTGCGGTTGCTGGGGTGAACCAGAAACTACGGGTTGTCCAGTTTGAGGTGACAATTGTATACTTGGCTGCAACATCTGTTGACCTTGTGATGGATCCCACACTATCATTCCGGGGTATTGACCTGTAACAGGTTGAGGATACTGAGATCCATAACCGGATTGAGGATAGGATTGATAACTGAAAGGCACAGTTCCCATACCTTGAACATATGACTGACCTTGAGGTGGTTGATAACCTTGACTCGAGTATTGACCTTGAGGTTGATAACCTTGGGGTAAATACTGATACTGGGGTTGACCTTGACCTTGAGGTTGATACCCTTGAGGTAAATATTGATACTAAGGTTGACCCTGGGGTACATATTGAGGCTGGGGTTGACCTTGAGGCATGTATTGTACTATGGGTACATACTGTCCTTGAGGTTGCCCCCTAGACACGATTTGTGTACCTTGAGGTTGCCCCCCAGGTGTTAATTGAGGCTGCCCCCCAGGCGGTAATTGGCCACCTTGAGGTTGAGAAACGAGAACTGAACCTGACATCATGTAAATGTCCCCTACACCCAACGGTTTATTACCATTGTTTCCAGCTAATAACCCATGATCAATGGGTTGAGGAGATGCCCCTGCAAAGGTACCGGAAAGTGACTGATACCCGGCGGGAACAGAAGGACCGCCGTGCAAGAAAGATTCAGGAGATTGAGTGAACACGGATGACTGACCAGACATATTTACAGGAGTATAAATACCTCCAAGTGGAAAAGGAGTACGAGGTGGAGAAAAACGTATCCCTGAGTTGTCTAAATAATTGGTTAACGAAAGGTACCAAGTAGTACTTCTAGGAGGACTGTAAAAGATAGATTCACGCTCCCTTAGATCAATAGTAGGTTGATCTTCAAGGATAGATACGCCTAATTCTTCCCCTGGAGCAAGTTCTTCAATAGCTATCAAACCAGTAGGAAGATTTTTGGTGATGACTCTTTCTACCCTAGGTGAATCTGGCGCACTAAAAGTTGGAGTAACAGGTTCAGACACTTCAGGTTCTCCGTCTATATCACTAGTAGATGAAAAACTACCAGCAAGCTCGGAAATTGCAACTGCTTCAGGATTATAACCTGTTTCTAGACCTTGGTAATCTGGATGGACTACCAATGACGATTCTCCTTCTTCAGGTGAACCTACTTTACTGCCACTAGGAGTTACAAGGACCTTTAAACCTTCGTAATGACTTGGGACGTCTTGAGGAGGTTCACCCCGAAGTCTACGGGATTTCCTCAATAATTCGGCCACAGAAACAACCTCAGGAGACTTGCCCCGAAGTCGACGGGACTGTCTCGGTAATTCCGCCACAGTTAAAAACTTTTAACTACTGCACACGAAACAAAGTAAAATCTCAAAGAAAACCACCTAAAGTCTCTAAAGAACCAAACAAATTTGAATCACATGCCTAAAGAATCTAGGGCGTCAAACCAAGCACAAATAGTAGCCTTCCGGACCAAAAACGCTAGTTGGAGATGAAACCCAACATCACCGGATTCAGTACAGAAGTGGCGGGTGGAACAGTTACCCCGGCAACCTGCTTAATGAATAGACCGGCACAAGTTCCTCCACTTTAACCGTCTCGAGTGAAGTGAACCCCCTGGAAAATCCAAGTGAGTCTAGCCGATGTCTGCTCCAGGTACAGTGGGATCTTCCCTCCATCGTCACCTCGGTAGAATCCTAAAGATAATGGTCACTAAGGTTACCAATAGCAACAAATGCACCTGGGGGAACAGTCTACACTCCGAAAACACGCAAGGGCAGAGTATCAAGCTCAATCCCCTTGCCGGCTCCTTGACAATAATCCAAGGTTTACCGACAAGTGACCCCTGGCTCCTTGAAAATGGTTAATCCGAGGTTTACCATTTGTAATACGTGCGTGTCTGGCAACGTTCCCAACGAGGGAGGATTGATCCCCTCACTAGTTCAGACACAAGCTCGTGCTTCTCCTTTAAGAGGAGATTTCCCAGAGTACAAATGAAACAATTGGATTTATTCTATCACAAGATAAGCTACTTGTTTGGTTTTGTTGTCTTGGAGAGTTAATTACTCTCCTCCTCCAAGACACTAGCCTGATCTAAATTGGTGTTTCAGAGCCCTAGTAAATAAAAGTTATTAAGTTAATTTTACTTTAAGCGTTAATTTTATGGTTTTTCTTAAAGACAAAAAGGTAGTGGAGATGAAACTGGTGGTGTGTAGACTCGACTCGCAACCACTACAAAGATGCACCTAAGATGATTTACACTACTTTTCTTTTTCAATGAATCTCTTAACTAAGAGAGTTGGAAAATGCAAATTTTATAGAAAACAACTTTCTTAGTAAACACAATCAAAGAAACAATCTCTTTATCTTTTCAAAACACACAACACATGACCACTAATTACTCTACGAAATTTCCCTTTTCTCCCAAAAGTCTACAAATGCTACCAAAGCAAACTTTTTCCAAAAGGATTTTTTGTGTTTTTTCTATATTAATAAAGCATATAAAAACTATTTATCAAATCAAATTTAACAAATCTAAGACAATCAAATCAAATTCACTCAAAAGCAAATTAAAAGGAAATTGACCTAAAAGAAAAAAATAATGAGGACAAAAGCCTACAAGGATAATTCCCGGATGTTTTACTCAGTCAAAATGCAACTAAGGATCAGTTCATGCAGAATCATAAACTAATCAAAAGACAAAATCGAAATCTTTTTGTTCTTTTTTCTCAAGAATGAAATTCAAGGTTTTAACAAACAAACTTTTCGAGATTCGCAAAGAGAAGACACAAAGATAGGTCTCTCACAAGGGTGACTTCTATGACAGACCCGACTCCTAAGAGGACTGATCAAAACCAGGGAGATCCAAAGTTTGACAACCTCTAATGCCAAAGTCACTACAGGACCAGTTAAAAATCAAACCCTAAGGCAAAATCCCTATGAATTCCACCAAAACCCTCGACACTAACGGGACAAGTTTAGGTGAAGATCTCTGACAGTAAACTAATGGATCTGGGTAGTAAAAACAAAGTAAAAACAAAATCTAAAGAGCAAAAAGAGGAAAAATGAAATTTTCTCAAATTTGACAGGGGTACGCAGGTGATCTGTTGACACAGGCGCGGGTACGCCCTGTGCACAAAGACGCAGTGCGTACAAGTACGCACTGTGTCTAACTCAGAGACTGTGTACTGCTGGCAAAGCTAAGAAAAATAAAAATCTAAATTGAATCTAAGCTAACCCACCCAAATACAGAGTTAGACAGCCAAAAATCAGAAAACAAGCGATTTTTCTGATGTTATTGGCCATTTGGCAATGCAACGATGTTATTGCGATATTGCGATAAAATTTGGACCCGAAGGTTTATAAATGTAGCCCTATAAATTTTGAAATCCATGGTAAGCAGGATTTCAAGCGGGCCTCAAGCAGTAAGTGGTTTTGAATGGGTGCGGCTTGAACCCATACACTGGCCAACATGTGGCATCGGTAAGGAGAGAGAAAACCACCTTTTCAGGTGCGTAACCTCCGTGCACATAAGCCACCTATAATAGACTATCATTCATTGGATCAACGATCACATAAATCAATGGTGGGCTTGCGATAGCCATAAAAAGTAGACCTGAAAGGGTTTTTAGGGGCAGTTCAATAATATTTGAAGTCCAATTAAATGCTTCATGAGGTGTTTTCCTGTGTATTTCTGGAATATATCTGTGTATTGGGAAATATGGTGTTTTTTGGGTTTTCACCTGAAGAAAGGCCCCTGATTCCTTGTAACTACCCCCGATAATTGTGCCATGCTGCAAACAGACATTTTATAGGCAATGATGCATTTGTAACGCTGAGAGAACCACGGAGCCACAAAACCAGATGACCAGTAGAAGAGACAAGGAGCAGAAGAAGCCGCAGAACCATAAAGGAGTGATTACACGCAGAGAAATGGTTGGGGAAGCCACAGAGCCAGAAGAGGCCTCACAAAAGCTAGAGAGCATGATTGCCGAGGCAAGTGCAGAGAGTTTCGAGAGTCACTTGGAGGTCGAGTGAACTATAAAGCTCGATTGACAGCAGCAAGTTGTTGTTGAAGAATCGCTTAGAGGTCAAGCGAGTTAAAGAGGCACAGAGAAGCCAACGCAGAAAGCCAAGAGCTAGAGTTGGAGCCAAAGCTAGAGCTAGAGCCAGAGCCACGAGCTAGAGCCAAGAGCTAGAGCTAGAGCCAAGAGCCCGAGCTAGAGCCAGAGCCAGAGCCAAGAGCCAAGAGCCAAAGCAAAAGTAAGAGCTAGAGCCATAAGCCAGATATAGAGCTAGAGCCAGAGCCAGAGCCAGAGCCAGAAAGCTTGAGAGCTTCAGATCTAGGGATGAGATGGTGTTCTAAGCCCATTGTTTCTGTGTAATACAATGGAGTTGAGCATGGAGCTTGTAAAAGGACTTTGCCATAATCCTAGAGAGCCTAGTCAAGTTGACTAGAGCTCAAGGAGACGTATCCCAAGAGTTTTGTGTGAACTACATATTAAGATTGTTGTTATTTGTTATTGCTTATTGCTGCCTTGCATTTGTTGTTTATTTTTTGTTCTATTTACTGTTATATATATTTTATATCAGCATAAGCAAGTGAACTTAAAGTACCTAACAGTTAAAAATAAACCAAGCATACACCTATTTCAAGAATTATTAATTCCGCAGTTGGTTAATCATAACATCTTGGGAATATTTAAGCTTTGGAAGTGGGAGAGGTTCTTGTAAGATTGACAAGAAGCATTTAGGTCCCATTTTCAGATCAGGTGGTATCAGAGCTTGAGATTGATTAACCCCACCTTCAAAGAATGTTATATCAGAATGCTTGATTAACAGAGCAAATATTGCTTGTCTGAAAGGTGTTTAAACAATCAGAGGTTGATTGTATGCTTGTTTGCAGACTGACTATTGTTTGGGGTTGCAGAGGTGAAGGGAAAGCTAATAATAGCTAAGTCCAGGAGAGGGAAAGAGGGAAGATGGGCTAAAGGCATTTTTCTTACCCCAAAGGACCTCAAGGCAATCCTTGAAGGACAAGAGGTTTGTTGCAAAAGGTTGCTTGAATAAGCTCTTTATTAAATTTTTTTGAAGTTCTTTTGTTCATTGGCATAATGACAACTTCTACAAGTGAGTCCTCAAATTCCTCCTTCAACACAAGATTCTTTGATGAAGACATAAAGAAATACTTGTTCACTATGATGGATATGGTGAGAGAAATGTATGAGGATGGAAGGAAGAGTAGCATACTCAGAGAGCAGTTGAATTCCGTGGAGGAAGAAAAGCAGAAGCTTTCTGATGGATTGCAGTAAATGGAGAGGCAACTTCATATTGCTAATATGAACCTAAAATGGATGCATGATTTGGAGTCATATCTCTTTGTTGCCACAGAATCCTTAGTCAAGTGTCAGCTTGAAGAAGGGGTAAATAGTTCATGTTTGTCTTCAAATTCTTCTAAGAATGCTTATATTGGGTATTTTGAAAAACATACCAGAGGCATAGGTTCCAAGCTTATGTCCGAGATGGGCTATGAAGGAAAAGTCTTGGGTAAGCATGCACAAGGTATTGTTGAGCCAATAATGGTTGAGGAAAGGCCTAAGTATTTGGGTCTTGGCTATGGACAGTCTTATGGAAAGAGTTCCAAAGCTACCATGAAGGCCATTGAAACAGTTCCAAGAAGGAGTTTCATTTCAGGTCCTCTACCTCAAGAGTGTGAAGATTGTATTCAGGAGGAATGTAATAGCTTGAAACGTCATTTGTAGGATGCAGGTGTTCATAAGCACACACTGGAACGAGAGAGTTGTGGAAACTCTAAAATCCTTGAAGAGATTGATGGTGTTCCAAAGTGAGTCACTTCTTCATTTTCTTCACCTCCTCATGAAGGCAATAAAGATGAAAGAGAAAGGTATAAATCTAGTTCTAATCATCTTCCTTTTGATTTTGCAAAGCATGATAAATTTCCACATAGATATGGGAAAAGAATTGCATGTTCCTTTGGTGGTTTGGATAACCATAATGTTTCTAGATGTTGGAAGAGAATGGCCGCATACAAGAAACTTTTGAAGGAAAGGAAGCAAGAAGCCAAAGGTCCATTGGACAAGGCAAGTCATGCTGTCAAGAGGATGCATATGCAGTGCACTTACTACCATAAGCAAGGACATCTTGCTACAAAATGTTGGACTCTGAATCCAACAATGCTTCCAACAAAGCTGAAGAAAGTGGAAAGAGAAGATGGCAGAAATGGGAAGGAAGTTTCCATGATTGATGTGTTTTACGATGATTCACATGTTGATTCTAATGTGTAGACAAAGGCAAGACCTTTGAAATGGATTGGTAAGAAATGGCTAGAGTTCTTATCCAATTAAGATTGCATGTCTATTGATGCATCTATCTACATTTCTTTGTTAATGGAATGCAGGTCGCAAGATTTTTCCAAGAAGGTGAATGAAAATTTGAGTACGAGACTCACTTTGTTGCCGCAACATTATATTTCATTTCAGGTTCAAAAGTACAGTGTGCTTAAGTGAAAGTTGAAGGGTGAAATGCATGCATGATCTTGATATGCATGAACACAGGGATGTTGATGATTTCCTTGTATTTGAACATGTATGCTAATTAACTTGAAGGGTTGGTTGCTTTGTTGTAAACATGCATGTGATGCAATATTGACTTGAGAAAAGCTGATTTGGTCTCCAAGATGGAGATAATGATGAAGTGTTTCATCTTTTGAAAAAGAATCCTAGAGGTCTGTTTCTACATGCTTGACTTGAAGGGTCATTTGTTTTAAAGGCATGTTTTGTGGGCTTGTTATCTAGTCCATCATTTGTATGTAGATGTAAGACATGGAGATGTTCACAAGATGTGAAAATCTATTTCCTTTGTTGAAGAAGGAATTTATGCCATCCAGTTGTTGTCTGTATTTCTATTGTTGTTAACAATTGTTGTTGACAGCTTGTCAAAGAGGTACAAGTGAAAATTTTGTAGAGAAGATGTACTTCACATTTGTTTGAGCCATCTTGGATCAATGATCAAGGCAGAGAAGTTCAAACTACCTTTTGTGACCATCTCAGCAGGGGTTCTACAGGAAGGCAAGGAGGAAGACAGTTCTTCCCATGAGGACCAGCACATTGAGGAAGGAGAGTGGTCAAAGGCTTTGGTTCAGAGGCACTATGCAAGGCAAGTGTATGGAGGCTGAAAGAAGAGGATGTTGTTACTCTCATTTACTGTTCAGATCAGTATGTCAGTCTTTTGGAGACCAAAAGTTCTTTTAGTGGGAAGGTGTGATCGAAAATGGATCTAAGATAGACTTCTAAGTCTAAAGTGTTCCTCACAGAGGAAAATGAAAGTCTAAGGATGCTCTTGGAAATAGCCCCATTGCATAGATCTTTTCATTCTGAATCTACTGCAACTCGAATGGGCTAAATGGACTTTGGATGAAGAGGTTATCACAGAAAGAATATTGCCTTTGTTCTTTGGAAAAGGGGGCATTTCTTCTAAAAATGGCCTAAAAGGATCCTTAAGGAAATCCGCATCGGAAGCGTTAAGCGGAGGAATTAAGGCAAAGGTGGAAGGACTCCCCCGATTGCGACTTACGACTTATCGCATCATAGGTAGGCCTTCGCCTGATATCGGGACCCCAGACAAGGCAACATGCGATGAGCGATATGGGTGATCAGCGATCGGGGTGATCAGTGATTGGAGGAGCAGCAAGCATAGACCCCCGCCGATGTGATACATGAGGTGTGATATCAACAATCATTGATCGGGGTGATTGTTGATCGGTAGATCGACGGATCGACGGTCGGCATACCAAAAGGGCAAACCCGTGGGTCATTGTGATTGTGATTAGCGATCAGGACCTGGACCCGATAGGGATTATCGACCCAATTGCATAAAATTTGAATTCCAGACATTCGGATTTTTAATATATTTCCTGTGTAAATAGGTTTTCGGCCATTTGGCCATGCAACAATGTTATTGTGATATTGTGATAAAAGCTGGACCCGAAAGGTTTATAAATGCAGCCCTATAAATTTTGAAATCTGTGGTAAGCGGGATTTCGGGCAGGCCTTAGGCGGTAAGTGGTTTTGAACGGGCGTGGCCCAAACCCATACACTAGCCAACATGTGGCATGGCTGAGGAGAGAGAAAACTGCCTTTTCGGGTGGGTAACCTCTGTGCACATAAGCCACCTGAAACAGATTGTCAACTGTTGGATCGACGATCACGCAGATCAACGGTGGGCTTGTGATAGCCATAAAAGGTGGACCTGAAAGGGTTTTTAGGGGCGATTCAATAATATTTGAAGTCCGATTAAATGCTCCATGAGGCATTTTCCTATGTATTTCCAGTATATCTCTGTGTATTGGGAAATATGGTTTTTTCCAAGTTTTCACTCGAAGAAAGGCCCCCGTGTTGTGGGGAAAAATGCCTATGCAGGACGATCCTATCCACCTAAGGTGTGACAGTGCCTTAGCAACAAAAAGAGACAGCTATTCTAGTATTCTTCCTTTATGAATTAAGAATGAATAGAGAGATGGATGGACTAACCAGTGTCTTCCGTTTGTCCCTCGATCCGACTTCTCTTCTCTTGGAGAGTTCCCAGCTACTTGCCTTATCGCTCGCCCAGCTTCAAGGGGTTTCTGCAAGATCACAAGAAGAGAACACTACACAAGACATGGATTCATATTCATAACTAGTTCAGGATTAGAAACAAACTAAATACACTAATGCAATCATACATCAAAAATACATCAGTATATAGGAGAAACCAAGATAGCTTTATTGATGAATAACAAGGTTCAGGAAGAGATACAACCCAGAGGGCTCCAATCCAGCATCTTCTTCCCAGCAAATGGAATTCCTATCTTCACCCCCTTCAAAGCATTAAGCACCCAATGATTCCAATCTCAAACCAACAACAATTCTTTGCAATAACAAAATTCCAGCCTTTAGATCTCATGGAGGAGAGATCCATATATAGATGTTTGGAGAGAGGATGAGTCAACTTGAGATCTGACTAGTGTCCTCTCCCTCTGTCAGTTCTTGATTCCACTTGGAGGTTCTTTCTTCCACTTGGAGATTTGGAACCTCTTTCTCATCACCAGTCGAATTCCCTGAGGCAAGTGTCATTTTGGAAGCTTCCTGGGTTCTGACACCTTGAGAAATGAACTTGCCACATGTCCACTCTCGCTCAGCGCAGGTAGCCAGTGTTGCCTTTGACATTCAACGCAGGTAGCCAGTGTTGGCTTTGACATTCAGCGCAAACAGCTAGTGTAGCCACTGAAATGATCCTGAATTGACTTGTTTTTGAGCCGTTTCTGGTGGAGAACTTCTGTGAATTGCTGTGGTTTGTTAGCCTTGTTCCTCTAGGGGTAGGAACAACATGTTTAGGGACTTTGGATCCCTTAGATTATGGACATTTCATGCTCAATTTTGTAAGGCACAAAAATGTCTATAACAGTTGCCCCCTAAAGTATGAGGCCATTTATCGGGTGAAATGCTTTATCAGGGGGATCCGAAGTTCATCCAATGCTGGGAGGAGACCTATAATAAGATACAATACAATACATTATTTTTCATACTGCTTTCATGATCTAGCTGAGGCGGGCATTCCCATGCTCAACTTTATAAATTCATTTTTTTGTACATAGAACAGACAATCGTCTGATGGTAGACTGATAATTTTGATGAAATTATCATCCTTTGAGTAGGATGATTATCTGCTACAATGATGTACATGTCAATGTCTTTATCTTTCCTGAATATATATCGCAGCCCAGATGGATGAAACTAGATCCGGGGTCTTCAAACTCGTTCGATCTTCACTCTAAGTACAAGTCGATCCATGTGAGAAATGTTCTGAAGTCGAACATGGAAAGACATCGCTTGATTACCGGTCAATGATGAAAACCGTTAACAAGCGCAAGAGGAGTCACCGATAATGATAATGACCCTCAAGGTACTGCAGTACAATTCACGTGGTGTGAATAAAGGACTTGGTGTTGAACACCACGCAAAATCTTTCGGTTGAAGGTCATTGATGTATACCTGTCGCCGAAAGTGAGAAACTTGCCATTGAGGCATGCTTCAAAGTACTGAAGGGGTTGTTCCTAGATCAACTTCTTGGATAATGAGCTGATGTCAACAAGAAGCGATCCGTCAAAGGAGGGCCTTAATGAATCCCACATCAGTGACACAGAACGGAGCTAATGACTTTAATGGAGGTGAAAACGATCTGTGACATATGATTCAGGGTGGCGGTCATGAAAGGATGAAGGATAATGTACGGCAGTGGATGGGACACGGTTGACTTTTCTGAACGACTTCTCTTGAACATATGGCGACACTGATGCGATGGATTGGTAGCATTACCCCAAATATGGATGGTATGGCGAGACCATGGATGTGACCAGTGAATGAAACAACCCAACCCGATTGTGGTATGGAGGAAAAGTGTCATGTTCAAGAGCGACTTGCTACCATCAAAGTTTTCTTGAGTTTTTCCCAATTTTTCCCCAGTCACTGCTAACCAGTACCTCTTTATTTTTTTCAAGCTTGAGGAGGATAACATATGCTTGTTCTATAACCTACCCTTCGGGCAAGCCCATCGCTATGTTTTAACGAGCCTAGCGATAGTGAAACTCGTTCTCGTCTAAAGACAAGTTTGTCGCTATTTAATGATTTAACGAGTCTAACGACAAGGATAACTCAGTCCTTTTCATTTTTAGAGAGTCTGAAAAGGTACATAAAGTTAACTCCAAAAGTCCTTTTTCGTCATCTAATCCCTTAAGTCCGAAAAATTATAAAACAATACAGAAGGGATGAGTTTTCGATAGTTTTAACGAGCCGAATAAAACAAGCGCTCGATCTTTTTGTGCAATAATCCCTAAAGTCCAAAAAGATTAAAATCTAGAGGAGGGATAGCTCTTCCAGTCGCTTTAATGAGCTGGAAGGCCAAAACTCGACAATCTTTTCATATTTTACGAGTCGGCTGAAAAGAGCTTAAAGAAGACTCGTCTTTTGAGGAATCAGTGATAAATAGGGTTAGCAGCTGATTCCAGGTACAGGTTGGAATTTTCCAATCACGGCAGTGTCACGAGGATAGCTAGGTGAAATCACTCTTCGCAGCTGTTCCTCAAAATGGGTAAACAAACATATGGAGGTGAACGATCGGCCAATGGAAAAGTGGAGGTGACGGGCAAACACGACCAAGGCTTTAATGGCTAATGATATTACATTCACAGTGGTTATTTACCAGGGTAGTTCATTTTTTAACGAGCTTAAACGCGGGTGGAAACACTTGCTCAATCTTATGTTTATTTTTTAACGAGCATGAACTATGCGCTAAAACTGCTCGGATCTTGCGTTTATTTTTTAACGAGCATGAACTGTGTGCTAAAACTGCTCGAATCTTGCATTTATTTTTTAACGAGCATGAACTGTGTGCTAAAACTGCTCGATTACCCAGTCATATGATAAGAGTGTCTCATTAAGATTCTATTTTTTATGGAGCTTCATCTCACGAAGCTTTGCCCCGCATCCTTTCTTTATGCAAGTTCGGAAACGACTAATCCTACGAGTTTAAAGGGTTAGAGGTCCTAAAAATTTAAAAAATAAATAGCCGCCCCTTGCTTGCACTGCAAAAGGTTTGCATGCCCCCAGGTATAAAACAGATTTTTAAGGTTACCTCTACTTCTTTTCCGTCAAAACAATTGTTTTAATGAGAGAGGCTTACCTCTTTCAGGTTACCCAAAGATTGTCTCGTTAATCTTTCAAACAAAACACTTCCTCGGCAATGTCTTCCAAAATAGACAAAGGTGAGCGACGGTGCCCGTCAGCTCACATAACTTTGACAAAAGAATCTTATTCTAGAATAACCCTCTTCCAGCATGAGCGGGGTACAGACTAGTCATATTCTCCCGCGGAAACCTACCCTATACCGAAAGTTTTCCTGCCGAAGCAGACCAGGACGCATGCCCCCTGGGTTCCAGTCATATCCTCCCAGATTACTCGTGCTCATCAGGAGGACGGACCATGGGTTGAGACACTTCTTGCGTGAAGAGAGCATTTAGGGATGGTCTATGACTATTTGTGATGCGTGATCCGGGAAATGAAAGTTGGTCCACGAGCTTGACCATTCTTCCTTTGTGCGGAAAACACATTACTCTAAAGAGTGAGGAGACGAGGGCCCCCATGCAATATATATAGTCTCATCCAAGGAGTAGGTTATAATCTAAGGGTCCTTGAACGACCATCACGTTCATTTGAACGGTCTTCCCTTTCAATGTTATGGGCACATTGGGGAGGATCCCTAAAGGTCGACTAGTTCCTTTATCAAAGCCTGATAGATTTCTCATTTCAGGAAAAAGCGCTGGCGAACCAAGCGCTTTCCAAGCAATAGAGGAAATGATACTCACAGATGCCCCCTCATCAATGATAGTGCCAGTCATTACCATTATGTATATTTGAACGATAATTCTGAATGGTATGCTTGCTGGCAACCGGGGTCTGCCTAGTTGGTTCCAGTCGAACGAGACAACTAGGTTGCTTGGTGGTGGGACCGAATAGACGGCCGGGTATGACTCTGACGAAGTTCCTTCCTGCGAAAAAGGAATGGGAAAATTTCCCCCTTGTTCATCGGAGTCTGTGTTGATGAAGAGAATTTGGACGGTGTCATCTTTATTCTCCTCTGTGATGGTATCATTCGAAGATAGAGCCTCTGAAGGCAAAACCGGCTCAACTGCCGTCTCAACCTTTATACTTTCGTTAGGTATGGATTCAGACGGTTCATCTTCAATGATAGGTGCTTCAGCTGACCACCTAGGCGGGCCAGCCGGGTTTTCAACTAGTGAAGGACTTGGCAGGAGTTTTTGATATCCAGGAGGAAGTTGCGCTCGTAAAATCGGGCGATCTTCCAGAACTCTTTTAGCCTCGTCTAAGAAGGGACAACGGGGGATGGCGTGGTCGCCTTCACACAGTTTACAGGGAAATCTAGCTTTCCCTCTCTGTCCTGGGACTTCACTTTCACTAGTCGACGGTGAGCTGTCAACATGGCTATCAGAGGTCGATGTTACCGAATTGTGAAAACGGGGAGACCAGTCCCTTAGTACCCGAGGGATACAGGGACAATCTTTGTGGAAGTGGTCTCCCTTGCATATGACACATGGCAATTTAGGCCTGGTCAGTGCTGTGTGTGAACTTTTGTCAGACGACACTTGTTTGCCTCCAGTCGCTTTTGGCTCCTTCTTCTTCTTCTCTTTCTTCTTCTTTTCCTTATTCTCCTTAGGAACTTGGTTTTTTATTCTACCAGTTCCGTAAAGCGAAGAGGAAGGAGGAGAGGAAGGATTGGATGAAGTAGAAGGCTGGTGGGAAACTCTGGTCTGGTCTAACTGTTGACTCGACTGTTCAGGAATAGTGGTGTTCTGAACGACATTGGTTGAAAAGAGCCAGACTGGGAGGCCAATTGTCAATCCTGGAAGCGACAATGTGGCCATATGGGGCGCACCAACATCTCCCCAAGAGGAGCAGGGACTAGGATTTCCACCAAGGGGAATTCCTTGGTTGGTGGGCTCCATATTTTCAATCTAAAGATCAACGCAGGAATAAAGGGTGATTGTTCCGTTTAAAATAAATTTCAACGACGCTTTAGACACAACTTGCTTTTTCACTTTTAAAGAGTCAAGAAAAACCTAAAGATGACTCTAGTCTCCTTCGATGTTTTAACGAGCCCGAAGTGACAAATGCTCAGATGGACTTTTTCCGTTATAGAGTCTGAAAAAGGCCAAAAGGAACTGCTCTAGAGTTCTAGGCAGAGGGTGTGCCAAACTTTTCACAAAACCGCAGAATACTTTTTAGGGTACGGGCGGTCGATCTTCCTGAATGTTGTGTTCAGTGCATTGCGATCAGTAGGG
Source organism: Pinus tabuliformis (assembly GCA_031772625.1). Lineage (NCBI taxonomy): Eukaryota > Viridiplantae > Streptophyta > Pinopsida > Pinales > Pinaceae > Pinus > Pinus tabuliformis. Next base: position 1,046,725,885 of record CM062809.1, on the reverse strand, counting down.
CGGCCGACACGGCTTCCTAAGGATAAAGGTTTTATGCCTATAGGGGTCTCCCAATATATACGCGATGGTACGTGGGAGCACAATCCGTACTGGCACTATCGTCCCTCAGGAGGAATCACCCACCATCCACGAGATCGACAGTCACCAGGCTTTACGAAGCCGGAACACGTCTCTAGCCTAGACCTCTATGTTGTGCGTTATGTTGCAAATCGTTGTTAAGTTCATTCAATTTATTTTAGGCTGATCTTTTTAGAAGTTTGCCTTTCAAGGTTCACCACGAGATGTATGATACAATTCCTAAATGCAGTCTAAAGATGATAAGCAAGCTTTATATCTTTTCAACTTTGAAAATCCTAGCTACTAAGGGAAAAGAAAGACACCATCTTTTCTCAAAGAGCAATCAGCACACTCTAATGCACTTTTTCCTAAATCAACATGCAAACTATCAAGATGCAAATGCACAATGCAGGTGTTTGTTTTCCGCTTTCTTAGTATTGATGCCTACAAAAGAAAGCTTTTTGTACAACTTTGAATTTGTTTTTAAATGACAAATACAAACAAGTATATTTTTTCGAAATCAGAGAGGGTAGAAGAGATTACAACACTTAATGATTTTCGAAATGAATACTTGTTTCGACACTTAAAAGAGACAAACTCAAACCAATAAGCAAAAGCAAATGTATAATCAACTGCAAACAGCCAATGAACTCTCTCCTAAGATCACAATCAACAGATCTGAATCAAGGGCTACAGGATGATTATTTCACTCATGCAAAGGAAAACTGCAAATGATGCCACAAACACATAAAAACACTCACAGTCTTTTTGTACAAAAGGAGGCGGAATTTAAGCAGAGAAAAGGAGTTATCAGACTGGTACCTATGCTGGTTACAGGCTGCAAAAAATCAGAGATCAAAACAAGGCAAAACAGAGCAGAGAACCCCAGCTGCACAAGGGCAAACTGGTTCAGCGCAACCTCAACACAGAGGTTTTGCCATTCAGCGCAGGTAGCCTTCACGGGACCTGTGTTGAAATGTAGAATCCCTTCACTGGGTCTGCGCTAAAGGAGAAACTCTCGTTTCTCACTGGTTCTGGGTCACAGATTGCTATTTAATCCACTGTTTTAGGCCAAATAAAAGCAACAAGCAAGGTGTAATCAAAAGGATACTTTGAGGGAGTACTAAGATCTATCACAAAGGATCATCAAATCATTTGTGAGTCCATTGTTCAGATCATAGATGTTGTGGGGAAAAGTATCCGACTCGGAATGACCCTATCCCTACTCTAAGGGTGATAGTTCCTTAGCAACAACTGAAAGTAAAGCTTTGATATTTTTCCTTTATGAAAGTACAGAGAAGGAAGAAAAGATTGACCAACCGATGTCTTTTGCTTTTGTTGATCCTGTCTTCTCTCTTTGCCTCTTGTTCCCAGCTCCTTGCTCCCTTTGTCGGCCCAGCTACACAAAGATCCTGCAAAAACAAGAGAGGGAAACTACAAGAAACATGTACTCATAACTGATGCATGGATTAGAATGAATCAAATATACAGATAAAAACAATACATCATTGCAATACAAGTATATAGGAGAACATCAAAGCTTTATTCATAGAAGAAAAAGGTTCTGAGAAGGTTACAACCATAAATGGCTCCAATCCAGCAGCACCTCCCCAGCAGCAAGAAATCTCCTCTTCCCCTCTATAAAAGCAATCACCCAATAGCTCTAACTATAAACCAACAGCACTTCCTTGCTTTGCACAAAATTCCAGCCTCCCTAGACCTCATAGAAGAGCTCTATATATAGGAGATTTGGAGAAAGGATGAGTCAGCTTGAGACTGACCTAAAGCTGCCTTGTGTCCTCTCCCTCTTCAGTTAAACTTCAGTTCTTGAGTCCACTTGGAGATCCTTGCTTCCACATGGAGATCAAGTACCTCTTACTCATCATAGGGCGAATTCCTTGAACCAAGTGTCAGTTTGGAAGCTTCCTGGGCAGTTGACACCTTGCAGAATGACTGTGCCACTTGGCCAATCTCGCCCAGCGCAGGTAACCTTCATTGGTTTTGACTTTCAGTGTAGGTACAAGGAGGAGCAGTTGACATTCAGCACAGATTCTCAGTGGAGCAGCTGACATGATCCAAAAATAGCCTGTTTTTGAGTGTTTTCAGGTGGAGAACTGATAGGAAGTGCTGTGGTTTGCTGACCTTGTTCCTCTAGGGGTAAGAACAACATGTTTAGGGACTGAGGATCCCTGTAATTATTGACATTTCATGCTCCATGCTGCGAGGCACAAAAATGTCTATAACAGTTGCCCCCTAAAGTATGAGGTCGTTTATCGGGTGAAATGCTTTATCCAGAGGGTCCGAAGTTCATTCAAGTGCTGAGAGGTGCCCTGTAATACAATACAATACAATATATTATTTTTCATTCTGTTTTCATGATCTAGCTGAGGCGGGCATTCCCATGCTCAGCTTTATAAATACATTTTGGTACATAGGACAGACGATCGTCTGATGGTAGACTGATAATTTTCTGCTGAAATTATCATCCTTTGAATAGGATGATCATCTGCTGCAATGATGTACATGACAAATGCTTTTATATTTCCTGAATATGTATCGCAGCCCGGATGGATGAAACTAGATCCGGGGTCTTCAAACTCGTTCGATCTTCACTCTAAGTACAAGTCGATCCATGTGAGAATTTCGCTGAAGTCGAACATGGAAAGACATCCCTTGATTACCGGTCAATGATGAAAAACCGTTAACAAGCGCGAGAGGAATCACCGATAATGATAATGACCCTCAAGGTACTGTAGTACAATTCACGTGGCGTGAATAAAGGACTTGGCGTCGAACGCCACGCAAAATCTTCTGGTCGAAGGTCATTGATGTATACCTGTCGCCGGAAGTGAGAAACTTGCCATTGAGGCATGCAAGCTTCAAAGTACTGATGGGGTTGTTCCTAGATCAACTTCTTGGATAATGAGCTGAAGTCGACAAGAAGCGATCCGTCAAAGGAGGGCCTTAATGAATCCCACATCAATGACACGGAACGGAGCTAATGATTTTAGTGGAGGTGAAAACAAACTGTGACATATGATTCAGGGTGGCGATCATGAATGGATGAAGGATAATGTATGGCAGTGGATGGGACACGGTTGACACTTTCAGAATGACCTCTCTTGAACATATAACGACACTGATGCGATGGATCGGTAGCATTACCCCAAAATGTGGATGGTTTGGCGAAGACCATGGTGATGAGACCGGTGAATGAAACAACCCAACCCGATGTGGTACGGAAGAAAAGTGTCATGTTCAAGAGCGACTTGCTACCATTAAGCTTTGATGTTCTCCCAATTTTTCCCCAGTCATTTCTGACCAGTACCTCTTTATTTTTGTCAAGCTTGAGGAGGATAACATATGCTTGTTCTATAACCTGCCCTTCGGGCAAGCCCATCGCTATGATTTAACGAGCTTAGCGATAGGGAAACTCGTTCTCGTCTAAAGACAAGTTTGTCGCTATTTAATCATTTTAACGAGTCTAACGACAAGGAAAACTCAATCCTTTTCATTTTTAGAGAGTCTGAAAAGGTACAGAAAGTTAACTCCATAATTCCTTTTTCGTCATCTAATCCCTTAAGTCCGAAAAAGTATAAAACAATACAGAAGGGATGGGTGTTCGGTACTTTTAACGAGCCGAACAAGACAAGCGCTCGATCTTTTTGTGTAATAATCCCTCAGGTCCAAAAAGATTAAAGTCTAAAAGAGGGATAGCTCTTCCGGTCCCTTTAGCGAGTTGGAAGGCCAGAACTCAACAAACTTTTCATATTTTACGAGTCAGAAAAGAGCTCAAAGATGACTCATCTTTTGAGGAATGAGTGATAAACAGGGATAGCAACTGATTCCAGGTACAAATTGGAATTTTCCAATCACGGCAGTGTCACAAGGATGGCTAGGTGAAATCACTCTTCGCAGATGTTCCTCAAAATGGGTAAACACACAAATGGAAGTGAATGATCGGCCAAATGACGGTGGAGGTGACGGTGCACAAACACGACCAAGGCTTTTATGGCTGATGAATTTACGATCTCAGAAGGTTATTTACCGGGATAGGTTCGTTTTTTAGATAAAAATGAGCTTAAACTCTGGAGGGAACATTGCTCACTGCTTTTATTTATTTTTTAACGAGCATGAAGACCGCGTTAAAACTGCTCGGATCTTGCGTTTATTTTTTAACGAGCATGAACCATGTGCTAAAACTGCTCGAAATACCAGTCATAAAATAAGAATGCCTCCTCTAAGGTTCCATTTTTTATAGAGCTTGCGCCTTACCGAAGCTATGCTCCAACTCATCCTTCCTTTATGTAAGTTCGGAAAACGGTTAATCTTAAAACCAGATAAATAACCGCCCCTAGCTTACACTCCAAAAGGTTTGCATGCCCCCAGGTATAGGATAGAATTTCGAGGTTGCCCCTCTTCTCCCCCACTTCTGCTCTTCTTTGGGTGTCCCCAGCGGAGTCGCCAGTTTGTTGTGGGGAAAAGTATCCGACTCGGAATGACCCTATCCCTACTCTAAGGGTGATAGTTCCTTAGCAACAACTGAAAGTAAAGCTTTGATATTTTTCCTTTATGAAAGTACAGAGAAGGAAGAAAAGATTGACCAACCGATGTCTTTTGCTTTTGTCGATCCTGTCTTCTCTCTTTGCCTCTTGTTCCCAGCTCCTTGCTCCCTTTGCCGGCCCAGCTACACAAAGATCCTGCAAAAACAAGAGAGGGAAACTACAAGAAACATGTACTCATAACTGATGCATGGATTATAATGAATCAAATATACAGATAAAAAAAATACATCATTGCAATACAAGTATATAGGAGAACATCAAAGCTTTATTGATAGAAGAAAAAGGTTCTGAGAAGGTTACAACCATAAATGGCTCCAATCCAGCAGCACCTCCCCAGCAGCAAGAAATCTCCTCTTCCCCTCTATAAAAGCAATCACCCAATAGCTCTAACTATAAACCAACAACACTTCCTTGCTTTGCACAAAATTCCAGCCTCCCTAGACCTCATAGAAGAGCTCTATATATAGGAGATTTGGAGAAAGGATGAGTCAGCTTGAGACTGACCTAAAGCTGCCTTGTGTCCTCTCCCTCTTCAGTTAAACTTCAGTTCTTGAGTCCACTTGGAGATCCTTGCTTCCACATGGAGATCAAGTACCTCTTACTCATCATAGGGCGAATTCCTTGAACCAAGTGTCAGTTTGGAAGCTTCCTGGGCAGTTGACACCTTGCAGAATGACTGTGCCACTTGGCCAATCTCGCCCAGCGCAGGTAGCCTTCATTGGTTTTGACTTTCAGCGCAGGTACAAGGAGGAGCAGTTGACATTCAGCGCAGATGCTCAGTGGAGCAGCTGACATGATCCAAAAATAGCCTGTTTTTGAGTGTTTTCAGGTGGAGAACTGATAGGAAGTACTGTGGTTTGCTGACCTTGTTCCTCTAGGGGTAAGAACAACATGTTTAGGGACTGAGGATCCCTGTAATTATTGACATTTCGTGCTCCATGCTGCGAGGCACAAAAATGTCTATAACAATAGACAAGTCCAGTGATTGGATCAAAGCAGCAACTGTCTACTTTGCATCCGGGAATAACAGATGCAGTTCGATTTTTGTTGTCGAGTCTATGAAACAAACAATGATAGAAACACAAATAAAATGACTAAACGGATCTCCCCAGCGGAGTCGCCAATTTGTTGTGGGGAAAAATGCCTATGCAGAACAATCCTATCCACCTAAGGTGTGACAGTGCCTTAGCAACAAACAGAGACAACTATTCTAGTATTCTTCCTTTATGAATTAAGAATGAAGAGAGATATGGATGGACTAACCAGTGTCTTCCGTTTGTCCCTCGATCCGGCTTCTCTTCTCTTGGAGAGTTCCCAGCTACTTGCCTTCTCGCTCGCCCAGCTTCAAGAGGTTTCTGCAAGATCACAAGAAGAGAACACTACACAAGACATGGATTCATATTCATAACTAGTTCAGGATTAGAAACAAAATAAATACACTAATGCAAGCATACATCAAAAATACATCAGTATATAGGAGAAACCAAGATAGCTTTATTGATGAATAACAAGGTTCAGGAAGAGATACAACCCAGAGGGCTCCAATCCAGCATCTCCTTCCCAGCAAATGGAATTCCTATCTTCACCCCCTTCAAAGAATTAAGCACCCAATGATTCCAATCTCAAACCAACAACAATTCTTTGCAATAAAAAAATTCCAACCTTTAGATCTCATGGAGGAGAGATCCATATATAGATGTTTGGAGAGAGGATGAGTCAGCTTGAGATCTGACTAGTGTCCTCTCTCTCTGTCAGTTCTTGATTTCACTTGGAGGTTCTTGCTTCCACTTGGAGATTTGGAACCTCTTACTCATCACCAGTCGAATTCCCTGAGGCAAGTGTCATTTTGGAAGCTTCCTGGGTTCTGACACCTTGAGAAATGAACTTGCCACATGTCCACTCTCGCTCAGCGCAGGTAGCCAGTGTTGCCTTTGACATTCAGCGCAGGTAGCCAGTGTTGGCTTTGACATTCAGCGCAAACAGCTAGTGTAGCCACTGAAATGATCCTGAATTGACTTTTTTTTTAGCAGTTTCTGGTGGAGAACTTCTGTGAATTGCTGTGGTTTGTTAGCCTTGTTTCTCTAGGGGTAGGAACAACATGTTTAGGCACTTTGGATCCCTTAGATTATGGACATTTCATGCTCAATGCTGTAAGAAACAAAAATGTCTATAACACCCTGATTCCTTGTAACTGCCCCTAATCATTGTGCCACACTGCAATCGAGCGTTCTATAGGCAATGATGTCTTTGTAACACCGAGAAAGCCACAGAGCCACAGAGCTAGATGGCTAGTCGAAGAGACAAGGAGCAAAAGAAGCCGCAGAGCCAGAAGAGGCCTCACAAAAGCCAGAGAGCATGATTGCTGAGGCAAGCAAAGAGAGTTTCAAGAGTCACTTGGAGGTCAAGTGAACCAGAAAGATCTATTAACAATAGCGAGTTGTTGCTGAAGAATCACTTGGAGGTCAAACGAGTTATAGAGGCACGCAAAATCTAGAGCAAAAAGGCAAGAGTTAGATTCGGAGCCAGAGCCAGAGCCACGAGCCAGAGCCAAGACCCAGAGCCAGAGCAAGAGCTAGAGCCATAAGCCAGAGACAAGAGCCAGAACGAGAGCCAGAGAAAGAGCCGAGAGCCAGAGCTAAGAGCCAAGAGCCGAAGCTAGAGCCAGAACCAGAGCCATAGCCAGAGCCACGAGCAAGAGCCAAGAGCTAGAGACAAAGCTAGAGCCAGAGCCGAGAGCCAGAGCAAGAGCCAGAGCCAAAAAGCCTGAGAGCTTCAGAGCCGAGAATGAGATGGTGTTCTAAGCCCATTGTTTCTATGTAATACAATGGAGTTGAGCATGGAGCTTGTAAAAGGACTTTGCCATAATCCCAGAGAGCCTAGTCAAGTTGACTAGAGCTCAAGGAGACATAGCCCAAGAGTTTTGGGTGAACTGCATATTAAGCTTGTTGTTATGTGTTATTCCTTATTGATGCCTTGCATTTGCTGCTTATTTTCTATTCTATTTACTGTTATATGTATTTTGTAACAGCATAGGCAAGTGAACTTAAAGCACCTAACAGTTAAAAATAAACCAATCATACACCTATTTCAAGCATTATTAATTCCACAGTTGGTTAATCATAACATCTTGGGAATATTTAAGCTTTGGAAGTGGGAGAGGTTCTTGTAAGATTGACAAGAAGCCTTTAGGCCCCATTTTCAAATCAACAACTTAGCCATCCTACCATCCTTTTCATCCTTTGTTATTTCCTAAATACATGATCATTATGCTTGTCAATTATGCTTCGATTAGAAGACTGTTCCTCCTCAAATATCCCGAGAACTTCCACTCCAAATCTTGGAAATTTATGTCCCATATCTCAGCCATTTAATTAGAGCAAATAATTTAAATATTTATAGCAAGTGGTCTTACCAGTAGGAGTTGTCACAACTATAATATATATATATATATATATATATATATATATATATATATATATATATATATATATATAGATATATATATATATATTCTCCAAGAGCTCTTTATTTAACAAAAGATAAGATGTTGTACTCAGCGTAAGCTAAGATGTTTTTTTGTGGTTTTATATGACTAATTGATATTATTTTTTATGGAGAATTTTGATATTGAGTTTGAAATGTGTAATTTAAACATGGAATGAGTATGTAAAATAAATGCTTGAGTAAATATAGTGATTGAGTTTAATATGTTGAGTCACATTAGTTGGTTGGAAACATCGACCAAATCTTTATGATGTGGTTAATTTGAAAAACATTCTCATTTGCAATATAGATAATAAAAGTCTTAAATCTAATTTTTTAATTGTATATAGACATATCAATAATTTAAAAATAAAAAATAATTATAATAATAATTTCTAAAAGTATTTTTATTATAAAATTTATCTTTAAAATATGTCTTAATTAATTTTATTATAATAATATTTGTGACTAGAAAAAAAAAATATTGGTAAGCCCTTATGAATCCAAAAGATGAGAACTCCATTCCTTTAGACATGTCTCGCTAGTCAAAATTTATATATACATATATATATATATATATGTTTGTTTCTTGTGAGAGGTATTCTTTATAATTTATTATAGGGGATATGTTTATGTTTTGATTTATATATATATATATATATATATATATATATATATATCAAAAGTGAACACATATCATTTATGATTATTTTAATAGAATTAAAAACAAAATAATATTTTCAAATATATTTATTATATAAAGAAATTAATTTACCATATAAATTAAAATAATGATAAATTATTGATTATGATATTTCATGATTTCATTTTAATTATTATTATTATTATCCAATTTTAAGGTCACCCCAAGCCAAACACCAAATTGATATATATAAAAAATTTATTTTTAAAATATATAATAACAAATTCTAATATTATATATATTATAATTTTTTATTATTAAGAAATGATATATATATATATATATATATATATATATATATATATTTTCTTTTGAGAGGTATTGTTTATAATTTATTATAGGGAATATTTTTTTATTTTGTTTTACCATTTATTATCCAATTTTAAGGTTACATCAAGCCATACACCAAATCAGTGTATGCGACTGACCGTAACAATTATTAAATCTACTAATGCATGGTTTTGATCATGTGACCTTTCATAAAGTAATACGTGTTTTTAACTATTAAGCCACTAAAATTGTATACATGTCTTGTATAAACATGTAAAACATTAATACTTTTATATATATATATATATATATATAAATAGTTATATTTAATATGAGAATTTTAATTGAATTAAAAACTTCAATATTTCTTTATAAAATTATTAAATTTAAATGTAACATTAATGATATTATTAAAAAATAATATAAATTCATTTTAATTGAGAATCTACTCAATATGGAGACTTTTATATTAAGGAGATAACATAGTGACACAATAGGCATTAGATTAAAATACACCCTATATATGTGTACGCATTTCTCACGGTCATATATATATATCGGGTCATATATATAGATATGTGTGTGTATTTTTATATAAAAAGATATTAAGTATATATAAATTAGTAGTATTATATAAATTAAAATAATTATAATTTTTATACATTTTATAAATCATAATACGTTAAAAATTTGTAGTCCATTACATGTAAAATTTCAAAACTTGCAATAATACTTCTATATATAATATAGGTTATGCATATTATACAAAATAGTTGAATTTAAAATATATATATATATATATATATATATATATATATATATATATAAATAATAGGATGGTTTCAATTAAAGTTAAAATAAGAATATTCATATTAAAATACACCCTATATATGTATATATATAGGGTCATATATATATAGATATGTGTGTGAATATTTTTATATAAAAAGATATTAAGTATATATAAATTAGTAGTATTATATAAATTAAAATAATTATAATTTTTATACATTTTATAAATCATAATACGTTAAAAATTTGTAGTCCATTACATGTAAAATTTCAAAACTTGCAATAATACTTCTATATATAATATAGGTTATGCATATTATACAAAATAGTTGAATTTAATATATATATATATATATATATATAAAATATGATGGTTTCAATTAAAGTTAAAATAAGAATAGAAATAAATTATATATTTGTGTATGAAAAAATTAAGAATATATATATATATATATATATAATTTAATTAGATAATAAAATAATAATAATTATTATTATTATTATTAGGAGGAGGATCTAGAATTAAAATTTTTCACATGTTTGTGGGAGTTTTTAGAAACATGAGATTACATGGATTATGCTATATATTTTGGGTTAATCATTTTATGCAAAGAAGATAAGAACATATTCAAATATTCACTCATAGAGAGACAAATGATAGAATGGTGTTCAAAAAACCAAAAGGATTATACATACCCAAAAAAGATAAGAACATATTTAAATATTCACTCATGGTAGAGACAAATGACAGAATGGTGTTCAAACATCCAAAATGATTCTAAATACATTGAATAACAGGTTGGATATACATTGTATAACAGGTTGGATTAGCCACTAAGATATACTATGATACCAAAAAACCAAAAAATTCTCAGCATAGTATAAAACAAAGTAGAGGGATCAAAGTCTATAGCTACAACCTAAATGGGGAACATGAACCGAGTCCTCATGTTCCCGTAGTTGATGCTTGCATGAGGAGGGATATCAATGTGCTCCTCTATGTTATTAAATCATTGAGCCAATCGAGGTCCCTCATTTGATGATGCAAATGCTATGCTCAAACATGAATGCTTGTGAGAGTGTAGGATGTTTCCATGATAAAAGTGATATGTCAAATTATTGGTTACAAAAAAAATATCAAATGTTAAATATAACTAAAAATTAAGTTGAAAACAACATACCTTTTTTGAAATTCTTTTTAAAATAGGAAGCGATGACTTAAACTATTTTTGAAAAAAAACCAAGAAAAATGTTGCTAGTTCACCTAAATTTCAATTAATAAATTTTATATTAAATTTTTTTCTTTTGTTTTTAAAAGGTTGGAATTATGTATATTTAATTTTCAAAAATTGGTCCCTCAATTGGTGATGGAATGTTCAAATCCCCTCATGTGTGACCCAAGAGATCCAAGTTCGAAGGTTCCAATCCCTTGGTTGTGTCCAAGTTTATGGACACACCGTAAACCCCAAAGGTTTACTAGTATATTACTAATAGTTATATGTCATGTAAACTGTCAACGTTTGGGTAATAAAAAAATAAAAAATAAAATTGTATTCAAAATATAAATATATGATTTTTTTGTTATATATTTTCTAAATTAACACTTTCATATTATTTATTGAAATGTAATTTTTTAATTTAAAAAAATAAAAATATTAAAAATGTATATTTTTTTTTATCTTTTATTTCAAAAATTAATAAAAATTAATAACAAATATTTTTCATAAAAATAATCATGAGTATTATCATTTGATAAAAAATAATAAAATATTCAATAAGAAAATGGTTTATTAGAGGTATTTTTAAAAAATAAGTAATATAATTAAGTTTAAAAAATTATTTTATTTTTTTTTAAGTTTGGTAAGTCTCTCTTCATTCATTAAGGTAAAATAAGGTCACAAACATGTAAAATACGTTAAGTGGCCTCAACCTACCCTATGGGAAATAATGTCTGTTGGCCACCGAAACTCATTATAAGCCATCCAAAATCTAAAAGTTTTATGTCTATCCATCAAGGCCCTATATGCTTGTAAGTCTGACCAGCAACTTCTAGTACCATATCTACAAAATTCAATAGTAGCCGACATATATAACTATTAAAAACTAGCAAAATTCCACCAAAACTAGCTAATCAGAAGACTCCACTAGAGTCAGGTTTCGTGCACTCGAACCTGGCAACTTTTTCTGAGGGAGGCACTGAGTGTGCTCCTTAATGTGTCCTAGGCACTTGTATTGAGTGTGCTCCTCAATGTGTCCTAGGCACTTGTTTTGATGCTAAATCTGAACCTGGATCAGTTGTAGCTCTCTTTGAAGTTCCTGCAGTCCTAGGTCTAGCTCCCTGGCATGCCTTTGAGAGGTCAATATGGCTCTGGCTACCAAGCACTTCATAATCTAGTAAAGGTGCACCGTGTGCTTGTACTATGTGAGACAGGCATGGGTGTTTCCTAGGTTCGGGACAAGATCCTTCCATTCCTCCATCTTGACTTCCATGGATGCCTAACGGATAAGATTAGTTTCCTAGGTTTTAATCAAATGTTTCACATCCGCAGGCACTCCCGAATCATAGGCCGGCATTGCCTCCTGAAGTCTTTGAGCATTAGTGCACCGACCACTACTTTTGGGCATTCTGACTGAGGGTGATGCATTCTCCCTCATTTTCATGTACCTGGTGCCATTTCCATGGCCTCCAGCCCCTGTGGTTTTTGTAACCCAAACCATCCTATACTGATAAATGTCACCTTGAGCGCAGCTGGGTTGGTCTAGAAGCCCCACCACCAACCTGAGCCAAGAAATATTCACACAATCACAGAAGACACTAATATTATAGAGACCTATTATATAATCATTAGAGAGTATCACAAGACAATCAAGTTCTGAGTTATGCCAGAAAAATAGAGTCCAATTCATCTCATGTGGGTCACTCCATCATATATCAACTCGATGAAACACCCAATAAACCAAAAGGATATAGAAACATCCTCTACACATCCAACAACAACAACCTTGTACGTTATCACTACTGAGGGTTTCCTCGTCATACTAATGCCTCAACCAAACCACGATAGAAGACATTGACAACCATAATAGAACTTGTCGAACCAAATTTGTAGTGAAACCCACCACTTGAAAAAGTTACTACCTTTTTCAGGCCGCATAGAAAATAGCCTACCCTAACACCTTTGAACAAAGAGAAACATGCCCATGCAGGAGACAATAATGTCGAACATAACTGAGACAGGGATAGAAACAATGTACTAGATATATATAACTTGACGCCATGGCACCCCATATAGATGGAGACAATACCGAACTAGACCAGGCCATCCCATAACCCTGACATCCACACATTCTTCAGGTTCATAGGAGATGTAAGAGAAAAACATCTGGTTGCACTGACAGTTTCGACGAGCAGCATCTCCACCACAAACTCATTGCCGCAGAAAACGAACACCATAGAACCATCTAACTGAATCTTCCTAAGGGAGAAATGCCCAGCGATTGAGGTGGTGTCCACCAACATAATTTTGTGGGGGGGCGGGGGGGTGGGGTACTGCTTCCCTCGTGGAACCTTTCTGATCACACACCGTGTGTCCTTCTTCTTAACTCCATATTTTTCTCACATGAATGTACTGGCATTTGGTTGCCTCCTGGCCTTATCTCCTAACGTTACTCCCATCATCCAAACTCGAAAGTTGATTGCCCTACCTTCTCTCACCCCAATCAGGGAAGTGGGGGCTCGGTTGCCCTCCACCTCCATATTCTGAGTCTAATGGTAATCATGATTCAGAATGAGTCAAAGAGATTCAAGTCCTCTCGATATTTAATATTCTTCTATTGGGAGTCAATAAATTCAACTTTATCTTGGCATTCCCAATTGGCTAAAAAATTTATTTCCTTATTTCCAAAAGGACATGAGATGGAATGATGTAATCAAAGTAAGGCAACTTCCTTTCGATTATTTACATAAAATATTTATTATTTTATATATTACTTGACATATTTTATGTGTCTACTCATTTAGTATTTTAATTGTCTATGGTATTTATAAAATATCTATAGTTTAGGATTCCTTCATCCAGAATTTTAGATGAAAATCACGGTCCATAACCTAATTTGCTACCTTAAATGTTTTATGTTTTATTTATTTTTAATAAATTTTGTTTGGGCTAAAAATTGTTGAAATATCAAATTTAAATTGCTAAATTTGAATTGATTTTATTTCAGGGCAGAAAAAGCATAATATTATAAATTTGAATGGATTATTCAGACTTATATTTCCGAAAATAAAAAATATCCAAATCAGACAAAATTATATAACAGAATCTCTCGGAATAAAAGAAAAAGGTATAATTTTCACATTCAAATAGGTGTTCGAAATTCGAGGTTCATCGAAAGTAATAAAGATGCGATATCACCAAGTTCAAACTGCAAATACAATTAAATCTTGAAGTGCAAGTTCACACAGTTTGAGAAATTCCATATACAATAATAGTCAATTCAGCTACGAGAAATTCCATATACAATAATAGTCAATTCAGCTAAAAATGATTCTTCGTTTTACAAATGGGATAATTGTCACTTACTTTCGTTTCATTATTTATATTGTGCATATTTTAAACGGTACGGAAGCAGTCTTTCGAGACCGGAAGAAAAATTTACGCGACTCTGGCATACCAGAACGTACCTGCTTGATACTAAAACGGATTATCACGAGAATTTCGTGTAATGTCGGCTTTATGAATTGAATAGACTCTGAATGGAAGGCAATAAACCTATGAAGTCACGTGTATGGACCAATTTGCCACAAATAAGGGAATGCTTGAGGGGGTGGGAATGGTGGCCTAAATGAGCCAGACACCCATGTGCTGCTGCACTTATGTCTTTAGCCATTTGTCATATGAGCTTGCCGGTGGTTATATATTATGTTCACACTGGAAACAGAGCTGTCACAGAAAAAGAATGGATAATTTATTACGTGTATATATCGTATGGTTGCTGGTCCCGAAAACAAATCTGTCAGAGAAAAGGAGAAGACGAGGTTTTATAATGCATACGATGGGTATGCGTTTCGGGTTCCTAAAAAGATTGGCCATGCCAACCATCATAGTTCGGCTTTTTCCTTTGACATTTCATGGAAGAGATAGGAATTTATAATATATCTATTCTGTGATGTGCGTTTTGGATTCCTGAAAAGGATTGGGCACGCCAGTCATAATGGTGTGGCCTTTTGCTATGCATGTTTCGCGGAAGACAAAGGACTCCATATGTTGTTGGGACAGCGGAGGAGAGGAGCTGATTAACTCCGAGAAGGGGTAACTAAGTTCTGTTAGCAATGGCCTCCGGAAGGATCGGAGATGTTCAAAACATAAATGGACAATTTTCAAGGCAAGTTCAAAAATTGTTTGTTCCCGGAAAGCAAACTCGTAATTCTTCCTGAAAATTGTGAAATGGTTACCTGAAAGCAATGCCTATTCTCTTTGGAATTCTCCGGAAAAGAATGATGTGGGTATCATATTTTTACCTGAAAACAATACGTATTCTCTTTGGAATTCTCCGGAAGAGAATGATGTGGGTATCATGTTTTGGAATATTTTACCTGCATGCACTCTCCTCTCGATTGATCCATACCTTCATGTATATACACATCAGCTTAGATTAATTTTATAGGTTAACAAGAGGTTCCCATTTCTTGGGTCTTAAAAATTATTTGCACTAATAGGAAATTTTGGGAGTTTTGTAGTTCCAGAAACAATTTCAATTTAGGATGTTTTATAGCTGCAGAAACCATTTCAAGGTGCCTTTTGGTGTAACTGCCTTTTTCTTTAAACTAATCTATACCAGATTAGCATGTTATATTTGTCCCCTGTAGCAGATCTGGTTAATAGATATTTGATCAAGTAACTTTATGATACAAATTTAGCATCTTATATTTGTCCGATCTTTTTATTTACGTTTCCTTTTCATTAAGAAAAAACGTGTTCATGAGACTGTTAGGTCTAACAGATCTGTTCAATAGATATTTGATTAAGTAACTTTATGGTACAAGTTTAGCATCTTATATTTGTCTGGTCTAACAGGTCGGCTCAATAGATATCTGATGAACTTTATGATATGAACGTTTATGTGTAAGTTTATCAGATTAGGGTTTCAAATTTCCTCCTTGTTTTAGTTGCAATGGCTAGCCAGATCACATGATGGTGTGAGTTTCCAATGGATGATTGACATAGATACAACTAAAAGGATGCTTGTAGTTTATTCTGAAAGCTAAATTATGTTATTGTTTAGATGAATTTGAGGTAGCCTCTGGTCTGGTCCAAGTTGTTTTCGGAAGATATTGGGCTCCTCCTTTCCATGGGTAATTTATTACACAGCAATTATTACTGCAGAAGATGAATTTCTGTACTGCTTTTGTTCTAATAAAATTCATTTGCAGATGGTGGACAAAGGACACGGTTGCAGTTGTAACAGGTGCCAACAGAGGGATAGGACTTCAGACAGCCCGACAGTTAGCAAAGCTCGGATTAACTGTCATATTAACAGCCAGAGATGAAGCTCAAGGAAGAACAGCAGTCGAAAAGTTGACATCGGAAGGGCTAAACATTGCATTTCATCCCCTCGATATTGCAAATAAAAACTCCATCAACGATTTTGTTAAATGGCTGCAAACCAAATATGGTGGCTTAGATATTCTGGTGAGTTACAATTTTCAACTTGTTTCCAATCTCATCTCACTCTGCTCAATTCGTAAAATATGCACCATTCAGTGGATGGAAAACCAGTCTAGATGCACCAGCTGATATTGAATTTTAATCGTGGATTTGCAAAGCATTCATGATTGGCATATTATTTGGAAAACCAGTCTAGATCCACCAACTGATATTGAAATTTTATCGTGGATTTACAAAGCATTTATAATGGCATATTATTTCCTGGGTGTGTTTGGGGAATTTCAATAATAAATCTGGGGAGAAAAAAAGTGGGGGAATATTATTTATATTATCATAATAAGGAAAATCAATATCCATTTTCAAAAATAAAGAGGAAAAAATAGAAATAAAACACAATTTTTTCTATATGATGACTGATAATGATGTTCATTATGATCAACAAAGAATTTAGTTTATTAGATTTGAGAAGGTAATGGTTAGATTTTATTTTTTTAATTTTATGTTTGTTTATGATAAAATCATTAATGAATCAAAGATTTTTCACTATAGTCGAAGAAATTTGAGACTGGAATAGATCTTTTGAAATTGAGATTTAATTTGGGTATTTCTATATTTTAAAAGAAAGTATTTTTCATCTTGAACTATTTTACCTTTACTCAACACAAAGAGTAATTTAAATCTTGTAGATTAGAGATAGTAATAACTTTATCATATGTTAATTTAAAAGTAATAATATTTTTAATATTATCTTTATTAGAATGATTTCTTCCCTTATTCCTCAAAGCTTAGCTACATAATTATTACATCTCCACTTTAGCATAAGGTGGTTTTGAGTGGATTTGAAGCAATTTTGAGAAATATTTTATCTTCCCTTTTAAGCTTCTTTAGAAGTAATAAGATTTTTAATATGATCATTATTAGAATGATTTCATCCTTTATTCCTCAATGTTTTAGCAACATCTGTAGGGCATTCCCATTTGAGCATAATGTGGTTTTGGGTGGAGTTTGAACCAATTTTCAGACATCCTTTATCTTTCATTTTAAACCTAGTTTTACATACCTAATCATAGTTAGTGTTATCAATGGGGGCAAAAAATTGGTTCTATGAGGAAGATGAGACGCATTGCATTTCCTTTAGTTTTGAGATTGCAAGTTATAGAATTCTCTTGGATCTATTGTATCTTTGTCCATGACTTTCTAAATAAAGTGCACTTCTAAACTTCACATCTATATAAAAAATAGGACTAACAAGAATCTCCAAGAGGAGTTTTTCCTTATCATATATAGAAAGATCTCATGAATTAGAGTTTTTTTCAAGCCCCTGTTAATTTTTCCAACCTCCATTTATTCTTTTCTCAATGTTGTATTTCTATTTAAGCCTATGATGAATTATGAAGGAACATTCTCCAAGTTTATGTTTTCATGTACAAAACTATTGTAGGTGATATTTTTGAAATTAATTATCACAATTTTCATTATGTTAGTGTTAATAGTCATATCTATTTTGGAGAAAAAATACTTGAGAATTCTTGATTTATTTCTAAGGTCATATGGACTCTTCAACATAAGGACAATATCTTTAGCATAATGAGGAATAATTAGCAAGAATTGGGCTTCCAAAACATTCTTCCAAAAAATCTTCTAATGTATCAATGTACATGGAAAAAATAGGCGAGGACAACGGACTACCTTTTTTTAATCTATGCCTCAGTGTTCCTAAACTTGGCACTAACATTCACATACAACTTTGCCACAAATATGCTCAATTAGGAAGAAACTTTATCATCTTCAATGGAATGATAGCTCATAAATCCTTTTAGCCCTTTTTCCATGGATTTCCATCACTATGCTAATGTTTCTTTCTATAATATTTCAATATAAATTTGTTAAAATGGGGATAAATTAGTTTCCTTAACACTCCTAAAAATATGTAGAGTGATTCTTTGGATCTATTATGGAAAGCCTACTTAAGTGCTAAATTAGAGAGATTATTTATGTGAGAAAGGAGAATAGGCCCTCTTATTTTCATGATTTTAGCTTTATAGCCTTTGACATCTTTATTTTTCCCATTTGAGAGCCACATGACCCCAAACTCTTTGTCTTCCAGGGAAAAAAACTTATCCTCTATAAAAGCATTTATGATGGTATCCATCCCAATAGTGAGTTCATATCTATATTTAAGGTAGTAATCGAACACTATAATATGATCATATTATATTTGTTAGATTTAACATTCAGAATTTCACTCCAAAAGCTACTAGTATCAAATTTAGTTAGGTGCAAAATATGCTCTTTTCCAATTATTATAGAACATTTTTCTCTTTTAATCAAGGATCTAAATGAATTTACTATGTTAAGTTTTAAGACTCATTAGAAACATCCCTAATAGATTTACTACCGATATTAAATTTGTTATCATACCAAGGATTATTTTTATTTTTATTTAGAACTTATTAATGGAAGTAGACAAGTTCTCATAAAATCATGATAGAGTTATTCAATGTTTTCCTTATAGGATAGGATATTTAATTTACTATTTGAATCATTTAAGAAAATATCATCAATATTTTTTTGTCAAAAACCAAGTGCTTGATTATTGTAAATTTCTTCCATGGCCTTTTTTGCATGGAAATATTTAGAGCTAGGGTAAAATTTATTGACTGACTGCAAAAGGGGATATAAAATATCATATAATCAACGAAATTACTACATGTACCATGTTTACAAATAAACTTCTTTGAATTTGACTACATTATGCCATTGAAAATTATTAGATCTTGAGAACTACAAAGTTTAATTGGTTTAGTACCAAACAAAATTTCACTCACATCTATCTATCATGTGCTAGGTTTGAATCATTACTTAAAATAATAGTGTGGTTACTTCCAATTATAGCATTAAAGTCTCATAGAAAGAGGATGCTTCCCTCATTATTAGGATTATAAATATCTTGTTCTACATTATCATAAATACAATATTGATCTAGGTTTCTTTTCATATATAATTTAGAATTAATTAGTGCAAAATAAAATATAGCTATATAAATTTTCTTAGCATTAATTTGTTTCAAGCAAATATCCAAATTTATTGATTGAAATGGCCAATCTTGTGAAGTTAAATCTTAAGAGACAGAATTTATTTTTCTTTATTTCTTTTTAAAGTAATGATATGTGCCTCCAATCCCTCTCTGATATGATTACTATTATCATGGTGACATTTTTATTTTTAGCCTGGAGATCTACAATAAAAAGAATTGAAACTTCTTCTCTTTGTTGGCTTGGTATGGATATATTTTTAGGAGTCCTAGGGTCTCTAATGTCTCTCCTATATTCTATTGAAAATTCATGCATTTAACCACAAAAGTTTGCACATTTTCTTTAAGACCTTCCCCAAAAATATATTTATTTATTCTTTGCTTAGTTTTCGAAAACCCTAAATATCCTAGTATATGAGAAAATTTCTTGATTCTATGGTTAGTTTTCAAGAACCGTGAATATCCTCCTATAAAAAAATATTTTTTGATTCTATGGTTAGTTTCGAAGAACCACAAATATTCTCCTCTATGATATGTGTAATTCCAAAGGACCTTTTGTTTGAGTTGATAATTCTTACATAAGTATAACAATATTGATACCACAAAAAGTGATTCTTCCACATAAATTTTCAACTCCATTGGGGACCTCCTATAGTTTTTAAATTATATTGCATTATATTGCATGTCTTCTCATATTGCCTCCATTCTATTCTTGCTTCTTCCACCTAGAATGGTTGCAAAATGGAAATAACTCATAGTAATTCCTTTCTTCTTTACTCTTTACTTTACAATGCATCTTTTGTGATATTTTCTTTTTCTTTCTTCGTAGATAAATTCAAATCCATAACATAGCATTTTTGTAACCAATTTTTTTTTTCTCTTATAAATATAGTCTTCATTCAAAGAAGTACTTTAAACTATCATCATTTACTTTTACTTTGATGTGTCTTCCTTTTAAGTAAGCATGTATTTTCTTAACTTCAAGTAATATAGCCAACCTTTCTATTTCTTAAATAAATTTAAATAAATTATTTCCTTTAAATTAGAAAATTGCACAAATTCCATTTCCCAAAACATCACACTCCATAATGATTATTTTTGTGAACTAAGATATATTCAAGGTACAAGTTATACACCTAACTTCTTCAAATTTTTCAAAACATTCGATTCCTTCTTGACTCTAAAAGAAACTTTTTTAATAATATTTTTAAAAGTGCTTTTATTCGACCATAGTCCTTAACAAACTTATAATAATACAAAATATAAAAATATTATATATATAGTTCTCAAACACTTATAATAATACAAAATATAAAAATATTATATATATATATATATATATATATATATATATATATATATATATATATATATATAATTAATTTAGTTCCAAACTAATTCCAAAAAAAATTGATGATAAAATGTTTAAGGTGATCAATAATACACGAATACATCTACATCCAAGACAGCGATAACCTAAAAAACCTAATGCAATTCCTAATCAATGGAAAATGAAAAAAAAAGTAAATACATACCTCATCAATGGAAAATGTAAAATATTATTGATTAACAAAGTTAATTCTATGATTTCGTAAGCCTTAATGATCATCTGACTAGGAACTGTTTAGAAGCCAACACGCCTAGCAGTCGGAATGAGCATTGATATATAATCGCGCGTGATTACAGGTAAACAATGCCGCTGTTGCCTTTAAAGAAAATACCGAAGACAACTCTGTGGAACATGCAGAGACTGTAATAAACACGAATTATTGCGCTACCAAATCATTAACAGAAGCTCTTTTGCCTCTCTTCAGACCTTCACCTGCTGGCGCTCGCATTCTTAACGTTAGCTCAAGGCTCGGATTGCTGAATGTGAGAAATCACTTCTACATTTTTGTTGGATTTTCCTTTCTTTCTTACACAGTCACTGCTCATAAAACCATTCTCTGTTTCTAAAATCATTGGGAATTTACATATGTTACAGAAACTGGAGAACGAAACCCTAAGAAAACAACTGGACGACGTGGAGAAGTTATCGGAGTCAGAGATCGATGAGTTTGTGAAAATGTTTTTGAAACAAGTAGAGCAAGGTACGTGGAAAAGTGGGGGGTGGCCATCAGTGTGGCCTGATTACTCAGTATCTAAGCTCGCCCTCAATGCCTATTCTCGGCTTCTCTCAGTTAGGCTCCTGCAGAGTCCAGAAGGACATAAGATCAGCGTGAACTGCTACTGTCCGGGGTTCACTATAACTTCCATGACGAAGGGAACAGGGAAATATACAGCAGAAGAAGCTGCCCAAAATGCTGCGTGGATAGTGCTCCTACCTCCCTCGCTCCTGCCCAATGGAAAGTTTTTCCATTTGAGGCGAGAAACAAGTTTCTCGAAATTATAGTTACATCATCAATAGAGCCAGGTTTTCAAACCATGTTATATAATCTGTGTGTTAGTATCGGTTTACAAACTATTTATGTGCCTATGACTTGTGTTATAGTTATTTTGTCAGGTTTTAAAGTTTAAGTTTTTTCAAAAAGCATCTAAGTAGTCGAACTATCTTAGCCTACCGGTTTGGTAAAGAATAAGTTTGCGAGGTTGTAGGGTTTAGTGAATAAGTTGTTTCCCTACTTGTGGGTTAAAGTTTTCTTCCATAGGTTGTAATATTAATTTATGACAATTATGAAATAGTTGTCACCAGTGTGAATGGGTTTCAAGTTTGTTTCAAGTTTTTTTCTTAATTGATTTATTTATGACTGTTATGAAATAGTTGTTACGAAGGTGAATGTTGTGATTAATAAATTTATGAAAATTATGAAATAATTGCATTAATTGTAATAATTAATTTATAGTAATTATGAAATAGTTGTATTTAGTATAATAATTACATTTAAAGTTAATAATTTTTTATAAATTATGATTCAAATTAACAAAAAAAAATGGAGTTGTTGAATCTATTTATTCATTAAAAAAAATTATTAGAAAATTTATAATTAATTTATTTAGAGATTTATAATTTGTTTTTATACTTCTTAATAGTTTGTATTTTCAATATATTTGCACAACATCTAAGATATTAATAAATTGAACTTTTTATTTCTTAATATTTTTATTTTTTTTTAACTCGAGGAATTAGCAATTCTAGCCGCTACTAGTATAAATTTGGGGCTTACTACATGTCTTCTTCTAACCTTCGATTTCTTATATTTACACAATGCTTCATATCACTATTAATTGTCAAGTCATGAGGTAACTCCTCAAAATGAATTGTGTTTATTCATTAAAATTATTCAAGATTATATATAGGAGGAAGAGATTTTTGGGCTTCACCTCCCGATATCTTTTCATTTTCCATCATTTACTATTTACCTTATTTATAGATGTTCACCCAATCCCAGTGATTAAGTTCAACACTAATACTTTGAAATTTATTTATAATTAATTAAATATTTTATTACTAAACTTTTTAAATATTTTTAACTATTTTTTTTTTATATTTTCAATAATATAAAGAACAAATTTTAACATTAAAAATAAACAAATAAATATTTACATAATATTAACAAATTAGTAAATATTAAACTGTTTACTGTAACATATTGAATTTGAACTTTTTTAGATTAATTCTATATTTTTTTCTTTTGTAAAATTTTATTTTCATTTAATTCTTAAACTCTTTTTTTTTCATTTTCTTGTGTTTTGTTATTTGCTCAGCCATTACTCGATTTTTGCACAAGCTGGTCTAAGATTTCATGCAACCCTTTTCATACACTAAAATGATTAGTGTAACGATGGCATGGCTATATACCTCTCGTTTTTGTTTTTTTTCAATTACTTTATTATTATTATTTGATGAAAATATTGTTTTAATCCGAAAAATATATGATTTTTGTGAACAAGGTTTTCTTATGTTGAGATAGTGTTTTGTTGTTTTTTTTTTCAAAAGAAAAAATGTTGTTTTTTTATAAAATAAAGATAGTACATATACTTAATCTATAGCTTCATTCATTTATAAAAACATTGTTTCTATTATAGAATAAAAGCAGTACATATACTTAGTTCATAGTTTTATCTATTTAGTCAAAACATAAGTGTTGGATAAGAAAGTTTTCAAAGTAATGTCAAAATAAATCACCAAACTATCTAACAAAAACTATAATAATGTATGTATCAGCACAAAGTCAAGTATTATTTGAGTACAGTGGTACAAAATTGCAGCAAAATGCAAATGCTAAAAACTGGAAGTCATCATAATAACTGCAAAAAACACATAGAGACCCACTTGTGGGGATACAAGTTGTTCAGGGTAGGATGAGCTAACCCTCCTCTAGGATTTTGATTTCAACCAAGTATCTATAGTGCATTATACCAAAGGTGTTGCCCAAGCCAGCCTTGGAAAGGTTGTCAGCCTTCGAATTACCTTCCCGGTATATATGTGAGATGGTTTATGAAAGAAGGAAGCTCAAGATGTGCTTGATCCTCTTGAGCCACCCCAGGAGAACGGGAGATCAAAAATTAGTAGTCCCCTTGATGTCATCTATCAAAGCCTTCGAGTCACCATCGATATTCACAGAGTTAATGTTCTTTTGGATAGCAAACCAAAGAAATGCCCATAATGCCATAACCTCTGCCTAGGTGTTGGATCCAAAGCCTCCATGCCACCATAAATGATATTCAGTACCCCAGTCAATGCATAGCACCACATCCGTAGTCTCCATGTTGGAAACACCATCAAAGAAACTCACAGGGAGCTGATAAGCCAAGGGCCTCATCCTGTAGGATCAATCAACAAATTTGTCAGTATCATAAGAGGTGGCCTTCATCCATGTTATAATTTTGTGTATCATCCAGGA
The DNA here is from genome assembly GCA_031772625.1 of Pinus tabuliformis. Lineage (NCBI taxonomy): Eukaryota > Viridiplantae > Streptophyta > Pinopsida > Pinales > Pinaceae > Pinus > Pinus tabuliformis. The sequence continues at coordinate 1,046,701,469 of CM062809.1, read as the reverse complement.
ATAATCAAATTTTCTTCCCTCAAATATGAACCCATTCCGGGACCTCCAAATTTCCCTGATGATGAAGAGAGGCGGGTCCTATGATTATTTTGACCATTCATCTAGTCTATCATGACCTCCTCAAAATTTGGCATCCTCCTGAAAGTGAACTAAAAAGCATTAGTGAAAAAGTGCCAGATTCGAATTAAGAAAGTACATCGAAAGAACATATGTTATGTTGTCTCAGAGTCTTCCATACAGAAAATACATATACCCGGCCCCATATGTTCCCTTTCTCCCAGATTATCCCAAGTGACAATCTTGTTTCTCCAAACCAACTAGGGAAATAGGATAATCTTTGTGGGGATCTTCCATTTGCACATGCTGGCAAACCACGATATTTCCAACTGGGTTTCTCTCAGTGACATAATACACCTATATGTATAAGCCACAATGGATGCCCCTTTTGCCACCCTCCCAAACCAATGTAGAATGTCTCCTCCACTATGAAAAAAAGGCTTTACACTATTTAATTTATTGATGTATGTATTCCATTCCATAGCACAGCTAATTGCCAAATGAAAATCCTCATCATTTTTCCAAACCGGCCATCCAGTGTCCCACATGTTTATAATTTGTGATAAGTATAAAAATCCCCCACGATGTATCATAGACAAAGTATCCTCACCCAATGTATTTCTGGAGGCAACCCCCATAACCGGATCCAAGCCAGTAATGATTTTGTGGCCATTTCCAAAACTCTAGACCATCCCAAATCGCAAGCATTTCCAGACATTTTGAAAAGATCAACAGATCAATGATCCTATGGAGAGACTAATTTTTATGTCTCTGTAAGTATATTCTGGGTCATGAGCCTTCATGTACTTATGTTTGAAAATCTCTTGTCAAATCCCACTACCCCACATTACTCGCCATAGAGATTTAATGAGTAGCGCCTTCCCAAAAATGCATTGGTCTGTTAAGCCCATCCCCCTAGTCCTTTGGAATCATCAGAGCACCCCATTTACACAGGTGGTATTTAAAACCAGAGTTGTTCCCAGCCCAAAGGAACTGTGCAATGATAGAACGGAGCTGATTTTGTATGGAGACGAGAATGTGATGTAAATGTTCCCAGTAGACAACAGGTTGTTGTAAAACAATGACAAAAAGGATACATCTACTTCCAATGAGAGGAACCGATTTGTCCAGGAGCATAGTTTCTTCTTATATTTTTTTGTCAACCACATCCAATCCTGTAATGAATAATAGTTAGGCTTGAGCCAGAAGCCAAGGTATGTGAAGCTCGTCTTAATTGGAGCCTTCTGAACATCAAATAGATTAGCAATATATTCAATGTCCTGCATATCCCCATTAGAATGATATAAAGTGGATTTACTTCCATTTGTAATCAACCCCGAAGAATCACCGAATTTTCCAAGTATATGATGAAGGACAATCCACTGGGATCTGGAAATAATACCAAATGTCAAGATGTCATCAACAAAAAATAGATGAGTAATGCATACCTGCACATTGATGTTGACTCCCTAGAAAAATCCCAGTTCTTTTGCCTCCTTGATCTTTAAACTAAGGCCATCCAAAACCAAAATGAAGATGAGAGCTGAGAGAAAACATCCTTGTCTGAGGCCTCTACTAGCATGAAAAAAGGGGGAGGGCAGCCCGTTGATCAGAAAACAAAAATGTGTAGAAGTGATACAGACCATGATCCATTCAACATTATGAGCTTGCAACCCAATCTTGTGTAACAAAAGGCAAGTATAAGACCAGTCCATGTAGTCATATGCCTTGTGGAGATCTATCTTCATGACCAGAGCTTCTTTTTTCTTTGTATGGATGGTGTGAATAGCTTCCTGAGCCGAAGTGATAGCATCATGTATAAACCTATCAATTAGAAGCCAAATTGTTCTCTAGAAATGTGTAAAGTCAATAGTTTTTTAAATCTAGCCTCCTATTAGCTTTTATATCATCTTGTATAAAATATTTCATAGTGAGATGTGTTGAAAATCATGAAATTTGGTGTGATTAGACATTTTGTGAATATGTGCCAGAAATGTAGAGTTTATAGCACCTGAGATCATACCCTAAACCTTGGATTCCTCCACTATATCCAAAATGTGTTGTGCCATGATATCAAAGAAATGTAGGAAGAATTCCACCATCCATCCATCTGGCCCTGGGAACTTGTCCTTGGAAAAAGGTTTGAGAAAATCCAAGACCTCCTCCAGGCTGGCAGGATGAAAGAGTTCCTCATTTGAATCTACATCAAACATCTAAGGGTATTGCTTCAATGCCCACATCTAGTCTTAAAATCTCACCCCTTCCCAATGTTTATATAAATTTTCAAAATATCAGACAACCTGAGCACGAATCTCTTCTGAAGTGTACTTAATATCCCCATTCATATCCTAAATATGCCAAATAAAATTAGACTTATTTATGTGGTTTACAAATTTATGGAAGTATTTCATGTTGCAGTCTCCCTCCCATAGCTAGATAGCCATACCCTTTAGGTTCCATGTTACTTCCTGAATGTGGAGGATCTTTTTTTTTCTGTCCTTTAAAATACTGAGATATTCCCAATCTCCCTGCAACGGATGTCTCAACTCCATCAATTTCCCAAATCTAACAATCTCTTTTCTGATCTGTTCCAGGTCCTTGTACATTTGTTTTTTCCTATTTTGTTCCCATACTTTGGTTTTTTCTTTGGTATGTCTAAGTCTATCCATCATATATCCCATCGCAGAATCCCCTTGTGGAAATTGAACCCCATTCCACGTTGATCTTACAAGCCTGTTGTATTCCTCGTCCTCCAACCAAATATGGTTGAACTTGAAAGGAATGCCTATTCTCCATTCCATCAGTCTCCATTGTATTATAATAGGCATGTCATTATAGATATAGGTCCTCTGGATCCAATATCTTAGGTTCCCCAATTGTTCAGCTAGTTTTTCCTTGATGACAAATCTATCAAGTCGCTTACCCATATACTCATCCCACACTATGTGATTTATCCGGGTAGGCGAAATCCGAACAGGGCAGATATCCCTCAGATGATATCCATAAAGAAGTCCAAAAAACCTATCTGCCAGAGGGTCCGGCCTAGAATGGACACCCCATTTCCCCCACTCCAGCAGGGTGGCGTTAAAGTCCCCTCCCATTATAAGTCCACCAATTCTAAGAATTTTACTGTTTTGTATGCGATCACAAAATTCAGAGCGATTTTTATATGGGGCATACAGATTATGAATATGAAAATGGCATATATAACCATGAACATAGATACCAACAAAGAGGTTATGTGCATGAAAGACAACCCTCTACAGATCCCACATAGCTAATAAGCCACCAGAGTGGTCGGTGGCATCCACCCCAACAAAATGCCATGTAGGGAAAATCTCCAGGAAATATGTAATAGCCCGAACCATAGAGGATAATGTTTCTTGTAAAAAAATGATAGCAAGACAAAGAAAGAAAATCATCTGGTAGATATCCAACATTTTGGAGTGATCCCCCAACCCCCTAATATTATAGGAGAGAATATTCATCATGGGCCACCTGGAAAGGGCAACTGAGCTCTAAGTGCCATACGATTAATAGAGAAAAAATAGGAACATCATGGAGGTAGGAAGAGTCCTGAAAAAGAGGAGGTCTGGAGGAAGGTCTGCCCCAGAAATGGAAGCTACCCTTTTTATCTATCTTTCTTATGGTGATGTTCTTGGAAAAGGTGGGGCTAATGAAAGGAGACGAATGTGATGCCTTCTCTTTCTGAATGGTCAGGGATTTGAGATTCAAATTAGAGATTTTCAGAATAAATGAAATATCATTGTCCACAGAATTTCTAGGAGAGGAGGCCATCTCCGGTCTATCTAGAGGGGTGGGAGAAGCCAACTCAAAGGGTGGCATAGAAGGTGAAAACACCAGCAGCAATGATGTGGAGTGGATGGAGCGCATCAAGGATGCCCTAGGGGCTTCAGCAATGAGTCCGAGATAGGGTGAGGGTTAGTGAGAGGTTCATCGGCAGTCTCCCGAGAGTGAGCATGACATGGGGATGAGATAGATATGATAGGGTTTACGGAGATAGGGCACATACGCCAAATAGAGTGGGATTCAATAGTGCATCATGTAAAGTAGAAGGAGGGATAGGAGGGGAGGTACATCATGGGAAATCCCCACTGATCTAGTGTCATGTTGAAGTGAATCATATGAAAACTTCATCTAGTGACCCCACCCAGGATGTCGTGGCCTTCGTCTACCCAAATATTGATTAATAAGATGTCCAGGGTAGTGGTAGTAGAGACATATGAAGGGGATCCACCACTAATCAATCCACTGGAAAAATCTAATCAAGCCCCACTCTAGATCAATATCCTCTAGGAGTTCACCTACGAAACTAACCTCAACTAGAATCCAAGCCACCCATTTATCCTAACGGCCCACAATATCGGGCTTCTGGTATATGAATCACCCATTCAAGTTTCTAATCATCATCAAGGCATTCTTAGCCCATAGTTCCGCGGGGGAGGCCGAGAAGCTTCACCGAAACTATGCCATTCTGTGGTGTATGAAAAAGGGGATTGAAACCAATGTACCATCGATGAAGCTTAGGTGGATAACCCAACATAGTTTCCCATGTTCTTTTCACCTAGTCTTAGATATCTTGCTCAGTCGGGTCAGCAAATATCCACCTCCCCACAAGAGTACACTTTTGTAGGCTAGTGACCTAATCACACAATATGTCATAACCAAAATTCAGTAGTTTAGTATCAACACACGGCTTGACAGGCCGAGCAACCCATCACCTAGTCTTTGGGAGGGAAGACGAGGTCGATAGATAAGTGAATTATGGAGACCCAAGATGTGGCTCATCATGTAAGTCTACATGTATCGTGGATTCCCCATGGAACATGTCACCCACCCCCTGGAACGAACCCTCTGACACGTCATCCCCCCGCCCATTGTGAGGCACCCCACCCTACGCACACTCAACATCCAGCGTGGCCTAAATGAAGGCCCCTTGTGCAGCCACGTCTGAGTCTGAGCAGGCCAAGACCCCATCCAGTCGAAGGTCATCTCCCATCCTACCCACCAACGCTAAAAATAATTAAAACCCCATCGAGTCAAATAGGGTAATGTGCACCCACCAAATCACATCCAAGGGAAAAGAGAATTTCTCGGTGGAATAAACAGGAATAAAAATGAGTTTGCAACAGATGGAATATCTCCCCTCTGGATCCCACAAACATGCAATCACCCCAGCAAAAAGGCCAAGAACCGGTACTCCCACTCATCGAGAGAATGTGCCATGTTCAATGATGACACCAATATCCCCGAGAGTCCATAAATGGCATAATCTCATAAAGTATGCGAAGGACAAGGATTGAGCATGGATGAGATCCAGAAATGGAATTGTCAGAGCTCCATCAGAATGAGCATAAATTCACCTCAAGGGAGTGAACCTACACCCCCCCAGAAAAATTAATGACCATAAAATTAGAGAAAACGATTCCAAAAGCGTTCCAGAAAACCTTCAAATCACTAGATAAAATGGATGCCACCAATAGTGTACACGCCACCCCAATAGCAGAGAGAGCCCCTAGACAATCTCATAGGAGCCAAACACCGCAACTCCTGCACCACCACTTGCACGAGGAGGAGTGTATCTTAAAACAGGAGGAAGACCACCCGAATATAAAAAGAAAATACAATATCAGCTCCCTGTAATATACACAGAAAGAAACCATATGTCAGAATCAGGTGCACATAGTGCACAACCCACATATATGAAACCACCCCAAACTACACCGCCACCAACAACATCCACAGGGCCACCCTATACTACCACAACCAGCACACCAAGGTCCACACACAATGTAGGTTCTAACATTTCTCACAGAATGACCACCAATGTAAGGGAGGACCAGATTCCATTGGACAAGTAAATTCATGTCCAGAAGGCAAGAAAATTTGTTTTAGGGGAGCATTTGTAAATGTTAATATAGACGGAGGAAAATGCGACCAGCACAAGCAAAGACACATAACTGCCCGCTGCAAATGTAAAAGAAAGTTCAGTCAAGGGACATATTAATCATGTAAACAATTAGAAAAATCACAATGAGGATGATAAAGACAATCTGCAGACTCAAACCCTAATATTCCAATGCATTCGTCCTATGTTCAGGTGGAGCAGTGACCAATATCAATACCATGACCATTAGATAGTGTTCTTTTTATTATTATTACTTTATGACAATACAATTTTAATCGGAAAATTATATGATTTTTGTGAATAGGATTTTTCTCGTGGAGATAGTGTTTTGTTTTTCTATTATTACTTGATAACAATATAGTTTTAATCGGAAAATTATATTATTTTTGTGAACAGAATTTTTCCTGTAGTGACTAATTTTTCACATGTAAGTAATTTTTTGGTTTTATCTCAAACTAATAGAACGTTTTTGCTTCGTCATCATTTTGTAAGAACTATTTTAATTTCTTTTTTAACATTTAGTCTCCACTAGTTTTTTAAGATTCATTTGTCAAATTTTCTACTTCAGTTCCCCTCTATTAATTTATTTTATGACATCATGGTAGCAACTATTTTTTCAGTGAGAAAAAAACGTCTATTTTATATTATGGTAAAAAAATACATACTTATGATGGACATATCATCCTCATAAACCTTGAGATATTCACATCATGACTACAAAGAGGAAAAAATACTCCACTTACATCCCTCTAAATAGTTGTCTAATAATTACATCATTAATGACTATTTTTCAGCCATATTTGTAGTTTACACAAAGTCTAATATGTGAACTTTGCATTTTCTGTAAATCACAATTTTTATGTGCTCTTTCCTTATATGAATTCTATACAAAATCAGATACAAAATTTATACAAAACTTTTAAACAAAAAAGTAAACCAGAAAAAAATATGGACTTATCTACAATTCTGCCAATTTGAGCTCTCTTCCGTTATCTATCTTGACACCTTTTGATTTTATACTTTTGTCTCTTCTATTCTTGTTTTCAACATCTTGTGCATGCCATATTCTATGGCTTGAAGTCCCTTTTTTGATAATTCATCCACAGTTTTGTTATGTGCCTTGCTAATGTGCTCCATGGACGAATTCTGGAAGGAACTCCATATATTTTTAGTATGTCTCAGCCAACCTTGTAGGGAAGTTTTCTGGATATTGTTCTTCCCGTTAACATGGTCTATCAAACATTTTGAATCCCCAAAAATTTGTACTTGAGGGATATCCAGGAACATGATAAACCATAATAAACCGCATAGTGCAACAGCTTCTGCCTTCATACTTGTTTCTCCTCCCACATGCCAGTGTATCCAGAATTCTTGTTCTTCTGTCAATTTTAAGCAAAATCCACTCCCACATCTTCCACCTTGAGTTGCTCCATCAAAAAATCCCATTCGATAGTTGGAGGGCTGAATACTCCCCTTCTTTGTCTTCTTATTTTTATTTTTCTTTGAGCCTTCATTCTGATCTAATACCATCCATTGTTCTATGGATTCATAAATTAAGTTTTCTCCCCATCTTTTGGAACCAAAAATTAGATCATTTCGATCTTTCCAAATTTCCCATAAAATAACCAAAGCTAGCAATCTCCTGCTTTTACTCTGAGTGCTCCATCATTTTAAAATCTCCTCAATTGTATTAAACTGAGTGAAAGGAATCTGCCTCATGTTAGTGAAGTGTTTCCAAATATTAACCGATCTATTGCAGTGTAAAAATAAGTGTTCATTGTCCTCTGAATTATTCCTACATAGATAGCATATCCCAGGGCCATAGTGGTTCTTCTTTTGTAAGTTTGCCCATGTAATATTTTTGTTCTGCCATGTTAGCCAAAGGAAGATTACAATTTTAATTGGGATGTTAATTTTCCAAAAACTGTGAAACCAACAGTATTCAACATTCTGAAATTCCTTCATGCAAATTTTGAGATAGCACTCTGCCACCTCTACTTTTCCTAAAAGCTTCTTCTTTCCAGCCCATGTCAAACAATCCCCTTTGCTGTCATAACTTATCCTTGCCTCCTTTAATGTTTTTACCATTGATCCGAATTGGATCCATAAAAATTCTCAAAGTTCTATGACTGTATCAAATTAGGACAGACTTAAAAAAACTTGTGAACAAATAGCTATCAGGAAGACCTTTGGACAGTGGCAGTTTGTAGCCAGCAAGGAACGACGAGGACTTCAGTCAAAGCGCACTGACCGAGGCCCATGGAGATCACACAGGATGCAAACTAGCAGTTAGGAAGTCTGAATTATAAAACGGAGGCCGTTTCTGATGCGCGATTAGTGATGGGAAAAACCCCATGAGAAGAAAAATCCCCGAGTGCTTAGTCGCATGGGAAGCCGAGAAACCGTAGGGAAAGTGCTAAAGCAAAAGGCAGGCCCCGTGCTCCAAAATCAGCGGAATATCAGAGGCATGTTGGGTGGTAAGCGGATTTGGCAAGAGAACGAATGATTCCGCACATTGCATGACGTGTGTCCAATTGATGAGAGAGAAAACCACCTCTCATCGTGGGCTAATGGTCATGAAAGTCAACCGCGTGATAAGAGCGAACACCATAGGATCTGGGGGCTCCAAATCTGATGTCGGAGATTGTGCCCAATGAATGACTGAATCTGGAGGGAGAATTAAGTTGTGGTGTATAAAATTCTAAAGTCCGATTTGATAGATGAGTTGGCGTATGAATCATTACACAGCATAACCAAAATACCGAACCGTTTGAGGAAGATTTGGCACAGTTCGTGAGAGGACAAGTGGCCAATTCCCTGCGAGACGTTACATAGCGGCGATGACGTAGAGGCAAGGAACTACAAGTGAACAACAGAAGGCGATCCGAAGGGGCGGAAGAGGAATCGAACAGTCATGAGACAAATTGGCTTTAAGCCATGAATAGACAAAGAACAAAAACAATCAAGCGAGAACTGTAAGAAAGAAGGAGATAGTGAGACAGAGAGATAGAACAGAGAATAAGCAAGAAGCAGAAAACATAGAGCTAAGCTAACCTACAGTGTAAGGTAGCATCGAGCAAACAGAAGGCTTGAGAGGTTTGAGCAATCCCTTAGAGGATATCTGTTGGGAACTGGATACCAAATTGGACTCATCCCATTCAAGACCAGTTGAGGTTGAGACTTAGTAAGGAAGATTCTGTGAACTCTAGTGGCTTGGCAAATCCAAGAACCACCCTGCTAAGCATCATCTATTTCAGGAGACTCAAATTGAGCTCGTCAATGTGAAAATTTAACTTTAAAGACACAATAAGAAAAGACCACTACTGAAAGCCGGACCGGAGACGTAGCCAAGGAGGATTGGGTGAACTCCTTATTAATTTGCTGTGTTCTTGTATTTTCTTATTGTGTTTCTCTCACTGTTTTCCATTTTCCAGTGTTTTTTTATTTTGCAATTTGATGGATCTGTTGCCTAAGATAACATAGACACACACTAGCACATGAATCTGTAATACCTTCATTCATTAATTAATTAACTAAGATCACTCAAGAGTGATTTTCGGATCAAGTGGTATCAGATCTCTAGGTTGTTAAGGTTAGACAAGCTTGTGTTGGATTTAACTATTGAATGCTAACTAGATCAAAGCTCAAATTAGGGGAAGAAGAGTTGGTCGAAACTAATCCTGAAATTGGGAGAGTCTATCCTCCGAAGACAATGTTGGAGGAAGGTTCTATGGGGCCAAACCCTCAATTCATAAATAGTTTCCTACCCATAAAGTCCATGGTAGAGGAAATATATAGGGATTTTAGAAAACACAAAGATGAAGATTCATCAGGCTCCAAAGAACATAAAGGAGAAGATGTGTCTCACTTCCATGACCAATCAAAAGGCAAAGGGAAAGAGGAAAGCTTCCTCACACCTCTTAATAGCCTTGAACATAAAAAGAAGGCATATTTGATTAAACTAGATGTCAAATTTTATTTACCTATATATGATGGAGAGTTGAATGCAAAAGAGCTGGACAATTGGATTAGACAAATTGATGTTTATTGCAGAGTGCAGAATATCGATTCAGACAAGAGCAAGATTCAATTGGCAAGCCTATGCCTAGGAGGCACTACCTTAGTCTAATGGGAAGGCAGGATCCATGCTAACTTGAAGAGACATGGTAAGACTATCTCTGTGTGGAGTGAATTTGTTTCTGCAATCAAAAAGCAGTTCTATCCATTGGCCTACATGCAGAAAGCCATGATGAGCTAGCAAACTCTTTGACAGTTGAAAGGGAAAAGTGTACAGGGATACACCCAAGAATTTAGAAAGAGAGCATTAATTCTAGGAATCTCATTAGACTCACCTAAGACTTTGTTGAAGTACATTGGTGGTCTACACAGCTACATGAGGCACACTATTCTCATAATTAATCCCACTAGTATAGATGAGGTATCTATTCAAGCTACTCATCTAGAAGCTAGAGGAAAGAATGGAAGTCCAGAAGTCGGGGGATCATCCCAGCCCACTGCAAGCAAGAATAAGGAGAAAAGAAAGCAGAAATGGAAAGCAAGGAAGGCTAACACTGCATAGAAAAGAAAGGCTTCATTCACTCATTGTAAAAAGGATGGGCATGATGATGAGCATTGTTGGATTCTACATCCGGAGTTGAGACCTGAGAAGTTCGAGGGCAAGAAGAAGGAGACTGTTGTACCTATTCAGAAAGATTTGGGCTCAAACTCAGGAGATGAAACAACTATTGCAGCCACAGGTATAAGAGGTAAGAATTCTGAAGCAGCTACTAATAATTTTGCACAATCTACTATTGATGAATAAAATGAGAGAAAAAAACATGAGCTTTTCCATATTCGAGTTATTTCCAAACATCAAAAGATTGATACTTTGTTTGATAGTGGCTCACAAGTAAATTTAATTTTTGAAGAAATTGTAAAGAAGTTGGGATTAGTGACTACACCTCACAAGAAACCATACCCATTAGGATGGTTAAATGATAAAGCACAACTACAAGTGACCAGACAATGCAAACTCAAGTTCTCTTTTGGGTCATCATTTGTAGATGAGGTTGAGTTAGACATAATTCCTTTGGATATATGTGGAATTGTTTTAGGAAGTCCATAGTTGTATGATAGAAAAGCTATTTTCTATAGAGCTGAGAACAAGTATCTACTTGTTAAAGATGGAATCGAATACTTTGTAAGAGCTCATAAGCTCAAGAATAATTATACTCTCATAAACTCAAGGTAGATGAAAAGAATGATAAATTCAAGCGAAAAATTCTTACTGATGGTTGTAAAGGAAAAGAAACCTGATAAAACCAATGTATTTGAGGGATGTAATGCTAAACATCAAGCTGATTTAGAAAAGGTTATTTCAGAGTATGATATCTTGTTTCAAGAACCTAAAGGTCTACCACCCAAAAAGGAAATAGTGCATGATATTATTTTGCAGCAATATGCTCCATTGCCTATCCTTGCAATGTACAGGTTGTCCGCTTTAGAGAACACAGAAATCAAGAAGCAGGTGAAGGAGTTGCTCGAGAAGGGGTTCATCAGACCTACCACATCACCATGTGGGTCACCAATCATTTTGGTGAGAAAGAAAGATGGCTCGTGGAGAATGTGCATTGATTACCAAGCACTGAATAAGATAACAATAAAAAATCGTTATCCCCTTCCTCGCATAGATGATCTTTTATATCAATTGAAAGAAACTGTTTATTTTTCCAATCTAGACTTGCATAGTGGATACCATCAGGTCAGGGTTTTAGAACAAGATGCATGGAAGACTGCTTTCAAAACAAAGCAGGGATTGTATGAGTGGCTGGTTATGCCTTTTGGCTTAACTAATGCTCCTACTACTTTCATGATATTAATGAATGACGTACTCAGACCTTTTCTTGATGATTTTGTTATTGTGTACCTGGATGACATTCTGATATTTAGCAAAACATGGGAAGAACACTTAAATCATGTTAAGCAAACACTAACTGTTTTGAAAAGAGAAAATTTTTATGTTAAACTCTCAAAATGTGAATTTGGAAAAACATCTTTGAGTTATTTGGGTCATATAGTAGGGGGTGGTGAATTGAAGATAGATCCCTCTAAGGTGGAAGTCATTGTGAACTAACCTAAACCCAAATCTGCTACAGAAGTTAGAAGCTTCTTAGGAGCAACACAATATTGGAGGAAGTTCATTTCTAACTTTTCCTTAATTGTAGCTCCCTTACATGCTTTAACAGGATTGAACAAGGTCTTTCAGTGGGGAGGCAAATAGCAGAAAGCCTTCGACACCTTGAAAGAAAAGATTAGTACAACACCTATACTAGCATTGCCTGATCTTCAAAGATAATTTGAGATCCAAACGGATGCCAGTGACTATGCCATGGGAGCAGTGTTAACATAGCATGGTAAACCCATATGTTATCATTTTGAGACATTTAATTCTGCAGTAGTTAACTATCCTACATATGATAAAGAATTGTATGCATTAGTATAGAGTGTGAAAAAGTGGAAACATTACTTAATGGGAAAAGAGACAATAATACATACTAATCATCAACCACTTCAATATCTAAACTCCTAAACTAAGTTGCAGCAATCAAGACACTATAGATGGATGGGTTTTCTACAAAAATTTCATTTATTCATCGAATATAAAAAAGGCATACATAACAAAGTTGTAGTTATGTTATCTAGACCCATTATCAATGCATCTACTATACTTAAGCATAATTCTGTGTTACATGAGAGTTACATTGAACAATATGCTCAAGATATAGACTTTAAAGATGTATATGCAACATTAAGTCAAGGAAAATGAGTAGAAGAATTGGATTATCATGTAAAGGACCGACTCTTATATTATTGTGGGAAGTTACGCATCCCACAAACTGAAAGAATAAAGATAATTCGAGAAGCAAACACTTCTCTAATATCAGGCCACTTTGGGGTAAGTAAAACAGTTGCACAGTTACAAAGATTTTGTTATTGGCCAAAAATGAACAAGACAATTTATAGATATGTTTGAGGGCATACTATGTGTGCAAAAAGCAAGTCCAAAAATAGAAAACTAGGCCTGTACACTCCATTACCAGTTCCTTCTCACCCTTGGGAAAGTGTTTCCATGGATTGTGTTGGAGGACTACCTAAATCTAGGAAAGGTTGTGATTATCTGTATGTTGTTGTGGATAGGTTCAGCAAAATGTGCATTTTGATACCTTGTAATAAACAGATTACAACTGAACAAACTGCAAAATTGTTCTTTCAACATGTATGGGTTCATTTTGGATTACCCACTTCCATTGTATCTGATCGAGACACCCGATTTGTGGGGAAGTTTTGGTGAAGTCTGTGGGAACTGATGGACACCAAACTGAAGAAAAGTACAACTTTTCATCCACAAACTAATGGCCAGACAGAAGTATTTAATAGGACAATGATCTAGTTACTCAGGGGATATTGCAACAAGCATCCTAAGCTTTGGGATGAACATTTATGTTATGTGCAGCATGCTTACAACAAAGCAAAACATTCTTCTACACAGAGATCTCCTTTTGAGACCTGTTTTGGTTTCACACCAAGATCTAGTTTGGATTTTGTCCTTGGTAAAGACACTACAGTTGAGGGACACAGTGATGTAGATAGGGCAACTAGCTTCATTAAACAGATCCAAGAGATCCACCAGGCAGTATAGGAACAGTTGGAAAAGAGCCAAGCCAAATACAAGGTAAGGCATGAAAAGCATCGAATGGAGCATAGTTTCCAAGTTGGTGACCAAGTCTGGCTGTATATCAGCAAGGACAGGATGCAAGGTGAAGGTAAAAAGTTAAAGCCTATCAGGTATAGACCCTTCAAGATACTTGAGAAGATTGGTGAGAATGCTTTTTGCCTTGATCTACCAGCTTACATGCACATCTACTCAGTCATAAATGCAGATTGCTTGAGATTTTTTGAACCTTCACTAATTGAAGATCCAAAAGAGCAGATTCAATTGCCTTCTATTGATCACCTGTTACCTGAATATCTTAATTAATTGCAGGAAGACATAGTTCTGGACAGGAAGGTGAGGACAACGTGCAGGGGAGATGTTGAGTACCTCAAAGTTGGGCTCAAGGGTTCAAAGCCGAGTAGTACAAAGTGGATAGAGATTGGAAAAGTGAGACAATTGTAACCTCACTTAGTCAATGCTTGAAAACTAAATTTTGGTGGTCCAAAATCTTTTTCAGTGGGAAGGCTATGATCCGAATTGGCTCCATAAAAATTCTCAAAGTTCTTTGACTGTATCAAATCAGGATAGAATTCAAAAAACTTGTGAACAAAGAGCTATCAGGAAGACCTCTGGATAGTGATAGTTTGTAGCCAAAAAGGAACGACAAGGACCACAATCAAAGCACGCTGACAGAGGCCCATGGAGACCATGCAGGACGCAAACTAGTAGTTAGGAACTCTGGATTGGAAAACGAAAGTCGTTTCTGATGCGCGCTTAGCGCTAATCTTGCATCATTGTGCAAAACCCCTTGAGAAGGAAAAGCCCTGAGTGCTTGGTCGCATGGGAAGACAGGAAACCGTAGGGAAAGTTCTAAAGCAAAAGGCAGACCCCGCACTCAAAAACTGACAAAATATCGGAGGCATGTTAGGCGCTAAGTGGATTTGGCAGGAGAACGAGCAATTCCACACATTGCACGACACGTGTTTAGCGAATGAGAGAGAAAACTGCCTCTCATTGTGGGCTAATGGTCGAGCAAGTCAACCATGAAATAAGAGCCAACACCATAGGATCTGGGGGCTCTAGATCTGACAGCAGAGATTGCACCCAATGAATGACCAGATCTGGAGGGAGAATTAAGTTGCGGCGTATAAAAGTTTGAAGTCTGATTTGACCGTTAAGTTGGCGAATGAATCATTACACAGCGTAACCGAAATACCGAACCATTTGAGGAAGAGTTGGCACAGTTTGTGAGAGGATAAGTGGCCACTTCCCTGCAAGACGTTACACAGTGGCGATGACGTAGAGGCAGGGAACTCCAAGCGAACAGCAATTGGCGATCCAAAGGGGTGGAAGAGGAAGCGAACAGTCATGAGATAAATTGGCTTTAAGCCATGAACAGATAGAGAATAGAAACAAGTAAGCGAGCACTGTAAGAAAGAAGGAGACAGTGAGACAGAGAGACATAATAGAGAATAAACAAGAAGTAGAAAACAGAGAGCCGAGCTAAATTGCAGAGTAAGGTAGTATCGAACAGACAGAAGGCTTGAGAGGTTCGAGCAATCCCTGAGAGGATATCTGTTAGGAGCTGGGTACCAAATTGGATTCATCCCATTCAAGACCAGTTGAGGTCGAGACTTAGTAAGGAAGAGTCTGTGCACTCTAGTGGCTTGGGGAATCCAAGTGTTACACAGTAATTTTTCACTGTCTCCCTGTTAGTCTTCCTACTGTGTCATGAGTTCAAATTAATCATGCTCATGCTCTCTAATGTTGCCAAATGACCCACTTTGCCAAATTTTTATTATCATTGCGACTGTTGTTAAAATAACCGCGCTGACGGGCGCTTCATAACAGACGGAATGTGCTGTCAGCGCGGAAGCACATGTGTTTTCCGCGCTAGTCGAATTTCATGAGCCAGCGCGTTTGTTATTCATCTTTGATCGTGCTGACATGACCTTCCCTGTTGTTCAGCTGCGATGTCAGTGCTCTAGTGTAGTTATGTACCCGTGCTGATCCGGTTTGGGCGAGTTTGTTCTAACAGTCGACCTTCCAGATGACTCCGGACCTGGTTGTTGGCCTTGTAAATGTCGCCCTCCCTTCTCTGGCATGTCTATTTCGTCATTTGAGACACTTTCCTTGGAGATAAGCTCATCCTCCCACCATTCATGGAGACTCCTTCTCCTATTTATGCCTCTACCATTGCCATGAGTAGCTAGTTTTGGATAGTTTGGAATTGATAGTGCTTAGTGTCACACGGAATTTGTCAAGGGTGCGGACACGACTGACCTCCCTAGGAGCCTAAACTCGCTAGCGACAAACAAGACAAAATGGAGTGATCTTTCTCTAAATCTACCTTTTACAACATGAAAAGTACAAGTGTTTAGGCTTACCTTATTCCAAAACGCTGTTGTTGTAGTCTGTCCTTGCCAATCCAGATGAGCTCTTCCTTCAAGTCAATTCCTGCAACCACAAACAATCAAACAATTACCAAGCACTTGCATTTCATATAATAAAACATATATTCAACATGCAGACCAAGGAACACATGAAATAACTCATTAACACAAGCTATTGAGAAAAATAAACCAGTTTGTATTAATAACGAAACAAAGAAACTCTTACAACCTGGCCTTGGTGTTGTGCAAGTTCCTCCTAGGGTCCATCAAGTGTTTTCCTCTACTTTGACAAAGCTCACCCACTTCCAAGTAGAATCATGTAAAGACAATCTCTCCTCACAAAGGTTCTAATGGAAGACCTAAATCCTGCAGCATTTACCCAAAGAAAATGTATAGCTCCAACCTCCACTCCTTCTGGCTCAATGCCTTTATTTATAGTGCTGTAAAGAGGTTATTCAGGTCCACTATCAATGGGATCATCCCCCTCTATGGGTGGGATAGCTCCCTTATTGATGGGATAAGTCCCCTCTTAATAGAGATACATGAACCAACTGGAGGCACATCCATTTCATCAAACCGACCTCTAGAATGTTCTAGAAGTAACCACAAGTAACTTTTTCAAGATAAAACTTACGCATTTTGCCTTTTACAGAAGGATGCACCTGTCCTTTAACATACAGAGCGTCCATGGACGCAGTTTTTGTGAACATGACCCGCGTCCCCGCAGGTAAGGCTAGAGAGAACCTGCGACCCCAGAGATAAACATAGTTTTTACAAGACTTTCTCTCTTCTTTGAGTTTGAGATGGATAACAGAGGCATAAAGACTTGCCTAAGAGGGTAGCATGACTGTTGATTTGAGCCATACTAACTGTAAGTAGTCAAGGTGACATTTTTTAGTGTAACAGATTGCCCCCTAAAGTGCGAAGCCTGGAATAGATTGGTATTTTGTAATTCTAGGAAGGGTGAAGCGCTTTATCATTTCAAGGATTGACTTGTGGATGACCTGGTTAGAACCTGCAATTTTCAACACAAAATACATGTATAAGATTATTTCATCACTGAGGTAGGCATTCCCATACTCAGATTCAAAACTTTAACTAATGGACTAACTATTCTGATACAGGAATGATCTTGCAGTACATCATTTTTATAGACTTTTGTAGACACAGTATGGACGCAGCCATCTGTTTATGATTAGTCTACATAGACAATGAATACAAAACTCCTCGCAGCCTGGATGGTAGAAACTAGATCCAGGGTCTTCACTTCTACTTCCCGAATTGGTACGATTCTAAGCATGTGATTAAATGATTTGATGTCGAACATGTTAGAAACCACTTGATTACCAGTCGATGATATGAACTGTTAACAAGCGTGAGAGAGACCACCAGTAATGTCAATGGTTCTCAAAGTACCAAGCACAACCCGTGAAATGTGAATAGATGTTCTGATGTCGAACACTTCACGGAATCCTTTGATCGAAAGTCAATGATGTAAACTGTCGTCAAAGGCGAGAAACCTGCCATTGATGCATGCAGACTTCAAGGTACTGTCGATTCCTAAGTCATCTTTCTAGATAATGTGTCGATGTCGATAGAAAGCGACTCGTTGCAGGCAAGCCTGCAACACGAAATCATTGTTCAAGTTGAAGAAATGTTGCTGTAAGGACTGACTCAGGGATGGTCAAATGGATGACAAGTATTTTGCAGATGAAAGTTTTACTTGCAGACCTCTTGAACACATAACGACACGACAGATGGTTTGGTGACGAATAACTCAAAGTTAAACCCTGGAACCCGGTTAAAGATTTTCAAAGTGATTTGGTCAACTTGTGAGGTAAAAGATTTCCCAACCCAGGTGAATGAAAAAGTGTCGTGTTCAAGAGTGGTAATAAAGTTCTTTTGAGATAAAGGTAACAAATAGGTTCATTCTTCTCTCTTTTCCCCCACCATTTCTGGCAAGTACCTCTTTATTTTTAACAAGCTTGAGGAGGATAACATATGCTTGGTTATAAGCTCATCCTTCGGACGAGTCCAACCTAGTTTAAATTCAAACCCTAGGAAGGAGTGGTTCGTTCCCGTTTGTAATTGAACAGGTCCTTTACTGTAAAAGTTTAACGAGCCCAGTATAGGAGAAACTCGGCGTTTTTCAATTTTAGAGAGTCTGAAAAACTTAAGGAAACTCCAAGTTGAACTTTTTCGTAAATTTGTGTCCCTCAAGCCCGAAAAAGTATAAAATAATACCTGGGGGAACCGCTTGATCTTGCGACCAAGGAGTACTTTCATGATAGTGTCGTCGACCTGAAAAGTAAAAAGCAATCAAGGACACGTCGTTTTATTTCCTTATCGAGTTTGAAACGACAAAAACCCGGCAATCTTTTCTTGATTTTACGGCCAGAAAAGAGCTAAAAGAGGACCGTCTTTTAATTCCGTTTTAACGAGTGAAAAAGAAACACTCGGCGATCTTTTCATGTTTTAGGAGTCAGAAAAGGGCTTAAAAGATGACTCCGAGGTTTCACTTTTTCGTAAGTTTTAACGAGTTCGAAAAAGGGATAAAAATGTACTCATGTGTCCGACTTTCAATTTAATTTACGAGCAGGAAAAGACGGAAAGAACTCGGCATTTTCATTTGTTTTACGAGAATGAAAAATAGAAAAATAATCTCGGGATTTTCATGAGTTTAACGAGTCTTGAAAATAACTGAAATTGACTCGAAAAAGGTTTCATTTTTACAAAAGCTTGAAATAGGCAAAAACTATGCTTCAAAGTAGTTTCATTTTTACACAAGCTTGAAACAGAGAGAAAACTGTGCTTGATGCCCCCTAAGCGTAACTGCTAGAGCGCATGCCCCCCATCTTCATTTGGATGAAATGAAGGTTGAGTTACGAGATCATTCGAAAGACTCGACCTAAAACTGCGTAAAAACTGAAATAACTAACCTAAACATACAACCTAACATCTATGAGGTTTAGTCAATCTCTCGACTCAAGTAGGGGAGGATTTGTTTCATGTTTTAACGAGCTTGACACAGGAAAAGAACTATGCTCGGATTCGGTTTCATGTTTACGCAAGCTTGAAACGAAAAACTATGCTTGCCTTAAGTTCACATGCCCCCAGCATAATGACGCAAACCAAGGTACATGCCCCCCAAGCTTCATTTCATTCAACCAGTTGGATGGAATGAAGCTTTACTTTCAAGATCTTGTAAAGATTCGACTTGAAAAGGGAGTTGTTTCATTTTTTAACGAGCTTGACACAAGACAAAGAACCATGCTCATAACTACTCTCTACGATCTACCTAACAAAAATCTACTCTAAAAACCTTGATTCATTTTTTAACGAGCTTGACACAAGACAAGGAACTATGCTCTAAAATCCTTGATTCATTTTTTAATGAGCTTGACACAAGACAAGGAACTATGCTCATGACTACTATCTACAATCTACCTACTTAACCTACCCTTGTTTCATTTTTTAACGAGCTTGACACAAGACAAGGAACTATGCTCAAAAAGTTCGCATGCCCCCAGCATAATGATGCAAAGCGAGGTACATGCCCCCCAGGCTTCATTGCATTCAACCGGCTGGATGAAATGAAGGTTTACTTTCAATATTTAACTTGAAAAGGGAGTTGTTTCATTTTTAAGGAGGTTGACACAAGAAAAGAACTATCCTCATACCTGATTCATTTTTTAACGAGGTTGACTCAGTAACAGGAACTATCCTCGTACCTGATTCATTTTTTAACGAGGTTGACTCAGTAACAGGAACTGTCCTCGCACACACTTACTTTCTACAATCTACCTACATGTCCTAAAACCTACCTGATTCATTTTTTAATGAGGTTGACTCAGTAAAAGAACTATCCTCATACACACTGATTCATTTTTTAATGAGGTTGACACAGTAAAAGGAACTTTCCTCACGCTAGCCTGTTTCATTTTTTAACTAGGTTGATACAGGAAAAAACTATCCTCGTAACTCCTTGTTTCATTTTTTAATGAGCTTGACACAAGACAAGGAACTATGCTCATGACTTCCAATTTCATTTTTTAACAAGGTTGAGACTAGAAGAAACTATCCTCACAAACACTGATCATGTCAATGGACACACCTTGATCATGGCTTCCAAGAGATCTTCATCAGAAGGAAGAATAGTTCTCTGGAAGGAACACATGTCAAGGGACTCAAAAAGGATAAGAACATCGTGTTCAAGTAATCCCATAGAGTTTTCCATGTCAATTACCGGATCTAAATCAACAGTGAGAGGCTCACTTACATCGGTAACTGAAAACATGGGACCAGTTGCCACATAATTAACCCGTGGCAGGGTAGATACCACTTTAGAATCAGGAACATTTAGGGTTGTCATATTATTGGTAGTTGAGACAAGACTAGGGAACGAAAGCTGGTCTACAGTCACAATACTACCATTGTGAGGGAAAGACATCACGCGAAAGAGTGTCGATACGACAGCTTTCATTGCATAAACATAGTCTCGCCCAAGGAGTAAATTGAAATCCAAGGGACCTCGAACTACCATAAGATCAACACAAACAGTTTTACCTTCCAAGGTAATAGAAAACTTAGGAAGGATCCCTAAAGGTTCACTAATTGTTCTGTTGAAAGCTTTCAGATTCTGCGTAATAGGCGCAAGCTGAGGGGAACCCAAAGCTTTCCAAACAGCTGAGGATAAAATACTAATAGAAGCACCTTCATCTACCTGAGTACGATGTATGTCCCTACCACCAGCCTTGACAATGATTTGGAAAGGGATGGAGGAAGGAAGACGAGGTTCTGTCAGTCTATTCCAATCAAAGGAAAAGACCTCAGTACTTGGAGGGGGTTCTGTAGAAACAGGTGAAATGCCCCCCGGCATAGAAGAATCTGATGTAACAAGAAGAACATCAGCGGTATGAAATTTACTCTCGAAAGGGAGAGTGTGATCGATCGAATGTGAAATTGAATCGACCACTTGATCAACTAACGGATCATCAACCTGAGTGACATGAGTTTCACTCTCCAATGGAAGAGTGTGATCGACCGTACTTGAATTTTGATCAATCACTCCGTCAGTTGACGGTAGGTTGGGAGAAAGTTTACGGTAACCAGTTGGAAATTCTTGCTGTGGAACAGTAAGCTTGTCCAACAATGTTGAGGCTTTATCCATGTGAGGGCAAATGTGAGTTTGATGACTCCCTTTGCATAACTTACAAGGAAACCTAACTTTACCCTTTTTCCTAGGAACCTGACTATCACTGGTTGATGGATCAATAGAAAGTTGATGAGATTTTTCTGACCATACTTCCAAGACCTTTGGAATACCAGGACAATTGACAAGGAAGTGGTCACCCTTACAAAGCCTGCAAGGGTATTTGGGTTTACGGTGCATGTCGAAATTTTCCTCAACACAACTAACACTTACAGCCATGGTTGGTTGGTTGACTTCTTTCTTATCTTGCTTCTTCTTCTTCTTTTTCTTCTTCCCTTTCTTCTTCTTCTTAGCCTCCTGGTTACTAGCATCAAGGCTTTTACCAGGCGAAGAGCAAGAAATGGAGGAAGAAAAATTAGGCGAAGAAGGTAAAGGGTCAACAGAAGGTTGGTGATGTTGAGATGGTGAACTCTGGTGAGGTGAACCATCCGGTTGAGATGGAACAATTGGAGTATTTTGGGTCAACGAAGTTGAAAATAACCATATTGGTAATCCTATTGTAAATCCAGGTAATGACAAAGTAGCCATATAAGGAGGACCAACATTTCCAAAGTAAGGAAAAGTACTAGGATTCTCATTAGGAGGGGTTCCTAGGTTGATAAATTCTGGAACATTTGCCATTATATTCAACTTCAGTGAATTTTATTAACAATTTAAAACTAAAATTAACAATTCACAATTCACACCTAACAATTAAAATTCACAATTCACACCTATGGTCTCTAAAAGTAAAAACAAACAAATTAACACGCGCTATCAAATCTAGGAGTCAAACCACACACAAACAGTATTCTTCCGGACCAAAAACGCTAGTTGGTGATGAAGCCCAACCTCGTTGGATTCAGTACAGAAATGGCGGGTGGAACAGTTACGCCGACAACCTGCTTAATGAATAGACTGGACCAAGTTCCTCCACTTTAACCGTCTCGAGTGAAGTGAACCCCCCAGAAAATCCAAGTGAGTATAGCCGACGTCTGCTCCAGGTACAGTGGGACCTTCCCTCCACCGTCACCTTGGGTAGAATCCTAAAGATTATGGTCACTAAGGTTACCAACGGCCACAAGTACACCTGGGGGAACAGTCTAAACTCCGACAGCACGCAAGGGCAGAGTAGCAAGCTCAATCCCCTTACCGACTCCTTGACAGTAATCCAAGGTTTACCGATAAGTGACCCCTAGCTCCTCGACAATGGTTAATCCGAGGTTTACCGTTTGTAATACGTACTGTCTGGCGTCGTTCCCAACGAGGGGGGAATGATCCCCTCACTGATTCGGACACGAGCTCGTGCTTCTCCTTTAAGAGGAGCTTTCCCAGAGTGTAAATGTAACAATTGGATTTGATTCTATCACAAGATTGACTACTTGTTTGGTTTTACTGTCTTGGAGAGTTAAGTACTCACCTACTCCAAGACACTAGCCTAAGCTATGTTGGTGCTTCAGAGCCCTAGAAATGTAAAAATTACTAGATGAATTTTAATTAAGCGCTGTGTTATTAAGGCTGTTATTACTCAAATGGATAAATGGAGATGAAACCAATGGTGTTATGACCCGACTCAACTGAATGCAATCGAATATGATAATGCAATCCTTGCAATTCGATGAATCCTAACTAGAGTAAGGAGAGAGTTTCCATTCACTTCCAACAATGTAAAAAATTGATCACTAAGAGAAAATATAATAAATTCTCTAATGCACTAATTTCATCAAGAAAAAACTAATGCAAATCAATTCCAAACCATTTTTTTTTATATTTATTTTTGTGTAAATTCAAATCAAAGAAAGCTGATCTAAATCTACAATTGATTTTTCAGAATGTAAACTATGCAATTGTAATCTATGCACAATTCACTTGAAAAGTATGCAAATGTAATCTATGCACATTTTTCATTAATATTCTGAAAATGAGAATTCTAATTATGCAAATGTGATCTATGCAAGAGAATTCTCAAACACAAGACGATTCTAATGTAATCTAAGAACCAATCAAGTGAAAGTCGAGAAAATTGGGTGAGAGTTCCAAAGATCATAAAATAAAAACACTCAAAGGCGATTAACACTCATACACAATTTAGCCCCCAGAAGCAAAAAGATGCAAAAACAGAAGCAAAAAGATGCAAAATTGTGAAAAGACTGAGCCAAACCTCCAAGTAATGACCAAAGGAAATCAAATTAAGAATTTCTCAAAAAAGAGACTCAAAACACCCAATTGATGAAAGCTAAAGCAGGAATGCCAATGAAACAAGATTAGGTGAAGATTCTGGACAAGGGACTGATGAATCTGGGCAGAAAAAACTAAGAAAAAACAAAATCTAAGAGCAAAAAGGGCACAAAATGGAATTTTCTTAAATTTTGGGAGGGGACGCAGGCAACCCGTTAGCACAGGTGCGGGCCCGCTCTGTGCACACAGCAAAAGTGCGTCCAGGGACGCACTGTGCAGCACTCAGAGGGTGCGTCCTTCTGAAAAACTCAAGAAAAACCAAAATAAAACTAATCCTAAGCTAACCCACCCAGAGACAAGTTCACACAGCCAAAAACCAGAAAAATAAACCAATTTTCTCAGAGCAAAGTTCATTCAAAGGAAAAGACTTTTCTCATTAATGGAAACTATCCCCAGCGGAGTCGCCAATTTGTCGCACGGAATTGGTCAAGGGTGCGGACACGACTGACCTCCCTAGGAGCCTAAACTCGCTAGCGACAAACAAGACAAAATGGAGTGATCTTTCTCTAAATCTACCTTTTACAACATGAAAAGTACAAGTGTTTAGGCTTACCTTATTCCAAAACGCTGTTGTTGTAGTCCGTCCTTGCCAATCCGGATGAGCTCTTCCTTCAAGTCAATTCCTGCAACCACAAACAATCAAACAATTACCAAGCACTTGCATTTCATATAATAAAACATATATTCAACATGCAGACCAAGGAACACATGAAATAACTCATTAACACAAGCTATTGAGAAAAATAAACCAGTTTGTATTAATAACGAAACAAAGAAACTCTTACAACCTGGCCTTGGTGTTGTGCAAGTTCCTCCCAGGGTCCATCAAGTGTTTTCCTCTACTTTGACAAAGCTCACCCACTTCCAAGTAGAATCATGTAAAGACAATCTCTCCTCACAAAGGTTCTAATGGAAGACCTAAATCCTGCAGCATTTACCCAAAGAAAATGTATAGCTCCAACCTCCACTCCTTCTGGCTCAATGCCTTTATTTATAGTGCTGTAAAGAGGTTATTCAGGTCCACTATCAATGGGATCATCCCCCTCTATGGGTGGGATAGCTCCCTTATTGATGGGATAAGTCCCCTCTTAATAGAGATACATGAACCAACTGGAGGCGCATCCATTTCATCAAACCGACCTCTAGAATGTTCTAGAAGTAACCACAAGTAACTTTTTCAAGATAAAACTTGCGCATTTTGCCTTTTACAGAAGGACGCACCTGTCCTTTAACATACAGAGCGTCCATGGACGCAGTTTTTGTGAACATGACCTGCGTCCCCGCAGGTAAGGCTAGAGAGAACCTGCGACCCCAGAGATAAACATAGTTTTTACAAGACTTTCTCTCTTCTTTGAGTTTGAGATGGATAACAGAGGCATAAAGACTTGCCTAAGAGGGTAGCATGACTGTTGATTTGAGCCATACTAACTGTAAGTAGTCAAGGTGACATTTTTTAGTGTAACACTTAGAGTGCTGCTGCTAGTGTGTGAATTTGATAGGTAGTTGGTGTGACAAGTGTGGGATTTCTAGAGAGCTTAAGGAAGATTGTGAAGTGTTTCTTTCTTGTGTAAACATGTGTGAGAGAGAGTTTTGTCTTGGGATATCTACCTCCAAGGGTGAATGCTTAAGAGACTTGCTGGCTGGACCCTCTTGAGAAGGATTCGACGTCAAAACTTTGGTTGTACTCTTCTCTGTTATTTATCAATAATAGATGACTATCATTATGGTTCCACTCTCATTATTTTGTGTTTGATGTTGAGTTATATCTTTTCTGACCGATATATAATTGCATCTACTAGATTTTACGCTCATAATCCGTACTGGCCACCAGTTCCAACTAAAATACCCAGTCATTGCCCAAAATTCGATGGCAAAGCTAGTGAGGATCCTCAAGCCCATGTCATGAGCTATCACCTTTGGTGCTCATCGAACTCGTGGCTTGATGACTCCATCCGACTCCACCTCTTCCAAAGGACTCTCACCGGCTCAGCCGCTAAGTGGTATATTGAGTTGAATCACGGAACATTTCAAGATTTCAACTCGTTGGCTATGGCATTCCTAACTCATTTTCAGTTACCCATTCGGTATGAGACAGGGACACATCTCCTTATGTCTCTCAAATAGGACACGACCATGCATATATCCAATGATATACATGAATGGAGACGGTGTCGTCGCTTGATCAAATTTTGGATTCCTGATCAGCTCCTGACCAATTGGTTCACGACTTCCTTTGTCCCTGCGATCGTGCGAGACATCGCCATGGGAGCTTGTGTAACTGAAGAGTAAGCTATCGTGCATGCTCAGTACCTCGACTTAATATATTCTCAATCAGGTACTTTATATGATTAATTTCCAGACGCCCCGAGACCCAGAACATCCAAAGCTCTGCCAAAACCATCTGTTGATAGAGTTATTGGCTCTGTAAACACGTCATCAAAGAAATCATCCGCGAACCCTGGGAAGCAAAAACAGAATGCTTCTAATGGAAATACTTCTCAGGGTCAGTCTAATTCTGGAAGTACCTCCGAGGTTAACGTCGTTCAGTCCACCGCGGTGGATAAATCCTCGAAAGGGAAGAAGAAAGGGAAGGCTAAGAATAAGACCGAACAGCCCAAACAGGACTCCCCTAAAAATCCACCCGAGGAAGGAGCCAAGCGAAAACCTAAGTATCCTTGTCTTATCTGTGACAAGGATCACTACACTAAAGACTGCCCTAGGTGGTCTGAAGTTAGTCGACTATTGAAAGGTGCTCCTGGGACTCTTGTTGTGCTTAAAGAACCTTTCCCTTCTCAGGAAAATCAAATGGTGGCGGATCCATCGCAACCCTCTTCTTCATTTGGCTCTCAAGTATTTATGGCTGGGACAATTCCCATCCATGTCACTACTCGAGCAAAATAATATCCATCTCCCACCGGGAAAGATCCGGAGGTCCCCTCCAGCGCTCCTCCATCTAGTTTTGGTCCTCTCCACATCGAAAGACCGAGCACTGAGACGATTCCCCGACCCCCTCCGAAAGGTGTACTCCAGAAGTCTTCTTACAACCCTAATGCTCGTGCTGCCCAACACTACAGCATCGTTGAGGACTTAGCTCAGGCTCCGTCTGCTATGTCTGCTCTAGAAGTCCTCCAGAGCTGCTCCTCCCAAAGGAAGTCCTTGCTATCGGCCATCGGTGGCATCGACCCGGCTGACTCAAAGATGATTTCTTTTGATCTCGAGGGCTATACGCCGAGACTGCACCACCAAATCATTTTCCTTATACAGGTCATCATCAATGGCAAAACAATTCATCGTACAGTCATTGATGAAGGGGCCTCAACTTGCATCATGTCTGTTGCTTGCTGGAAAGCTATTGGTTCTCCTACATTAAGCCAGTCTCCTACGACATTAGAAACCTTTGATGGAAGAGAGTCTCGTCCTTACGGTATACTCCAACGCTTTCCCATATCCTTGGAAGGAAAGACAGTAGAAGTGGAGGTCGACGTTGTTGACGCTTATCTTACCTACAACCTCCTCCTTGGACGTAGCTGGACGTACGCCATGCAAGTCGTGGCTTCCTCCCTTTTCCGTGTCATTCGTTTCCCTCATCAAGGGAAGATTGTCACGGTGGACCAGCTCTCCTTCTTCGCCTCTTCCTCTGAAGGTAATGTACCATTCGTGGAGCATACCTCTAAATCATTCGAGAGTGTGGGAGCCGGACTCTTTAAGGATCTCGCTCTAATGGGTGTCTTTCCCCTTCGACCTCCGAATCTCGCCCCTATTAATATGATTTCCGTGCGTTATGATCCGTGGGTCCTTCCTCCCGCTAATCAAGAAGAATACTGGGGCGATATGATGTCGTTGAGTCCTGCCGAGCTCAACTACATCGAAATCGTTGCTGTCTCGGCTCCCCCCCTGGAACCTGCTCTTCCGAGCGGTGTTCCTGATTCGTATGTTCATTTCCCCTGGCTTGGAGATGATGCTACTTCAGATCCATTGAAGGAAATGTTTCCGTCCGATGAAGCCATCATAGAGACCATGTCTCTTGAAGAGCCCCCTTGGTCAGATCATCACCACCGCTCTTCGTTTCTCCCTGCCCATCAGGAAATGATCGCATGTCTCGAATGGTTTTCTTCGTGTATCCCATCCTCGCCTCTACAAACACCTATTCAAATCTACCAAGTATCTTCTGAGGGTAATATGGGAAATATCACGCAAACCCAACCCATCAACATCTCTGTGAAATCAGGGATTGTCGAGCACATTTACATAGGAGTCACCTGCACTCCAGAGGAAGTTCAACTCTACACCGATCTATTTCGCGAATTTCGTGATGTCTTCGCTTGGTCCTATGAAGAGATGCCTGGCATCGACCCTAGTATAGTGGTGCACGAGATACCTACCTATTCAGGAGCCAAGCCTGTTCGTCAGTGCCTACGCCCTGTGCACCCCCAAAAGGCCGCAGCCATTAAAGCAGAAGTCAAAAAGCTTCTAAAGGCTGGTTTCATTTACCCCATTCCACTGACGGATTGGGTTTCTAATATATTCCCTGTGAACAAAAAACAGGGCACTATTCGAGTCTATGTTGATTACCATGATATCAATCGTGCCTATCCTAAGGATAACTTCCCCACACCTTTCATCGATCAGCTTATTAATGAGTGTGCAGGGAGTGAAATTTACTCGTTTATGGACGGTTTTTCTGGATATAACCAGATCAACATTGCACCCGCTGATCAACATAAGACCACTTTTATCTGTCCTTGGGGCAGTTTTGCCTATAAGAAGCTCCCTTTCGGTTTAAAAAATGCCGGCGCTACCTTCCAATGTGCAATGTCCTATGCCTTTCATGATATTCGGCACATTGTGTAACCGTATCTGGATGACCTTCAAGCTCATTCGGCTAAGCGTCAAGACCATCCCTCCCATCTTCGTGAAATTTTTCTCCGTTGTCGACACTACCGTATCGGGCTCAATCCTCATAAGTGTGTCTTCTACGTGGAATCAGGCTGACTACTCGGGTTTATCATCTCCCGAGAAGGCATCCATCTCGATCCCCTCAAAGTCGAGGCCATCCTGAATCTTCCTCCCCCTGCTTCTTTGCAACAGTTGCAGAGCTTGCAGGGCAAAGCAAATTTCCTTAAACGATTCATTCTGAACTATGCCGAGGTGGCCAAGGGTTTCACACGGTTGTTGAAGCGAGACACACCCTTCCATTGGGATGCTATCGCTCAGGAGTCTTTCGAGTGACTCAAGGGTCTTCTAATCTCTGCTCCATTATTGTGACCTCCAAACTACCACCATGATTACACTCTCTATCTGGCCGCCGCCAATACCACTATCGGCATGGTTCTAGTGCAGGATGATGATGACGACAATGAGCACGTTATCTATTACCTCACCTGCAACCTCTTGGATATGGAAATTCGGTACGCTTACGTTGAGAAGTTGGCATTGGCCGCTGTGTGCGCCGTCCAACGTTTCTGGCATTACATCTTGTTGCGCACCACGACCATGATTTCTGACTGCAACCCGATGACGTACATTTTGTTGCGTCAGTTGCTGGGGGGAAAATACTCTAAATGGATCGTAATCCTCCAAGAGTTTGACTTGGAATTTACTGCTGCCAAGTCTAAGAAGTCTCTGGTCTTCACTGAATTGCTCTGTTCTTTGCCATCTCCTTCTGCACCTTCTCTTTCAGAAGATCATATCCCGGACGAAACTCTTTTTCTGATCAGCACCCTCGATCCTTGGTACGGGGATATTATTGTTTATTTACAAACCTCCTCGTTCTGCCCCGCTCTATCCAAAGATGCTCGGCGGCGGATCCGCCATCAATCTCAACCCTATCGGATCATAGGGGACACCCTGTACCGCCTCGGCGTTGACTCCATTCTCCACCGATGTCTTACCCTCGAGGAAGCTGAGAGAGTCCTGAATGACTGCCACTCTGGCACCTGTGGTAGCCACATGTCCGGATATGCCACAGCTCAAAAAATCCTTCGCGTTGGTTATTTCTGGCCCTCCATTTTTAAGGATTGCATTCTTGTTGTCCGCTCATGTCATGCATGCTAGATATACCAGTGGAAGATGCGTGTGCCACCGACCCCACTGCACCCTGTAGTGACCGTAGGCCCTTTTGCAAAATGGGGCATTGATTATACAACCTGTAAGCCTCGCTCGGCCGGGGGCATGGGTTTATTATCGTTGCCGTCGACTGCTTCACAAAATGGCCCGAGGCGATGCCCACATTAAACGAAGACGGTCATACAGCAGCGCAATTTCTGTTCAATCATGTTATTACGCGGTTCGGAGTTCCACAGGCCATCGTCACAGATCACGGAAAACATTTACGTAATCACATGATGACTGAGTTGACAACTCAACTAGGCTTACGACACGATAGTTCAACCCCATACTATCCTCAGTCCAACGGCCAGGTTGAAGCCGTTAACAAGATTTTGGTTACGATGCTTCAGCGCACTGTTGACATGCATAAGTCTAATTGGCATCTAATGTTGTTTCCCGCCTTGTGGGCCTACCGAACCTCTGTGAAAGATGCCACCAATTTCACTCCGTTTCAATTAGTTTACGGACTGGAGGCTACCCTTCCCATAGAATGTGAAATTCCTTCATTGAAAATAGCCGTCGAGTTGCTTCCCAACACTACTCTGGTAGAGGAATGGCTTCTTTATCTAGAACGGTTAGGCGAGACCCATCGCTTAGCCTCTCTAGCCATCGAAGCTCAAAAGAAGGGAGTCAAAACTCATTTTGACCATACCATTCATCCTCATTCCTTTATTGAGGGAGATCTTGTCCTGCTATACGACCAAGCAAATGACAAGCTGGGGGCAGGCAAACTCGAGCCCATGTGGCTAGGTCCTTATATTGTAAAGAGAGTGTTGCAAAAAGGGGCATACGAGCTAGTTGACTACGAAGGTAATCCTCTTGATAAGCCTTGCAATGGATTGTACTTGAAAAAGTACTATGCCTGATTCATGCGCTTCAATTCATACATGTGTGTGTCTTTGCAAGTGAGTGTGTGTGTGTATGTTTTCATGTTTTTGGCTTGGTGTGGAAAGCGTGATTGCTTCTTATTGTGTTTTTGCCTCTTGTGCAGATGTTAGGTGCACCTTATATTGGTTTCGCTGATGGTGCCTGCCGCAGCACTCGTAATTTGTCCTCTGCAACGTGGGTGATCTACGATCCTCACGGTGAGTTGATAAATCTTCAAGGTGTGTTTTTAGGTTGTACTACAAACAATGTCGCTGAATATAGTGCTGTTATTGAATTATTAGCTGAGGCGATTAATCTCAATATTCGTACATTGCTTGTTAACATAGACTCTCAACTTGTCGTCCATCAGCTCAATGGGCGGTATTCCGTCAGAGACTGTCACATTTTAAGGCTGTACTTACGTGTTAAATTGTTAGAAAGGATTTTTGACTTTATCACATATCAGCATATTCCACGACGATTAAACAAATTATCTGATGCATTGGCTAATCATGTATTAGATAGACATTTGCGTAATTTATAAATCAAACATTATACAAGCAAGCACATAAAAACACAATAATAAACCATAGGAATATGTATATATATATATCGTGTGGCGCACCAAGGCGCTCAAAAAATAAGTGTATATGTCTAGATAAAGCCTGTGTTCTTGGTACATCCGAGACACATGTCTCTCAAAAACCATCAGTAGGAAATAAAGACCTAGATGTCTACTGTGGTGGGTTATGCTCTCTATAATTTGCAGCGCCCGTGCCACCCGCCTCAAGAGGCGGTGCATCCTGGGTTCTACCCCCACTGTATGGATCTGAGATGCTATGGGGACCTCCTCTATCCCCTGGTAATCTGGAATCCCTGCCAATAAGCCCTCGAGGTTTTGTATCACAGTCTCCATTGTATCGACTCCTGGAGGAGCTAGGGCCAGAGCTCCAATGCCCTGTGCATCTCTCCGTGCCTCTGGGGCCAAACCAAGGGGTCTCGCCGGTCCTACATCTGCATACCATAGCATTTATCGTTAAGACATGTACATGAAAAATCAAAAACATTACAAAATAAAAAATTAAAAAGAGATCAAGTGGCTTACCACCATCGTCCCAATGCTCTCCGATAGGCAACGGCATGTCGAGGTCTCCACGGAAGTCTATGCCAGCATATGGCCTGTCCTCCACAAAAATAGTCTGCCGATCCAGCCACTCTCGAAAATATACTCCCCATGCCACTGGTCGGCCGCCACCTCCTCGTGGCATGACATGGCCCCATCGACTAGCTCTCATCTCTCAGGGGCCTCTGGGTGGATCCACGACCATGTCCTGTAGCTGTAATGCCAGTACCCGCTCCAGCATGAGCGGGAGTAAAATCAACGCATAGCCAAACTGCTTCGACTCACCACGTCGGCAGTTGCTGAGCTGTCTCTTCATATTGGTTGTTGTTGCTGTTGCCCAGTTGAATATGGTCGGATTTAAACATTCGAGAGCCAATAGAAGATGGGTCTTCGAAGCCTCGTGATTGGCCAAGGAGCCCGCTGCTCGAGTCACCATGAAGAGTATGGTTCGAAGGATGATGTCCTCCACCGTAGGAATAGCTACTTTCCCACTCCGCGTCTTGCGTGCCTGTGGGCACACCCGGGCCATCAGCATATCTAGAGTTTCACCACTGGGTCGCTGCCCCTCCAGAATGGGCATCTCACCTCGACGTGATAACCCGGTCAAAAAATAGATATCTGTATAGTCGAACTCGATATCTCGGCCTCGAATCACAAACTTCCCATCAACGGGATTCCAGGCTCTGATTAGGAACTCAAGAAGGTCAGGCTGTGCTTGTAGGCGCGGAGTTAGGAAGAATTTGAGAAATCCGCACGCCCGCATTGCATTACGACACCCAGCATCGGCGAATGTCGCTATATCCTCATTATCATGAGCTCGCTCTTGCCAAACAAATGCCATTTTATCCTGCATGGTCACAAAAATTGATTAGGGCCCTGTCCATGAAATTTTATACGTTCAATTTGTTAAAAAACTTGTTTCGCGGTGCCAGCGCGACTGTTTTAAAAACAGTCGCGCTGATAATGGCGCCCTTTGATATTTTTCTTGGGTCAGCGCGGAAGCACACGTGTTTTCCGCGCTGATCCGGGGGTGGTCTGTGTAAATATTTTTCGATCAGCGTGGACCCGATAAGGAAATCCGCGTTGACCGAGAGTGAATTGAAGTTTGAAAAATTCGCCCAAACTAGCACTTCCCACCGTGAAAATGTGGCTAAAATGCTTCAAAATGGAGCGCAGAAGAGGGTGAACCTACCTGGAACAGATTGTAGGGTGGTTGATTTCTGCGCGGGATGGAATTTGTTTCATCAACCTCGCAGCTCCACAACGTCCTCCACGGCTCAAAATGGTAACAATGGTAAAAACTTCTTTTTACCCCCTATTTATGGTAAAATTTTGTAATTAAGTATTATTTTTCATAAAAGTGGGTTTTTTGTGATGTTTTTACCATGCGCTTGGTGCCTATATAGTTCTGCTATGTTTTTATGCATGTGGTCTGTATTATCTCGAACAGATTTACGCGTGCGGTATTTCTTGTGCAGATTCTCATGACGGTGGAATTACGACGGTTCAATATACACTTGGTCCCGGAATGTCGCCTTTAGGCTCTTTTTCGATGTGAAATAAGAAAAGATAGCTGAGTCCCCCTCTCGGCTCGTTAAAAGGAATGAGAGGCAGTCGCTTTTAAAGCTCTTTTTTCGACCGTTTAAACTAAAAATATTGTCGAGTGTTTGTCAGTTCAAACTTGTTACTGGCTCCAAAACGACGTACTTCAACCACTTTTCTACTTTTTCTTTGGTCGAAATCACTACTTACGAAAAGTACTCCTCGATCATACTCGTCCGACAGTTCTTTCGATCATTGTTTTATACTTTTTCGGGCTCGAGAGACACAACTTTACGAAAAAGGACCCCCCTGGAGTTTTCTTTTTGCTGTCTTTTCAGACTCTCTAAATAGGAAAAGACACCAAGTTTTTCCTTTGTCAGACTCGTTAAAACTTAATGACATCAGACTCCGTCGAAATGACGCTCACAAGCACATGTTATCCCCATCAAGCTTGTTAAAAATAACTGGGGTACTCGCCAGCAATGGTGGGGAAAATGGATCCATAATTATTGTCGTGTCGGCAGTATGTCGCTCTTGAACATGGCACTAGTCTGCATTCGTGTCTGGGTGGGGACCTCTCATCTTGTTTTACACTAGCCTCCATGGGTTTGGGTTATCCTATTTGGCCTCTCATCTGCTCATTGCCTTGTCACCATGACCTCTGCTCATTTGATGTCAAATACTGCCAAGTCCACTGTCGTGCCATCGATATGTTCAAGAGAAGTTGACCTCTGCAGAATTACAACCTCCCTCTGATACCTCACACAAAATATCTTATCCTTCTCTGTCTCGTGTCGATGATGTGGGAAGCATTATGGCCCACCTTCGATCAAGGTCACTTCTTGTCGAATTCAGCTCATTATCCAGGAAGGTGACTTAGAGACTCCCTTCAGGTGCCTTAGAGCATGCATGCCTCAATGGCAGGTTCTTCGTGTTCGACGTAAGGTTTTCATCATTGGCCTCCGATCGAATGACTCTGCGGGTGTTCGACACCTGCTCATCGATTCACACGCCGCGGATTGTACCTATAGTACCTTGAAGACCATTGTCATTATTGGTGGTACCTGTCGCGTCCGTTAACAGTTTTCATCATTGACTGGTAATCAGACGATGTTCATGCATGTTCGACTTCAGCTCATGTATTGACATGCTTGAACTTGTACTTTGTTCGGGTCGGGATGGAGCGCAAGACCCTGGATTTTGTCTGTTGCAATCCAGGTTGCGATTTTGTGGATTGTTATGATCATTACATGACTCATTGATGGATGGTTGCACCCATACCTGAGTCTTCATGGATGGTTGCGACCATACCTTTATTATCATCATGGTCTCTTTAGCTGGGTGGCTGCGTCCATACCACAGACATCCTTTGTATGTCTTTTGGATGGTTGCGCCCATGCCTAGACTACATGTAATTGATTATCAGAGATATCAGTTGTACATATGTGCGGGTTCTTCCTGGTGGTGTTCTGGTTCAGCGAGTTTTGTAAAGCATTTCACCCCTCCCACTCTCTCGGGCTTCATGCTTTAGGGGGCATCTGTTACACAGTAATTTGTCACTGTCTCCCTGTCAGTCTTCCTACTCTATCATGAGTTCAAATTAATCATGCTCATGCTATCTAATGTTGCCAAATGACCCACTTTGCCAAAGTTTTATTATCATCACGACTATTGTTAAAATAACCGCGCTAACGGGCACTTCATAATAGACGGAATGCGCTGCCAGCGCGGAAGCACACGTGTTTTCCGCGCTGGTCGAATTTCATGATCTAGGGCGTCTGTTATTCATATCTGATCGTGCTGACATGACCTTCCCTATTGTTCAGCTGCGATGTCAGTGCTCCAGTGCAGTTATGTACCTGCGTTGATCCGGTTTGGGTGAGTTTGTTCTAACAGTCGGCCTTCCAGATGACTCCAGACCTGGTTGTTGGCCTTGTAAATGTCACCCTCCCTTATCTGGCATGTCTGTTTCATCATTTGAACCACTTTCCTTGGAGATACGCTCATCCTCCCACCATTCATGGAGACTCCTTCTCCTATTTATGCCTCTACCATTGCCATGAGCAGCTAGTTTTGGATAGTTTGGAATTGATAGTGCTTAGAGTGCTGCTGCTAGTGTGTGAATTTGATAGGTAGTTGGTGTGACAAGTGTGGGATTGCTAGAGAGCTTAAGGAAGGTTTTGAAGTGTTTCTTTCTTGTGTAAACTTGTGTGAGAGAGAGTTTTGTCATGGGAGATCTACCTCCAAGGGTGAATGCTTAAGAGACTTGCTGGCTGGACCCTCTTGAGAAGGATTTGACGTCAGAACTTTGGTTGTATTCTTCTTTGTTATTTATTAATAATAGATGACTATCATTATGGTTCCACTCTCATTGTTTTGTGTTTGATGTTGAGTTATATCTTTTTTGACAGATATATAATTGCATCTACTAGATTTTACGCTTGTTTTCGTGTTGTTCTTTGTGTGTGTAGGTATCCAATCACGGAGATCATGGGGATCGTGACCGGCCAAAGCAAAGGAACGAAGGCGACATCTCTTCGACGAACACTAGCGTTGGAATCCAAGTAGGTTCTCACCATCTACTTTCTATTTGCAATTAGGAACTTGCATGATAGCATTGCGTGATTGTTGCTAGACCCGGTCTGGGCTAGTAGGGATCGTCTCTGTCCGCAGAGAGGATTTACCTCCTTAACACCAAGAACCACCCTGCTAAGCATCATCTGTTTCAGGAGACTCAAATTGAGCTCCTCGTTGTAAAAACTCTGCTTTAAAGACACAATAGGAAAATTCCACCACTGAAACCTGGACCGGAGACATAGAGGATTGGGTGAACTCCTTATTAATTTGTTGTGTTCTTGTATTTTCTTACTATATTTCTCTTACTTTTTTCCATTTTCCAATGTCTGTGTATTTTGCAATCTGATCAATCCGTTGCCTAAAATAACATAGACACACACCAACACAAGTCTGTAATACCTTAATTAATTAATTAATTAACTGAGATCACTCAAGAGTGATTTTCAAATCAACCATCTACAACAACCGTTATTTAAAAAGATTTTTCACTTGGAGATATGTTCCATAACATAAAAGAGTTTCAAATCAACCATCTACAACAACCCTTATTTAAAAATATTTTTCACTTGGAGATATGTTCCATAACATAAAAGAGTAAGGGGATTTTGTTTTAATTTCAGTTTTTCTAATAATTTTTTTTTACTACTTTCCCAATTAAATAACCATATAAAAAATTGTTCACATCAATATTGTTGCTTCAATTTCCAACTCATCAATTTGACTATATTAATTTTGGATAGAATACAGAGGCTTTCCATTTTGAATGGAACGTACGTCACAATTCAACTATTTGTAAGAAGGAACTATCACCAATATAATGGTGGTAATCTTTTCCCAACTACCTATTACAATAGCACATTTATGTTTTCATACATTAACTTTTGTTTCCTAGTAATATGGAATGTCGTCTCTCGTTAGAGTAAGTTAATTTTATGGAAAATGAACTCCCATTTAATTAATTTCAGTCAATCCAAGTCATCGTAAATTTATTATGAATATTGATTTCCAATACCTAAGATATTACTTTTGAACAGTTAGGATATTGATTTCCATTGATTGAGATGTTGATTTTCAATAATTTTCTGGGTAACATTAAATACACTTGTCACAAGGTTTTCTTTCAAAATAGGAAAATATCAACCTGCATAAAAAATTATGAGAAATAATGTCTAACAAAATATTAATTAAGTGTGAGAAAAAGTCATGATTTTTGTGAATATGATTTTTCCTGTGTGAGAAACGAGTAATACTATTTTATCACTTCATTACAAAGTTGTGAGAAAAGGCTAATGCTCCTTTTCCTCCTCTTCAAAATTAATGCTCCTTCTCTTCCCCTTCAAAACTAAAAACTTTTCAAAATTAATCTATCTCGAAGCACTATACTTTTATGACCGAATTGACTGGGATGTTTAAAACTTATGACAAAGTGTTAAATAAATTTGTTTTGTACGAATGAATAAGTGTAATTTAGAACTTGTATTATAAATAGATGCAAACCATAATAAGACTAAAAATAGCTATTCCTTATAGTAATATTGTAATATTATGAGATGCTCTAGAAAAACAAATTGTTATATAATTAAAATAAAATAAAATAAATTATTTATACATAGAAAAACTTCTTTTTTTTTTTTTTGTTTTTCTAGTTTAAGACTAACCTAAGTACCCACGGGGATTTGAACCAGTGACCTATCGCAAGGAGTGCCTTAACAGCGCACTCATTCACTGTCAATCCAAAGCCCCGTGGGCAAAAAAACAAATTGTTATATAATTAAAATAAAATAAATTACTTATACATGATAACATCATATAACATAAAAACATATACTTATATTATTCTAAAAATAGTAGAAGAATTTTTACACATAAGGAGCTTCAAAATTAAAGGTAGTCTTGGAAATATAGTTAGTGATAATGGCTTCTCATTTTTTTTTTAAGAGTTAACAAACTACAAAAGGAAAATCCATTATTGAGTTCATCTTGTTTATATAAGACCAGAATAGGGAGATTCATCACTTGGGCTCTCTTTGTAGAATTTTATATCCTTTCCTTGGTTGTTAGGTTCCCACATCTAGTTTCCTTATTTTTATTTTCTGGTTGCAGGTTTAATTTCTTTTATAAATTTCAACTATCCCTTTTAAAATTTTGTTTTCCTTTTTAGCTATTCAATTTCTCTATATAATTATCCTTTTGTGCTAACTGGGATTTTCATCCCTTTTCATTGTTTCAATGAACTTACCTTTTAACTATGTTTTTGGTCATTCAATCCTTTTAAAAATTCAAGTAATGTCCGCATAGGTTAGCACACAAAGCATGGATCATA
This sequence comes from Pinus tabuliformis, assembly GCA_031772625.1. Taxonomy (NCBI): domain Eukaryota; kingdom Viridiplantae; phylum Streptophyta; class Pinopsida; order Pinales; family Pinaceae; genus Pinus; species Pinus tabuliformis. Next base: position 1,046,663,407 of record CM062809.1, on the reverse strand, counting down.
TGAGTTAAAATTAATATCAAATCAATTATTCCATCAAAACTTTCTATAATTTTGATTACACTATATTTTTTAAATAGATGTCCCAATTCGACATTTAAGGCTAATCACTAAATCGAGCAAAGGGACTAGGTAAATAGGTAAAAGGATTCCTGAATTTGATAATCATATACAAATTTTCAAATTGGGCCCAAAAATGTTTGGCTTGGTTTAATCAAGTTCAAAATGGGAAAAAAGATCATTCCCAGAAAAATTAAAGTTAAAAAAGGTTGAACAACTATGTAGGGTCTAGGGTGAATGAAATAGATTTTAGATATTGATAGATGATTTAATTTGGAGATTAATCTATACTTAAAAAGTGAGGCCCATAAACACATAATTTGAATGAAGAATTCCCCCTGATTTCAAAATTAGAAAAATTAAAGAAGAAATCAAATAAAAACAAGTTCCAATTTGAAGATCATCATCAATCACCAAATTTGGGCGACCATTATTTGAGGTAGCATTTCATAGATTAGAAGGATATTTCAAAGTGTGAACACTAATTCAAACTTCAAGAAAATGATCCAAATTATTCAAAAAGTTCAAACTAAGTCCATATTTTCTCCAAATAAATAGAAAAATAAAATATACTTGAATTCAAACTCCAAAGAAGAAGGGCTTGAGGAAGAAGATATAAAACTTGAACTTGAACTTCAAAAGAACACTTGAATTTTAAGACATCTAATTGACCCCAATTTATAAATTGGAATTGATTTTGGAATTCAAAGAAAACTAAATAGATATAAGTAAGGATGAAGTTTGATTTCAACATTAAGCATGACTAAAAGCTTAGGAGACAAGTTAGATGAGCTATTATTTTGTTTTGAGAGGAATAAATACATTTCTGCAAGAAGGAAAATGTAGTCGATGTATGATTTTTAGGGGGTTAAATAAAAGGCCTTATTGAGGTATGGTTACCAATCCACTTAAGTAACATTATCTATTTTTCTTCGCATTACCCAGAATTGTTATGAAACCAACTCACAAAATATAAGAAAACATAGATCAATGACTTGATAAATATCCTCTTCAATGGGGAAACCTCCTTTACATCACATAAATGAGCAATTCTTGGATGATTCAAATGATAATACCTCCTTGTTATATATATGAGTCTAAGGGGTCTCAATATAATTAGAGTTTACATAACAATAATAATGTAGGGGCACAACAATAACAATAGTATAATTCTATGGGGGCATAGCAATAAAAATATGGGGGATACATGGGCACAACAAAAACAATAGGGATCTACACTAACAATAAGAATAAGGAGAATACACTAGTGTTATAGGGACCTAACATGCCCCTCTCCTTCAAAAAAGTGTTGTCCTCAATGCTTGAGTAGTTGTGGATGCTTTTGTATAAAATTTTCATTCTCAATGTGGAATCTTCAACTGGTAAGTTCTTCCACTTAATGAGATACTCTGAAGTTAATCCTTTCATAGTTTTCAGTTTCTTATTTCTATGATTACCTCAACCTCAAATATGATTTTTCCTTCTTCTTCAAGTTCTTGCAACATTGTTTGAACTAAGATCTTGTCACCTTCAACCTTCTTTAAGCATGAAACATGGAAAACTAGGTATACTCAGGAAGATGTAGGTAGCTCTAATTTGTATGCCATAGTACCAATCTTTTGAAACACCATATAAGGACCATAGTACTTGGGTGATAATATATTATCCTTCTTAGTCTTCTTGAGGGACATTTTTTTGTATGGCTGTAACCGTAAAAATACCTAGTCGCTTACATCAAAACTTATTTCACTGTGATGTTGATTTGCTTGTTGTTTGATTCCATTATGTGCCAGAGTGAGGTTATCCTTTAAGAGTTGGAGAACCTGTTTTCAATGCTCTATGTGAACTTCCATTGCTTGAAACTTAGAATTTTCTCTTAAATATGACGTGATGGATGGTGGATGATATCCATAAAGTTCCATAAATGAATTCACTTTTTCTGTAGTATGGAAGGAAGTGTTATAATTCCATTCAGCTAGAGGTAACCACTTGACCCATTGTATTTTTTTATCATATAAAAAGCAGTGAAGATATCCTTCCAATCATTTGTTCACAGTCTGAGTTTTCTCATCAGATTAAGGATGATAAGATGAGCTATCAGCTAATTGAGTACCAAGACAAGAAAATAATTTCATCCAAAAATTTGCAGTGAAAATGGGATCTCTCTTGTTTATAATAATATTTGGGTTTCCATGTAGCTTTTTAATTGTTTCCATAAATGCAGTAGCAACTGTACTGACTTTAAAAGGATGAAATAATGCACAAAAGTGTGCTTATTTCAAAAACCTGTAAACTACCACCATGATGACACTCTTTCCTTTTGACTTGGGTAAATTTATGATAAAATCCATTGAGACCTCCTCCCAACATTGACTTGGAATGGCTAAAGATTGCAATAGACACAGGGTCTTAATTATCTTAACTTTATTTTTTGGCAAACCAAACATTCTACCATAAACTTCTGAGTATAAGATTTAAGGTCATCACAAAAAAAAAAAATTGGCCCTATGGTAAGTTTTTAAAAATCCTAAGTACCATCGTAAGGGGGAGGTGTACAATTCCTGAAAAATATTTTTCTTGGGTTGGGAATTCTTAAAAATATATAAGCAATCTTTTTACCATAATAAATCATTTTTCTAGCTAAATGTATTAGATGTACTATGATCTTGCTGCAACTTTTGAATGAGTATCCACACCTCTTCATCATTCTTCCATTCATCCCTTGCTTCAATTATCTAATCAGGTTGGATACTAGAAATGGAACAAAGAAATTCTTCCACATCCTCATCCTTTATTGAGAATGCATCTACAACAACATTTTGCTTCCCTTTTTGTAATTAATTTCAAATTCATAACCCAACGTCTTTTTGACCCATTTTTTGTGCTCTTCTGAAGATAATCTTTGTTCCAAAAAGTATTGAAGACTATCATGATTTTTTTTACCTTGAAGTTTCTTCCCATTAGGTAAGGTCTCCACTGTTTTAGTGGATGTAGTATTGCCAACATTTATTCTCATAAATAGGTTTTATTAAATACTTTCCTTTGATTGGGTGACTTTCAAAAGCAAGGGGTCTTCTTTCTTGCATTAAAACAACACCAGTCCCATTTCTTTAGGGATCACATTCCACAATAAAGGCTTTTTTGAAGTCTGACGTAGCTAAGACCGATGCTTGACACATTGCCTCCTTAAGATGTTCAAAGGCCTTAGTTTCTTCTGGAGTCCAAGAAAATGTATCTTTCTTCATTAATTTTGTTAGAGGTGCTACAATTCTCCTATAATTATTAAGAAACTTGCAATAATACCTTGTCCACCCATGAAAGATTTGAAGATGCTTTATAGTTGTGGGGATTTTCCATTCCTTAATGGCTTTAATTTTGTTAGGGTCTACCTTAACACCCCCATGAGATGCAATATGACCCACATATTCCACCCCTTGTAGTCCAAAGAAACATTTGTAGGTTTTTGCATATAATTGTTTCTCCTTCAATGGTTTCAGCACCCTGTCAACATGTTGAATATGACCCTTCTAGGACTTTCTATAGATTAGTGTATCATCAAAAAATACTAACACAAATTTTATATTGATTCGTTTGAAAATGGAGTTCATCAAACCTTGAAATGTGGAAGGTGCATTAGTAAGGCCAAAATACATGACCAAAATTCATAATGACACTCATGAGTTCTTAATTTTGTTTTCGGAATGTGTTCATTCTTAAGTTCTAATTTTATGATACCTTGAATGAAGATCCAACTTTGTGAAGTAAATTTCTCCATGTAATTCATCCAACAATTCATCAATGATAGGAATGAGAAATTTATCTTTAATAGTGAGCCTATTGAGCTCCCTATAATCAAGACACATATGTCATGATCCATCCTTCTTGTGAACCAATACTACTAGAGCAGAGAAAAAAAATTGACTAAGTTTAATTATACCAGCCTATAACATTTCTACCACCATATGTTCAATTTCACTCTTTTGGGCATAGGGATATATGTAAGGTATAATGTTTGGAGGAACACTTCCAAGAATCAAATGAATAGCATGATCATGATCATAATAGGTGTGAGGCCCTTGGGAGTCTCAAAAACCTTGGAATGATTGTCCAAGGCTTTTTGGAGATCTGGAGAAATAGATAATTTCAATGTTTGAACCTTTAGTGAGCATAATTGTGCAATTACACCACGTTTTTATTTCATTAGAAGATTTTTCATGCCATTAGAGATGATTATATTTCTTGGTTTCCCTGTGATACCCTTAATTCAACTTCCTTTACTTCCGAAAAAAAATCCAACAAAATTTCTTCAAATTTAAAAGTTGTCATTCTAAAAGATTGTAACCATTGGAATCCTAGTACAACGTCAGCACCACCCATTGGAATGGAAATAATTGGAATTTTTAATATATATTCCCCCATGGCTAGCTTGATATTATGGCACTTTCTAGAGCAATTTATAGTTCCTCAATTTGCAACAATCACTTGAGACTCTGGTGTTGGATATAGGAAGAAATTCAATTCCTTGGTTCTCTTACAATGAACAAAATTATGGGTAGTACCTGAATCAATTAACAAAACTACCTTTTTCTTCTTGATATATCCTTCTATCTTGAGAGTTTGAGGAGTGGTAATTCCTAACAATGCATTACAAGATATGGTTAGATTCATTTCTTCTTTCTTTAGAGTTGGTTCCTGGTGTATATCCTCTTATTTTGATGTTTCTTGTTCCTTTTCTTCTTCCTATTCACAATCTATGTAGAATAATTTCTTCTCAACACACTTATTACCTTTAGTGTATTTTCTATCACAACTGTAACAAAGCCATTTTTCTATTTTTTTCTTTCATTATTTTTTGCATCAACCTTGTAGGTAGTGGAAAGCTAGGAGTAGAAACACTTCCATCTTTATAGTTATGAGTGGTAGATTTATTTGTTTCCATAATTTTTCTTTCAACTTTTCTTGCCACCCTAAATTCCTTCTCCAATCAATCAAGTTCCCAAAGGTGACTTCCTCTAGAATATCGGTTACCCTGATATTCAATTTTTGGAAGTCCTCAATGTGCTCTGCTATTGAACCCTTTTGTTTGAGATTTATCAATTGGCTAAAGAAGGTATTCCTCTTTGTATCCTCATAACATGCTATCATTTAATCGATAACAAGTGACAAGTTGTTTACGATAACAAAGCCATCGATACCATAAAAAATGATTGGGTTCTAAATATAAAGATTCAATGCGTACCTTTTGTGTCTATTGCACATCATGTAGATCAAAATATCGCTCCATTTGTAGTATCCATGTTGCCAAATCCTTGCCATTAAAATTCCTCATATCTATCTTTGGAATGTGGTAAGTCTTCAATCCAAAGTTCGAGTCTCTGAAATCATGATTAAAATTCATTTTTTTCTCATCATGAGTTTTATGGAATACATTTTCGCTGTTAGGAAGCATTTCTTGTAGCAACTTTGTCAAACCTTCCTACAAACCTTCCATGTATTCTTTTAACCCATCCTTCAAACCTTCCATGTTTTCTTCTAATCTATATTTCAAACCTTCCATGTCAAATTTTAAACCATTCTTCAAACCATCCATCTTAGCTTCCATTTCTTTTTTAGTTACTCTTTGCAAGAGCGAAATTTGTTGCACTTGGTCGCGTAATTCATATATATCATGTTGTATTTCTTCCTCTTCTTCATGTGTCATGGTAAATCTTTCTGGTTTCTTCCTAGGTGTGTCCATTTTTTTGTTTCAAGGAATTTCATAATCAAACAACGATATTTAGGATTCACTATGCCCTTGAATCACTTCAAGATGATTTTTCAAATAAAAATTATGCAACTTTTTAAAAAATACACACAATTATTTTTATTTCTAGGAGATCGATATTGAAATTGTTGTCTCTGTAATTTTGGATCTTGAAGGTCTGAAATTTTAGCATGTCGTACCATTCTAAGTCTTCTTTCCAACCCTATAAGCCAGACCAATATTGGATTCTTCAAGGAAGATTTATGCCCAATCTTTCATGATGACCAGATTATAGACTGGTTCAGTAGAGATAACTTAGAAGGAGTGTTGCATGTCAACGTTTTGACCATTTCCTCTGAAAATGATACATGAAGAACTAAAGTCCATTTAGTTTCAGTTACTTTTTACGAAATTTGAATTCGATCCTTGGAGAGAAAGTTATGACGATTTTACCTAGGTCACATGTTTGAGATGGAATTTTGGAGCCTACAAAAAGTCTAACTTATTCAGATGTTATCTCTGAAGATTTAAAATTCGTACACAAAGTTTGTGAATATTTTGGCTCCATGTGATCACAATTTCAGCTTCTGAAGCCACGTAGAAAAAAAATTATAGCAAAAATTCCAAGATGACTTGTTTGAAGAACCAAAACCCTAAAATCCAAAGATCTAATACCATACATGATGCAACCATCTCATAAAATAAAATAAAACATAGATCAACGACTTGATAAATAACCTCTTTGAGGGGGGAACCTATTTTACATGACATAAATGAACAATTCTTGGATGATTCAAATGATTATACTTCCTTGGTATATGGGTCACAATATAATTAGAGCCTACATAACAATAATAATGTAAGGGCACTACAATAACAATAGTGGGCTTCTATGGGGTACAAAAATAAAAACATGGGGGATACATGGTCATAATAAGAACAATACAGGGATACACTAACAATAAAAATAAGGCAAATACACTAGTATTATAGGGATCTAAGAATGCCCTCCCTTCAAGGGCTTAACATTCAATGTCCCTCTAGAAGCTAAATATAAATTATTCCAAAAGCATGCATGTATAGATATTGTTGGCACTCGTTATATTGATCAAGTCGGTTGGGCATGGATCAATCATGGGAAGTCCTGAAATATATTTCTCATTTGCACCTATTTAAATTCCACTTCTCAATAAGACCCTCCTTCCTTAACACTATTCATATTCTAAGTAATTATTCAATGATCCTCACACCAAGTACTTCGCTCACAAAAGGCTAGGCCCTACACTTAACTCCAAAATTCACTCTGCATAGCCACCCTCATATCCTTTGTATTAGGGAAGGATATATAGGGGTATAACATCACAATTACATGATCTCACTGACACCGTAAAAATCAAGGTGAAATAGACTAAAAATAAACTAAATTAAGGAAAAGAGTGTAAGGAAGGATATTAAAACTGAATTTTGTTGTCATATTCTTCTTGTTTTTTGGTAATGTATTGACAAGATCACTAACTCGGGCAAAGGGACTACATGAGTAATTCAAAGGAGGTCTTAATTTGAATATGAGTCAATTGTTTTAATTGGCACCATAAAATGCTTTGGAATGGATTAATCAAATTTAAAAGAAACTAAAACAACCCTTAAAAATTTATTAAAAATAATAAATAAATAAATAAATAAAACTAAAGAGTTGAGAAAATCATGTTCTTGTGGATAACTCATAGAGATTATTAAGAGTAATAAATTTTAAGATTCCGAAAATAGAAAATTAATGCTATCTCCATAGAAGAAATCACTCTGTTAGGATTTCAAGAATGGTTGATGTTGAAGGGTTTATTAATGCAGAGTTTGCAACAATCTAGAGCACATATATGGAGAATTTTCTTATCCTCGTGAAACCAATCTCAAGGGAATACTTTTGTTTCTAGGTTGCGAAATCATATCTTGTTTTCTCGGTGGTAAATAGTACAAGAAAAGATGCACATTTCTCATAAATATTTTCAATGCATTCATAAAAAACGACAACTTCATCATCAAAATCTCCTCAGTGTACAACACCTTATGAAATAAAACCTTTGAAAAAATGTAAGCTTACAAACCATATTTAATTTTTTATAAAGAAAAACATTAATTCACTTAAATTTACATAGGTTAAAAAATAATTTAATAAAATATCTTTCAATACAACTACACCTTCATCCACCACCACTGCCTCAAAATATCCTATAAAATTAAACTCTGGGCAATTCAACTTATATCCTCCCCGAATTTAACTTTAAGACATCTCAAACTCATCTTCCTCCAAACCCTTTGGACAAAAAGTTTCTAAAGTTATTAAACTTATCTGCCTCAATTAAATCCTTTTTAAAATAAGTGCAAACCTCGTATTCCCCCAATAAATGACTCCAATACTAGAAGTATAAATAAAGGAATGGATCAACGGAGAATATAATTAATACATGTAAAATATACGCAAATAATGTACACACATCAAATATATTTCCTAGCACTACCAGAGAGAATAACCATTGCTTTCGGTAACCATCATCCCTAGACAATTGCCTTTCAGGAAGAAGTGTTTATTTGCCTCAAAAACACAATTTCCTCCCGCAGTCATCGATAAATATCATCCCTCTCCTCCTTCGATGCACTATATATGCAAAAGAAAACGCAAAACAATGTGAATGTCGTGGGCCAAAAGGGCAAACCAGTGTGACTGACTCGGCCAATCCGGTTTAGTAACAGAGGGGCATTGGCAGATTCATTTAAAAATAGCGTATTCATTGGCGTATTCAGTTTCCTTTACAGGTTTGTTTTCGAGCCTATCAATACATGATATAAAAATACCGGGCTGGTCGGACAAATGGATTAATATATGAGTGCATTGATCTCATGCTTCTCGCTCTTTTAGTCGACCATTTTTTCCCAACATTCCATGGACGTTACTTCGTATATTAATACCGGTAAAGTATATACAGTTCATAAAACGGTGAGGAAAGATATATAATAATCAGCAGAATCGTATAAATTAAATGTATAATCAATTTTAATAATTATTAATCTATGATAAACATCAAAATATTCACTTCACATAAATTAAATAATTAGTCAACTCTAATAATCATCCATCCATAATAAACATCAAAATATTCACTCCATGATACATGTTATGGTTGTTAAAATTTTCAAAATCATATAATTTAATCAAATTTTAAATTTATTTTAAATTCTTATTGTTATTGTTGTTGTTATTTATAAAGGGAATTAATATATAAGTTAAATATATATACATTTAAAACAACATGTAACAAAATCACTAATTATGGAAATCCACCCTCACTCTATCATATTTGTCAATAGGTTTTGTTACAGTACCATGACTTATCAATACCACATTCCCATAAAAACCGTAACTCATTTCATATGAAATCAATTAATTTGATATTATTTCAATTTAATTAATAGGGGAAAAGGGGCATAACTACTTTGGAGATAAATCTCAACCTTTGATTTGTGTATACTACTAAAGAATATTCTAAATTATTTCATAGAGATTTTAATTCTCAACCATCGAGCCACTATGGGGCGTACAATAGACGGTGACACGGTGTTTTGTTAAGGCACTTTATGGTGAAAAAGTCACTCATTTGAAACTCCACGGGAAAACATTCGGCCATGCTAAGGGTTGCTAAGACCTAGGCTAGGTGCGATCCGCGAGTGATTTTGAAGGCTTAGAATCCCCTAGGTTGTGGATACTCAAGCCATAGGTTAGGCATGCTAATGATCTCAAGATTCACATTACCTATCAAAAAAAACTCTCTACTATCCACCTAATAATTATTTATAATTAAATTAAAAGTTTTGAAGATATATATATATATATATATATCTGTCCTTGAATCTAGGTGAACCAACAACCTCTGGTACACCCCACAAGGGACAATGATAGCAGCTCCCACTTGGCTCACCTCCCTCACCAAGTGGCGCTCGAAGCAATCACTCCTCCTCCTGCATGATAGTTGTCAATGTGCGAGAGTCCTCTACTCCCATGCCCCTACAATAAGCCTCCCATCCTCATGCTCATTCCTTTCTACAGGCTATCTTTTCCCTATGCCATTCTCCTCGGTGCTTTTACCAACTTCTTCTCTATGACTCCACTCTGAAGCCTTCTCACCATGAATCGTTATAGGGGGAGGGGTCGGCACCCTGAAAGAGGAAGAGGTCGGGGGCCCCACCCCACCACCTTCAACGATGCCACCACCACTAGAATGTTTTATAGTGGAATTCTTGATTTCATTCACATGGAGGCCTTGGCTATGAAGGAGGTAGAAATACGCAGGGGTCATTCGATGCTCTTGGCACTTAGGAACCTACTCACGTGTTAGTTGAAGGAGTGAGTCCAAGAGACAATGAGAGCCTCTAATTGGATTACAGAGCTCTCTTCTCACCAAATTCACTCTATCCCCTCACTCAAGAGGCTTGTCAAGTTCCTCTGTGTGGAATTCCCGCCCAACATTCCCTCCTCCTCCCATGTTCCATCCCTCCCATTCTCCATCGATCGCCTCCTCTTCCCTCCCTATCCCTTGTGCCATGTGGCCTATCCCCCTCCTTCCCAAGCTCCCATCCCCCTTGGTGGTTGATGCACCCTTGTACATCCACTTCCTAGTCTTTATGACTACTACATTATGGAGGCGCTTCTAGCAGACACTGGCAGTGTGCACACTCAAGGTAGTGCCTAGGTGCAGTTTGGTACTAGTATGGCTACAACGAAATTCCAGTGCTACAAATTTTAGCTAATTGGTGGAATGATGACTTTTAGGTCGTTTTTTCACTCCAATCTAGCTTGTCTGCATGCCACCTCATTCCTCTTCTTTGTAAAGGATGGAAGCTTAGTGCCCTAAATCCCTATGGCTCGATATGCATAAGTTTTTTTTCTTCATGCAATAATTATGTATTGTTTATTTTTTCTATGTGAAATATACGACTACGAACATAAGTGTCTTCCCTAGGTTGGGTGGACTGACCTGGAACAACAAAAAGAAAATGGCACAATGTCTTCCTTAAACTAATTGAATGATGGGATGGGGCCTACCTAGAAGCCGACGTAAGATTTGATCCTTCCTTGGCTTGTACTCTCCAATCCTAGCTCTGATTGCTATAATTAAAACCTACACAATCAAACAACACAAGCCAAAGATCTATGACATCTATGTAGCATAATCAAATCACTCCATTCAATAGATCAACAAGGTATTGAAATACATCAAATCATAACATCATATATAGGAAAACAATCTACTCTTTGTATTAATAGAAATGGAGATAGTTACAACCAAAAATATGAGGTGATCTTGTATAAGAGCTCCCCAAGTTGACTTTTCCTTTTCTTTCCACTACGTATTCCTCTATGTCACCCTAATGCATGGAATAATGACTCTCAAAGCAACAACATGAGGGTAGAATCAATCTCCAAAATCCAACCCCTTTCCCATTCATGGCTGTAAATATATAGATGAGGGAGGTATTTCATCAATTCTTATCCATTTACCAATCTAGGCTTGATATCCACTTTAAATGGGAGGATGAGATCAAGGAATAAGAGGTGAAAACTCCAAGGTAGGATCAGATGGGATTCAAGACTTACATCCAAGGTAAATAGTTATAACAACTTTTGGAAGCTTCTAGAAGAGGAAGATTCGAGATTATTTTTATTTTTTCCAAATTTCTAGAATCAGTGCAGCCCCAAAAAGGTAAAACATTTTGGTGATTAGTGCAGGTGCAAAGAAGGTCAATTTGGTGGTCAACATTAGTCCCTAAAGGGACATGGTGCGTTGGGTCTTAAAATATTTGAAACTTAGCAATTAAGAGAAGAAACTCATGGATTCAACAAATTCATGCTTAGGGCTTTATGTAGGGATGATGACAATATGTGAAAGGAAGTGAATTGGTCCCATTTGAAGGTATATTAACCAGATGCGACAAAATGGCCTATAACAGATTTGTCGCTAAAGAGAAAAATCAGAAATGAGAACTGATAACTGAAGTGCTTTACCTTGTGACAAGTCAGGATCAAGAAAAACTGGTCGAGAGCATCATTAGTTACAATACATTTACATCATGATATATTTATTGATGGAGGCATACCCATGCTTAGCACATAAGCTTAACATTACATGTACAATGATCAAAATACATGTCCACAAATCGCTAATGGGGGACCCATGAATGGATGACTGACTGTATGATCATAGCCATCATACACTGCGATCTTGTATTACTCCTGAAATCGTAGCCTAAATGGATGAAACTAGATCTTGGGTCTTTTGTCTCATTCACACGACCAACCAATTTATGAGTCTAACCATGTGAATTAATGAGATGAAGTCGAAAATGGTAGACACCATTTTATTATAGACCAATGATGTAATTCAATAACAGATGTGAGGGAAACCATCGATGATCTTAATGGCCATCAAGGTACTCTAGTAGAATCCATGTGGTGTGAATGAATGAGTTGATGTTGAACACCACACTGAATCTTTCAGCCGAAGGTTAATGATGTAAACCTATCACCGAGAGCGACGAAACTTGGTATTGATGTATGCAAGCAAAAAGGTACCAAAGGGGTATTTCTAAGTCAACTTCCTAGATAACGAGCTGATGTAGACAGGAAGTGACTCATCACAGGAGGTCCTTGATATATCCCCCATCAGCAACATGAAACATGTATGATGATTTGAGACAATGATCAGAATGATGTTGATACAGAACTAGATTAAGAATGGAAGACATGGAATGAAGGCTTAAGAGTATCATAGTAGATATCAATTGAATTACTTCTCTTGAACACAATGAAAATGCTAAAACGGAGTTGGCAGCATTGGCCCAAGACCAAAATGGAGGCTTTGAAAAGGTATGATAAACCAAAATAAAAATAGATTTCCCAACCCAACAACCATGGTGATGAAGTGGAAGAGTGTCATGTTCAAGAGTGACTCAATACCGTTAACAAATCAAGTATCTCGTTTTCCTAATTTCCCCAACCATTACTAGTTAGTACCTCTTTATTTTTGACAAGCTTGAGGAGCATAACATATGCTTTATTTGTAAGTTCATACTTCGGATGAATCCCTCTGAGAATATATTTAACGAACCCAGAGAAGGAGTGTTGTGGTCCCTTCACAATTGATGATTCTATCATTGTTTGATGTTTTTATGAGTCCAATGAAGGTATAATTGGGCATCCTTTTCATTTTTAGAGATTTTGAAAAAGAGGCGAAAAATAAAACTCCAAAGGTTCCTTTTCGTAGATAGTCTCTTGAGTTTGAAAAGGCAGAAAATGATGCTCAAGAGAACGTCTTAGCCATGTTCGATTAATGTATTCCTTTTTCATAATTAGTCTATCTCAGTTTGAAAAATGTTTAAACTTATACTAAGTAGACACCTTTTCATTTACATTAACAAGTTCGAAAAGATAAGTGCTCGATAATCTTTTCATATTTTGGGAGTCTGAAAAAAGTTGAAAGAGGAATTCTCCTGTAAGAATGAGTGGTACAAAGAGTAGAAAATATTTCTTGTCGTCATGGAACTACTCAAAACATGAAAATGTCAAAAGGTTGGCTAATAAGACCACTCATCACAATTGTTCCTCAAGTAAGGATAAAACAACCAAGTGAAAGCTTATGGTCGACAAAGGATATGGTGAGGGTGGAAAGAGAAAACCAAGGCTCATCTCGTAGAAACTGAATGATAAAAAATTTCAATCACGAGAATAGGATGAGAATGGTTGTATTTTTACACAAGCTTCAAACATGGGAAACTATGCTTGAAATTGGGTTCATTTGTTCACAATCTTGAAAGATGAGAAAATTTATGCTTAGGAGTTGTTTCATTTTTAAACAAGCTTGAAAAATAGAAAAATTATGCTTGAAATAAGTTGGCATGCCCCCGACATAATGACTCAAATTGGGGCACTTGCCCCCCAAGCTTCATTTCATTCACCTAAGTAAACTACTGGTTACTAACAGGCGGATGAAATGAAGGTTCATTTATTAGATCAAGTGAAAGACTCGATTGGGAATTTATGAGATCTAATCAAAGACTCAAATTAGAAGGAGATATGTTTCATTTTTTAATGAGCTTGACACAAGAAAATAAATATGCTCAGGGACCTTGTTTCAGTTTGTAAGGAGTTTGACACAATACAAGGAACTCTACTCCAGAAGCTTGTTTCATTTTTTAATGAACTTGACACAAGAAAACTAACTTTGCTCAGGTGCCTTAATCATGACTTGTAGAAGGCCATGGATTCCAAGAGGTTCTCATTAGATGGGATAACAATTCTCTAGAAGGTATCAAAGGATCCAATGGAAAGATCAGACTCTAATGCCCCTAGTAAATGATGCACTACATCACATCATCAGTAATTGTGGGCATGGAACAATTTGCCACATAATTAATCTGTGGTGGGGAAAATACCACTTGCATATAAGGACCATTTAGGGAATTTTGTTGATTGGAAGTCAAATTAGGACAACCGAATGAAATTTGATCAATGGTCACGATCGTTCATGCAAGAAACACATCACATGAAAGAGTGAAGAGATAAGAGATCCCATGACATAAACATAGTCATGTCCAGGGAGTAAATTAAAATAAAAATGGCCTTGGACTACCATCACATTGAAATGGACATTCTTTCCTCCCAAAGTAATATTAAACTGAGGAAGGATCCCTAATGGCTGACTAATTCCTCTATTAAAAGCCAATAGACTCTCGGTAATGGGCAAAATTTGCAAAGAACCTAAAACTTTCCAAGTAATTGAAAATAAATTACTAATAGATGTGCCTTTCCCTACGATTATTCCAGGTAAAGGCACATTATAAGCAAGTACTATGATTTGGAAGGGCACGTAGGGAGGAAGATGATATCCTCCCAGCCGACTCTAATCAAAAGAAGTGACCATGCTACTTGGAGGGGGTGCCATGGGAATGGGAGAATTTCCCCCTTGTGCTATGGGAACATGATAAATTCTCTAATGTATCATGCGAATGGGATGATTTTCTCCCTGTTCCATTGGAATGGGAGGATTTACCCCCAATTCATTGGAATCTCAAGAATCGAGAATAACCTCAGCGGTATGAAGTTCACTCTCTATGAGAAACGTATGATCAAGTGAAGGTGGAATCGAGTCAACTATTTTCTCAACTGATGTTTGATTGAGAATGGACTTATGGGATTCACCTTCAGAGAGAGTGGGAATGACTAGAGACAGATTCTGATCAATCACTTCATCAACTAGTGGAGGATTGGGAGAAAGCTTCTGATAACCAGCTGGAAGTCGAGGCTGAGAATTTTTGAGGATTTCTAACACTTTCGGGGCTTCATCCATATAAGTAAAAAGGTAAATGGGACGATTCCATTCACATAACCTACAGGGAAACTTGAATTTACCCATTTTCCCATGGACCTAACTATTACTAGTTGAAGGTTTGTCACGAGCATGATCTCTATGGACCACATTTATAATATCTTGGGAATACTAGGACAATCTCTAAGAAGGTGATTAAACTTAAAAATCATGCAAGGAAATTTAGATTTGCACGGTTTATTGGAATATTTCTCCATACTAGTTACATTCGTAGCAATGGTTGCTCGATTTCCCCCTTTCTTATGTTGCTTCTTCTTCTTCTTCTTCTTCTTCTTAGCTTCCTGGTTATTAGAATCAATACTTTCAGCAAATGTAGAGGAATAAGACTCAAGAGGTGAAGAAGAAAAATGGTCATCATTAGAATCAACTTGAGGTTGATGTTGTTTAGGTGGAGGACTACTTGGTTGAGGAGCAGTTTGAACATTCGGAACAAGGAGGTAGAAAATAACCAAACTGGAAAACCAATGGTAAATCTAGGAAGGGAAAATGTTTTCATATAAGGAGCACTGATATTCCCAAAAGGAGGAAAAGGGCTAAGATTCCCATCAGATGGGTTTCCTTGATTGGTAGACTCTGAATTGTCACCATTAATCTCAACCTAAGATCCACTAAGGAGTTATTCCATAGTGAGTTGTTTTTCTATGGTCAATTAATTCATTTTAGAAATTAAAGGTCTACACAAATTAAAAAAAGGGGGGTAACTAGGAGAAAAGGATCACCAAGTCACTTTGAACTACAATAAACAACCTTGCAGAACCAAGGATTTACATACCAGCAAGAAATCTCCCCGAATGTAGTGTTTGGTGTATCATAGTGTACAAGGTGGTCGACTCGGTTACCTAAGGTGAGGATAGAAATCTATAGGGGACGTCTAAAATATTATCGACAATATGTGGAAGTGCAGTCCATGTAAGTTTTGTCTAATGCATAACAATTTGATGATAGCGTTCCCATATAATTATCATGAGTGGAGTGCCATCCGATATACCAAAAGGTACGTGGAGAACGATCTGATACACTTACATATGTGGAACAAGATATCACCCCTGGATTGTAACGTTGAAAAAAAAATGATATATCCTACATTTAAATACGCTAGAAAACATCTCTAGCCTAGACCTCTATATGTGTGTGGTAATTTTACAAATTCTCCTTAGGTTAATTGAGTGGATTTTAGAGTTTTTCTTGAATTATGTTTCAGTTTCAAGGCTCAAAACTCAATGTCACCTGAACACGTGTATGATGCAACTAATATGTCAAAAAGAATTATTTTCATTTTCCTTTTAACAATAAAAGTCCCAACTATGTAGGGGAATATGAAATCAATAAACAATTCAACAAATAAGGGATGCAACCATCGATATCCTCACTATTCCAATCAAAATCAAAGCCCTATATGTGATGCAAAGAGAATTTTATTTTTCTTTCTTTTAATGTTTCAAATGCAAATAAACATATGGATGCAACTTAATCGCTGACGAAAAGAAACCACACAGACTTTAACTATAATTTAAAAGTGTCTATTCAAATTCAATAATCAATCTATGCATACAACCCGAATTTTACAAGAAGAAATAAAGAACGAAAAAAATTGTTATAAAAAAGGTGATGTCACTCAGATATGATTAACACTCATACAAAATTTAGTGCCCCCTGATGATTGAGGGGGGGAATGTTTTTTGCAAAATTGAAAGAAAAAACACACAATTTCACACTAGGGAATTCCAATTTCACACATAAAACCTAGCTGCAATGAAAAGAGATTCTTCTTTCTTATTTCTTCTTAATTTTAAAAATGAGAGAAAACTGAGATGCATGTTTTATCACAAATAAAAACAAACTTTTCGAAACGATGACTAGAACACCAATTATTTCAAGAACTCAATGACTAAACAAATCAGTTGATTAATGACCTAATGACAAGAACAAAGGAAAATCTAAACAAATTTTTATCAAAGGTAATCAAAAACACAAAAAAACTATATGGAGGCTTCTAAGAGATAGTAAGACATTGAGGGACAAAAGGAAGAGCGACTAGAAGAATGTTGGACAGATAGCACACCAAAACAAGGAAAATTTTGGCATGAAATAGGGATCAACGTAGGTGCATAAGGGGCATCATTTATCTGCAATGCAAGCACAAAGAGGGCTAGGGTGCACTGCGACACAGGTACAACGAAGGCTAGGGTGTACTGCAATGCAAACACAGAGAGGGCTAGGGTGCACTACGACACAGATACAATGAAGGCTAGGGTGTACTGCAATGCAAGCACAGAGAGGGCTAGGGTGCACTGCGACACAAGTACAACGAAGGCTAGGGTGTACTGCAATGCACTATCTTCAAACCGGAGAGCGCGTTGATCAAGGAATCTCAATTTCTGGCATAAAAAATGAAATGGAATCTCAATGATAGGTCTTCCTATGTCTAATCAGTAATAAGTGAAACTATAAAGATAAAAACAAGAGGAAGAATAGACACTAAGAGAAGAGAAAATGACCAAGGTATTGAATCATTCCCCAGTATGGTTGCCAATTTGTTATACAAAATCTACAAATGTGGACAGAAGTCTCTTCCCTAGGCCTAGTGGACTGACCTAGAACAAAATAAAGGAAAGGAAAAAATGTCTAGCTTAAACTAATTGAATGATGGGATGAGGCATACATATAATATGTTGTAAAATTCACTCCTTCCTCGACTTGTACACTTCAATCCATAATCTGATTTCTATAATTAAAACCTGCACAATTAAACAATACAAGCCAAAGATCTACGACATCCATGTAGCATAATCGAATCAGTTCATTAAATAGATCAACATGGTATTGAAATAAATGAAATCATAACATCATATATAGTAAAACAGTCTACTCTTTGTATTAATAGAAATGGAGAGAGTTACAACAAAAAATAGGAGTTGATCTTATAGAAGAGCTCCCCAAGTTGACTTGCCCTTTTCTTGACACAAATTATGCTTCTATGTCACCCTAATGCATGGAATAATGACTCTCAAAGAAATAACATGAGGTTAGAATAATTCTCCAAAAGCCAACCCCTTATCCATGGATGGCTGTAAATATATATATGAGGGAGGTAATTCATGAATTCTTATCCATTTACCAATCTAGGTTTGAGATCCACTTGAGATGGGAGGATGAGTTCAAGGGATAACAGGCGAAAACTCCAAGGTAGGATCATATTTTATTTGCAACTTTCATCGAAGGAAAATAGTTATAACAACTCATGGAAGCTTTTGGAAGAGGGAGCTTCAGGATTCTTTTTATTTTTCTTGAATTTCTAGAATCGACGCACCCCCAACAAGGGACAAACTGTAGGTGATCAACATAGGTGCAGATAGGGTAAACCTGGTGGTCAAAACTGGTCCCTAAAGGGCCAGGGTGTTGTTGAGTCAAATTATAGACTTATAATTTGTCAACATAAATCATCAACCCAGGGAAGGTAAGCTTGTGAGATGTTGCGAAAAATATATGCAGGCTTAATACATTGAGTGCTTACTTGATCAAACTAGTCAATCATACACAAAACTAATGCCTCTTTTATGCATCAACATTTAGTAGAAAAAGTACTATGGAGTGGATTGAAACATCCCTCTGCAGCTCTTAGTATTGTTGATGTTGATTAGAAAATATAAGAAATCAAACTTACAACAATTAAAGAAATCATTTATCAATGTAATTCAAATCTTGATTAAATGGAATCTACACATTAACATGAAACTTAATCATTTAATCATTTGATGCTGATATATAAGAAAGAGTACATTAGTTGTGTGCACAAGTTATTACTGCATAACATAATTAAAATACACACACACTACACACTAAGGGAGTTGTGAGCAAAGGGGGCCCTCCCTCACTCACAACCCCTTCAAAATTAGAAGAGCTTGCTCAGTAAAATAGACATAACATAAAATATTATATTAGTCTAAAAATGTTACAGTCAAGTACAATATGATATATACTATCAATGAATCCAACCCAACAACCCCTTACAATATAAAATAGAGTCGAATTTATACAAGTTCAAAAGCCCATATTTGGCTCGAATAAGGAAAACTACTAATCTGAGCTATAACTAAAAATACTAGTACAAACTGTCAAAATTAGCTCTACTGAGTCTAATCCATGACTGAAAGCATGGATTAGACAAAACTCATTACATAGATGGTGTTCTCCTTCATATGTCCAATGAGAAGAAGTTTGCAAATCTGGACAATTTCGATGGCGGATTTAAAACAACCAATAGGACAACATCCCTGTATGATGAATTCGCCACAAAACCCATGTTCTCGTTTGATCTGGAAATGAGTGGAACATAGCTAACCACCGATTTTGTTGCAATAAATTTGGACGATTGCAAGAAATTTGCATCTACGAGAATTTCGGAGTGTTTGCAAGAAATATGACCGCACAAGCTATCTACAAGAAATTGTGGAATTGTTTCGAACCAAAACAATTATGCCTAAGAACTCTAGATTAGTTGACATGCTAATTCAATAAGCAGACAACTAGCTTAAGGAATGCTTAAGATTAAGGTAAAAGACACTTTTTATGTTAATTTGAATACCTCAAGCATATATCACCCTTTTGGCCAAAACCTAGATGTTATAACTGAAATAAGCATAATAGCGGTCAAGGATAGTTCACAATGGGAGATTTAAAGTCTAGAAAAGGTGTCAAAATTAGGAAAAATTGGGCCTCAACATCTCCCACACACCTAGCTTCTTTCATGTCCCTTATGCATGAAAAAATGTTGCACCTTCCAAAAAAAGGAAATCATTATTGTCCTGGGCTGCAGCTACTGCAGCCAACCAATCTGTTACCTCCACCAACTATTCCAATTGGTTCCCACTAGATTCTGCAGGAATCTGACCCCTATATAATTCATTTTTCTTCTTCAGATGATCAATTTGAGCTGCTTCTTCTTCATGATCTCAGACGCCTTTTGAACCCATTCTTCATGTTCTTTATGCATGCACAGATTTTTTTTCTTTCAGGGTCTCATTCTCCTTTCTCAAATCTCATTCTGAAATGATGAGCTCAATGATAATCTCCTCTAATTCCTGCAGAGACCACTTTTTCTAGGGAGTTAATTCCCCTTCATGATGTCCTTGGAGAGATTGGGGCAAACCAAGGGCGTCCATTTCTTGATGTTTTTCTGCTACTTAATTTATGCTTCCATGCAGCGGGGAATCCTAGAAGGACATCACTTCTCCACCGATGAATTTAGCTGACTCTACCTTTTCCTTTCCTTTAGGTGGGCCATGAAGCTTTTCTTTCTTTTTGTCAGGTGTCTCGGGTAGTACCTCTGCTTCTGCAGTATCCTTTATAGCCAACTGAATAGCCTGGCTCCTTGTAAATCTCTTAGCAGAGGTGGAGGTGCCCTTCAACTTAGGCTTTTTACCCACAGTCTCCCCAGTCACCACCACTTCTTCATCTTTTTCTTCCTCTTTCATCTGTGGCCCACAGGTCCGTGGCTTCTTCTTTGATTTTTCTACTAGTCTTTCCTCCGTAGACTCTGAAGGTTCAAATTCTTTGTCTTTTTATTTCTCCTTTGTCTATGGCCCACGGGTTCGTGGCTTCTTCTTGGGTTTTTTCTGCTAGCATTTCCTCCATATACTTCGAAGAATCAAAGTCTTCATCCTCCGCGAAATAATTCTCAGCCAAAAACTCCTCCCACATCTTCTTCTTATCCTTCAGAACCTCCACTAGGATGATCTTCACTAGCCCATGGTGATAAAGGTATTCCTACAAATTGGATCCTCTTTCCTTAGCAGTGATGGAAATTTTCATCGGATACATTCTTAAATAATACGGAAAATTCAACATCTTATCATGAAAATGTGCGAGGAGCCGAATGTGAAATAAAAATGTGAGCCCAAAGAGACCTTCGCATGTTATATACTTCTGCATGAAAAATAATAGGTGGTGATACTTAATTATCAGGAAGTCTTGTGAAATCCCTTTGCTCCAGTCAGGGTTTGAATGCTCCTTTCGAAGAAAGGAGGCACACATACCCTTATTGAAACGTTGATTCTTAAACCATTTCTCCCCTTGCTATGGAATTTCGCATGCCCGAGCCACCAAACCCTTTCTTAACCTGAACTAGACATTCCCAAATTGAGCTTTGCTTCCATTCAAATTCAAGGAGAAGGACTGCGTAACCTTTGAATTGTGGCTAATGAATTTTTGAAACAGTGGTAGCCACCTTGCTTTCTCTAGTCTTTCTTTACTAGGAGGGTCGACTTCCAATAGTTTAGGGCCTTGCAGCTCGAAGTGGATAGGGGAACGTAGCTTTAACATGGTGAAAGACGAGAGACACAAGATGCATGCAATTCTCAGAAATTTCGTGCTAGGATTTTGTAAAGGATCCCGTGACAAAGGAGGGCTAATATTGGAAATATCGGAAAGCATGAAGATTTCAAGAAATAGGTCATGCTCATGATTCTCATCATGATCCGATCTGCAGAAGGATATGGAGAGTATAGCCATTGGTCATGTTAGAATCATGATAATTTGGCATGGAGCTAATATTTATGATGCAACAGTTTACGACCACGTTTTTCTGCAAGGGTCACCATAGCTTAAAATCACCAGTGGTACCTTATCAGTCTTACCTTCCAACAGTCCCATCCTTAGATGACGTGTGCTTGTCCTTGAAATGATAACCCACTTAAAAATTAAATTAGATGTATAATCTCATAATTCATGACCTCGACGAGTAATAAAATTCTATCAGTACTTTACCAAATAATTTAAACTTATGTTATGTCTATAACTTTTGTTCTTCAGGAAACCTAGGATGTTGCTACAGGAAATGGAATCATGACTGTTGAGCATTCGGTAGGAAATGGAACCATGACTGCTAGACATTATGCACGAAATGGAATCGTGACTGTGAAACATCTGCAGGAATTGGAACCGTGACTGTTGAACATTCTGCAGGAAAATTTTCTAGAGGAAAAAAACCGCTTCTCCCTCATTGTGTACAGTTCATTGCACATGAGTAAAGGCGATGATTTCAAATGTGCGATGATCTCATTGGAACACCATCCATTAAGGCCAATTGTTAACCAATGTGAGGCCCATCGCCATTAATGGGAGTGAGGACCAAGGTAGCCTGATGCATCCTATTGGGTGTGAATTTGTGAGTTGTTGTCGAACCCCCCTGTAGGATCCAACAGTCAAGGAGCCATAGTGATTCCCCATTGCTACTCGTGAGATAGCCTATCATTAGGGCATACAAAATTCAAGGTATCATAAGAATCTAATCATGCTATTATCGAGAAAACTAGTGTCCATTCAGAGCTACTAGTCCCACTAAGACGGGTAGCTATCTTAGAAACAAACAAACTAAAGTCACTTACGTTTTCCTTTATGAGAGATAGATGAGAGAGAAGTAGAGAGTACCAACCTTAGTCTTTCGCTTGGCTCCTTGCTTGTTTCCTCCCTCCTTTGACAGAGCTTCACCACTCATTCTTTACTTGTCCCACTTCAAAGAACACCTGTAGAGTCAAAGCAACATAATACCATCAAAGCATAGAGATCTATAACCATAAACAATATAGGATCAGATATATATTAACCATACAAATGCATATATCAATTCAAGATTCAAAGATATACAAGAATATGGAGGAAAAATCAAATAGATTTATTGATAGAAGTAGTAGAAGAGAGGATTACAACCCATTGGTCTGATCCAGTGCTATCCTCCCAGCATGAAAGCCGTCTTCACTTCATGAAAAGCTAGGTCACCCAACACTATGATGTTCCATAGAGAAACCAACAACACTTCCTTACGAGATACAAAATTCTAGCCCCTGAATCTCTAGGATGAGGGATCCATATATAGATTTTTGGAGGTGGGTGAGTCAGCTTCTGGGATTTTGATTAATGTCATCTCTCTGACAGTTCTTGGTTCCACTTGGATATTTCATGATCTCTTACTCATCCCTTGGCGAATTCAGAGAGGCAAGTGTCGCAGGAGAAGTTTTTGGAAGATTCCATGATCATCCACCTTGCAAACTGTCTCTGCCATTTCTCTACTCTCGCCCATTGCACCCTATAGAAGGGCTTTTCAGTATGCATTGCACCCCCCATGTGCATTAGGTGAGATGCATCTCACCCTGACCATGAAGTAGGTGAGATGGTCCAGTTTTGACCAGTTCTAAGTAGTTTTTCAGGGAGAACTTATGGGAGATGATGTAATGAGCTGACCTTGCTCCTTTAGGGTATGAAACAACACTTTTAGGTGCTTAGAAGCCCTTGGTTTATGGACATATGAGATTGGGGTTGCAGTGCCCAAATATGTCTATAACAGTTGCCCCCTAAAGCATGAGGTCGTAAATCTTTTAATGTCGGGTGAAATGCTTTATCATGAGGATCCGAGGTTTTTCGAACTGAAAGGTGACCTGTAATAAGATACAATACAATACATTATCTTCATCATATTTTCATGATATAGTTGAGGCGGGCATTCCCATCCTGATCTCTATAAACTCATTTTCATGTACATATGACAAACAATTGTTTGTGTGACAGACTGATGATTCTGGTAGCGTGGGTGATTATCTGTGCAGCTATGATGTACATTTGATGTATTTATTTTCCTGAATATATCGCAACCCGGATGAATGAAACTAGATCCGGGGTCTTCAAACTCGTTCAATCTTCGCTCGAAGTACAAGTCGATCCATGTGAAAAGATGTTCTGAATTCAAACATGGAAAGACATCGCCTGATTACCAGCCAATGATGTAAGCTGTTAACAGGCGCGAGAGGAATCACCAATAATGATAATGACCCTCAAGGTACTGCAATACAATTCACGTGGTGTGAACATGGGACTTGACGTCGAACACCACGCAAAATATTTCGGTCGAAGGTCATTGATGTAAACCTGTAATCGGAAGTGAGAAAGTTGCCATTGAGGCATGCAAGCTTCAAAGTACTGAAAGGGTTGTTCCTAAGTCGACTTCTTGGATAATGAGCTGATGTCAACAAGAAGTGACCCGTCATAGGAGGGCCTTAATGAATCCCACATCTACAACATGAAATGGAGAAAATGATATTGTGGAGGTGAAATGATCTGATGATACAAGGTTCAGGGTGGCGGTCATGAAAGAATGAAGTGTGAAGGTATTGCAGCGGATGAGACATAAGCTGGGTTGGTGAATTCTCTGAGCAACTTCTCTTGAACATATCGGCGACAATGAAATGGATTGGTAACATTAACCCCAAAAATGGATGGTACGAAGGACCAATGGTGATATGACCAGTGAACGGAATAACCCAACCCGACTCAATCATGGTGATGGAGTGAAAGTGTCATGTTCAAGAGCGACCTGCCACCAATAAAGTTTCTTCAAGTTTTCTTCCCAATTTTTCCCCAATCATTTCTGACCAGTACCTCTTTATTTTTGTCAAGCTTGAGGAGGATAACATATGCTTGTTCTATAATTTTCCCTTCGGGCAAACCCGTAGCTATGTTTTAACAAGTCTGGCGACAGTGAAACTCGCTCTTGTTTGCATAGACAAGTTTGCCACTATTTTTTTAACGAGTTTAACGACAAAGAAAACTCGGTCCTTTTCAATTTTAGAGAGTCTGAAAAGAGACGGAAAGGAAACTCCACTAATCCTTTTTCGTAATATAATCCCTTAAGTCCGAAAAAGTATAAAATAATACGAAAGGGATGACGTTTCGATAGTTTTAACCAGCTGAACAAGACAAGCGCTCGATATTTTTGTGCAATAATCACTTAGGTCCAAAAAGATTAAAATCTAGAGGAGGGATGGCACTTCCAATCGCTTTAACGAGATGGAGAGGCCAATTTCTCGGAAATCTTTTCATATTTTATGAGTTAGATGAAAAGAGCTTAAAGGAGACTCGTTTTTTGAGTAACGAGTGATTTTTTTTTATAGAAGCTAGTTCCAGGTAAGGTTTGGAACTTTTCAGTCACAGCAGTGTAAAGAAGGTGGATAATAGAATCACTCGTCGCAGTTGTTCCTCAAAAAGGGGTAAACAATCAAATGGAGGCGTATGATCGGCTAAAAATGAGTGGAGGTGATGGTAAGAGCACAACCAATGTTCAACAGCTAATAATAATGCGATCACAATGGTTATTTACCGAAAGTGGGTTCATTTTCTAATGAGCTTAAACTCTGGTGGAACATATGCTCATTGCTAGGTTTATTTTTTAACGAGCTTGAACTTCGCGTAAAACTTCTCGTGATAATGGTAAGAGATGTTCGATTCACCGTTAACACTATGTTCTCTTGACGGTTGTACTACCTGTTCAATTGCTCCATCAAACTGATTAGAAATGAGAATACATGCTTGAATAATGAGTTAAAAAACTAATACCTTACTTGAATTACACGAAAAATAACTTAAAAGTAGTTTTTACCCCTCATTTTACCATTTCATTCGAATTTGGGATTGTTGGAGCTTTGGAGGTACTTTTCCCCCTCGATTTTCATCAGTTGATTTTGGGAGATTCTGTGGATGATTCTCGGCACCGTCTAGACTAGGTAGGAGCTAAACTTGAGCTCTTCAATTGCATTCTTTCCTTTCTGAATTCTGAGCATGTTTTCCTGCTTTTCTGGGCCTCTAGGGTTTGAACAATTCGTTCTCTCCCCGTCGCACCTAGTATATATCGAAAGGTGTGATGCATACTAGGCTAGCCATTAGTCAGTTAGTATGCATCTCACCCAGTACATAGCTAGGGTGCGATGGGCGCAAGGAGGAAAGTTTTTGCACTGATTTTTCATGGAAATTTTGCCTGTTTTTTGCCAAATCAAGATCCTAATTCTTCTCTTGTTTGTTTTTCAAAGATTCATCGGAGCAAGATGGTCATTACATGGCATGAATGTAAGCATGAAGAAGAGGACATGGTTGCCTTACATGATCCGGGTATGGTAACTGCATTGCAGAACTGTGGCTTGCTCAAGTTCTTCCGCATATCTAGCATGAGGCAACAAATCAACTTGTTGCAATATTTCCTCGATGCATGGGATCCTACCAACCAAGTGTTCCATATTAGAGGTAAATCCATCCCTTTGACTATTGAGGATATCTACTTCTTGACTGGTTTATCGAGGCGTGGTGCCCCTCTCTCACTATCAGGTTCCACCCGTGGGGGCGAATCCATGAGGGATTATATTCGCCGATACTGTAGAGATGGATCTCAGCTGAGTAGGGATGACAAGATCAGTATTAGAGATGTCACTGATCGGTCCTTGAGGACTATCTTATTTACCTTTGCTAGATTGGTTGGCAGCGCGGCTCTTCACTTGGCCAACAGGTCCTATATGCAGTATGCCTTGGAATGCCTTGAACCAAAGGTATTCAACTGGTGTGATGCAGTACCTCCGGTGATAAAAGAACAACTTACCAAGGTGAAAAAATGGAAGATCCAAGAACTTTGGTTATGGTTCTATTTTGACCACTTTTGCCTTGGAGAAGATCCCACTGATGCAGCCACAGTACATTTCACTCGGTCTGCCACCACCAACTGAGCCACGGATGCAGAGATGGGTTGACCTTATGGCCAAACATGTTGGTCAATCGTAGGTTTCATTCTCTGATGCCTTCTTTGAGTGGTTCAACCATTAGTAGATGGTTTATGCTGAGTATCCATATGTCGGGATGGATTTCCGGGGTGACCCAGATTTGGTGCTGCCGGCTGGTGAGAAGTGGGGTGTCATAGGTAAAAATCTTTGACCATGTCTCTGTTTATTTCTTTTATAATGTTCTTGTGTTTTTCTTTTTTAATGTTCATCAAGACTAATCAAAACTCATGTGTTTGTGCAAATATTGGACCAGTGCGACCAGCAGTGTGCCCGAGGTTAGCAGTTTCCGTTCCAGCAGGAGAGGCTGTAGGGAGGGTTGTCCTTCGCGATCTAGGTGTAGTCGAGACCCTTGCAATATTGCAGGATCAGATCGAGGGTCTCACCCTTGGTATTTAAGATGTGAGGACTGACGAGTTACCTCTGAGATTACATCACCATACCACTGGCGTTCCGAGCCGATGGACTATGCTCTTACGCATGATTGCACAGGATATGACTTGTTATCACCAGCACCATTAGTCTAGGGTGCTTCCTTGCATTTTTGAGTTTTTGGGTCGTATGATTGATTTTGTCCTAGAAATTGAACATTATGTGAAAAACTATAAACAATTATATATATTTTTTATTTTCGGAGCTTTATTTTGGTTAAGTTATATGATCCTGATGCAAATGTTGATGAAATGCTTTTCTTTTATAAATGTTGCAAATGTCTATCTAACTCATAATTTGCTAATGAATTAGTTAATGTGTTTAAGTTTATGAAAATGTGTTGATATTGAATAGAATCAAACTGCCTTTCCAAAATCTTGACCCTTAGGAACATACGATACCTAGCTGGATTCCAAACGGAATAGATGCCAGTAAGCTGTAGAATGACAAGTTGTGAGTCTAGCCTGATGACAAGTTGGTGTATGCCATGCGCAATGGCATCAGAGAGGAGATCTGTCAACACACTATATTCAATGATGTTTTTCATCGACTGACCAATACATACCCCTTTGAAACTCACTAACTCACTGCTTGGATCAAAGATGGCCCAGGCTGCAGAAGATAGGTTCCGCGTACTACGACTCACTCCGTCGGCATATCCAACAAATGATTCCAATAGGTTCGACATCTACAAAAAATGCAAAAGTGGATTACCTAACCAAAACGATCACTCTTAACGAAAAAAATGTAACAAAAGCATATGAAGAGATTACTACGCTTAGTCAAGCATAGTAACGCTTAAGGTACAACCCGTTTCGGGGTTGCAACAGTGGAATCCCATCGTAATCTACTAGCTCGTAGGATCCTTTTGCTAATACATGCTTAACAATATAGGGACCCATCCACAAAGACTGGAACTTACCTGCTCCCAATTTATCATATTCGTTATCATAAAGTAAGACCAGGTCACCTTCTGAGAAGACACGGGGTTTGACATTCTTGTCAAATTGTGCCTTGACTCGTTTCTTATGCACTTCGTTAGCCAAGGCGGCGTCACGACGGGTTTCATCTAGTTGGATTAATTCCAAGAAATGAGCCTCTTCCTCTGAAGTTTCAGGGAGAAGGCCGACTGCCAGCTTAAGAGATGAAATTTCGTACTTAACTGGTAAGATCACTTCCAGGCCATACACCAGCTGAAAGGGTGTAAATCCGGTTGCATTTCTTACCGATGTCCGGTATGCCCATAAGGCCGAGTACAGGATTAGGTGTCAACTCCGTTTATGGACTCCAATCATCCTTTGCAGCATGCGTTTAAGGACTTCATTGATCACCTCAACTTGCCCGTTAGCTTGCGGATAATATGCAGTAGAATTGTCATGGGACAGTCCTAATTTCGTAGCCAATTCAACCATCATGCAATTGCGGAATGCGATTCATGATCTGTGACTATAGCTTTGGGAACACCGAATCTGGAGACCACATGATTGAAAAAGAAAAGAGCAGTCGTTTCACCGCTGTTGTTTAATGTAGGCATCACCTCGGTCCATTTCGTAAAATAGTCAACTAAAACTATGATATACCCATGCCCCCCGGCTGAGGTGGGGTTACATGTCATGAAATCTATGCCCCATTTGGCGAATGGCCCAACAACAACTACTAGATGCAGAGGTGCAAGTGGTATTCTGGTTTTTCAGTAGAAGATTTGACAAGCATGGAAACTTATGACTGTAGTTATGCAATCTTTGAACATTGTTGGCCAAAAGTAACCTGCTCATAAAATCTATTGTGTCGTAGCGTAACCAGATTTATGCCCCCCACACGCGCCTGAATGACAATAATTCAAGACTTTTTCGGCCTCCTCATGGGTGAGGCACCTTCGCAGAACTGTATTGATACCATGATGGTAAAGTGTATCACCGATGATCATGTACTCTTTTGCTTGGTATCGAGTACGTCGTTGTTCTAAGAGAGAGGTATTAGGCCTATATGTTTGGGTTTGGAGATAGATGATTATATCTCCATACCACGGATCGCTCGATGATATCAGAAATAAAGATTCATTCATGATTGATGCTTTGGATGTTGAATCATTGGACGATAATGGGAAGTCGCATAGTAACTCCACGAAAACCAGAGATTTCTTTGATTTGGATTTTACGAATTCCAGATCAAACTATTGCAAAATAGCTATCCATTTCGAATATTTGCCCCCAAGCAACTGATGCGACAGAATGTAAGTCATTGGGTTGCAATCTGACAAAATGGTAGTTTTGCGAAAGAGGATATAGTGTCAAAATCTCTGTACTGCTTGAACAGCTACAAGAGCTAGCTTTTCAACATAGGAGTACTTTCTTTCTGTATCATTTAAGTTTCAACTTAAATAATAGACAGGATGTTCAATTCCATTCTCTTCTTGATCTAAAACCATTGCAATGGTTGTATCTGCTATGGCTAGATATAGGTTAAAGTCTTTTTGATAGTCAAGAGTGTACATTAATGATGCTTTTATTAGGGATTCCTTTAGAGCATCAAAGGAAGCTTGTGCAACCTAATTCCAGTTGAAGGGCACTTCTTTTTTCAAAAGATGTGTATAACCTTTAGCAAGTTCGGTGTAATTTGGAATGAACCTCCTCAGAAAGTTTGCTTTCCCTTGGATTTTCTGAATCTGAAGAAAATTTGAAGGTGGAGGCATATCGATGATTGCCTGAACCTTACATGGGTCGAGACAAATCCCATCCTTTGAAATCACAAAGCCAAGTAAATGACCAGAACCGACACAAAACACACACTTGTGCGGATTGAGTCGTATCTTGTAGTGTTGGCAACGTAGAAATATAGCTCTCAAATGCTGCGAATGATCGATCCACTTTCGCGAATGAGCCAGAAGATCATCGAGGTATGGTTGAACGATGTTCTTGATGTCATGGAAGGCATAATTCATTGCCCTCTGAAAGGTTTCCCCTGCGTTCTTTAAACCGAAAGGTAGCTTACGATATGCAAATGTGCCCCACGAACAAATAAATGCAGTCTCCGACTGGTCCTGTGGGTGGATATTTATTTGATTATACCTAGAAAATCCATCCATAAATGAAAATATTTCACATCCGGCGCATTCATCAATTATTTGGTCGATGAAGGGTGTATGGTAGTTGTCTTTTGGACAAGCTTGATTTACATCCCTGTAATTGACACACACTCTAATTGTTCCTTTCTTTTTCATCATAGGAACAATATTCGATACCCAATCAATTAGAGGAATTGGGTAACTGAAACCAGCATATAAAAGTTTTTCAACTTCTACCTTAATGGCAGCGGCTTTTTTCGGGTGCACCTGCCGAAGTCGTTGTCGTACTGGTTTGACATCTGGATACATCTTGATTTCGTGTTCAACTATGCTCGAGTCAATTCCTGGCATTTTTTCATATGACCATGCAAAGATATCTCTGAACTCGCGAAAGAGAGCATAATATACTTCTAGTTCTGATGAAGAACAAGATTTGCCGACATGAATATTCTCCACAACATCTGGTTTGATCGAGATATTTATGGCGACAGTTTCTTCAATATTGGACAGATTTCACTCGGAATCCACTGTATTTACAGTATTTGATAGGAAATCAAAAACTAAAGGATGATTAAGGTCGCTAGAACAATCTTCATTGTAACAGAAGATGGGAACGATGGTGGTAATATTCCCATGGTGCCTCTCCTATCATCATTGACTAAACAATTCCTTCGTCTATAGAATGTACATGGGACCAACGATCTGAAGAGGTACCATATTCCTTAGACCTATCTACCCAAATGATTGATGAGCATTGATTTGGGTTTGCCGCCCAGGCCGAGAACATTGATTTCTACAATATTTCTATGGGGCTTCGATGCAATACCTAGCGATGATCCATGCTAACATCATGTTCAGAAATCCTCTGAATAGAAGATACGATATTGTAAGTTCCCACCGTGGCCACTTCTACCAGATTGTTTGGAGGCGTTAGGGCAAAAGTACCCATCAATGCAGGGTCTTTTAGCAGGCCTACTCCGATATTTTGAAGTGATTAAGAGCTTCCGTGGATCATCGGGATGCTTCCCATAACTTGTGAACTGTTGCGGAGAAAGGTTTGTTCGTCGACGATTGCAATTCCTCCTTGAAAATGAACTACAATCTTTCTAAAGTATGTTGACACAACAGTGGCCATAGCATAAATCCAGGGCCTTCCCAGTAGGATGTTGTAATCGAGGTTTCCATCGATAACTTCAACATCAATTTCTACCGTTTTGCCCCCCAGTTCAACTTGCAAGTTACTTAAAATCCCATATGAGGTGTATGTCCATCCATTGAATGCTTTTAACATCGATGACGATCGCGACAAGGGTGGTGAGCCTAAATTTTTCCAGCAACTCATTAACATAATACATGTAGATGCCCCCTCATCAATAATTGTTCAATGAACAATTTTGTTGAGGGATTTCACTTGAATGAGGAAAGCGAGTTGAGCTGGTAACTGAGGTTCATATCCTTTATGATTAAAGGCCACAAGATTGGAATCTGCTGGGTCAATCCCACCTATTGCTGATAATAGAGCCTATTATTGGGAGGGGAAGTTTTGCAGTAGTTCAAGTGTCGACATAGCAGATGGTGATTGGGCCAGGTCCTCTACTATATTATAATTTTGTACTGCTCTGGCATGAGGATTAAATGTCGATTTATGTACTACTTCCTTTGCAGCTTTATCGTTAGCTCAAGAATGATGGGTGGCACAACTCCGGTCGAAGTTGTCGTCGAACTACTAGGTTGATCAGTAGCCTTGTTGCTCGATAGCTGTGGATTCCCGTAATCTTTATTCCTTGTCGATATAAAAGCATCATTTTTCTGTTTCGAAATGGAAAACATAAGAACTTCGGATGGGGAAGCATTGTCGCTAGAAACTAGATTGGTTTCTGGGTTTGGAAACAGATCAGTCAATACCGCTGAGGTTTTTGAGTTCTTGAAGAATTTTTTAACGTCAGATTTATGCGGACAATCTCTCGTCCAATGATCCTCATTGCATATAAAACATGGATGAACGGGTTTCCTTTGTCCAAAAGGGTTCATAGAAGATTTTTCAGGAGATGAATCATCCTATTTTTGCTTTTTGCTTTTCCCTTTCTTCTTGCCCCCTGGTTGCTTCGGTTCTTTGCCTTTGTCGATTGACATGGAATTAACTTCCGAGGCAAGAATTTCTTCATTTTCATTTTGACTGGAAACCGTTTGGGCTTTCTTAGATGTAGCCTTTGTGGTTTTCATGCTGGTCATGCCTATCACGCCATCGCTGGCATGAGAGTCTTTGTTTGATTTAGCAGGAGGAGGAATGGAAAACTTTGGTCTAGGAGCATCAGGGATTTCGTCATAGAGCGTGCCAGACTGAGTATAGATCAAGTCTAGATATTGTGCACGAGCGATGACTTGATCTTCAGTGGCAACCCCCCCTTTAGCCACATCTTCTGTAATATAAGGTAACAATGACTTAATAAACCATTCAGCTAGCAGCTGATCAGGAACATTTGTTTTCACCATTCAACGATGACACCGCCTGTTATCAGGAAATCTAGTGTCTATGTAGAGCTGCTAGTCCCACTAAGGCTGGTAGCTACCTTAGAAACAAACAAACTAAAACCACTTTCGTTTTCCTTTATGAGAAGTAGATAAGAGGGGAATAAAGGAGACCAACCTCTATCTTGCCTTGCTTGATTCCTCTCCCTTCTGATAGATCTTTGTCACTTGCTTCCTCGTCTACCCAGCTTCAAAGAGCACCTGTAGAATCAAAGCAGCATAACACTATCCAAGAACAGAGATCTACTATCATAAACAATATAGGACCCGATATATATTGACCACACAAATGCATAAATCATCAATCATATAAGAATGTGGAGGAAAACGTGAATAGCTTTACTAATAATCAAGAATAGCAAATAGGATTACAACCAATTGTTCTGACCCAGCATCATCCTCTTAGCAAGAAAGCACTTCTTCACCTCATCAAAATCTTAGATCACCCAACACTATGATCTTACACCAAGAAACCAGCAGCACTTCCTTACAAGATACAAAATTTCAGCATCTAGATCTTTGGGATGAGGGATCCATATATAGATGTTTGCAAGGGGGGTGAGACAGCTTCTGAGATTTTATTAGTGTCCTCTCTGATAGTTCTTGATTCCACTTGGAGATTGATGATCTCTTACTCATCCCTGGGCAAATGCAGAGAGGCAAGTGTCACGGGAGAAGTTTCCGGAAGATTCCATGATCCTCCACCTTGCGGATTGACCCTGTCATTTGTCCACTCTCGCCCATTGCACCCCATAGAAGGGATTTTCAACATGCATCGCACCTCCCGTGTGTGTTTAGGTGGGATGCAGCGCACTTTGACCATGGAGCAGGTGAAATGGTCCAGTTTTGACCAGTTCTGAGTAGTTTTTCATGGAGAACTTATGGGAGATGCTGTAATCAGTTGACTTTATTCTTTAGGGGTTGGAACAACACTTTTAGGGACTTTAGGAGCCCTTGGTTTATGGACATTTATGATTGGGGTTGCAGTGTCCAAAATGTCTATAACATTTGCCCCCTAAAGCATGAGGTTGTTAATCTATTGATGTCGGGTGAAATGCTTTATCATGAGGATCTGAAGTTCTTTCAAGCTAGAAAGTGACCTGTAATAAGATACAATACAATACATTATCTTCATAATATTTTCATGATCTAGCTGAGGCGGGCATTCCCATGCTCAGCTTTATAAATTCATTTTCATGTACATAAGACAGACAATCGTCTGAGTGTAGACTGATGATTTTGGTAGAGCGATCACACCTTAGGTTGGATGATTATCTGTGCAGCATTGACGTACATTTGATGTCTTTATTTTCCTGAATATATATCGCAGCTCGGATGGATGAAACTAGATCCGGGGTCTTCAATCTCGTTCGATCTTCACTCAAAGTACAAGTCGATCCATGTGAGAGATGTTCTGGTGTCGAACATGGAAAGACATCGCCTAATTACCAACCAATGATGTAAGTTGTTAACAGGCGCGAGAGGAATCACCGATAATGATGATGACCCTCAAGGTACTACAGTACAATTCACGTGGTGTGAATAAGGGACTTGGCGTTGAACACCACGCAAAATCTTTAGGTCGAAGGCCATTGATGTAAACCTGTCGTCGGAAGTGAGAAACTTGCCATTGCGGCATGCAAGCTTCAAAGTACTGAAAGGGTTGCTCCTAGATCGACTTCTTGGATAATGAGCTGATGTCGACAAGAAGCGATCCGTGTTAGGAGGGCCTTAGTGAATCCCACATCAATGACATGGAACAGAGCAAATGATTTTAATGGAGGTGAAAACGATCTGGTGATATAAGGTTCAGGGTGGCAGTCATGAAAGAATGAAGCGTAAATGTATTGCGGTGGGTGAGACACAGGTGAATTCTCTGAGCGACTTCTCTTGAACAT
Organism: Pinus tabuliformis; assembly: GCA_031772625.1. Lineage (NCBI taxonomy): Eukaryota > Viridiplantae > Streptophyta > Pinopsida > Pinales > Pinaceae > Pinus > Pinus tabuliformis. Next base: position 1,046,628,662 of record CM062809.1, on the reverse strand, counting down.
ATCGGCAACACTGACGTGATGGATTGGTAGCATTAACCCCAAATATGGATGGTGTGACAGAACCATGGTGATGTGACCAGTGAATGGAACAACTCAACCCGACTCGGATGCGGAGTGAAAGTGTCATGTTTAAGAGCGACTTGCTACCAATAAAGTTTTTTCAAGTTTTCTTCCCAATTTTTCCCCTGTCATTGCTGACCAGTACCTCTTTATTTTTGTTAAGCTTGAGGAGGATAACATATGCTTGTTCTATAATTTGCCCTTCGAGAAAACCCATCGCTATGTTTTAACGAGCCTAGTGATAGTGAAACCCGTTCTTGTCTGTATGGACAAGTTTGTCGTTATTACGTTTTAACGAGTTTAATGACAAGGATAACTCAGTCCTTTTCAATTTTAGAGATTCTGAAAAAGGGACGTAAAGAAAACTCCAATAATCCTTTTTCGTCACATAATCCATTGAGTCCGAAAAAGTATAAAACAATACAAAAGGGATGAATTTTGGGTACTTTTAACGAGCCGAAGAAAACAAGCGCTCGATCTTTTTGTGTAATAATCCCTCAAGTCCAATGTTATGAAACCAGCTCACAAAAAGATATAAAAGAGAGATCCACGCCTTAGAATTCAGCCTCTTCGAGGGGGAACACTCCTTTAAATTACATAAATGAGCAATTCTTGGATGATTCAAATGACAAAACCTCCTTTCTATATATAGGAGTCTAAGGAGCCGCAATATAATCCAGCCAACCTAACAATAATAATATAAAGCCACAAAAATAACAATAGAGGGATTCTATGGGGCATAGTAATAACAATATGGGGGCAATAGGGGCACAACAATATTAATAAGGGGTATAACTTAAATAGTAATAGGGTAATCACTAGTATTATAGGGACCCAACATGTCCCTCTCCTTCAAAAAAGTGTTGTCCTCAACGCTTGAGTAGTTCTAGATACTTCTGCATAAAATTGTCATCCTCCCATGTGGAATCTTTAGCAGATAAATTCTTCCACTTGATAAGATACTCTGAAATTGATCGATTTCGTAGCTGTCCAGTTCTTGTTTCTGTGACTGCTTCCAGTTCCAATATAATTTTTCCTTCCTCCTCAAGTTCTGGCAATATTGTTTGAACGGGGAGCTTGTCGCCTATAACCTTCTTTAAACATGAAACATGGAAAACTAGGTGCAATCGAGAAGCTGCAGGAAGCACCAATTTGTATGCCATAGTACCAATCTTTTGCAACACCTTGTACGGACCATAATACTTTGGTGATAATTTATTATCCTTCTTAGCTTGCTTGAGGGACATTTGCTTATATGGTTGTAGCCGTAGGAATACCCAATCCCCTACATCAAAACTTCTTTCACTGCGATGTTGATCTGCCTATTGTTTCATTCTATTCTGTGCCAACACGAGGTTATCCTTTAAGAGTTGGAGGACTTGTTTTTGATGTTCAATGTGATGTTCCACTGCCTCAACCTTAGAATTTTTTCTTAAATATGATGTGATGGATGGTGGTTGATACCCATAAAGTGCCATAAATGGGGTCATTTTTTTTGTTGTATGGAAGGAAGTGTTATACCACCATTCAGCCAGAGGCAACCATTTGACCCATTGTGTCTCTTCATCAGATACAAAGCAACGAAGATATCCTTCCAAACATTTGTTTACTATCTCAGTTTGCCCATTAGATTGAGGATGATAAGATGAGCTATGAGCTAACTGAGTACCAAGACAAGAAAATAATTTTGTCCAAAAATTTCCAGTGAAAATGGGATCTCTGTCACTTACAATAATCTTTGGGTTTCCATGTAGCTTTTGAATTGTTTCCATAAATGCAGTAGAAACTGTACTGGCTTTAAATGGATGTGATAATGCACAAAAGTGTGCATACTTGGTAAGTCTGTCAACTACGACCATGATGACACTCTTTCCCTCAGACTTGGGTAAACCTGTGATAAAATCCATTGAAACCCCCTCCCAACATTGGCTTGGAATGGATAAAGGTTGTAATAGACCTGGTGTCTTAATTGTTTCAGCTTTATTTTGTTGGCAAATCAAACATTCCACCACGAACTTTTGAATATCTGATTTAAGGCCATCCCAAAAAAATTCCTTCTTAACCCTGTGGTAAGTTTTTAAAAATCCTGAGTGCCCTTCTAAGGGGGAAGTGTGCAATTCCATAAGAATCTTTTGTTTTAGCTGGGAATTCTTACAGAGGTATAAGCGATCTTTGTACCATAATGAATCATTTTGTCAGCTAAATGTATCAGACGTACTGGAATCTTGTTGAAACTTTCGAATAAGTGCCCACACTTCTTCGGCGTTCTTCCATTCCTCCCTTGCTTCGTTTATCCAATCTAGTTGGATAATAGAAATGGCGCATAACAATGCTTCCACATCCTCGTCCTTTCTTGAGAGTGCATCTGCCACGAAATTTTGCTTCCCTTTTTTGTAGATGATTTCAAAGTCATAACCCAACATCTCTGTGACCCACTTTTGTTGCACTTCAAAGGATAATCTTTTCTCTAAAAGGTATTTAAGGCTATCATGATCTGTTTTTACCTTGAAGTGTCTTCCCATTAGGTAGGGTTGCCATTTCTTTAGTGCATGGAGTATTGCCAACATTTCCTTCTCATAAATAGCTTTTCTTAAAAACTTTCCCTTGATTGGACGACTTTCAAAAGCAATGGGTCTTTCATCTTGCATTAGAACAGCACCAATTCCATTTCCTGAAGCATCACATTCCACAATAAAGGTTTTTGTGAAATCTGGTGTAGCTAATACCGGTGCTTGGCACATTGCCTCTTTAAGATGTTCAAAGGCCTTTGTTGCTTCCGGAGTCCATGAAAATGCATCTTTCTTCAATAATGTTGTTAGAGGTGCTGTTATTCTCCCATAATTCTTAACAAACTTGCGATAATACCATGTCAACCCAAGAAATCCTCGCAGATGCCTTATGGATGTGGGGATTTTCCATTCCTTAATGGCTTTAATTTTGCTAGGGTCTACCTTAACTCCTTCATGAGATACAATATGACCCAGATATTCCACCTCCTGGACTCCAAAGAAACATTTGGATCTTTTTGCATATAATTGTTTCTCCTCCAATAGTTGTAGCACCCTGTCAACATGTTCAACATGATCCTTCCAAGACTTGCTGTAGATTAGTATATCATCAAAAAATACTAACACAAATTTTCTAAGGAATGGTTTGAAAATTGAATTCATCAAACCTTGAAATGTTGAAGGTGCATTGGTAAGGCCAAAAGGCATGACCAAAAATTCATAATGACCCTCATGAGTTCTAAATGCTGTTTTCAGAATGTCTTCAGTCTTCATTCTGATTTGATGATATCCTGAACGAAGATCCAACTTGGTGAAGTAAATTGATCCATGCAATTCATCCAGTAATTCATCAATGACAGGAATGGGGAACTTATCTTTAATAGTGAGCTTGTTGAGCTCCCTATAATTTGGACACATGTGCCATGATCCATCCTTCTTGTGCACCAATACTACTGGAGCAGAGAAAGAACTTTGACTCAGTTGAATTATACCAGCCTCTAGCATTTCTGCAACCATACATTCAATTTCACTCTTTTGGACATAGGGATATCTGTACGGCCTGATGTTTGGAGGAACACTTCCTGGAATCAGATGAATAGCATGATCATGATCACGTATAGGTGGGAGAACTTTAGGAGTCTCAAATACCTTGGAATGATTGTCCAGGACTTTTTGGAGATCTGGAGAATTAAATGATTCCGATGTGGAAACATCTAGTGAACATAATTGTGCAATTACACCTCTTTGCTCCTTTTTTAGAAGCTTTGTCATACCATTAGAGCTAATTATCTTTCCTGGTTTCCCTGCAATACCCCTTAATTCAACTTCCTTTCCTTCCATAGAAAATTTGATGAAAAGTTCTTGAAAATTAAAAGCTATTGTACCCAAGGATTGTAGCCATTGGACTCCTAGTACAACATCAGCACCTCCAATTGGAATGGAAAGCATTGGGCTAGTCAATACATATTCTCCCATGGATAGCTTGATATTATGGCACTTTCCAGATCAATTTATTGTTCCTCCATTTGCAATCATCACTTGACACTCTGGTGCTGGATATAGGAAGAAATTCAATTCTTTTGCTACCTTACAATGAATAAAATTGTGGGTGCTTCCTGAATCAATCAACACTATTACCTTTTTCTTCTTGATTTGTCCTTGTATTTTGATGGTTTGAGGAGTGGTAATTCCTGCCAATGCATTACAAGATATGGTCGGATTTATTTGTTCTTCATCTAGGCTTTGTTCCTGGAGTATATCCTCTTCTTTTGACCTTTCTTGCTCCTTTTCTTCTTCCTCTTCACAATCTATGTAGAATAATTTCTTCTCAGCACACTTATGACCTTTAGTGTACTTGCTATCACAACTGTAACAAAGCCCTTTTGCTCTTTTTTCTTCCAATTGTTGTGGTGTCAACCTTATAGGTTGTGGAAGACTAGGGGCAACAACACTTCCGTCTTTATAGTTGTGAGTGGTATGCTTCCTAGTTGCCGTAATTTTGCTTTCCATTTTTCTTGCTAACCTGAATGCCTTCTCTAATGAATTAGGTTCCCAAAGGCAAACATCATGTTGGATATTATCCTTTAAAGACCCTATGAACACATCAATCCTATGCTCCTCTGGAATATCTTTTACCCTTATGTTCAATTTTTGGAACTCCTCAATGTGCTCCATTACTGAACCCTTTTGTTTGAGACTTATCAATTGGCTAAAAAAAGTGTTGCTTTTTGTATCCTCATAATGTGCTATCAATTCTTCTGTAAAAATTGCCCAAGTGATAAATTGTTTACGAGAGCAAAGCCATTGATACCATACAAACTGATTTGGTTCCAAATATAAAGTTGCCATACGTACCTTTTGTGTGTTTTTCACATTATTGAGATCGAAGAATTGCTCCATCTGTAATATCCATGTGGCGGGATCCTTGCCATCAAACTTCCTCATATCGATTTTTGGAACATGGTGAGTCTTTGATCCAACATTAAAGTCTATGGAATCATGATTAACATTTCTTTTGTTCTCATCATGAGTTTCCTTTAGTACCCTTTCACCCTTAGTGACCATTTCTTGTAGCAACTTATTCATATTTATCTTCAATTCTTCCATCTTATCATCCACGCCATCAATTTTAGCGTCCATGCCATTCACCTTAGCTTCCATGCCATCCATCTTAGCTTCTACACCTTTCTTTAAACCATCCATCTTAGCTTCTACATCTTTCCTTAAACCATCCATTTTTAGATTATGTTTCTTTTTGTGCAAGTGACACTCGTTGCACTTGTTCTTGTAATTTTGATATATCATATAGCATTTCTTCTTCTTCTTCATGAGTCATGCTAGAGCTTTCAGGTTCCTTACTAGGTGTTTGCATTTTCTTTCCTCGGGGCATCAGTTACCGATAATAATGCTCTATTATGCCCTTCGAATTTCTTCTTACGAAATTTCAATCCGATCCCCAGAGAGAAATTTATGACGATTTTCCCCAGGTCACCTGTTTTGAATGTAATTCAGGAGTTTGCAAAAAGAAAAACTTCCTCAGATCATATCTCCACAAATATCACATGAAAAGTTCTGAAATTCAGACCCAAGGTTCAACGCAATTTCTTATCAAATGGGTTTTTTTTGCGACTTCTGAAACATCACAGAAAAAAAAGTTATAGCGAAAATTCCACGATGACCTGTTTGGAGCAGCGAAACCCTAGAATCCAAAGCTCTGATACCAAATGTTATGAAACCAGCTCACAAAAAGATAGAAAAGAGAGATCCACGCCTTAGAATTCAACCTCTTCGAGGGGGAAACCTCCTTTACATTACATAAATGAGCAATTCTTGGATGATTCAAATGACAAAACCTCCTTTCTATATATAGGAGTCTAAAGAGTCGCAATATGATCCAGCCAACCTAACAATAATAATATAAAGCCACAAAAATAACAATAGAGGGATTCTATGGGGCACAATAATAACAATATGGGGGCAATAGGGTCACAACAATATTAATAAGGGGTATAACTTCAATAGTAATAGGGTAATCAGTAGTATTATAGGGACCCAACATCCAAAAAGATTAAAATCTAAAGGAGGGATAGCACTTCCAGTCACTTTAACGAGCTGGAAAGGCCAATGTCTCGGCAATATTTTCATATTTTACGAGTCAATTAAAAAGATCTTAAAGGATACTCTTTTTTTGAGGAACGAGTGATAAATTTGGGTAGCAGCTGATTCCAGTTAAGGTTTGGAATTTTCCAATCACGACAGTGTCACAAGGATGGCTAACAGGATCACTCTTCGCAGCTGTTCCTCAAAAAGGGTAAATAATCAAATGGAGGTGAATGATCGGCCAAAACAAAGTGGAGGTGATGATGAGAACACGACAAAGTCTTCAAAGGCTGATGATAATACATTCACGATGGTTATTTACAGGAGAATGGTTCATTTTTTAATGAGATTAAACTCTGGGGGAACATTTGCTCATTGCTTATGTTTATTTTTTAACGAGCTTGAATTCCGCGTTAAAACTGCTCGAAAATCCAGTCGTATAATAGGGATGTACCATATATAAACGACATCTTTTCAAAGCTTTGCCCCACATCCTTTCTTTATGCAAGTTAGGAAACAACCAATCCTACGAGTTTAAAGGGTTAGAGGACCTATAAATTTAAAAATAAATGGTTGCTCTTCGCTTGCACGCCAAAAGGTTTGCATGCCCCCAGGAATAACGAAGTAGAGTTTCCAGGTTACCCCTCAATTTGCAGAAAAAACATTTGTTTTATCGGGAAAGGCCTACCTTTTCTAGGTTACCCCTCAATTTGCAAACAAAACATTTGTTTTATCGGGAAAGGATTACCTTAATAGAGGTATCTTATTCCAATCTAATCCCGTTTTCCAAAATGGACGGGTGTGTTAGCCAGTCATATATCCTCCGCGGAAACCTACCCTATACCCAAGGTTTTCCTGTCGAAACAGGCCAGGGTGCATGCCCCCTGGGTTTCAGTCATATGCTTCGAATCACTCGCACTCATCAGGAGGACGGAGTGGGGATTGATGAGACATTCCTTGTGTGAAACGACCATTCAAGGTTGGTGTATGACTATTTTCTATGTGTGAACTGGGGAATGAAAGCTGGTCTACGAGCTTGACCACTCTCCCTTCATGCAAAAAACACATTACTCTAAAGAGTGAGGAGACAATGGCTCCCATGCAATAAATATAGTCTCGTCCAAGGAGTAGATTATAATCCAGGGGTCCTTGGACTACCATTACATTCATGTGAACGGTTTTCCTTCTCAACGTTATTTGCACATTGGGAAGGATCCCTAACAGTCGACTGGTTCCTTTGTCAAAGCCTATTAGATTTCTCATTTTAGGCAAAGGTGATGGCGAAACAAGTGCTTTCCAAGCTGTTGAGGAAAGGATACTCACAGAAGCCCCTTCATCTATGATGTTACCGGCCATGACCATTATATATATTTGAGCAATGATTCAAAATGGTACACTAGCCGGTAAACAGGGTCTGCCTAGTAGATTCCAATCAGAGGAAACAACTAGGTTGCGTAGAGGTGGGACCGAATAGATGGCCGGATACGACTCTGATGAACTTCCTTCCTTCGGTAAAGGAATGGGTAGACTGCCCCCATGTTCATCGGAGTTTGTGCTTATGAAGATAATTTGGACGGTGTCATCCTTTTTCTCTTCAGTGACTGTATCATCTGAAGATGGATCCTCTGAAGGCAAGACCAGGTTAACTGTCGCCTCGACCTTTTGACTTTCGTCTGGTATGGATTTAGATGGTTTATCTTCAATGATAGATGCTTCGGCCGACCAGAAGGGCATGTCAGCTGGATTTTCAACTAGTGATGAACTCGGCAAGAGCTTCTTATATCCAGGAGGAAGACGTAACGGTGAACCGGACGATCGTCCAAAGCTCTTTTAGCCTCGTCTAAGAAGGGACAACAGTGGACGGCGTGGTCGCCTTCACACAGTTTACAAGGAAATCTACCTCTTCCTTTTTGTCCAGGGGCTTCACTTTCACTAGTTGACGGTGTACTTCCAACATGATCATCAGAGGTCGATGACACCGGATTGTGCAAACGAGGAGACCAGTCCCTTAAGATCCGAGGGATGCAAGGACAATCTCGATGATAGTGTTCTCCTTTGCAAATGACACATGGCGATTTAGGCCTCAATGGTGCAGTGTGTGGATTTTCACTAGACGATGCTTGGTCACCCCTTTTTGCCTTTGGCTCCTTCTTCTTCTTCTCTTTCTTCTTCTTCTCCTTCTTCTTCTCAGTTACTTGATTTTTGGCTTTACCAGCTTCATCAAGTAAAGAGGAAGGAGGAGAGGAAGAATTGGATGAAGTAGAGGGTTGGGGGGTAACTTTGGTATCGTTTAGTTGCTGAATTGATTGTTCAGGAATCATGGTGTTCTGAATGACAGAAGTTGAGAAGAGCCATACGGGCGAGCCGATTGTCAATCCTGGAAGTGACAATGTGGCCATATGGGGTGCACCAACATCTCCCCAAGAGGAAAAAGGACAAGGATTTCCTCCAAGGGGAACTCCTTGGTTGGTGGACTCCATTTTTCTCAACCTAAGACCAATGTAGGAAAGGTGATATTTATTCCGATTAAAATAAATTTTAGACGCTTTGACACAACTTGTTTTTTCAATTTTTAAGAGTTGAGAAAAAACAAAAGATGACTCTAGTCGCCTTCGATTTTTAATGAGCTTGAAGTGACAAGTGCTCAGATGGACCTTTTCCTTTAAGGAGTCTGAAAAGGAACGAAAGAGACTGCTCTGGAAATCTAGACAGAGGGATTATCAAACCAATCGCAAAACTGCAGAATACTTTTTACGGTACGGCAGTCAATCTTCCCGAATGCTGTGTTCAGTGCATTGCGATCAATAGGGCGGCAGACACGGCTTCCTATGGATAAAGGATAAAGCCTATTGTGGTCTCTGCTTAAGAAATTTTCCTTTCAGGTTCACCGCGTGATGTAGATGTACCATTCCTAAAATGCAATCTAAGATGATAAACAATCGTTTAATCTTCTTTTTGCAGTGAAAATCCTAGCTACTAAGGGAAGAGAGATGATGTTCTTTTAACATAGAGCAGAGAGAACACACTATATGCACTGTCATAAATCAAACCAACAAACAGTCTAAATGCAAATTCACATGCATGTATTTGTTTTCAGCCTTTTTAATGTGTGAACGATAAAAAGAAAGCTAAGCGCAAATCTGAATTATTTTTCAAAGCGACATTACTAACAAGTTTCTTTTCAAGACAAAATGAAGACAATGACGACACTTTGCGATTTTGAATTGAAAACTTGCTTTCGACACTTGAAAAACTACCAATTCAAATCAAATACAAGAGTAGCAGTGTAATCAACTATCAAGAACAATCGGATTCTCTTCTATGACTAAAAACGACACTTGCGACACTTCCAAATCAAGAAACGACAGTTCAATTACGCTACTTCTTTGTAAAAGAGAACTGAAAATGGCTCAAAATACATATAAACATTTACAGTTCTTTGCACAATGGAAGCGGAATAATGGCAAGGAAGGGGGTTTCCAACAGAGGTGTACTGACTACAGACAACAAAACTCCTGAATAGAGCTGAAAAGAGTGAAAAAACCAAAGTCTAAAGGCAAAATTAGCCCTTTCTGATCAGCGCACCTGTTACAGAGAGAAATTGAAATTTAATGCACCTACTACACTCGGGAAGTGTGATGCATTCAAGTTTCAAAGAAGAGACAGTGCGATGGACCAGGGACGAGACTTTAACTGGGTTCCGGGTCACAATTTGCAGCTCAGTTCAGGGATTTAGGCCAGGAAAGTGGTAATCAGTAAAAGAATCACAGGGGTAGATCTAAGGAGGTTACTAGAGCCACCACAAGGGAAATTAGAGAGCTTGTAAATCAATTGTTCAATTCATAAACAAAACCCGGAGATAGACTGAAGCAACATTGATCTACTTTGCACTTGCATAGAAAATGCAGTTCGAAGGGTAGCTGGCTTGACTTCATGCTCCGTCTGTAAGTTTATAAAGTAAACAATTATAGATAAACAAACAATATATTCGCTCCCCAGTGGAGTCGCCATTTTGTTATCGGGAAATCTAGTGTCTATGTAGATTTGCTAGTCCCACTAAGGCTTTTAGCTACCTTAGAAACAAACAAACTAAAACCACTTTCGTTTTCCTTTATGAGAAGTAGATAAGAGGGGAATAAAGGAGACCAACCTCTATCTTGCGCTTGGTTCCTTACTTGATTCCTCTCCCTTCTAATAGATCTTTGTCACTCGCTTCCTCGTCTACCCAGCTTCAAAGAGCACCTATAGAATCAAAGCAGCATATCACTATCCAAGAATAGAGATCTACTATCATAAACAATATAGGACCAGATATATATTGACCACACAAATGCATAAATCATCAATCATACAAGAATGTGGAGGAAAACTTGAATAGCTTTATTAATAATCAAGAATAGAAAAGATGATTACAACCAATTGTTCTGACCCAGCATCATCCTCTCAGCAAGAAAGCCCTTCTTCACCTCTTGAAAAGCTTAGATCACCCAACACTATGATGTTACACCAAGAAACCAGCAACACTTCCTTACAAGATACAAAATTCTAGCCTCTGGATCTTTGGGATGAGGGACCCATATATAGATGTTTGCAAGGGGGGTGAGTTAGCTTCTAAGATTTGATTAGTGTCCTCTCTTTGATAGTTCTTGATTCCACTTGGAGATTGATGATCTCTTACTCATCCCTGGGTGAATGCAGAGAGGAAAGTGTCACAGGAGAAGTTTCTGGAAGATTCCATGATCCTCCACCTTGTGGATTGACCCTGCCATTTGTCCACTCTCACCCATCGCACCCCATAGAAGGGATTTTCAACATGAATCACACCTCCTGTGTGTGTTTAGGTGGGATGCAACGCACTTTGATCATGGAGCAGGTGAAATGGTCCAGTTTTGACCAGTTCTGAGTAGTTTTTCATGGAGAACTTCTGGGAGATGCTGTAATCAGTTGACCTTGTTATTTTATGGGTTGGAACAACACTTTTAGGGACTTTAGGAGCCCTTGGTTTATGGACATTTATGATTGGGGTTGTAGTGCCCAAAAATGTCTATAACACCGCCGCTCATGAATATGATCAGATATGTGGGTGGCTGTTGTCTGCTTAAAATTGGTAAGAAGCTCCGTTCCTATTTCATACCTTATGGGTAACTGAAAATGGATTTAAAAGGTGGTGGTGAGGGTGCTGAAGTTATCAAATGAAGCTCTAGGCAATTCGATGTACCATTTTGCTACCAGACCAGTTAACGTTCGCTGAAAAAGGCGAAGCCTAATCGAATCATCATTGAGAGTGTTGGAAAAACACCATAGATGAAAGGTCATCACATGATTCGACGGATCTTCACCCAGATTTCCATTGAATTTAGGAATATCTGACGGAAGTTTATGAGGAATCGCCGGCCACCAAGGGGCATAAGCAATTGGATCATTTGTTAGCCGATTCAGATCTGGTAATTCTAAAGTTGCTACGAAAGGCAACTATTGATTCAGGTTTGGTGAAGCATACCCAGGATAAGATGGGATTGCCTGAGCAGTGGGTCTTTGCATACCAGCATAATGTATTTGATGTTGATAACTTTGATAAGGTTGATGGGCATAACCATTATGATATGATTGATAGTGACCGTTTTGAATATATGGCTGCCCATTACCAGCAAATCTTTGTTGCTTATGTCCTCGATAAGCTTGTTGGAATTGCGGTTGTTGATATTGAACCAACGATGGTTGTGAAGCCATTTACTGTTGTCCAATACTGGATGTTTGACCAAGATGAGGGGTGATAGTACCCATTTGAGCTTGAGTCGCTCCAGTTAAGGAGCCACTAGTCGGCGATTGTGGTTGTGTCGTGGAGACAAGAGGTCGTTGTATTACGACCTGAGAGACTTGAGGTTAACATACAACAGGAAATGCTTATACTTGCAACACCGTCACAATAGCCGACGTAGTGGGGATATTCGACACATGTAGATTTGGTTGCATTGAATATACAACTCTTGCTTGTTGAGGCAATATTGGCACCCAACCACTGGATGTGATTCCAGCTTGACCCAAATTCTATTGTGAACTCTCATATGGTTGTTCTCCCAGAGGGAACAATGAAAGGGCATACTGCCCCCCATATGGCGGCAAACCAGTGTTCAAAGGAAAGATTGGCCTTTGGAGACTGGGCTACCCAAATTGATACTGTTGCGAAGGATAAATTTGTTGAGACTCAACATAAGGGATTCCAGATAATGTTCCAGATGAACAAATAGGAACGGACCATACTGTCGAGACAGTCCCTGGGTGGACTCCATCTAGTTGTTGAGAACTAGTTGGGACATATGGTACACCAATGAACATTGTCAAAGTGGCGACAGGAGGTTCTGCTGCTACTGTGTCAGATGACACAGTCCTAGATGTCGATGGTTGTTCAAACATATCGAGTCTATCCAAAAGATTTCCTAGTGACTCTACAGGAACTTACGATGAAGGATGACTAAATTTTGTCGTAGAAGGATATAGGTGGATCCCAGTTCCAAAATGCAATGGGGTACTGGATTGAAGATCCTCCGTAATCTCTTCTATAGCAATCAATCCAGGTGGAAGAGGTAGACCATCAGGTCCATAAAATATTTTTGGTGCCGAAGAAGGTGTAGACTCTGTAGAGACAGATGTTGGAGGGGCGACACCTTCTGAATCAGCCCTAGATGGAGTTGGTTCAGGAATAGAATTGTTTACCATTACACTAGGATTAGTTCTAATGTCCTCTTGTAACTGCGGAACTTCTTCTGTAGAGGTAGGGATACCAAAAATAGTTGGAGTAACTGGAGTCTCTGAGGATGTTGAAACATAAGTTTCAAACAAACCAAGAGACTTTGACCCAGTTAAATGAGTTTGCTTGGCCCGGAATGGTTTCGTTTCTGGAGTCAAAGATGGTTGACTCGTTAGTCTCCTTGAACGACGGGGTTTTGATTAACTTTCTTTCACGATTGCGGATTACTTGATCAACTCAAAATAAAAATGGGAAAATTTTATTCCGAATTAAATGAATTTTATGACACCTTGACACAACTTGCTTTTTCAATTTTTAAGAGTTGAGAAAAATCTAAAGATGACTCTAGTCGCCTTCTATTTTTAATGAGCCTGAAATGACAAGTGCTCAGATGGACCTTTTCTTTTATGGAGTCTGAAAAGGAATGAAAGTGACTACTCTGGAAATCTAGACAGAGGGATTACCAAACCAATCGCAAAAGTGCAAAATACTTTTTACGGTACGACAGTCAATCTTCCCGAATGCTGTGTTCAGTGAATTGCGATCGATAGGGCAACAGACACAACTTCCTAAGGATAAAGGATATATCCTATTTTGGTCTCCCAATATATACTCGACGTTACGTGGGAGCACAAGTCCGTATTGGCACTTGTCATCTCAAAGAGGAGGAATCACCCAACCTACGATGAAAGCGATAGTTACCAGGCTTTACGACGTCGGAATACGTCTCTAGCCTAGACTTCTAGATGTTGTGCGTTAGGTTCCAAAGCGCTTTTATGTTCATTGAAATTTAGTTTACAGTTGATCTTTCTTAAGAAGGTTTCCTTTAAGGTTCACCGTGTAATGTAGATATACAACTCCTAAATATGCAATCTAAGATGATAAATAGTTGTTTATTTCTCTTTTTGCAATGAAAATCCTAGCTACTAAGGACAGAGAAGTGAAATTCTTTCAACATAGAGCAGAGAGCACACACTAAGATGCACTATCCTAAATCAATTTCCACAAGCAATCTAAATGCAAATGCACATGCATGTATTTATTTTTCGCTTTCTTAATGTGTGAATGACAAAAAGAATGCTAAGTACAAGTCTGAATTATTTTTTCAAAGCGGCGGTACTAACAATTTTCTTTTCAAAAAACGAAAGGAAGACTAAGACGAGACTTTGCGATTTTGAATTCAAAAATTTCCTTCGACACTTGAAATACTATATATTCAAATCAAATACAATGGCAAGAGTGTAATCGACTATCAACAAGAGGAAGACTCTTTTCTTTGACTGAAAACGACACTTGCGACACTTTCAAATCAAAATACGATAACTCGATTAAGCTACTTTTTGCCAAGGAGAACTGTAAATGACGAAAAATACATAAAAAAATTCACAATTCCTTATACCATGGAGGCTGAAAAATGTGAAGGAAGGGAGTTTCAACAGTGTTATACTGATCACAGATAGAAAAACTCTTGAATAAAGCTGAAGACAATGAAGAAAACTAAAATCTGGAGGCAGAAACAGTCTTATCTGATCATCGCACCTGTAACACAAGGAAACATGGATGCATCTCACCTACAGCACACGGGAGGTGTGATGCATCCAGACTGCCAATGAGAGACAGTGCGATGGTCCAGGGACAAGACTGGGCTTGGTTTTTGCTCACAGTTTGCAGCTTAGTTTAGGGATTTAGGCTGAGCTAATGATAGTCAGTAAACACAAAAGGTAGGGGATGATCTAATGAGGTTAATTGAGCTACCACCAGGGCACTTAGGATGTTTACAAGTCAAATGTTTAATTCATAAACTAACCCAGAGATTGACTGAAGCAGCGTTTATCTACTTTGCAGTTGCATAGCAAAAGCAGTTCGAAGGCTAGCTGGCTTAACTTCAGGCTCCGTTTGTAGTTTATAAAGCAAACAAACTAGAAACAAGCAAACAAGCTATTCAATCCCCAGCAGAGTCGCCATTTTGTTATCGGGAAAAATAGTGTCCATTCAGAGCTACTAGTCCCACTAAGACAGGTAGCTATCTTAGAAACAAACAAAATAAAGTCACTTATGTTTTCCTTTATGAGAGATAGATGAGAGAGGAGTAGAGAGTACCAACCTCAGTCTTTCACTTGGCTCCTTGCTTGTTTCCTCCCTCCTTTGGCAGAGCTTCGCCACTCCTTCTTAACTTGTCCTGCTTGAAAGAACACCTATAGAGTCAAAGTAGCATAATACCATCAAAGCATAGAGATCTATAACCATAAACAATATAGGATCAGATATATATTAACTATGCAAATGCATATATCAATTCAAGATTCAAAGATATACAAGAATATGGAGGAAAACTCAAATATCTTTATTGATAGAAGTAGTAGAAGAGACGATTACAACACATTGGTCTGATCCAGCGCCATCCTCCCAGCATGAAAGCCCTCTTCACCTCATGAAAAGCTAGATCACCCAACACTATGATGTTCCACAGAGAAACCAACAACACTTCCTTACAAGATACAAAATTCCAGCCCCTAGATCTCAAAGATGAGGGATCCATATATAGATGTTTGTAGGTGGGCGAGTTAGCTTCCGGGATTTTGATTAGTGTCATCTCTCTGATAAATCTTGGTTCCACTTGGAGATTTCATGATCTCTTACTCATCCCTGGGCGAATTCAGAGAGGCAAGTTGGTGGGCTCTAGTATTGTAGCAATAATGCTACAACTCCTGGAGCTTCCTATCTCTAATTTTATCAACCCGGTAGTTCGTACAAACTTGGAAGCGACGCTGTTGTATGCACAAGTACTAGCTCTTGTCGCAGCTGTCACTTGGTCAGCTGGCACAAGTCCGCTATGGCTCAAGCCAACTTCTATATGTTCTCAGAAGAAGCTTTCTAAATGATGGACGAAGGCTATCTCAACGGAAAGTAATCTACTTTGCAAAAATGAACTGAAAGCCAACCAAAACATGGAAACCCTAGTAAACCCTAATATGACTAGTTTAACCTCTATGATGCAATAGTGAGAGTGCAAATGTCTAAAAATGATGCCATTACTTCTAGTGATGTGAAATGCATGAACTCAAACTACTTCCATTGAAAAGAACATTGTTTTTGTATTTTTGCTTAAGTGGTTGGAGTGGTTACGGTTTTGTTTCTTATTAGGGTTTGGCTGTGCAGAGGTGGTGCGAAGGGAGAGAAAGCTTGGGAAAGGTCAGGAGGGCTAGGAGAGGTCCCAGAGGGTCCCTAGCATCAGTCCACAGAAGTCTGCAACGTTCAGGTGCTCGGCAACCAAGTTTGCAGGCTTCTACAGGATGTCTGCAGGGGATCCTACAGGAAACTAAGGAATTCTACAGGAAGTCTGCTACCTTCTACAAGATGTTCTACCGTGGGAGTTTTGGGTGATGGTGAAGTGATGGAGCGGTATGGGAGGATAGGTAAGGTGGAGATGGAGCTTGTGATGGCTCAGGGGCAGAGAAATAAGATGGAGAGAGAGTGCACGGAGTTGGTTGGTGAATAGAAGCATGGAAGCAACGAAAGGTCAAGAAGATGAAGCTACGTGGCAATGGAAGAGTTTGAAGGTAAACAAGCTGAACAGAGGGCGAGTAGGTGGCTTTAGGCTTGGTTAATAAGAAGAAGAAGGAAGTGGAATGATACTGAGCAGTGTAAATAAAAAAAATTGCTTATGTCTTGCACCAAAAACGAGAATCCATTAACCTGTGCTACCTATGCTCTTAAACCTATGAACAGCAATGTAAACCGTGAAGAGAAGTCGTGCATGGAGTTGTGATGAAGACGTATGGCTCAAGAGCAGAGTGCATGGATGGTTCTATGATTAAAACGACTGTGTTGCAGCTTGGATAAAAGTAGAAAAAGACTGCGTTTTTTTGGTGGTTGGTATAGACTGCACCCCAATCCCTAAACAGAGATGGCAGTGAAGGCACTAACAACCTTTTCTTAGAGCTCCAGTGAATTACAAACCTCCTATTCTGATCTAAGCAACTGAAAGTGATTTAACCATAAGCTAATCCTACTCAATCTCATTAAAGAAATCAAATCAGCAGACTGTGTTCTTGAAATACATATCAAAACAAAGAAACAAAGTGCTGGAAAGAAAGGCAAATAACACTACAAGAAGAGGAGATATATTGCTCTTAGGTTGGGCCCTAACCTGAGAGCTATAGCTCCCTTAAAATCTCAGAACTAGATCCAAATCTACTTGCCTTTATTCATAATCAAGAGTCTAATGTCATGCCAAAACTGGCTTACAAAAACAACACCGAGCTGTGCTCAAAAATTACAATATCAGTTCAAAAGTTCAAAAAGCCCCTATTAAAGGCTACGGCCTTCATATTTATACACAATGAAGATCAAACTGGCTTCCTCCATTCGTGGAGCTTGGCTGTCCAACTGAAAGTCAAACTGCTGTAAACTGCTGATCCTGTAGAACATGTTGGTTGCCTTTAAGCTCGGTGGGGAGAGCTGTTGGAGCTCGGAGTTAAGGTGAAAATCACGAGGAAGGTCATCAAGACTGTGGACAACCTCCCTATGAACCCGCAATGTCACCTTTGTTGTCTCTTTGTCTCCATTTGTGTGGTCTTTTGCTCTCTTTAATGCAAAAAACCTGAATATACTAGCCACATAGATATAATGCCTGCCCTTCTTCCTACAAATAACATGAATATACTAAGAAATGAATGCATAAGTGATAAAAGATGAATTGTTGAGCAAGGTAAAATAGGACAAATGAGCCCAAATTGTACCAAAAATTGGGGCTCATCATCACCCCCCAGCTAAAATATTTGCTCATCCTTGAGCAACTTAATCCAAATCTTCATCCTTCATTGCTTTTACTGCTTCCCTTACATCCCAAGCCTCTGTGGTAGTGTCCTCTTTGCTGATATGAAATCCAGCTTTCCTGTTCACCTCCTCCCATTGTTCACTGTCATCCTCCTCTGTGTTGCCTTCAGTCAATCCTAGCAGTAGAGGTGGGCTGAGTTTAAGGCCAATCCAGCTGGCCTGGAGGCTTTGCATGGATTTCTTGTAAAGGTCTACCCTTACCAAAGCTTCTCTCATCCGAGTTGGGGTATGGTACTCTCGGATTTTCAAACTGTGTGCCAAGGTGTTCCATCTGCGTGCGCATGCTTGGGCAGCATTTTCTCCTAACAGTCTTTCCATGTCTTCAAAATGAGCTATGGCTTGGGCCTGTTGGTCCATGAATCTCAAGGAAGCTGTGGGATCAGTAGACAACTGTTGGTGTGCTGAGATGAGTGCAACCGGATCCTCTGGCTCTGCTCGAATGAACAGTGGCTCGCTCAATTCTCGGTTCATGACCGATTTTGCTTCAGTTGCTCTTTGATCCTCATGGTTCAACCATGAAGCGAACGCCATCAATTGCATATCACCCAAGGCAATATTGGGATCCCAGGAGACTTCATTAGGAAAAGCCAAATTGTGGAGGTAGAACTCTGCTAATTTGGCTTTGTCTTCTGACGAACTAGTACTGCATAATTCAGAAAATTGCTGTGGGTTTTGGATCTGATAAATACCTCTTTGTGCCAAGGTATTTATTTGGAACTGCAGCCATTGATCTTTTAAGTACAATCCATAGGATTTTGCAGGTTGTCTGCACTGTATTGCCTCCATGGCCCAGCTGGCCATGCAGGCCAATTGGGTTTCCTTTTGCTGCAGCTGTTCCTTTAGAGCTTGCACTTCAATTTGTGCTTGCTGTTCTGCTTCCTGTAGAAGTGTCATTGGCTCTTCAAGACCGGTGGTCAGCTCCTTTTTGCCTTGTTGTTCTTCTGTGGTGTCTTTGGAGGATGTACCTGCCCCTGCCCTTAGTTCCTGTAGTTGCAATCTCAGCTTCTAGTTTTCTTCCTGTAGAAGCACACGTTGGCAATTAGCCACATGTTTAGCCATGGTGAATTCACTCCTGACCTCCTTGAGTTGCTCTTGTAAAGGGCCTATGTCTGCCACACCCTTGGACTTGGCGATCTGCATCCATGTGTGGGTACGGACTCTTTCTTCCTCCAATGCAAAAAATAGGGGTACAGTAAATTTTTGCGGTATGATTTTGCCCGCCTCTAAAAAGGTGTAGTATGAACTCAGACTAGGCTGAGGGCTGGGCTCTGGTATGTGTACTTCTTCTACCTCTTTAGGTGGCTCTACCTCACCCTCCCTTGGTGGTGATTAGGGTCCTTCTCCTTCCCTCTTCTCCGTTTCCTGTAGCCGGGCCAGAGTGTCCTATAGAACATTTTCAGCTTCCTGTAGCCGAGTTTTTTCAGTCAACAGGTCTAACCTTTCTTGCCACGTATTTTTCTTTGGACTCCCCTTCTCGTAGGTGACTGTTATCCTTGAGGGGGAATTTTCCTTGGGAGAAGCAGGGGTATCTTCGATGACAATCGGGCTGCTGGACGGAGGCTGTGGCTTGCCCGTCTTTATCCTAACACTTCTTCGAGCTTTAAAGTATAGAGGGGTCTCCCTCTTCCTCTTTTCTTTTGGCTTAGGTGGCGTGCTGAGGCCAGCTAGTACAGCTGCTGCCTCCCTTGCTAGAATGTCCGCCTTCTTCACCTTGGGTTTCACCTTTTCAGGGCTTCCTGTAGAAGACCTTGTTTTAGCCAATTTCGGGCTTCCTGTAGAAGTCCCTTTTTCAATGATTTTCAGGCTTCCTGTAGAAGCCTGTTTCTGATTTCCTGTAGACACAGGTGTCACCACCTTTGCTTGCTTTGCTGCATGGGTTTTGCTTGTTGGTTTGGTTGCAGGTGCTGATGAGGTACTTGGGCTGATGTGGACCACCTCAGCTTTGTCCGTTCTGCTTTTCAACCTCTTTTCTCTTGCTGACAAGATGGGTGTGTCACCTTTTTCCTTGTCATCCTTTTTCTCATGCTTCTTCTTTTGTTCTTTCTTCTGCATTGTGGTCGGGGTCTTCTGGCCTGTTTCCTTCTTTCCCTCGGCCACTGCTTCTTTTTCCTCACTGCTGGAGGAACCCGTTTCTTCAATCAACATCCTTATGTCTCCATCTCTTGTCAGATTCCTGAATGATTCTCATGAGAGGGGAACCTTATATGAATGAAGCGCATCCTCCACAAGAAGTTTGATCAACCCATGGTGGGCTACCTGATCTGGTATGCCTTCTTTTAGCTTTGTGGCACACTCAATTAGAGACTGTAGCAGGAAATAAGGAATGCTCAGTTTCTCTTCTACAGGAAGATCAATCCGGTGCCTCAATTCATTGAGCAACCGAAAGTGATACGCGTACACGATGCTAAAACGACCTTCACAGGTTATATACTTCATGATTTGCAGGCTAACTTCATTCCATGGTGGCAGCAAGCTAGTTCTTTACACCCCATTTTTGTCCTCCGAGAATTCCTCCTCAGGTGGAAAGAATTCTTTCTTGGCCTGCTAGCTCAACTTCCTTTCTTCCTTATCCCATGGCAGACCCATTGGAAGTTCAGTAATTCGACTGATATATTGTGGGGTGAGCTTGAGGCTCAGGCCCCTGAAGTTCACTGTGGCCAGTGTCTTGGATTTCGGCTTCAGAGCCTGCAAAAATTCTTCTGCCACTTCATCGTCGTAACCCTGCAATTTGTCACAAAAAGATATCCATTGAACCCGTGTGAAGAGCTCCACCACCTCCTGGTTTTCCCTTAACTTGGTTGAATCAGTGGGTTCTCGTTTAATAAACCCACCCAGCATGATAAAACAGTTTCCTTAACCAGTGGCGGTGATTGTGGAAGAAATTTGGTTTACTGAGACAGAGCGTAGAATGTCATGCACATAATCCACAAAACTTATCCCTGAGGAACTTAACACAGTTTAATTACCCTGACATCCTGTAGAATGACAGTATAGGCACAGCAGACAACAATTTCACCATTTTTCTATGACCAGACTGTGGACGACAATTCTGCCACCTTTAATAACCAGTTGCATGAAGAGTTCAGGGTTACCTTTTTAATTTGCCACCTTTTTACGTGAGGCACCCGCCTTCCTGTAGAAACTGCGTTCCTGTAGGATGACAATGTTCCTGTAGAATGACAGCGTTCCTGTAGAATGCAGCGCGCAATTTTCGGGAAAGACTGCAGTCGGTCTGCGCCTTGGGTGTGCTTCTCAATCGTTCTAATAGCCAAAGGCTCGGCGTATCGAACTGCAGAAAGATCAGGATAGCCGCTCGAGTTCAAAACGGTGGTTGATAAATGCATGAGTGCAATCTAGCAGATTAGATTTTGAATCGGCGGAATCCGTGGCGCGGGGGGTGAGCTGTCCCCGCCGGACCATTGGGTGACGTCATCCCATCATTCAACTGCGCGTTCACTTGCTGCCGCATCAATTCCCGCAGATCTGCCACCGCCTCTTCTGCTAAACTCGTTTTTTTCGACGGGATTGCTCTCACGTGCGTGCTGCCCATTCTTTTTGTCATGGCCGCCACCCACACATCCAACTAGACCATTAACTGGCCGACGTGGCTGGCCAAATGGGCATACGGCCACTCAACCCATTCACCTTTACACTTAGCAATCAATCAAAGTAACATTCATGCAATCTGATGGAAGGAAGGGTCGAGACACTTACCTGCGCAGCTGCACACGATGTTTCGGTTCTTTGGACGCTGATGAGTGGATTTACCTGCTGCTGGCGAACTTACACAGGTCCGGAGGTCCATGTTCACAAGCTGCCGACGATGGATGGGATGCTTTAGTTGCATGCGCCCACGTTTCATTGCATATGGCCTGCGCTGTGAATGGTATCCACTCTAGCAGGCTTAACTGTTACAGGACTCCCACGGGATGTCTTGGAACAGTTCTTCCTCCTTGGGTGCATGCTGCACGACGATGGATGGCCTCACGATCACACTCCCGGAGCTTCTAGATGACTGTGATGAATATGGTGCGAGTTCTCTAGTGTTTTTTTCATTTACAATTTGCTTTTTCTTGAGAACTCATCGATCTGCTTTGCTGGTGCAGGTAACTTTGTTGCATGTCGACAAGGATGGTGGAACAAGGTAACAACAATGTGCAAGGTTGACAACAGTGGCTTGCATGCGTCCAAACCGATCCTTAGCCGTTAGATCTCCTCATGAAATGAATTCTGGACCGTCTTGGGCTTCTACAGGAAGTTTCATGTAGAAATACAGAGCTTCCTGTAGAACGGTTGCGTTTCCTATAGAGATTCTGCACCTTCCTATAGAAAATATGCATCTTCCTGTAGAAACTCTGCATCTTCCTGTAGAAAATCTGGATCTTCCTGTAGAAACTCTGCATCTTCCTGTAGAAGACTCAAGCTGTAATAAAATTGCACATACCTTGGAAAAAACGAGTATTCTTGGAGGAGGTGCTGGTGAGGTGTCCTGACTACATGATGAGGACCCTTGGCTTTGAGTTGATAGGCTTCCTCTCCTCCATAGAACACCTGCATGCAATTTTACATAATGAATCTGCTGACCTTGTTTTTTCTTTTGTTTTTTGTTTTTTTTTCTTTTTTCTTTTTTTTTTTGAAAGATAACAGGGGCGCCTCATTGAGGTTTTCACCCTTTCCATCTGTCTTAAGCGCCTCAAAGAGGTTTTCACTCAAGGATCTTTTCCAATCTTTTTTTTTTTTTTTTGAAAAGACAATAGGGGCACCTCAATGAGGTTTTCACCCCTACCACCTGCCTTGGGCGCCTCAGAAAGGTTTTCACCGAAGGATCTTTATTATTTCTTCTTTTCTTTTTTTTTTTTTTTTTTTTTTAGATTCTTCAGGGTATGCCCAAAGCAGAGGTAGAACCCTTCTCTATGACCAACACTGCCTTCTCCATAGTTTTGATGAACTCTTGTCTTGAGGGAGGCTTCCTGTAGATCTTCAATCGATGCCCATTGACAAGCATGGGGATGGCTTCCTCATCAATGGTCCGAATAAGAACAGATCCATTGTCATGACATTTTTCCACTGAATATGGCCCTAGCCATCTGGTTCTCAGCTTCCCCTTGAAATCTTTGTATCTGGAGTCATACAACAAAGCCCAATCTCCCGGCTGAAATTGCTTGTCATGGAGATGTTGGTCATGCCACACCTTCCTCTGAAGTTGAACCACTTCTGAGTGAAGGAGGGCCTGCATTCGGTGCTCATCCAGTCCATTCAACTGCAATAACCTTTCTTGTTGTGCATGGCTGAGATCTAGGTCCAGCTGAGCTGCCATCCTCAAAGTGTTGTATTCAAACTCAATGGACAGCAAAGCTTTCTTCCCATAGACCAGCTCATAAGGTGTGAAGCCGGTGGTGGTCTTCCAAGTGGTGTTGTAAGCCCATGTGGCTTCAACCAGGCGATCTGCCCAGTCCTTTTTGCTGCTGCTCACCACCTTAGTCAAGATCCCTTCTAATGCTCTATTGGTGACTTCCACCTGCCCATTTGCTTGAGGGTGATAGGGGGTGGAAGTCCTATGCTTGATCTTGTGATGAGCTAGTAGATCCTCAACCAGGTTGGAGGTGAACTGGCTCCCTTGATCGGTGACCAGCTCTCTTGGATAGCCAAACTTATAGAAGATGTTTTCTCTTAGGAACTCGGCCACCTTTTCTTCTGTTGCTGCTTTGATTGCTTTGGTCTCTGCCCACTTTGTCAGGTAGTCAGTGCACACAATGATGTAAGACCTTTGCATCGAAGGAGGGTTGATTGGGCCCAAAAAGTCCATACCCCACTTCTCAAATGGCTCAAGAGTCACCTAAGGTTGGAGAGGCATCTCATCCCTTTGGGTCGGTTTCCCCATTCTTTGGCATTGGTCACACTGGCTGACATATCTTCTGACATCTTGATGAAGTGTGGGCCAATAGTAGCCTGCCTGCAGGATTTTGAAGGCAGTTCTCTTTGCTGCAAAATGTCCTCCACAAGGCCCATCATGACAGGTGAGGAGGATATCAAAGACTTCCTCCTCCCTTACACAACGCCTTAAGATCTGATCGGGGCCAAGCTTGAACAGATTGCCCCCGATCCAAGTAAATGAGGCACTTTTTCTGATGATTCTGCTCTTCTCTTTTGAAGATAGGTGCGGAGGGAACTGTGCTGAAACAAGATAGTTTGCTATATCAGCAAACCATGGAGAGAGTACTGAAATAGCAAACAGATGTTCATCGGGCATCTGGTCATCCACTGTTCCATCCTCATCTGCAGACAAATCCAATCTAGATAAAAAGTCAGCAACAACATTTTCTCTACCTGGTTTGTCAACAATGGTCAAATCAAACTGCTGCAATAAAAGTAACCATCTAATAATACGAGCATTCACATCTAGTTTATTCATTAAATATCTAATTGCAGCATGGTCTGTATGTACAAAGGTTTGATAGCCAGTAATGTAATGTCGGAACTTGTTCAGTGCATGGACCACAGCCAAGAATTCTTTCTCGGTTACAGTGTAATTCAGCTCAGCTTTGGACAAGTTTTTGCTAACAAAGTAAATGGCATATGGAAGTTTTTGTTCGACTTGTCCTAAAGCTGCACCTATGGCTTTGTTCGAGGCATCAGTGTGGATGTGGAAAGGTAGGGCCCAGTTTGGACCTCTCAGGATTGGGGCCGACACAAACTTGTCCTTCAACTCATTTAAAGCCCTCTGACAATCGTCAGTCCATTTAAACTCCACATCTTTTGCCAACAGGCCAAACAATGGCGAGGCTAGCTTGCTGAAGTCTTTAATGAATCTCCGGTAATATCCTGCTAATCCCAAGAAACTCCGAACATCCCTTACCTTTTGAGGAGGTGGAACCTTCTTGATGAGAGCAATTTTGTTAGGATCCACCTGTAACCCTTGGCAAGAAATGGTATGGCCTAGCACGGTCCCTTCAGTCATTAGGAATTCACATTTTTCAGGGCTAAGGGACAAGTTCATCTCAATGCATTTGGTTAGGACTTTTCCCAGATTGGACAATGCTTCCTGGAAGTTGGCCCCATAAGGAGTAAAGTCATCCATATAGATTTCCACTGCATCATGGACCAGCTCCGAGAAGATGCTCAAGACAGCTCTCTGGAAGGTAGCAGGAGCATTGCATAGCCCAAAGGGAAGGACTCGGTAGGCAAAGGTGCCCCAAGGGCAAGTGAAGGTGGTCTTATCTTGGTCTTCCGGGCTGATTTGAATCTGGTTGTACCCGCTAAACCCATCCAGGAAAGAGAAGAACTTCTTTCCTGCCAGTCCATCCAACACTTGATCTATGAAAGGTAGAGGGAAATGGTCTTTCTTGGTAGCTTTGTTCAGTTCTCGCTAGTCCACACAGATTCTCCATTTCCCATTTTTCTTGGGAACCAACACCAGAGGGGACACCCATTCACTATCTGAGATGGGGTAGATGAATCCGGCATCCAACAGTTTTTGCAATTCTTCCTTGACATTGTCCTTAAGGGCTGGATTCATTCTCCTCTGGGGTTGCCTAACCGGCTTACAATCCTCTTTGATGTATATGTGATGGGTACAGACTGAAGGATGGACACCTTTCATCTCCTTATAGCTCCAAGCAAAAGCATCTAGGTGACTGGCCAAAAGGCTACACAGCTCCTTTTCCTGGGAAAGAGATAGGGAGGAGCTGATCTTCAACGTTCTCTCAGGGCCGAACTCCACATTCTTGACTCTGGGAGTGACAGGGTTGGTTGTACAAAGATCCACTAGGGTGCTAGCTTGGGCATCCTCCACCAATTTCTCTAAGGATAGAGCACTGGAAGGTGGATTCTGGATCAAGGTCTCGATCAAGTCATCCTCGGTTGGAGGGTCTCTTCTAGTGGTATCTAAGGTGCACAGAGGTGCTGAGTACACCTCGTCTTCCTCTCCTTCCTCTAACCAGAGGGTAAGTCATGCTCTAAGGAGGGTTGGGCAGGAGGGTATAGGACTAGCTGTTTGGACATAGGACCATTTTTGATGGTCATGTTTCCTGCACAGCAACTTATGTAAGCATCTGTAGTGGCTAACCAAGGCCTTCCCAAAATGAGAGGATATCCAGTAAGCTTTGCCTTGGTTTGCAGAACCAAGAAATCTGCAGGGTATTCCCAAGAGTCGATAGAGACCAAGACATCCTCCACAATCCCTTCGGGAGTCACAGTGGAGCAATCTGCTAATTGCAGTACTGTCGAGGTCTTCCTCAAGGAACCCTGAAGATTGAGTTTGAGCATGGTGTCCCTGGTCATCACATTAATGGCAGCCCCCAGATCAATCAAGGTGTGAGGTATGATGGTGCCATTGATGTGGACATCTACTACAGGACTCCCAGGATCTAGGTACTTTGGGCAGATGACTTGTCCTAACATAAGGTCAGACAGTTGTCCTATGACATTGATGGTTGAAGCATCTTTCTTCCGCCTGCCTGGGTGTTTGAAACACTTTTCCTTAACCAGTTTGTTGTATATTGGCACATCCTTGATGGCTTGGAGAAGTGGTATTTTTACACACAACTGCTTGAGCTCACCCAGAAGCTCATCCTCCTCTGGGTTGGGTTGTGTGGTGGCTGTTAGTCTCTCAGGAAAGGGTGGAATAGCCTTTGGTTCACTTTCCTATTTATCTTCCTCATCCTCTAGGGGAGGAGGTTGGCGATCTGGTAGAGTCTTTCCAGATCGAAGATTGATCTCCTGGATCTCCACAGCATAGGTAGGGCATGAGGTTTCCCTAGTGTATACCTGCTGGGCCTGTCTATTGTTGGGGTTCGGGTTTGGTTGAGCAGGCATTTGAGGTTGCCTTGGAGGAGCAGGAGGTAATGGCTGAGGTTGAACTGGTGGGGGAGGCAAAATAGCGGGAGGAGTATTGTACTGGGGCCTCCACCCCGACTGAGGTGCATTCCACTGAGGCTGTGGCTGGGCATGTGAATGATATGAATGAGAAGTAGGTTGAGTAGGGTACTGAGGTGGATAAGACCATGGAGGAGGCATGGACCAGGAAGGATGAGCAGGGGGACCCCAGGAAGGCATAGGAGTTGATTGGTTGGGGCTGTAATAAGCTTGAGGTGCCCCTTGCATTCCCTGCTGATAAGGTCTAGATCCTTGTGGCCTCCTTTGGTTGAGGTAATAGAGAGGTTTGGTGGGAGCTTCTGTCCCTTGGTACATGGCTTTAAACCCAGGTAAGGTTGGACACTGATTTGTGGGATGGTCCTCCTCACAAACGAAACATACTTCAACCGAATGCAATGGGTATCCGTTCTTAGGGTGTCTCCTTGTGCACCTAGGGCAGAAGACAGCCAAGGCTCTCTCAGCTTCTTCTTTCTTCTGTTGGATCCTGAATGTGTCCAGCTGCATGGCAATGGTCTGTCTCACCTCACTCTTGAGATCTTCCAATTGATTTGCAAACTCATGTTTGGAGAAAGGGACACTAGTTGAGAGGAGGTTTCCTATACCTCGTTTCCGAGCTGCCCTGGAGTGGTTTCTAAACACAGTCTTGATGTCCTCATAAGCCAGTTGGTAAATGTCCCCCCCAGCTAACATGTGAAGGGTATCTAAGAGGTCTTCAGGGACTCCTCGGAGCAGGACCAACTTGAGGGATTCAGGGTCAAGTGTGCACCTGGCCCGCTTATAGCTAAGTTGGAACCTCTCCTCATAATCCTCTAAGGACTCATCATTTCCCATGGTCATCTGAAAGATTTCTCCCTTGGTTTCCTTAGACCTACAATAATCTCTGTACTTGGTATTGAAAGCTTGCTGCATCTGAGCCCAAGTTGTGATACTATTCCCAAGTAAGCCCATGAACCAGCGTAATGCTGCATCCTTAAGAGTTGAAGGGAAGAGTTTCAGCTTTTGCTCATCTTCAGTATAGTCATAGGTTCTACAAAGGACAGAAAACTCAAACAGGAAGGTATCAGGATCTTCAGTAGTCATTCCATGGAAGTGAGGTAAGGCGGAGGGGCTAATGTTCTTCATTTTCATCTCTCCATTGGTCTCTCGGATGGGGAAGGCACCTTCTATTCTCTCATCTTCTCTTCTATCGTCAGCCATAGCTTCAGATGGAGTGGTCTCTAACTCTTATTCTTCTATAGGACCTTTGTATATCTCGGGATGTTCACCTATAGGTTCTTCTGGATCACTGTCACCAAAGAAGAGAGAAGGGTGACTCAGTGATGTGGTGGGGGTGTTGGGTAGGAATTTGCCTGATTTATCTCGGTTTCTACGAGGCATGAAATGGAAAAGACTTTCTTTTTTTTTTTTTCTTTTGTTTTTTCTCTGGCACCTGCAAAACTGAAACAGATTGATCTACAACTAACTATAAAGATGCAGAATTAAACTGAAAGCAGGAAAGAACTAATCTACTTTGCTCAAATGAAATTGCAGGAATGGAAATGCTAGTCTACGCTTGCAGAATTGAAACACTAATCTACGCTTGCAGAAATGAAATGCTAATCTATGGAAGCAGGAAATGCTAATCTATGAAAACAGGAAATGCTAATCTATGAAAGCAGGAAATGTCTATGCTACTTTTGCAGAATAGAAATGAAATAAACTACTTAGCAGAAGGCAAGAGTAAGAAAATAGAAGAAAAGAAACAATTACTAATACTCTGACGCTTCCTCGGCAACGGCGCCAAAAAGATGGTGGGCTCCAGTATTGTAGCAATAATGCTACAACTCCTGGAGCTTCCTATCTCTAATTTTATCAACCCGGTAGTTCGTACAAACTTGGAAGCGACGGTGCTGTATGCACAAGTACTAGCTCTTGTCGCAGCTGTCACTTGGTCAGCTGGCAAAAGTCCGCTAGGGCTCAAGCCAACTTCTATATGTTCTCAGAAGAAGCTTTCTAAATGATGGACGAAGGCTATCTCAACGAAAAGTAATCTACTTTGCAAAAATGAACTGAAAGCCAACCAAAACATGGAAACCCTAGTAAACCCTAATCTGACTAGTTTAACCTCTATGATGCAATAGTGAGAGTGAAAATGTCTAAAAATGATGCCATTACTTCTAGTGATATGAAATGCATGAACTCAAACTACTTCCATTGAAAAGAACATTGTTTTTGTATTTTTGCTTAAGTGGTTGGAGTGATTACGGTTTTGTTTCTTATTAGGGTTTGGCTGTGCAGAGGTGGTGCGAAGGGAGAGAAAGCTTGGGAAAGGTCAGGAGGGCTAGGAGAGGTCCCAGAGGGTCCCTAGCATCAGTCCACAGAAGTCTACAACGTTCAGGTGCTCGGCAACCAAGTTTGCAGGCTTCTACAGGATGTCTGCAGGGGATCCTACAGGAAACTAAGGAATTCTACAGGAAGTCTGCTACCTTCTACAGGATGTTCTACCGTGGGAGTTTTGGGTGATGGTGAAGTGATGGAGCGGTATGGGAGGATAGGTAAGGTGGATATGGAGCTTGTGATGGCTCAGGGGCAGAGAAATAAGATGGAGAGAGAGTGCACGGAGTTGGTTGGTGAATAGAAGGATGGAAACAACGAAAGGTCAAGAAAATGAAGCTACGTGGCAATGGAAGAGTTGGAAGGTAAACGAGCTGAACAGAGGTCGAGTAGGTGGCTTTAGGCATGGTTGAGAAGAATAAGAAGGAAGTGGAATGATACTGAGCAGTGTAAATAAAACAAATTGCTTATGTCTTGCACCAAAAACGAGAATCCATTAACCTGTGCTACCTGTGCTATTAAACCTATGAACAACAATGTAAACCGTGAAGAGAAGTCATGCATGGAGTTGTGATGAAGAA
This sequence comes from Pinus tabuliformis, assembly GCA_031772625.1. Classification (NCBI taxonomy): domain Eukaryota; kingdom Viridiplantae; phylum Streptophyta; class Pinopsida; order Pinales; family Pinaceae; genus Pinus; species Pinus tabuliformis. The sequence goes on along the minus strand of CM062809.1, from coordinate 1,046,599,140 downwards.
GTATGGCTCAAGATCAGAGTGCATGGATGGTTCTATGATTAAAACGACTGTGTTGCAGCTTGCATAAAAGTAGAAAAAGACTGCGTTTTTTTGGTGGTTGGTATAGACTGCACCCCAATCCCTAAACAGAGATGGCAGTGAAGGCACTAACAACCTTTTCTTGGAGCTCCAGTGAATTACAAACCTCCTATTCTGATCTAAGCAACTGAAAGTGATTTAACCATAAGCTAATCCTACTCAATCTCATTAAAGAAATCAAATCAGCAGACTGTGTTCTTGAAATGCATATCAAAACAAAGAAACAAAGTGCTGGAAAGAAATGCAAATAACACTACAAGAAGAGGAGATCTATTGCTCTCAGGTTGGGCCCTAACCTGAGAGCTATAGCTCCCTTAAAAGCTCAGAACTAGATCCAAATCTGCTTGCCTTTATTCATAATCAAGAGTCTAATGTCATGCCAAAACTGGCTTACAAAAACAACACCGAGCTGTGCTCAAAAATTACAATATCAGTTCAAAAGTTCAAAAAGCCCCTATCAAAGGCTACGGCCTTCATATTTATACACAATGAAGATCAAGCTGGCTTCCTCCATTCGTGGAGCTTGGCTGTCCAACTGAAAGTCAAACTGCTATAAACTGCTGATCCTGTAGAACATGTTGGCTGCCTTTAAGCTCGGTGGGGAGAGTTGTTGGAGCTCGGAGTTAAGGTGAAAATCACGAGGAAGGTCATCAAGACTGTGGACAACCTCCCTATGAACCCGCAATGTCACCTTTGCTGTCTCCTTGTCTCCATTTGCATGGTCTTTTGCTCTCTTTAATGCCAAAAACCTGAAATCATCATGTATTAGCCACATAGATATAATGCCTGCCCTTCTTCCTACAAATAACACGAATATACTAAGAAATGAATGCATAAGTGATAAAATATGAATGGTTGAGCAATGTAAAATAGGCCAAATGAGCCCAAATTGTACCAAAAATTGGGGCTCATCACAAGTGTCATAGGAGAAGTTTCTCGAAGATTCCATGATCATCCACCTTGCAAACTGTCTCTGCCATTTGTCTACTCTCTCCCATCGCACCCTATAGAAGGGCTTTTCAATATGCATCGCACCCCCCGTGTGCATTAGGTGAGATGCATCGCACCCTAACCATGAAGCAATTGAGATGGTCGAGTTTTGACCAGTTCTAAGTAGTTTTTCAGGGAGAACTTCTGGAAGATGATGTAATCAGCTGACCTTGCTCCTTTAGGGTATGAAACAACACTTTTAGGGGCTTAGAAGCCCTTGGTCTATGGACATATGAGATTGGGGTTGCAGTGCCCAAATATGTCTATAACACTTGCACCTAGATAATTTGCTGATGTCGATGGGCCAATACTGTTTGAATGAGGGCCTTAAGAAAACCCACACCAGTCCAACACGAGCAATCCAAAATTAACTTTTTTTTTTTGTTGAGAGGATCCCATAAGATCTACTGACCTGTAGTTTTAACGAGCTCAGGGCAATCCATCCTCACTAGATTTTAATTTTAGAGAGTCTGAAATACTTGGAAAACAAGACCCCAAGGGGGCTCCTTCTTTGTAACTAGTCCAGAGGGCCCAAAGAAGGGAATAAACCTATACCCAATAGATATTCCTCTCATGGTTTATTGAGCACGAGGAGGAATAAAGTGAGCTCATTGTATCAGTAGGAAATCAGGAAGAGATAGTGGAAGGAATGACTCCTTCTCTCACCATTTCCAACTCTCTTTTCTTCACAATTTCTTCCACAAATTCCTCCTTAGATTGGGGTTTTTGATATAGCTTGAGTCTGTGCCCATTCACCAAGAAGGTAACATTCCCATCATCAATGGTTTTAACCTAAATAGATCCATTATAAAAAACTTTCTCAATTTCATAGGGGCCTAACCAATGTGTGTTGAATTTCCCTTTAAAGTTCTTAAATTTTGAATCATACAACAATGCCCAGTCTCCCTCTTTGAACTGCTTCTTTTTAATGTATCTATCATGCCATTTATCCCATTGTTGTTGGATCAAGTTAGTATGCTGAAAATAATCTTGCCTAATCTCATCCAACTCATTGAGCTACAAGATTCTCTGCTACTGAGCTTCATCAAGATCTATACCCAAATCTGCTGCCATCTTGAAAGTTCTCATCTAAAATTCAATGAGCAATGAAAATTTCTTTCCATAAACTAATTCATATGGAGAGAAGCCAGTGGTATTTCTCCATGTGATCCTGTAACCCCACAATGCTTCAGGAAGTTAGTCAGACCAATCCTTCTTATGTAATTGCACTGTCTTGGTAAGGATTGTCTCCAACACCTTATTTGTTGATTCCACCTGCCCATTGGCCTGTGGATGATAAGGGGTGGACTTCTGATGAGTAATCTAATATTTCTACACAATTCCCTGCATAAGATTTGACACAAACTGAATACCTTGATTAGTAATTATCTCCCGAGGTGCCCCAAATATTACAAAAATATCTAAGAAAAGAAAATCTACCACTGCTTTCTTCATTGCTCTAGTTAGTTCTCTTGCCTCCACCCACTTTGTAACATAATCAATACAAAATAAAATATACTTTTCACCTTTGGAATGAGGATTGATGGGACATACAAAATCAATATCCCACCTCTCGAAAGGCTCTATGAGAACTTTTGGTTGCAAAGGCATCTCATTTGATTGTACAGGCCACCCCATTCTCTGGAAGCTATCACACTTCTAGACATACTCTTTTGCATCTTTAAAAAGACTTGGCCAATAGTAACTTGATCGGAGGATCTTATAAGTTGTCTGCTTGTCTGCAAAATGTCCTCCACAAGGTTCATCATGACAAGCTCTCAATATATCATAGATCTCATCTTCCCTGACACACCTGCGAATAATCAAATCAAGTCCAATGAAAACGGGATCTCCCCTAATCCAAGAGTAATCAACACTTTTCCTAATAATCCTCTTTTTATGATTAGATGAAAAGTAAGGGGGAAACTTTCCTGTAGCAAGATAATTGGCCATGTCTACAAACCAAGGTGTTTTGACAGAAATAGAAAACAAATTTTCATCAAGAAAGCTATCATTAACAGGAACATCCTCACCTGCATGGTTGAGCCTAGATAAGAAATCAGCTACCTGATTTTCTTTTCCTGGTCTATCCAATACTGTGATGTCAAATTCCTGCAACAACAAAAGCCACCTAGTAATCCTTCCATTAGTGACTAGTTTGTTCATGAGATATCGAATGCAAGAATGATTGGTGTGTACAAAAACTTCATAGCCTGTGATGTAATGTCTAAACTTATTAATAGCATAAATTACAACAAGGAATTCTTTTTCAGTTACCGTGTAATTCAGTTTTGTAGGAGTTAAATTTTTACTAACATAATAAATAACATGGGTTACAGGATCCTCCTTTTGACCCAATACTACTCCTATGGCTGAATCAGAGGCATTAGTGGAAATATGAAAGGGAAATTTCCAATCTAGGCCTCTCAAGGCAAGTGTTGAAGAAATATTTTCCTTGAGTGTATCAAATGCAGCTTGACACTCATCATTCCAATGAAATTCATATTCTTTAGTTAATAATTTGAAAAATGGAGAGGCTACCTTTGTAAAATTTTCAACAAACCTTTTGTAGTAGTCTGCATGTCCAAGGAAACTTCGAACTCCCTTTTGATTGGTTGGTGGAGGCAGCTTTGCAATAACTTCAGTCTTTTCCGGATCAACCTTAATTCCTGCAGCAGAAACATGATGACCCAAAACAATACCTTCAGTCATAATCATAAAACATTTTTCATTACTTAATGAAAGATTAGTTTATCTACATATTTGTAAAAATTTCTCAAGATTATGTAAAGCCTCTTCAAAAGTATCACCCATAACTGTAAAATCATCCATATAGACCTCTACGCAATCATGCAAAAGGTCAAACAAAATACCAAGAACCACCCGCTGGAATGTGGCTGGTGCGTTGCATAGACCAAATGGCAATACCCTATATGCATAGGTACCCTAGGTACATGTGAATGTTGTATTTTCCTGGTCCTCTGGAGCTATCCTAATCTGATTGTAACCATTGAACCCATCTAGGAAGGAAAAATACTTTTTCCCTGCTAAAGTGTCCAACACTTGATCTATAAAAGGCAAGGGAAAGTGATATTTTAAGGTAGCCTTGTTTAGTTCCCTATAATCCACACACACTTTCCATTTACCATTCTTTCTGGGGACAATAACTTGGCTATCTGAGGTAGGATAGATGACCCCTACATTTAACAATTTCTGCAATTCATCTTTCACAATTTCCCTTAAAGCAGGGTTCATCCTCCTTTGTGGTTGTCTCATAGGCCTAACATTTTCTTCTATATAAATATGATGAATGCATGTGTCTGGGTGAATGCCTCTCATATTTGTATATTCCCAAGCAAATGTGTCTCGAAAAAATTACAATGCTTGGATTAACTATTTTCCCTGTTCATGGGTTAAGGCAGAATTAATATTTAAAGGTTTTTCACGAAAAATTTCAACTACCTTGCTCCCCCATTAAATCATGGAAAAAGCATGAAATTCAGATAAGGGTGCTGAATGTAGTTCGGCTACTGTACTATGTTCATGAAAATCCTGAAAATTAGTAATGATACCTAAATTATGACTAGACTTCCCTTCTACTTGCTGCGAAAAATCAGGATTAGAAATACAACAATTTATCAAATTTTCTTCTGAGTTTTATCTAAGGCTCATAGCTTGGGCTATTGTCAAAACTAGTCGAGTACATTTTGAATCATTCTCCTCTTCTTCAAACCAATGTGTATTTTATGATCTTAAGATGGTTTTAGCAAGGGGATACAAATTAATGTGCTTTGTTTTAGCTCCATGAATGATGGTCATGTTTCTAGACCTACACCCTATGTAGGCATCTGTCGTGGCTAACCATGACCTCCCCAAGATGAAAGGGTTCCCTCCCAAGTTGGTTTTGGGTTGAAGAACATAAAAGTTTGTAGGGTACTCCCAAGAATCTAATGAGATGACAATGTCCTCTAACACCCCCTCTAGCTTTACCTTAGACATGTTTGCTAGTTCTAACATGGTGGGAGTAGGTAATAAGTCAAAGGATCCTATATGAGATAAAGTATCCATAGTCATCACATTAATGGCTGCACCTAAATCAATTAAAGTGTTCTTTATGGGATGTCCATTGATAAAGGTGGTAACCACAGGGATTTCGCGGTCTACATTATTTTCAGTAACAAATCGGGTAGACATTAAACTCGCAAGCTTTCCACCTACTTGAATTGTAGAGTTCTCTCGTTTGTCTTCTTGACCTCTTGGTACATAGATCCCTTATTGTTTTGGCATAAATTGGGATATCCTTAATTTCTTGCAGTAATAGGATCTTGATGCACACATTTCTTAATTCAAACAAAATATCAAACTTGGGCTATTATAATTTCATTTCCAGCCTCTCTAGAAAAGGAGGCAGGACTGTATGGTATGAGGAAGGTTCTTGTGGCCTTGAAGTAGTTTGTTTTGTTGGTTCAGGTGTGGTTTCAACTTCACGCATTTCCATAGTATCTTCCTCTACAATCTCTTCAATCCTTCCAGGATGAGTCACCACTTTTTCGGATCTAACCTAAATTTTCTTGCAGTGACATAGGATATTCCTGTAACACGGGAACAAAAATTTCCTGCAGCAACTGTGGTGCAATACAGTAAGTAGGAAAAGTTGGATAAGTGACCAATCCAATGTTGTGATCAGATTGGATTGTTTTGTTGTTGGGGTTAGACACTGGGTGGGCAGGAAGTTGCATAGGACGAGGTTGATTTGGTGGGGCAGGCAACTGAAGTTGATGTTGTTGAGGTTGTACATTTGTTGTGGTGTGGGTTGTGGTGGATAAAATTTCTGAGAGGGAAAATTCTGTGTAGTAAGATAAGAAAATTCCCCCCTACCAAGACTATTGTGGAGGCCAAGGTTGACAGTGCATTGTAATATTCCACATCTGATTTTGAGTATAAGGAACTAGAAAATGTGATTGAGACATACTCGTAGGATGTGGTTTCCATGGTCTTTGAGGTGCCATTGCATAAAGTGCATTGATAGCTCCTTGATCTACTAGATATTCTGCTTTAATTTCAGGAATTGAAGGACATTGATCAGTGGAATTCTCAGCTTCACAGATTCAGTATACCTATATACTATCTGCAGGACATTCCCTCAAGGCATGCTTCTTTCTACATTTCAAGCAAAATATGGTTACAGCTTTCTCCAATTCCTCCTGTTTCTCCTATTTTTTCTTAGCCTGTAAAACATCTAATTGTGAAGATAAAGTGCTAAGAATATCAGTTTTAAAATTTTCAAATAGATTACCCATTTCAACTCTGGTTACTCTAGCTCCAGCAACTAACTTGACAAACCTGGAAGAAGTATCTCTTGTTCCTCCTCCAACTTTCAAATTTCCTCTTGAATATCGTCGACATAGCTCACACACCTCATCATAACTTAACTTTGATATGTCACCTCCTCCCATTAGGTTCAAAATCTCCAGAGATTCTGGTATGATTGCCCTGAGCAAAATTGTTCTCTTGGTGTCCTTTCTTAGTTGATTCATCTTGGATCTCTACAGATTATACTGAAATATTTCAACCAAATCCTCATGACTCTCCCCCTCCTTCTGATTCATGCCAAAAATTTATTCCCTAAGGTCCCTAGTTTTTCAATAATCTTAATATTTCTTCAAGAATACCTTTTTCATTTCATTCTAGGTTGTAATGGAGTTTGGAGCCAATGCCATAAAACACCTAAGAGTTGCATCCTTTAGTGTTGCAGGAAACAACTTCAGCTTCTGAGCATTGGAATAATAGTCATAGCTCCTGCATAACACGTCGAACTCAAACAAAAAGGCATCAGGATCTTCACTGGAGACTCCATGAAAGTTAGGCAAGGCTGAGGGAGGAATATTCTTCATCTAAGTTGCTCCACCAGCCTCCCTGATAGGGAATTCAAATGTGACCAGTTCCTCTTCCTTCTCATCATAGCCTCCATCTGTATTACCAGTTCCTTCTTCATGAGCCATTCTGGACCAAAAATAAGTAGGACCTTTGTAAACTATAGATTTTGCAGAATCAATGGTTTGAAATTCTGGTTCTTGAATATGATTAATAAGGAATTCCTTTTTAGGCTGACCACTGAGCAGAGATGTTGTCTTCCTTGTAAGGGAAGATTTGAAATGGGTAGCAACAGAATATTTTCCTACAGAAGTTTCTACTATGGAAGTAGGATTATGCTCTGGACTCTTTTCAAGACCATAGACCTCCTGTCCAGACTCTTCTTCCCTTGTTTCCTTGTACCTTGCAGACTTGTTTTTCCTTTCCAGTTTATTATTAAGTGAAGTGGTGCTCACACCACCACAAAATATATTTGTAAATATTAGGCCCTACCATCTACTATGCAAACAAATTAAAAGAAAACTACTTACCAAACAATTAGGAGACAGCTTTGGCGAATTTCTAACCTTTGCAGGTGCGTAGGCTTTGCCCTTTGTCTTACCACTTCAACTCCCCCAATCTTGAAAATTTAAAACAATATACATAATACTAAAACACTTTTGGCATTATCCCTTAGCACCTCCCCAAAAACGGCACCAAAAGGCGGAGTCAAATTATATACTTATAATTTGTCAACATAAATCATCAACCTAGGCGTTTTGGAGAATTTGGTATCTACGGATAAATACTAATTCCATAAATAAGTATCCATATCTAGAACGACAGTTTAAAGCAATTTAGCCTTTTACTATAAGGAATAGATAATAAAAAGCGAATGAGAAGACCTAATTTTAGTTCCACTTTCCTCTTTTCTCCTTTGTATTGATCCTATCGCTCCTTCCTCTACTCAATATGCTTGAGAAGTACCTGTAAACATCAATAGAAGACAAAGAACCGATCAAAGAAAAATATCTATTGATTACAAGTAAATGGAATCAGATACGTTCACACATATAAGCATCATATAACAAGATAAGCATATGGGGAAAAGGTTCAAATACGTTTTTTAATAGAAGAAGGAATTACAACCATCAAGTCTAATTCGAAGTCACTCCTCCAGCTTTGATCCCATCCACATCACATCAAAAACATGAAAAACTTGTAGCATAATAATACTTGTCTCAAAGTCAATTCTCATAGCAACATTAACTCACAATTCCACATAGTCTAGCCCCTGATCACTTAGATGAGTGCTCAATTTATAGGATGATGAAGCAAGTTATGTCATAAATGGGGGTATTGAATGACATTCCATACTTATAATTAGTTCCATGGAGGAAGGGATGAGAGGATAGTATGAACCTTAACTCATTCCTCATACATTTTCAAGCTCATAGGGGTTGATAAGTGAGGGAAACTTCTAGAAGACTCCAAGAGATAAGAATATTCCCCAAACCCTATTTGAATTTTGCTCAATCTCACCCAGCGCAATTCAAAGAGGGCCTAAGTACTCTGCAAAGCACCCTAGTATGGACTCAACTGATCTGCAGCACACCCTTACATGGGCCGACCTTCGTTGGTCCCCTTAGAGATTATTTCAGGATGTCTTCAAGTCATGAAACTATTTGGGAAGGAGGCATTCAAAAGGGTGACTTGTTTAAGGCATGTAGCAACTGAAATTAGGGTTTGGTGAGCCCTAAAACACTGATCTGGATTATGGGAGTGATGTTCCCAAATGGATCTATAATAGCTGCCCCTGAAAGCATGAAGTCGAAAAATGTAAATGTCGAATGAAATGCTTTATGATGTGATGAGGAGGTTTTGAAGTGGAAGGTGACCTACATCAATTATAATACATATATCATGATATTTTGATTTTTTCATGAATCTCTGAGGGAAGGCATACCCATGCTTAGCATATAAACTTTCAATACATGTACATAGACAGTCGTCTACAGATATAGTCCCATGATTGGAATGACCATCAATGTAAAGCAATTGTACATATGTTTTAGTACTCCTGAAATCGTAGCCCAGATGGATGAAACTAGATCCAGGGTCTTCTATCTCATTCAATCATTCACTCAAGTATGAGTCTAACCATGTGAATATGTGATCTGAAGTTGAACATGGGAAGACACTATCTGATTACTAGCCAATGATGTGAGTTGTTAACAAACGTGAGAGAAATCACTGATAATGATAATGATCCTCAAGGTACTGCAATACATTTTGCATGGTGTGAATGGATGATTTGATGTCAAACACCATATAAATTCTTTCGGTCGAAGGCCAGCGATGTCAACCTATCACTAGAAGCGAGAAACCTACCATTGATGTATGCAAGCCTCAAGGTACTGAAAGGGTGTTTCTAAGTCAACTTCTTGGATAATGTGCTGATGTCGACAAGAAGCGACTCGTCACAGGAGGGCCTTAATGTATCCCACGTCAATGACACGAAATGAGTGTAATGATTTTGGAGACAGAATTTTACTAACAACACAAGGTTCAGGAATAGCGGTCATGAAAATGAAGGTTTATGGTATTGCAAAGGATGAATTTTAACTAGATGACTTCTCTTGAACATGTTGGTGACATTGAAATGAATTGGTGGCATTGACCCAAAACAAAGTGATGGATGGTATGTCAACTATTACTGATGCTCAAGTGCATCTTCAACATGCACATGAAATGATTGAGTTCCTTCAACTAGAATCGCAACTACAAAGAACTGAGTTGCTAGAGAGGAGTGATGCTTCCAAGTCTTTGAACAATACAAATACAGTTGATGATTCCAAGTCACTGATCCAACCAGCTTCAAGCGTCGAAGTGGTCCCTGATCCAATTCAACTTTCTTCCAAACCAATCATCAAGCCATGGGAAGAAATCCAAACTAACATAAATTGACAAGGCTTAGGATATCTCAAAGGTGACGGCAACTTGCATAATCCAGATTATTCAAGGCCCATTAAGTTTGTCAGTGCAGGGTTTCTTGCAAAAATCACATCGGCAAGTTCTGAGAAAGTTGATGACAAACAGAAATACACACAAACTAAAGTTGCAGACAAACAAACATGTCCACAAATTGAAGTTGCATTCAAACCAAAGTGCCTTCATTGTCAAAGAACCAGTCATTGGGAAGATCATTGTTTTGATCACCATCGTTGTCACCATTGTGGCAAGTCAAGTCATTCATTAGCACAATGTAGTAAACAACAACAATCAAGCAGATTGAAGATTGATCATTCATGGATTGATCCCTGGGAATGGTCATCCACGGTCAGAAGATTGTATAAGATTTACAATCGAATTAACTCACACATATTGCAGCCAACAGTAAAAATGAAGATGGTACTCTCGTACAGTTGAACGGGGGAGTACACCAATGAAACAATCCTACACCTGAAGGGGGAGAGTTCAGATTTCAGAAATCAAGTGAAATATTGTCTCTTCTTTCAGCTGAAAAAGGGGGGGAAATGTCAATAAAATTGACAGTGGTTGTCAAACTGAAAGTCTCGACAACATCAACGAAGCAGCCAATGGGAATTTTCAGTGGTTGTCAGACTGAAAGTATCAACAACATCAATGAAGCAGCCAATGGGTATTTTCATCAGCGAGTGAGCATCAACAAATTCACCAGTGGGTGATCAATAGCGAAGTCAACCATCAGCATTTTTCAAACACAAAAAAAGCAACAGTGAGTTGTTTTTCAACATCATCAGCAAGTGGGCGTTCATCATATTTTGTCAATTGACATAGGATGCGAATTTCAAGCAAAGGACAGTTGGATCCTTTTGCAGCTTGGCATGTTATGGAGTTTTCAAGTTACATTCAGAGATGAATCAAACATGCAGTTGACTCATGGTCTCTTCATATTACAGTTTCTTCAGCATCTATCTTTGGCGGTTTTTCAGGCAAATGTTTTTTGAGGATCAACAGTTTCAGCATGAGAACTTGGAAGATGGTTCCTGGTTCTTAATTTGGACTTATCATTGAGGGGGGGGGGGGGGGGGGGAATGTTAGCCTCACTCTCACATTAAAAAAAATTATAAGTCCAAATAATTAAATTAACTAAAAACATGAAAGTTAGGCTTTAATCCTATCTTTCTTGATTGAATTTGTTCCTATGGTTAGGAGTTAGTTTAGGCTTAGTTGGTTGAGAGATTCTCTCCAACTAGTTAGGCTCCTAGATTAGTGTGTTGTTGAGATATTTTCTCAACCAAGTTTGTTCAAGATAGATGCACTATCTTGATACAACTTCCTCATGTATTTATATGTATCATAAACATTATTTTAATAATGAAATTTATGAAAATGAGAGACTACAGGAAAGTCTCTCATGCCTTTTCCGCCATGTCTAGTTTTTCTATATGTCTGTTATATTTATTTTATGAATGTGAGTGTGTATTGTTTGTTTATCAAATTTCAACATGGTGTGATAGACCAACGGTATGATAACCATCAAGCTGATAAATCAACCCAAGTAGTCACAATGATGAAGTGAAAGTGTCATGTTCAAGAGCGACCTACTACCAAAAATGGTTTACCCCTTTTTCCATTTTCCGCAGTCATTGCTGACTAGTACCTCTTTATTTTTATCAAGATTGAGGAGGATAACATATGCTTGTTCTATAATTCCACCCTTCGGGTGAATCCATCACTAAGTGATGTTTTAACGAGTGTAGCAAAGGTGAAACTCGGTCTTGTCATGCTCGACAAGTTTGTCACTATTAGATGTTTTAACGAGTTTAACGACAAAGATAACTTGGTCATTTTCATGTTTAGAGAGTTTGAAAAGGGACGAAAAGAAAACTCCACAACTTCTTTTTTGTAGATTTGTCTCTCAAGCCCGAAAAAGCGTAAAACAATACGAGAGAGAACCTATTAACCATGTTCGGTTAACGTATTCTTTTTTTGTAAATAATCTATCTCAGCCTGAAAAGGGTTAAATGTATACTGAGTAGATGTCATTTCCAATCCGTTAACAAGCTGAAAAGGACAAGAACTCATAAATATTTTCATATTTAGAGAGTCTGAAACGAGCTTAAAGAGGAATCCACTTTGAGGAATGAGTGGTGTCTAGGATATAAATTGGTTCCGGTGATGTTGGAACTTCTCAAAAAATGTTGATTTATGTGAAGAGGCTAGCTGATAGGACCTCTCATTGCAACTGTTCCTCAAAAAGGGTAAAAAAACCAAGTGAAAGTGTATGATCGACCAAGCAGATAGTGACGATGGAAGGAGAAAAAACCAAGGCTCATCTAACAGAAGAGGCTAATAGAATGGCAATCACAAGGGTTAAAATGCAGATGGGTTCCTTTTTACACAAGCTTGAACCATAGGGAACTATGCTCAGATTCAGTTTCATGTTTACACAAGCTTGGAACGAAAAACTATGCATGGATTTAGTTTCATTTTTAGACAAGCTTGAAATGAAGAACTATGCTTGAATTCAGTTTCATTTTTACATAAGCTTGAAACAAAGAACTATGTTTGAATTTAGTTTTATTTTTACACAAGCTTGAATCATGAAAAATTATGCTTGAAATTGGTTTACATGCCCCCAACATGATGACTGAATTCTAGGTGCATGCCCCCCAAGCTTCATTACATTCACCTAAGTAGACTACTCGTGGCTATCAGGTGGATGGAATGAAGGTTCATTTACGAGATCAAGTGAAAGACTCGATTGGGATTTTACGAGATCTACTCAAAGACTCGAATTGGAACTTTGCTCTAGGGGACCTTGTTCCATTTTTTTATGAGCTTGACACAAGACAAGGAACCATGCTCAGATTCCTTGTTTCATTTTTTAACAAGCTTGACACAAGACAAAGAACTATGCTCATACTCCTTGTTTCATTTTTTAATGAGCTTGACACAACACAAGGAACTATCCTTGTATTCCTTGTTTCATTTTTTAATGAGCTTGACACAAGACAAGGAACTATGCTCATACTCCTTGTTTCATTTTTTAACGAGCTTAACACAAGACAAGGAACTATCCTCATATTCCTTGTTCCGTTTTTTAACGAGATTGACACAAGACAAGGAACTATACTCTTGGGAGTTGTTTCATTTTTTAAGGAGGTTGACACAGTAAAAGAACTATCCTCATTTTCCTTGATCATGACTCATAAGAGGTCATGATTTCCAAGAGGTTCTCATCAGATGGGACAACAATGCTCTCGAAGGGATCCATAGTAAGGAATCCATTAGAGAGATCTTGTTCCAATGCCCCCAGTACATAATGTACAACATCACTGAATTGATCGTTAGTTGATGTAGGCATGGAATGGGTTGCCACAGAATTAACCCGTGGCAGGGATGATACCATTAGTACAAAAGGACCATTTAGGGAAGATGGCTGACTGGAATTCATATTTGGATTGGGAAATGAAAACTGGTCAATAGTGACAATTTTGCCTTCATGCAGGAAACAAATCACTCGAAGGAGTGTTGAAACAATAACTCCCATGTCATAAACATAGTCATGCCCAAGAAGCAAATTGTAATCTAAAGGGCCTGGGACTACCATCACATTGAGATAAACAATTTTTCCTCCCAAAGTAATAAGCAACTGAGGAAGGATCCCTAATGGTTGACAGGTTCCTCTGTTAAAAGCCAACAGATCTGGGTAACAGGCACAAGTGGCGGTGAACCGATCACTTTCCAAGCAGTGGAGGAAAGGATACTCAGAGATGCACCTTCATCTATAATAGTGCCAAATACAATCATATTATAAACCTATACTATGATTTGGAGAGGCACATAAGAAGGAAGATGACATCCTGATAGTCGATTCCAATCAAAGGAAGTGACTAGACTACTTTGAAGGGGTACCATAAGAATAGAAGTATTATCCCCTTGAGTTACGAGAGTGGGAGGATTTTCCTCTTGTCTTGATATAACAAGAGGGTTTACTCCAAGCTCATTGGAATATGAAGAAACGAAAACAACCTGAGTGGTATCACACTCACTCTCTATGAGAAAGGTACGATTAACTAAAGGTGAAATCGGGTCAGTTGTTACCTCGACCTGTGATGGTCAGGTATAGACTCATGGGATTCACATTCAGAGAGAGTGCGTTTGACCGAAAGTTGATTTAGGTCAGTCACTTTATCAACTAGTGAAGGATTAAGGGAGATTCTCCTGTAACCAGATGGAAGTCGCCACGGAGAAGCAAGACATTTATCCAACACTTTTTTGGCTTCATCTAGATAGGGACAAAGTTGAATGGGGTGATTCCCTTCACATAACCTACAAGGAAACTTAACTTTACCCTTCTTTCCATGAACTTTACTACCTCTAGTTGATGATGTGTCACTAGCATGATCTCCAGAAGTTGATGACACAGGATGATGTGAATGGGAAGACCATTCTTCTAAGATATGAGGAATACCAAAATAATTTTGAAGAATATGGTCTCTCGTACAAAGTTTGCATGGATATCGAACTTTGTGAGGCTTGACGGATGGTTTCTCATCCAATGTTGCATTCAAAGTAATGGTTTCTTGGTTGCCCCTCTGCTGAAATTGCGTCTTCTTCTTCTTCTTCTTCCCTTTCTTCTTCTTCATAGCCACCTGGTTACTAGTACCAATACTTTCACCAAGCGAAGAGGAAGAAGGGGAGGAAGAAACAACCGAGGAAGAAGGCAACGGGTCAACTTTAGGATCAATTGGAGGTTGATTTTGTCCAGTTGGAGGTTTAATCGATTGCAAAGAAATCACGACATTTTGAACCGAGGAGGTTGAAAACAACCATACTAACAAGCCAATGGTAAGTCCCAGAAGGGACAATGTAGCCATATAAGGAGCACCAATATTTCCAAAAGGAGGAAAAGGACTAGGATTCGCGTCAAAAGGAATTCCTTGATCGGTGGACTCTAGATTTTTCGCCATATGTCTCAACCTAAGATCAACTAAGGAGCGAGCATGGAGGATGTTATCCACGATCAATTAAATTTATTTTAATCAAAGTAACATAGCAAAAAAAAGAGGGATAATCTAGGCATAAGGTTTACCAAGCAACTGTGAACTGCAGAATACCTCTCGGCAAACCGAGAAGTACGGGCAGGCAATCTCCCCAAATGTTGTGCTCGATGTATCACAGTGTATAAGGCGGCAGTCTCGGTTACCTAAGGATGGATAACAACCTAGTTTTGTCCTCCCATATATACCCTAAAGTATGTGGAGGCCCAATCCATATTAGCGTTGTCAAATACAAAACTGCAGAGTGAGAGCATTCCCATATACTTTATGTACTGTAACATCGCCCTATATACCCAAAGGTACATGGACAAGCTACGATATACTCACGTACGTGGAATAAGGTATCACACTCAGGATGCATTATAGACAAGTTAGCAACAGTTGCTATGTTTTATGATGCCAGAACATGTCTCTAGCCTAAAACCTCTAAATGTTTTGTGTTAGGTGACAATGCTCCATTAGGTTAATTCAGATGAATTTTAAGTTTATATTCTTAACAATTTGCCTTTCAAGGTTCACCACATGATGTATTTTTGCAATTCCTAGAATGAAACTAATATGATAAGAATTCTTTCCATTCAATTTAACAATGAAAACCTTAGCTAATAGGGATAGAGCAATCAGATTCTTTTAATCAAAGAACAAAGAACACATCTAATGCAATTTCCCTAAACTATTCCTATGAGCACACACAAAATTTCTCAATGCACGATGCAAGTTTTTCTTTTCAATTCCCTTAATGTTAATATGAACCAAAGGAAACTAATGCACATACAATCAATCAATCTTTAACAAGAACAAAGACCTTAAGACAATTTTGTGTCAAAGGAAAAGAAGACTTTTACGACACTTTCTTTCTAACAAAGACTATAATCTAACTTTGATTATGGATCGATAATGACAAAGAAAACATTTAAGAAACATTAATCAACCAAGTCAAAGTAGGGCTCGCAAAGGAGATAAAAACTTGTTTTTTGAGACATGACATTCATTGGCCAATCAGCAAGTAGTGAAATAGAGGAAATTTGGCAAAAGCCTCAATCCAAAGGTGGGAAACTGACTCGAGGAGGATCAGCACAACCCTGAATGGGAGACAATGCGCTTTAAAGCACTGGCCGTAAGCCAAGGGTTCTCTGTAGCGCACTGTGTCCCTCACAAGCCTGTGTTGGTGACATTGAGACATTTTAAGAGGCAATTTGACATAGTTTTTCACCAAAATTCAATGCAAAAGAGCTGCAATACAATCAATGAAAACAGGTATGGTCTGCAAGAGTCTCCTAGGAGGTGAATAAGCTACTATGAATGATGATCTTCCCAAGCAGAGTCGCCAATTCTTTTTGGAGAATTTTGTGTCTATGGATAAATATTAATTTCCTAGATAAGTAGTCATATCTAGAACAATAGTTTAAAGAACTTTAGCCGTTTCCTATAAGCAATAAATAAGAAAAAGAGAGTGAGAAGACCTAATTGTAGTTCTGATTTCCTCTTGTCTCCTTTGTATCGATCTTGTCACTCCTTCCCATAGTTAATACGCTTGAGAAGTACCTGTAAACATTAACAGAAGACAAAGAACCAATCAAAGCAAAAAATCTCTTGATTACAAGTAAATGTATTCAGATACATTCAAACATATAAACATCATATAACAAGATAAGCATATGGGAAAAGGGTTCAAATACTTTATTGAATAGAAGATGGAATTACAAACATCAAGTCTGATTTGAAGTCACTCCTCTAGCTTTGATCCCATCCACATCACATCAAAAATATGACAAACTTGTAGCATAATAATACTTGTCTCAAAGTCAATTCTCATAGCAACATTATCTCCTTATATTTCAACATAGTCCAGCCCCTGATCACTTAGATGAGTGCTCAATTTATAGGAAGGTGAAGGAGGTTATGTCATAAATGGGGGTACTGAATGGCCTTCCATACTTAGAATCAGTTCCACGGAGGAAGGGATGAGAGGATAGGATGCATCTTAACTCATTCCTGATCCATTTTCGAGCTCATAGGAGTTGATAAGTGAGGGAAACTTCTAGAAGACTCCAAGAGATAATAATATTCTCCAAACCCTATGTGAATTTCGCTCAATCACGCCCATCCCAGGTCAAAGAGGGCCTAAGTGCTCTGCAGAGCACCCTAGCATGGACTCAACTGCTCTGCAGCACACCCTTACATAGGCCTACTTGCGTTGGTCCCTTTAGAGATCATTTCAAGATGTCTTCAAGTCATGAAACTGTTTGGGAAGGAGGCATTCAAAAGGGTGACTTGTTTAAGGCATGCAGAAACTAAAATTAGGGTTTGATGAGCCCTAAAACACTAATATGGATGATGGGAGTGATGTGCCCAAATGGATCTGTAACACCAAGGCAGGTAAGTTTGTGATATGTTGCGCAAAATACATGTAGGCTTAATACCTTGAGTGCTTACTTAATCAAACTAGTCAATCATACACAAAAATAATGCCTCTAACTACATCAACATTTAGCAATAAAAGAAAATGGAGTGGATTGAAACATCCCTCTATAGCTCTTTAGTATTGTTGATGTTGATTAGAAAAAGATAAGAAATCAAACTTACAACAATTAAAGAAATCATTTATCTATGTAATTCAAATCATGATTAAATGGAATGTACACATTAACATGAAAATTAATCACTCAATCATTTGTTGCTGATATATCAGAAAGAGTACATTAGCTGTGTGCACAATTTATTATTGCATAACATAATTAAAATACACACACACTACACTAAGGGAGTTGTGAGCAAAGGGGGCCTCCCTCACTCACAACCCCTTCAAAATTAGAAGAGAATGCTTAGTAAAATAGATAGAACATAAAATATTATATTAGTCTAAAAATGTTACAATCGAGTACCATCTGATATATGCTATCAACGAAGCCAGCCCAACAAACCCTTACAACATAAAATAGAGTTGAATTTATACAAGTTCAAAAGCTCATATTTGGCTCGAATAAAGAAAACTACTAATCTAAGTTATTAGCTAAAAAAACTGGTACAAACTATTAAAACTAGCTCTACTGAGTCTAATCCATGACTGAAAGCATGGCTTAGAAGAAATTTGGTACACAGTTGGAGTTTTCCTTCATACGGACAATGAGAAGAAGTCTGCAAATCTGGGCAATTTCAATGGTGGATTTGAAACAACCAATACGACAACATCCATGTATGACGAATTCCCCACAAAACCCATGTTCTCATTTGATTTGGAAATGAGTGGAATATAGCTAACCGACGATTTTGCTGCAGGAAATTTGGGCGGTTGTAGGAAATTCGCATCTACAGGAATTTCAAAGCATCTATAGGAAATATGATCGCATGAGCTGTCTATAGGAAATTGCGAGATTGTTTCGAACCAAAACAAATCTGCATAATAACTCTAGATTTGTTGGCATGATAATTCAATAAGGAGACAAATAGCTTAAGGAATGCTTAAGATTAAGGTAAAAGACACTTTTTATGTTTATTTTCATACCTCAAGCATATAGCACGCTTTTGGCCAAAACCTAGATTGTATAACCAAAATAAGCATAATAAGGGTAAAGGATAGTTCAAAATGGGAGAGGTAAAGTCTAGAAAAGGTGTTAAAATTAGGAAAAACTGGGCCTCAACAGGTGCGTTGGACCTTAAAATCTTGGAAACTCAGTAGTCAAGAGCAGAAACACAGGGATTTAGCATAGTCATACTTAGGGATTTCTATAGGGATGATGAAAATATGTGAAAGGATGTGAATTGGTCTTGTTTGAAGGCCTATTGAGTATACGTGACAAAATGGCCTATAACAGTTCTCAGAAGTGTAATTTTTGTTAATAGTTATCTAGTTATGCAAACTAAAAAACTACAGGGCTCTTGTTTCTCCTTCTTAGGGCATAGCCCTTTCACTTTTCATCTCTGGGTTCCTCTTATAGAGGAAGAGAATGCACTCTTGGCTGTAAAATTTTGTAACTTCTCGCTAGTTAATATATATATGTATATATATATATATATATATATATATATATATATATATATATATATATATATATATATATATATACTATTGGATATAAAAATATAAGATTATATATTGTTAAATTTAAAATTTCAATGATGAATATCCTTGTATACACATTATTTGTTTCACTATTTAGGAGGGCATATTATTTACCTCTTTTATAAACTTACGAGGCAAGCTCATTATATTAAAATGGAAAAAGTAATTACATTTAAATAGTTGGAGTGAGATCCAACTACTTTCAAACTTGGAGAGAGAGGTTGAGAGAATATATCAACAACTTCTAACAAACCCAAACAAAATCTACTAATTTACCCTTTAATTCTAACACACTCCCTTAATTATTTTGTTACAAATAATAATAAGATCACATGAAATATTTTTTTATCTCTACATGCTCTGGTCCTCATTAGCACTTTTATCCACTCTGAAATTTCAAAGACTACACTCTTTCTCCACCAACTTTGAGCTACAAGGTGATCCATTTAAGATATGATTTCTTTCAACAACAAAAATTATTTATTTGTAGGAAAGACCATTTTTGACATACTTTCATATGTCACTATGTTATAGAATCAATCTTAATAATGAACCATCTTATTTACAAACTCTCATCCAACGAAGACATAGTTCACTATAATTGCCAATTATATAGAAAGGTTGTCTGAATATTGAATATATCCAACAAACAATCTTACAAACTGACCTATTTTACATTAACTTACTAACACACAAGTCTCAAAAACTATAACTAGTAGCATTTGTTCTTGGATTTCCAAGCACCAAGAACCACAAACCATAACATTATGGACATAATCAAAGTGATATGTTCTTTCATTATTGAGCTATAAGAACCACCAACTTAAATTATGTTACTCTATTCTATGATTGGTTCATCACCATATAATTTTATGAAATAAAATGATACAATATTTCATATAATGACACTCTATTCCTCATACTTCTAATTCTGAGCCACATTCTAGCCTTCAGCCTTGCTAACTCTCTTATTTCTGTTGTGAGTTTCCCCCATATATATTTGTTGATCCTTATGTATTTCTATGTACTAGACTTCCCTACAACTTCATTTAATGCGATCATTTCAAACTTACATATCTTATGGGTGCAAGCCATGGAACTAGTTTCTCCAAATATCATTATATGTTGATGTCCATAAGATGTAGAGCATCAATGCTTAACGAATTCATTGAAAATTTGGAAAAGCATCATTTCCTCCAAATCATTTTTCTTCAGAGGTAGCACTAAAATTTTAAGATTCCAGCAAATTCCTTCTTTCCCATGTCTGAACGAGGCAACTCATTGCATCCCATCATGTATTAGATGATTAGACCCCACTATAATGAAATGATCCTAGTCGAAAACTAATTGACATTGGCACACCAATTCTTCTTTATAAAATCTCAATTTTTGCATTCACTTGTTCTTTCCTAGATATGATGGTGAGTGTCTCCCTTGTTATTACAAATGGGATGCCTAGACCACTTGAAGGCCTCAAATATGGTGGTGAATCCTTGGTATTGAAAAGGGGATGCCTTAACTGGATGAAGGCCTAGATAATGTTGTATCAGAAAAAAATATCTTTTGGTCGAAGATGATAATCATCATGGGCATGAAATAAATTCTAAGGACTATTGAGCTTTGGATCTATTTGTTTTAAATAAAAATAAGTGGTAATTTATGCAACAGAGAAAGATTTCCCCATGAAAAGATATAGTGCAATTGAATGTTGTGAATCTCATCTGCTTACATATATGACAAGAAAAGTAAATGTTACCAAAAATAATAAATGGTAAGACATTCAACTGGAGAAAAAAAACATAGACATAGCTACCCTAACCTATTTTATATAAATTCCATCTCATATTTCACATTGTAACACACTCCTCCCACATCTATCAAAGTAATAGACCAGCCAGGGTAAACTTGTGACGAGAGGCTACTATGATTGGATTCAACCTCTTATGTGACCTTAAGGAAGTGGAATTGAAAAAAACACAACATACATACCTCCCAAATCATCTACAGAATTCCTAGGAATCATCCCAATCACTCTCGTAGCTAGCCTCTGGGTCCCACTGAATTTTTGGACCACTTGACCTCTGGACGCTCCCATGCTATGACCCTAACAATGTCCAAGAGCCTCTAGGCTCTCTAGTGACAAGGCATGTCAGTGTCCATGTACTATTTTTCTCAGTGTTGTGCCAGTGTCCCTAGGATTTCAGCCAAATTTTCAGGCCTAAAGCCCAAGTCACTACCCAAAATTGAATGACACCTTCAGAACAGAAAGTTCACAAGGAAACAATGATGCAAACGTAAATACTCAAACAAGCCCTTAACTGAACCCCGACTAGCCATTACAAGAATTTCGTCAAACATATCACAAATGTGTAATCTACAGTTGTAAACAACAAACTTAAGCATAAGGGTCTCACAATTATTTGAGAATTGGTTTGAAGCATTGTTCCCTTATGTATTTGTTGCATTATCATCTATTAGGTCATAGTTACATTATTCATTCATTTGCAAGTAAAAACATGATGAGAGCCATACATATCCATTGTCATAAAACACATACTTAACCAGCATAATAGAAGCATAAATACCAAGGAAATCACATCCATATTACCCACGTATAAACAATTATAATACTCATAGAAATAAAAGTAAAAATATCCTCATATTGATGATGCAGAATCTAAACTCGGGATGGGACTGCCACGTTCCACCCGACCATATAATGGATGAGCCAAATATCTGTTTAGCCATTCACCCCCGTGCCATATTCCAAGAATCA
This sequence comes from Pinus tabuliformis, assembly GCA_031772625.1. NCBI lineage: Eukaryota > Viridiplantae > Streptophyta > Pinopsida > Pinales > Pinaceae > Pinus > Pinus tabuliformis. The sequence continues at coordinate 1,046,577,329 of CM062809.1, read as the reverse complement.
ATGTGGGACTCAAATCAAAAGAACCAACCAGGGCATCCTGAAGCTAAACCACTTTACTCTCATGAATAAAAACCAACCTTTACCATAATCCATCCTGATCACTAGGCCAATACGATGAACATGTAATAACAGGATTTACTATGATATCCACCCGATCACTAGTCCAAACAAGCATGGATGCCACTGGATTTCTCCACCTACACCATGAGGAATTTTCATGTCTCCTAGTCTCTCAAGCCTTACCGCAATCCATACCAAATCACTAGGCCCTAAACTGAGACCCACTCTCCAAGATTTACCGCATGTGCCACCTCGGGATTACTAGGAACAATAGAGAGCAATCCACCTCTTGGATTTACTGTATATTCTGCCATTAACCAGCAAGGATTTCTATGCCTACTGAGGAAAAACAATTTTGGATTTACCGCAACCCATAGTCTGGCTCAAGGGTTACTATTCCAGTGGTTGTACCCTGATCCACAACCCGGTTTAGGGATGACTAAGCCATGTGTTCTATCATTTGAAGATCCACCTCCCTTAGCTTTGAATCCATCCAGTAATCCAACTCAACCAAAACATGAGAACCCCATCAAACCATGGTTATCCGGAAATGGCAAGGCTAGGATGAAAACATTGTCACACCTAGAAAAATCCATGCCATAACAACAAAATAACCACATGCAATACCATGCATTCCAAATAGAGCAAGGAAAATACACATGCAAATTGATACCTACAAAGAATATTGTTATAGTTTCTTGATCTTGCTTTTCCTTTGTTTCTCCTTCCTTCCTCTTGTCTTATTTACTTTCTTGATCCAATGCCAAAGTGCTCCAAGAAACTCTAATTTTCCAAGAGTGAGTGAGAGAGAGAGATAATAATGGGAGAGCTCCAAAACTAAACTGACAAAAGGTTACAAACTAATCCTCAGAAGCCTTTTTATCAATTAGGGCTCTATTTTATTAATTTCTCATTATTTTGCTTCATTTTCCTCCTCACATGCAACTTGTGACCTTTAACCTTCCTTTTCTCCAAATTTCCATTATTTTCATAAATAAATGTGACAAAAATTCCATTTTCCCTTTCCAAAGCCTTAGCCATTGCCTTTGCCAATTTCCTTAGCCATAATAAACCAATGAACACCCACACGAGAATGCTTTTCCCAACATTCAACTTGGAATAAGTGTCCCATCAACCATGGTTATTATTTTTTCCTTTATTAACTTTTATTACATGGAATTTCATCAAGGTTGTTACATAACCTTCCCCCTTGGGGGATACTTTCCTTGGTGTTCAACCACACCTACGTAGGTTTTAACCCCATACAGAATTTACCTACATATGAATTCTAAAAACAGAAAATAAACAATGGAGAGAGAATAGAACATAAAATAGATATACATAGAGATTTTCCCCTGGATCCAAAAACCGAGACTACTAGATTGATTTTTCATTATATTCCTTTAATTGTTACAACACATATATATACATGTTGAATCATCCATAAAAACCAATCCATTAACCCTGTATTAGAACATAACCATAGTTCCCTTGACCAGATCTACAAAATACCATGGACAGAAAACCATCATGCCCAAAACCATGTGTGAAATCCATGCACAAAATCATAGTTAGCTCCACGCACCTAATATAGGGTCCAAATTTTTTTTCTCAGACTGTTGTCCTGGACACTGTACAGGAGGGCTACCACCCTCCATGTGACCCCCCATGCATGGGGTAGTCGTGAAAAGAATATAACACACACCCAAAAACCTATATCTGTACAAGACTATTGAAAAGCAAGCATACTACCCATGGAGTTTTATAACATAACTCAATATATTATTTACAATGATTAGCCCACTGGAAATCAAACCAATGCGACAACATAACAAGCATAACAACATAATGACATGACACCCATGCCACTTATTGTAGCTTTATAACATAGCTCATGGTGGTATTTACATCAATATACATATACCAAAACATCACACCAAACATGTACCAAAACATATACCAAAACACCATACCAAAACTGTTTTGCCTCAATCAGCAAACAAGGAATGATACATAGCCCGCATATGATGTGACATCTCCCATGTAACTTCAGTAGGCCCAAAGTGCTTCCACTACACTTTAACCTACTCGATTGCTTGGTTCTAAAGAATGAACACCTTTCTTTGGAATATACACTTGAGGCTTCGGCTAGAATTCTCCATCTGGTTCCACTTGCAATACAAACCAATAAATCACATGATCAACATCTTTAACATACTTCTTAAGCAATGACACATGAAAAACATCATGGGCATTCACTATCGGAGGTAGTGCAAGTCGATAGGCTACTGGCCCAATCCTCTCAATAATAATGAAGGGTCCACAAGACTATGGTCCCATCTTGGCACATGATCCAATCCATAAGGATATCTTCTTTGGTTTGATGCACAAGTACACTTGTTCCCCAACCTAGAACTCCTTGAACAACCTGTTCTGATCTACATAGCTCTTCTTCCTATCCTATGTTGCCTTTAGATTTTTCTTTATAACCTGCATTTCCTATTCCATGTCCGCCAGCATGTTTGGTCCAATCAACACCCTATTAACTAGATCTCTCCAACTGATGGGAGTATTACATCTATGTCCATACAATGCCTCATAAAGACTCTTATTCAAATATTCTTGATACTCATTGTTGTAAGAGAACTCTACTAGTGGAATATACTCTTCCCACTTTCACTCTTTATGCATCACATACATCCTCAACATGTCCTCCAATATCATGTTTAACCTCTCTATCTTTCCATCTGTCTATGGATGATAAGATGTATTGAAGGCTAATTCGGTGCCCAAACCTGTAAACAACTCCCAAAAATTGGAAGTGAACTTTGCATCCCTGTCTCACACAATATTCTTTGTAACACCATGCAATCTGACTACATCTCTGATGAATACCTATGCTACATTGCTAGCTGAGAATGTAGACTTCACTAGAATGAAGTGTGCAACCTTTGTCAACCTATCCATCATAACTATGATGGAATCATGTTTTCTCACTGCCCTCGACAAACCCATGATAAAGTCCATGGAGATAACCTCCCTTTTCCATTCTGGAATCACAATCACTTGTAGTAGTCCACCTGGATGCTTACACTCTACCTTCACAAGCTTATAATCAAACACTTAGCCACAAAATCTGTTTCATCCTTCTTCTGATTCGACCAATAATAAAATTTCTTTACTGCGGTCAATGTCTTCTAGTAGCCTGGGTGACCTAAATATGGTTTCGTAGGAAACTCCCTTAAGATCACCTTCTTGAGCTCACTACTATCTAGCACATATATCATGTCTCTGAATCTAACCAATCCATCTATTGTAAGATAGTAGTCCACATCCTATGGACTTGTACCTATACCACTACTTATACCTATACCTATACTACTACCTGTACCTGTACCTGTTCCTTTACTCCACTGTAACATGTGCACATTCTCCATATACCTAACATCCTGGTGACCTACATGCAAGAGCCTATCTTGTAAGTATATCCCATATGAGCTCATAGCTTCTAAGTGATTTACCTATACTCCCCCGCTAAGAGCATTTGTCGCCCTATTCTCCTTTCCTTTGATGTAACTGATCTCGAAGTCAAAATTACTGATCATGGCCAACCATCTAGATTGTCAGGCATTCCGATTCAGTTGGTCAAAAAAATACCTCAACCCAATGTGATCACTCATGAATAAAACCTCATGCTAAGAAGATAGTGCCTCCACATCTTCAATGCATGTATGATCTCTACTAACTCAAGATCATGTGTTGGGTAGTCCTCCTCGTGCTCATTTAGTTTTCATGACTCACAGTATACCACCTGTCCTTCTTGCATAAGGATTCCACCAAGTCATATCTTGTAAGGATCTATGCATACTACAAATTCTTTTTCTGGATCTGCAATCTCTAACACTGGTGCATGTGTCAAAAACTACTTAAACTGCTCAAAACTGGTTTCACACTCCTCTGTCCATTCAAAATTCCTACATTTCCTATGCAATGATGTAATAGGATAAGAAATCTGTGAGAAGTTCTTAATGAACCTCCTATAATAGCTTGCCAACCCCATGAAAGATCTCCCCTCATCTACATTCCTAGGAGCTACCCACTCCATGATGGCCCTTATTTTTTTTTATCTACTGCAATGCCCTCCTTGGAAACAACATGTCCCAAGTAGTGTACCTCAATCTGAAAGAAGCTACACTTTTTGAGCTTCACATACAACCAATGCTCTCTCAACAACCTCAACATTATTGCTAAATGCTCGGCATGCTCTTCTTCATTTTTAAAATATACCAATATGTTATCGATGAACACAATAAAAAACTTATCCAAATATGCAACACACTATTCATTAAGAACATAAATGTAGTTGGAGCATTAGTCAAACCGAATGGAACTACAACAAACTCATAATTCCCATACTTCTTCTGGAAAGTTGTCTTGTAAATTTCGTCCTCTTTGATGCGTACCTGGTGGAATCTGGATCTCAGATCAATCTTTGAGAACACTATTGCTCCCTTCAACTGATTAAACAAATCATCAATTATTATGCTCTTGACTTGTAAGAAATTCTAGAATACCAAATATGCAAAGAAATAAAACCCAAAACACATAATAAAATGAGAAAAACAGCAAGTATTTTATTATTCAGATATAAATTCAATGTTCACTTGGCTCTTCGAGGGGTCAACCTCCAGTAGCTCAGAGCTCAATTACAAAATAAAACTCAATGATTTTTCCCTTCTAAATATGACTATTAATATCTAAATGACCTCCAACAACCTAACGACTAGTGGTCCTTTGCATAACATGGGTTAACCACTTTATTTATTAACTATGGCCTGTTTGCAACTAACTGTGGCCCCTTTCTTAAATGCGGGTCAATCACTTACAATTATTAATACGGGCTTTATTGAATCTTTAACTAACTATGACTATGACTTGACCCTATTGGGTTTATTACATAAATAAAGGGGTTAGGGTTGGACCCTAATATCAATCCTCAGTAATGGATACATGTTCTTGATAGTCACTTTGTTCAACTTCCTGTAGTCAAAGCATAATTTGAGAGTACCATCTTTCTTCTTTACAAACAATATTAGTGTTCCCCAAGGTGATACACTTGGCCTAATGTATCCCTTGTCCAACATTTCCTTCAATAGCAACTTCAACTCTACTAACTCAGGTGTGCTCATCTTGTAAGGTGCTTTTGATGTTGGAGCTACCCATCGCACTAACTCCATAGAAAATTAGACCTCCTTGTGAGGTGGCACCTCTAAAATGTCCTCAGAAAATACATCCTGAAAATATTTTAGAATTGGGTACCTGCTCAAAACATCTGCATCCACAATTTACTTACCTTTTTCACTAGAAATGTGCAATGCAAATAACACACACCCTTTCTTGCGACTGTGCTTTTCATGCATAGTTGTCACCATCCTAACTAATGTGGATTTCTTCCTTCCTTGTAAGACTCTTGGTTCCCCGTTGTCATCCACACACTCAATAGCTTTGTCATAACAATCTACCTTGGGTCTATGAAGATACAACCAATCCATGCCCAACAACATACTATATGATCACAATGGTAATACATTAAAATGTGCTTTAGTAGGCATACCATTCAAATCAAATGCACAATCTCTTACCCAATGATGAACTTGCTTCTTTGTACCTGTAGCCAACTTCACTAACCAAGATTTTGCATGTACTTATTTATCCAAACCACACTTATCCACCAAGGCAGGACCAACATAACTATAATTATATCCAGGGTCAATCAAAATAGAAACAACTTGATAAAAAATCTTACCTTCCATCTCAATGATAGATGCCTGACGGTTTTCCTATTTTTTATCCAATGGTACATAAATACGAGGAACACTCTGACTAACATCCCCAATAGTCTATGCCTCCTATGCACTATATATCTCAGGTCTAAAACCCTGATTCTTTGGAAAATCTCCCTTAAGCTACTCCTTACCTCATGTTCAACACTCCAGCCGACCAGTACCCTAACCTCTTTTCTATTGTTGTGACCCATGTCCTTTTCTAGCTGCATTGAACCTCTTTTGTAGTGCCACATTTTCTTTCTCATTTGCATTCTTAGGCCTTGTTCTTTTTTGTTGTCATTTACCTTTACCCTTTTCTTTTCCTTTCCAACCATTTTGAGATTCATTCTAACACTTTAACTATTCATAGCAATGTTTTAATTTCCGAATAACTTCCTCCATTGACCGAGGCTGATCATACTCAATCTGATCTCTAAACTCTAATGGAAATCCATTATCAAATCATTGAACTTTATCCTTCTCATACTTAAGATATGATACATACCTCAATAGCTCTAGGAACATAGTCATGTACTCTTCATCTGTCATTGATACCATATTTAGCTCATAGAATTCTTTGGCCTTATTGTCGTAGTACCTTTTTGAAAAGTACTTCTTCCTGAAAATCCTTTGGAACTCGTTCCAGGTCAAGTAATTTGTCCTAATGTCTCTAACCTACTTCACATCTTTCCACCAGATGTCTGCTTTACCTCTCAAGCTGAAGATAGAAATTCTAGCCTTCATATTATCTATGTACTCATGCAACTTAAAGAACTCCTTCATCCCAAGTATCCAAGCCTCTACATATTATGACTTCTTCACATCTCCATCAAAAGTAGGTGTCTTTTCTTTCTTAAACTCATATTGAATATATCCCCTACCACTCCTCCTATAAGGATGATAATGATGGCGATCCTAATGTCTATCAGAACCAAAACTAGAATAGTACCTGTATCCATCACCTCTCCTATCTGAAGTATCCAACATTCTAACATCTCCAACTGTGTCATCTCTATCTGACCTGTAATCACCATGAGACGTACTGCCATATGCCCCATTAGCTATTTCCTCCTGTCCCTGGCTAATCTGAAGTGGCCCTTGTTGCTGCAATTCTAACAAACTTTGAAGGAGAATTGCATTAACTTATGCTTGTTTCTGTTGTGCCTGCATGGTTTTGTCATTGTAAGCCTTAGAAATCCTTAATTCTTCCTTCAAGCTTCTCAATGTATCTACCAAATCAGAAGAGTTCCCAACACCACATTGCTCATCTAATTCACAGGGAGAGTCTTTGTAGTCTAACATCTTGCTATTCATTTTGATCTATTTCCTGCACCTTAGAAAACCAAATCACAAAAAATCAACGCACCTTAGAAAAAATCAGGGAGGATACCTTGCTTGCAAGATAAAAAAATCAACATAATACATGGATAACATAATCATAAAAGTATATACACATCTTATACATAAGCATATAACCATGTAACCATCAGTCTAGCTAGAGTCCAGTCACCGATGCATGAGCATATGAACTACACATACCATGACCTCATGCATGACAACAACAAACATACCAATGTACACTGACAATACGCAAGCATAAACAACATGTAACTAATCATACACTCATTACAACATACTTCATAACAACAACATACTATTTCACATGGTGACACCACTACAACCATGACTGACACCATGCATATTCAAGAAGCATATAGACCACAAGGATGATTAACGCATGTGAAAATGACATGAATGCATGACCAATGCACACCACCCATCCAGTCCAAGGGGTGACCAATGCTCTAATACCACTCTATAACACCCTCCTCCCACATCTACCCAAGTAACCAGCCAACCAAGGTAAACATGTGATGAAAGGATACCATGATTGGATTCAACCTCCTATGTGACCTTAAGGAAGTGGAATTGACAGAAACACAACATACAAAGCTTCCACATTAGCTACAAGACTCCTACAAACCATCCTAACCACTCAGGTATCTATCCCCTGGGTCCCACTGAATGTTTTGACCACTTGACCTCTTGACACTCCCATGCTATGGGCCTGATAACACTAAGGAGGCTCTAGATGCTCTCACGATAAGGCATGCCAACGTGTAGGGACTAGTTTTCTTAGTGATGTGCCAATGTCCCAGAGATTTGAGCCACTTTTTCAGGTTGAGAGTCCAGTTCACTACCTCGAATTGAATGCCACCTTCAAAATAGAAAGATAATAGGGAAAAATGATCCAAATGTAAATAATTGAACAAGCCCTTAACCGAACCCCTACTAGCCATGACAAGCATTTCATCAAACATATCACAAATGTGTAATCTACAGGTGTAAACAACTAATTTAAGCATAGGGGTCTCATACTTATTTGAGAATCACTATGAAGCATTGTTCCCTTATGTCATTCTTTGCATTGTCATCTATTAGGTCCATTGATAGTGCTAGACCCACCAACATTCAGGGGATCTCCCAGGTATGAAGTCCCAAATAGACCTCACACCATTTGGTGTAGGAATCTCATCCGGTATGGTGGCTCAGTTTCCATTCTCTTAAAGGTTTTCCTTAGCTCTTTCTTGTCAGCACATGAGAGTGGTCTTCTTTGTCTTTGAACAATTAAGTTTACGTGCCTGGTGAGTTCTAGTGTTACTTGTGTCAAAGTTCTTTCACCATAGAGAGAGAGGGTGGAAGTGAATCTCCAGTCAAAAGGGAAGATTCCCAACTCTGTCAGAGACACACAACACAATAGGAAATGCGAACATTCTAGAGGAGTAGTCCACACGGATGCAGTAGTCACAAACACACAAGAAGGGATGCACGTACAACACTCAATGTAGTAGTTCGCATGAGTGCAACGATCGTTATAACAAGTTTATGGGAAAGGTTATGTCTGATGTCCAGTGAGGCAGCCCATGCGAGTAGGACAACATTAACAACTTATACAATACATTTTCATAAAGATATGTATTAGAGCAACTGAAATAGTTCAATTGTTCTAACACAGGTTAAAGCAACATGCATTACAAGTGTTCCAAGATTAGTCTTATAAACAATTACAATACACGTGTGAAAACATGCTGGCCTATTATTAGGCTTTTGAATCAAGCGAAAGTTCCAACACACAATGGTATGTCATACATCACTAACCCCGTAAGAGGGGCATTGGAGGCACTCCTCATTCCTCAAAGAAAATACTAGAGACTCTCAAGCCTGCGTGGGAGGAGCCAAGGTGAAAAGTCCTTTGCATGTACAAATGAGGGGTATTTATAGCCAAGGGTAAAACTGCCCCTTGTGATTGCTCGAATTCCCTCATGACTATTTAAATTATTTGACTCTTCAACTTTACATGACTCTTCACATTACATGTGGGTCTCTTGGACTTCCACATTACATTACATTTATTTACAATAATATGGCCCATAGTATTGATGTGGCCGAGATTACCCATGACATGACTCGACACGATAGTGCTAGTATGTTCATGTTGTTGTTGGTGTCCATGTCGAGTTGCAGTGCTACTGAGTGATGGATGTTCTCTTGGTGTATCATAGCTTCACCTCCTCATGGCAAGGTGTACGAAGTCCTCGATATTCTTGAAATTCTCTTGATGTCACATGTGCACGTCGCTCCTTTGCTTGTATTTTGGCATGCTTCACATGTGTGTTCATTCATGAACAAATCTCCTTGCATGCATTCTTCATTTGTCTGTTTGTGAACAAATATCCTTGCATGTGCTCACCTTGTTCATCTCATTAGTCATCGCATCATGTCTTATCCATGTGCCTATATCTACAGTCGCTCATGACAAGATGCCATCAAATCCATAAATCTCCTAGTCTACCATGATGCATTTTAATTTGCTTTTGGATGTAGGTGACTGGGAGAGAGCACAAGGCTATGAAGCTATGCAAGGCATATTTCAAGCTGGGATGTGGGCTCTGGGCACTGTAGGTGAATATTTCGTAGAAGTCACTGGGAGACTGAGATAGATAACCCATATTAGCAGTGACTGTTCGTGGGATTTGCCTCAGTTGGAGGGAAGATTTGTGCAATTTATAGAAGGGGGTTGGTAGAAAAAACTACGCAATTCCTCTTGGGATCTAGCAGCAACTTGTAGAAGGCTTGCCAGGAAAAGACGTGCATTTTCTTCAGGGAGCTGGCAGCAGGCCGGGGGAATACTGGTGACAAAAACTGCCCAATTGCTAGGAGATTGGCCTGCTAAACATCTCTGCACATTTTCTAAGTTGAGCGGCATGCTGGGAAGTTGAGGGATTGCTCATGAAATCTATGCAGTTTTCTGGGTGAGCAGTAGGCCGGCTGACTGGAAAAATTGCATAATTTCTTAAGGGAGATAGTGACGGGCATTGGGTGTCTGTTTGGCGTGTCTGCACAATTTCATCAGTCATAGGAGCAGGCATTCTTGGAAGCTTTTATGCAATGTTTTAGGGGAGTGATTCCTGGGGTCACTGCTCGGTCAAACTCTCTAGTTGACTAGCTGGAGGCTTGGTTGATGTGCTTGCGGATAACGCAAATTGAAATGGATTTTCGGGACACTTTTGCATTGTTTTGGGTGATTTTTGGTTGAGTCAATTCTAGGGTGAAGGTCCGGCTGTTGGAGGGTGATCCGGTCATCAGAACTTCAGCAAAATGACTAAGTGTGTGAATGGATGAACTTGTGCATATGCAACCTTGCAAACACACACTCAACACAACTCGACAACAAGATGCATCAAATCATCAAGACAACATATACTCAATGTGGTTGGCCGACGGTGTCAGTGACAAGCGCGACACTTGTAATAGATCATTGAATGACCGTGACAACGCTTTTGCAATAGTGCTTACAACTTCGTGTGTGTGTGTGACGAATTTTTACATAGCCAATACAACTTGTGCACACGAAGTGAGACCTTGTGTGTGGCCAGAACATGACTGAAAGCATGACATTGTGACCAACATGCAAAAGAGAAGTTCGTTTAGCGGTCAAGAGAGAAGGGTGCAAAGACTCAATATGAGCTCATGCGATGATCCTAAGTGCTTGCAAACATCAAGGAAAAACCCAAGGAAGGCTATGAAATCAGATGCAGGCCAAACTTTTGGAGGATTTTGCAGTCACTACAACACCTGGTGACACATTGGTAGAACTATAGGTTCTCGGTTTTGGTTCATTGACAGCGCAGTGCCTTGCTCTTTTAGGGAGTATTGAATTGTTGTGCAGGTTTTTCGGCTTCCCCACTTACCCCGTGGACAGACATGGTTCACCTTTCGCCAACTAAGTCAAACACAAAAACAAGTTTTAGCTTGATCACAATGTTTCAAAATTGGGAAGGGTAGTTTGGCTCGCGAGTTAGAAAATTTGAGAGTATAAGTTTTCTTCTCTGGTGTTGCTCCGCTGCTAGTAGGCCTGGACAATACCTCGACAGAGTCATGAAAAAACACATGCATTTCTCCACTGCCAACAAGCCTGGCCAGTACCCCGGTGGAGTTGCATGCTTAACCTATCTGCATAAGGAGCCTTTCTCTTCTTTCTCCTTTGTATTTTTTAAGAGGACTGTGAATATCCACTTATTTATTTTTGGGGCGAAAGAGGGATCCTAACTTATTGAGAGAAAAAGAAGTTGTTCCTTCATAAAATCATGTAAGACCTCTAACATAGGTTTTCTCATTTATATTTTCCCCTTCTCCATTTCTATTATTTGGATGAGCATGATCACACAGAGCAGAAGGTTGTGTACAGGCATTGGGTTTCCCAGTGTGGACACAGGTTCAAGGTTGAACCCTAGATTCCCTTGCAGACGACTCATATTTTTAGTCAAGACTTCATCGGTTGAAGGTTATAAACAAGCATAGAGAAGACAGATGCAGGACATACCAAGTGATGTAGTGTCACAAGACTCTTTAGATCTTAGCCACATACTCATTCAAACGCCACAACTCAGTAAGGGGCAACACTTATTTACAAAAACCAAAAATAGCAGGATACTAAACAGACAAAATAAAATGAAATAAAAATATTAAGAGAAAGCGAAAATGAAAACAATAAGCAGTAAGCAGAGTATGTACATAGCGCGGGGTGTGGAGCTGACTTACTGAAAATAATGTTTGAGATCTTAGCCATTCATAGGAAGATTGTCAAACGTCTTGTCAAGTGATTGAAGATGGTTTGTGTAAGAGCCAAGCTTCTTATGGACTATGCACGGACCAATCCACAGGGACTGGAACTTCATACGCTTGCCTTTGAATTCATGGGGTTTATCCCATTTCAGGAAAAAGTAACCAACCCCGAAGTTAGCGTTTCGTGTAGAATTCTTGTTGAACCATCTCTTGATACGGTTCTGGTGGAGTGTAAATTTTTCTTTTGCTTTCATCCTTTCTTCCTGCAGCTTGTGAAGTGTATCCATCCTACGCTGAACTAGAAGACAAGGCTTTCCTTGGGATTCTTGAGACAACTGAAGCGCATGCAAGTAGATGTTGGGTGGTAGGATGGCTTCTTTCTCGTAGACTAGGAATTATGGTGAGTTATTCAGAGAGGGTTTGGGTGTTACACAGTTATCCCATAAGGAATTCATCAAGGCAAAGTGCCAATTACACTGCTCGTAGTAAATGGTATTTTTTATTATGCACATATGTTTTTGTTCGTGGACTGTGCAAGACCATTTCCCTACGGGTAGTCTTTTGATGACTTTTTGAGCACAATACCATATTGCGATGCAAAATCATAAAGCTTCAAAGATGAAAAGTAAGTTGCATTGTCAAACACAAGTGATACTGGGACACCAAAGCCTGATATGATGTTCTTTTGGAGGAAGCTAATGACTTCTTGGTCGTTCACTTGCTTAAGTCGAACTGCTTCAATCCACCACGTCAAGTAATCAGTTGCTCTAAAAATGTACCAATGTTGTTTTGATGAATGAGGGAAAAATTCCCTAATGATTTCCAGGCCCCATTGTTGGAATGGTTCAATCACTGAAATAGGGTGCAATGGGGTTTTTACCCTTTGTGTTTCGTAAGCACATCGCTGACAGACCAGGCATTCCCACTGTAGATGGGAGAATTCCATGGGATAAAGATAGCTCCCATACCTCGGATTCAGATGAAGAACTTGAGCATTAGAATAATAGGTTGCACGAAGTTTCAATGTTGCATTGCAATATGATGACAAAATCACTTCGTTCCATATCCACGGAGGTAAGAAATATTCATCATTATGATGGCTTGAATGATGTTAGTTTGTTTCTAGATAATTTTGAAAGGGAGGTGCCAGAAGCACATTGGTTCCAGGATCTTGATCTAGCATTATGTTCCACGCCCGCCCATTGGTGGGGTATCCATAAGGATAGTTTTACTTTCTGGAAAGAGTACAAGCAAATGATGAAGCTAAGGTTTGGGTATGTGAATATCGCTTGATAGAGAAATATTTAGGCAAGGATGATTTGCATGAGATACAATTCATAAGATCACAGAACTGCTACACGAATACCAGGACTTGTTTGCTACGAAGTTCGCGGACTTTTAATGAATAGTAAGGGATCTAGGTGTAATGAAGATCACCTTAAATCTTGATGTGAAGCCTGTGAGACAAAGACCCTATCATCTAAATCCCAAGTATAAGGATAAGGTGCGTAAAGAGCTACACGAAATGCTGGACGCTGGAATCATTGAACCAGTGGAAGAGTCTGACTGGGAAATCCCTATGGTTGCCTAGGAAAATAAGCAACAAGATGAAATCAGGATATGTGCAGATCTGAGAAATCTCAATGATGCATGCATTCATGACCCATTTCCAACACCATTTACAGATGAAGTTTTAGAGAATGTTGGAGGGCATGAAGCTTATTCATTCATAGATGGGTTCTCAGGGCACCATCAAATGAAGATCCCGCCAGAGTATCGCAACAAGACTACCTTCGTCATGGAGTGGGGATGATTCCAGTACACAGTGATTGCATTCACACTGAAGAACGTGCCCGTGATCTTCTCAAGGGTCGTAATTTCTACTTTTAATAAGTTTGTCCATAAATTCTTATAAGTGTATTTTGATGACTCGACCATGTTTAGATTAGTAAAGTGCCACGTTTCCATTCTGCACCTTATGTTGGATACTTGTCATGAATACAAGATTTCCCTGAATTTGAAGAAATGTATCTTTTGTGTACCTTATGGAATCTTGCTAGGCCATTTGGTGTGTAAACAAGGAATAATGGTAGACCGTACAAAGATAGTTGTTATTTTCATTTTAGAAGGTCCAGAGAATGTAAAGCAGTTGCACGCAATAGTGGGCCACACCAGGTAATATAAAAATTTTACCAAATATTATGCAAAGAGAACTGCGTCGATGGAGAATTTACTAAAGAAGGACGCGACTCTCTGCTCGGATGAGGAGTGTTAGCACAGTCTGGATGTGTTAAAGGAATAGATGGTGACTGCGTTGATTTTGGTGTTCCTAGACTGGAAGAAGGAGTTCCATGTTCATGTGGATGCCTCCTGTATTACATTGGGTGTAGTATTGACCTAGTTAGGCAAAGGTGAACTTGATCATCCTATAGATTTCGCGAGCAGGAAATTATCAAAGGCTAAGAAGAACTACTGAACTATAGAGCACAAAGGGTTGAAAATAGTGTACGTGCTACAGAAGTTTCGACATTACCTATTGGGAGCGCACTTTAAGATGTATACAAATCACTCCACTCTCAAGTACTTGGTCAATAAACCTGTGTTTGGGGGGAGATCTATAGGTGGTTATTGCTCTTTTAGGAATATGATTTTGTCGTGATTGTGAATCCCAATCATTGAATGCAGGACTAGCTTATCTATCCTGAATTGACACGGGAGAACAACCCACTAGTTTGAAAGAGGGATTATAGGATGCACATCTCTTTGTTGTACATGTCACAAACGATAATTTTGAATATATAATTCAGTTCTTAACCACTGGTACAACCTCGGAAGGATATTCTACACAGCAGAAAAAAGAATTGGTGGTCGACATCGTTGATTTTTCTGTAATAGTTGGACACTTGTATAAAATGGGCAATGATGAAATATTACGCTGATATGTTCCATAGCTTGAACGATCCATCATCCTTGCCGAAGTAGATGGAGGAGTGGCATGAGGATACTATGCAAGCAGAGCAACCGCGTAGAACATTTTGAGCGCAAGATTGTGGTATCCAATAGTGCATAAGGATTCTAAGGTGTATTGTAGCGCATGTGATGCTTGTTAGAGGATGGGGAAGCCATCATGGAGGGATGAAATATCCTTAAACCTACAGATCTCGTTGCAGGTAGTTGACAAATGGGCGATTGATTTTGTGGGTTCGATATAGCCCCCAGGGAAGAGGACGAGAGCACGGTACATTATTACTGCGATAGAGTATTTGACGCAATGAGCGGAAGCACAACCAGTCAAAGGTTGTAGCAATGCTATAGCTAGGAATTTCTTGTTAGAATATGTCTTGACTTGGTTTGGATGTCCTAATATATTGATGAGAGATAGGGGTACACATTTCTTAAATGAAACAATTGCTACGATGCTTGAAGAATTTCAGGTTTATCATCATAATAGTACATCCTATCATCGTCAAGCTAACAGTATGGTGCAAGCATTCAATAAAATCCTAGAGAAAACATTGAAAAAGGTCTACAATTCATAGAGGAAATATTGGGATGTACGCATATCAACGGTCCTATGGGCATATAGGATGACAGGTAAAATGTTGAAGGCCAAACTCGGTTCAAGTTGGTCTATGGGATAGAGGTCGTGATGCCCATGGAGTATATTGTGTTGAGTTACGGATTGCAACATTGACTTATATGGCGGATCGTGAGATTATGGAGGAGAACTTCATGCAGTTGCTGGAACTTGATGAAGATCGGCTTTTAATAGGATTTCACCAACAGGTGCAAAAGGAGTGCGAGAAGGCATGGCATGGTCGACATATTAAGTTGTGCACCTTTTAGTTGAATGATTTGGTCCTAGTTTATAATAGAAAATTCACAAAGTTCCCTGGTGTTATCATTCTGTGATTTTGAAGATTGGCAAGGAAAAGTCACAAAAGATACATCAAAACGCTTAGGATTCTAGGATCTAGCCCTCCTAGACCCAGAGAGGACTCCCTCTGTATATTTAGGATTTAGCTTTATTTCCAATGCTTTAATGTGTTAGGCTAGATAAAATAATGAAAGAAATGTATCACTTGATTTCTTAGTTGTTTTTGTTTGGTTGATTATTTGTTTTGTTGGGGTACATCATATTTGAATCCTTTCCATTTGGCTATGGAGTCAAAGGTTGGGTGGTAACATCAATTTTCCAGAGAATTTGCAAGGCAAACAAACTATATTTACTGGATCTAAAAGCAGAATGAGCAATGAGATGATAGAATCATGATATCAGTAATGATTAAAAAGAAATTAAGTATTTCTTAATCATACATCAGAGGAAAACATTTAGATTGTAAACACATATAGAAATAAGGTGCTCCAACAGCATATCTTAGTCTAAAATTTCTTATTTACAATAAGACTTAATGATGCACAATGAATAAACATCGATACATTTAATCAAAGAAAGGAAAACATCACGAGTTTAACATAGTTCAATTATCCTGCAAATGGTCCTTTTATTGATGCTCCAGCTTGAAAGTACAACGCTCTAAATAGAAAAGATAGTTTCAAATGACTTGGGTCCAACAGCTTAATACTTCCAATGCATGAAGTGCTTAACTCCAAACCTACAAGGATTTGTCTTATACAGTTGGAAATCTGTTATTAATTACAACAAAAGAAAATTGACTATTGTAACCACGCTAAGAAAACTGGGACACTTGGTCCTCTTTTTCAGGGATGTTGTTGCTGAGAAATTAATTTCATTGTAGTGCCTCTGCTGACATGGTTGGTGCTGACTCAAATTTACACTGTCACTTCAATCATCTTTGTCTCATTCCTCCTAATAATCACACAGGTCACGCCATGCTTGTTCATTTGGAACCTTGATCTTAATTAACCTCCTGTATATTTCATCAGCTTCAGTGTATTTTGCAAAAGTGGGTTTAACCACAAAAACATGTTTCAGCTCATGCTCAATGCAGATTTGATTGCTGATATTGAAAATATTTGTTGCAGCCATGGCTATGCCCTAGAGTTTCTTTATACAGTCCTCTTTGGCCATGAGTTTGTCGTTGATGACAAACAAAGAAGGGAGACCTTTCTAGTTTAAAGGCTCAATCCTATTGAAGAACTTGTTCACTGTTAGCTCCAAATTTTGACATTTTTCTTCTAGCTGCACATTCAAGCTCTTCTTAATCAGCACCTTCTTAACTTGAAGTATAGTCTCTGTCCTTTCTGCTACTCCCAACTCTTCTAGCTCATACCCGTTTCTTGAATTTAAAATTTTGATTATCGTGTTAGTTGTTGTTGGTATGTCTCCCAGCTCTTCATTAGTAGTTGAAATAGCTTCTCTAGCCTTTTCATCAAATTCTTTCTATTCAAAGATAATTTGGATGTTGGGCCAAATTTAATTCATACCATTGATTATATTATTCCAAATGATATCCTTCACTCTTCCTAGAGTTTCCCAATAGATGATTCTTTCTCTAATTTTTGTAGCCTTTCAATCAAGCTCTTTTCCATTTGCATCTGCACCAAATGATTACTTTTGTCCCTTTTGATTTGATCCTGAAACACATTAACTTGAGGTTTTATCCTCTTAATCTCCTTAGTCCGAAGATTCATGCCTTCCATAGATCTAGCTAGCTATTTTGTACTACTTCCTATCTCTATAGCAGCAATTGTTGGTGTGGATGTAGGAAAAGCTGAGAGAGGAAGAGCTTCCATAGTAGTGTTGGCCATCTGTTCTACCTTATCTTTTTATTGTATCATTTTCTCCATCTCTTCTTCCATTTGTTTAATTTGGATGGATTGTTCTATTATTAACTTCATCATATCAACCTTTTGGCTCTTTGTTTCCTTTATTTCCTTGGTCAATGGATCATGTGTTGCAGGCATTTTGAGCTGCTTCTTCAAAATTGCAATATCCAACTCCTTTTTCTTGATTACTTCTTCTGCTTCTTTTACTTCTAAAGGATCATACCTAATACTCACTAATAAGTCTTCTAAAGACTTAATTCTATTGTCCTTTGATTGTGATGAAATCCTTTCCATTTTTAATTGAGATTGAGCATTTGACAAAGCTACCTGCATTTTAAACAAGTTCATAGAAGTACTGATCATAGTAGATGAAATCATTTCACCTATTTGCTTGTGCATTTCTAGTTGATCAATTGGATGAACACTTCTGGCATCTAACTCAAAAGACGTTTTCTTGTAATCTGTTGGAGTTTTGGGCTCTACTATCTATGCTTCCAAAAATGCCATGTGCATCTTTCCGTTCTCTAAATCAAAGGCTCAGAGAAGTTTGCCTTGAGAAGTTGCACTCTGTTTCCAAAACTACGCATAAGTGTTCCTTTTCAATATGTCATTCCTGATTTTAATCTCCCTGAAGGTATCAAAGACTGTCTCCTTCTTTTCTCCAGTGACATTTGTAGATGAGGAAACTTGAAGAGACTGTCGCCTTTCTAAAATTGGAGTGGCAAGAAAAGATTGCCCTCCAGTTGGGGATGAGTCTGGAATATCAATGAGATTGATGACTATTTGTTGCAGTGATTCCTTGCCCATGTCCATGTGCTTTCTAGGATTTTTCCTGTATTTCAGTTTGAATTCCTTCATAGAAGTATCAGTCCCTAGTGACTGATCTTCTTTAGGTCTTTCCCCTGTTATTCCTTATTGTTGTTCTTTTCCCTTTTCTATTCTGTCTTCAGTAGTTTCTTTTCCTATTGTCTTGGAGTCTATGCACTGGAAGAAGAAATCACTTGTTCCTCAGCCTCTTGTAATGTATCAGGCATCCACTCATTTTGGTTCATGTATTTTTCAATTTCAGGTCTTTGAGCGTGAATATATTTTGTTGACTTCTTCTCCACCCTTTTCTTGGAAATGATGCCCCATGGGTCATAGGACCATGTAAAATTGTGGGTGAATTTCGTTTCCTTCAATATCTTATCTGCCTCCTCCCCTACTGCTCTATTGTTACAAATGAGGCCAATCTGGGATTTGACCCTAAATTGTGACTTTTTATTGGCTGCTACAAAATGCACTTCATCTACATTGATCCTTTGTCTGATATATTCAAGTGCAAATATCCTTATGGGGAGGAACGTTGGAAGCTTATAAGGAGCCAACTCGCATCCATATACTCTTAATTCAATGTAATTTTGGTACAAGTACCAATCACCTATTCTTTCTTGATCAGACAACTGCATGATCCTTTTAATTTCTTCACTGATTCTGGGTTCTGGAGTCCCACCGAGGAGGCTCATTGTTGGGTGAAGAAAAATTTCTACAAATGTCTTATAGCTGAAATCCAGTTGATCTTTCATCACTAATGATTTCCATAAAATAATTTACTGGGCTTCACCTTCTTCATTCATCTTGCTCATTCTAAACTAGAACTTGTCTGCCTAAAAATAAACAAACATATATACCAAAACTGAAGAGTATTGGAAGACTTCCTCTCTGAAGAAATTGACAAACTGCTCATGGATGGCATCTGCTAGAAATTAACTGCAATTGAAAAGGAAATAGGGCTTGGATTATGTTGATAAAATAGATAGAAAAGCTATGATAAGTTCATCAAGCCACTGACTTGAGTAATAGCCAAGTAAATAAGAAAGAATAGTGATAATGTGTCTAGTTATGTCAAGGAAAACAGAGGAGGAATAAGGAGGATTCTTGTTTGGTAGAGGTGTTTGCTCAGTCATGAATAGTTCTAAGGTTTTAGCTCTCTTAGAAAAATCTAGTTTCTGATACATTTCAATGAGAATCTCATGGGAAAAGGGAGTAGTTCCAGGAGCCTACATCATTTGCATAATAGACTTGGCATCAATGGTAAATAATATATGTCCTGTTGGGGCCATCACTTTCCTTTGTTGTGGATTGTATCATGAGTGGCATTTCCTGATCAATTCTAGGCAACTATGGGTTTTAGGGAAGATATAGAAAGGTAAATTAGTGTCCCAGAGGCCTATGTCATCTACTTCATCCACAAATTTATCCTCCCACCAGTTGTATATGTCAAATAAATCAAACTTTGAGAGTGTTTCATGTATCTTAAAATCCATGTCTGCCAGTGGTATGTGATCCAAATCCAATGGTGGATGGACCATTGGGTTAAATACCTCATGTTCTTTCTTCTTGGGTGCCATGGCTGTCTTCTGTAAAAACCTTTGAAAACAGAATTGTGTTGAATTTGAAGTAGACCTGCAACAAAAAGGGGATGAGAAGAAATGGGAATTTAGTGAGGGATAAAGAAAAGAGATGAATTGGAAGTGGAATTCGAGAAGGGGAATGTTATGTAATTGTAGAAAAATGGAGCTTTATGCGACTGTAATGTTGTTTCAGTATGTTTACTACATTATCTGTGTATGAATGAATGGAATTTAATTGTACTTGTAAACAACGAGATCACATAAGAATTTGTAAATGGATATGAGATGGTGCATTTGTAGATTTTTTAGGTGTTTTTCGTTGGCTTGGCTTGACTTGGCACGGGTCCATTGACTAATGGTCCAGCCAATTGAATGCACAATGGCGGTAATGGAGGTTATAAGAGGATGGGATGGGATGGTGTCGTGAGGTGGTGGGAGTGAGAAATGGTAACAATGGGAGAGTGGTTTAGTTAGAGGCATAAACTATTTTCGGGGGGCCCTGGGAGTGGTAAGCGGTATGAGACGGTAGGGGTGTGAAATCCTGAGAGCGCGACATATTAGTGGCTTGAAACCACTGATTTCCCCCCCCCCCCAAGGATTAACTTTCGGAGGGTGAGGGGGGGCCAGAAACGCATATTGATCGTCAGATCGTATGGAGTGAGCAGAGATTAGGTGAGAGATGGGGGCGGGTAAGGTTGGATGTGACGGGTAAGTGATTGGTGGGGTAGGGAAATATATAGGGGGTGGACTATAGGATTTAGGGGTATAGAATAAGGTTAGGAAAAATAACAAAAACCCTTCCCCTTTTAATTTCTTTTCCCGACCTTAGGAAAAAAACTTTGAAATGTGTCACCACACTTTAAAAGAATTTTTCAAGTCCTTTTACCTTTGCAATTTTCTCAACCTACCTACCCTTTTTTTTTCTAATCTAACATTTTTCTTTTTTTCATTTGTAGGGTGCATTTGGACTTGCTGACCCTTTCATCTTTTCTTTCATTTCTAACCTACTCTATCACTTATTTCTCCCATTGGTCCAGATTAAATAGTTGAACCAATTTTATTTCTACCTAGCTAATGATTTGCCAAGATTAAATTGTCTGGCAAATCTTTATTTTCTACCCTATCAACAGAAATTGAAATTTGTTCAATCATGCTTAGATTGTATGATTTGAACAACATTTGGGGTTTTCTTTTTCTTCTTATTTTTTCTCTTTTGTTCTTTTTTCTCTTCCTTTTTTTTTTTATATACCCTCTTTTCATTTTTTTTTTTTTTTTTTTTTGTGAAATCAATTGAATATTGTAATCTATGAACAATTTGAAATCTGAAAACTGTGAAATATTCAATCACCTTGAGATCCTATAAATTATAGGGCCCTAACAGTGGCTCCAACTAGGGATTGAATTTCTCAGCTTGAAGTGTCAAGAACACATGACCAGTAGCCTTGAATCCTTCAAATCTGCATTATCTTCAATCTGATTTCTTTATATCAAATGAATAATCCAACTAAAAACCTAAAAAAATTGTGATATTTACAATGCATTGAAGAAATTTGTGTACTTAAGAAAAGCAGTGTTTCAGCATCCTGCCATTGACAGGACCTCCTAGTAATTCTGTTCCATCTAAGTCCTTGAGGAAAAATGCATTATTCCCTCTAAAAGCTGAAATAATATATGGACCCTTCCAAAGATTTTCAAATTTACCATGTTTCCCTTTGTCTTCTCTTCTTGAGTCCCGTTTTAGCACTTTATCTCCCTTTGCTTATTTTATCAAAAATCTTCTTTATGTTTTCCTAGACAACATGAGTTCTATTGTCTACCTCTTCTCTGGACTGTTGCAATTGAATTGTCTAATATATCCTTCTTTGTATATCATTTGGTTCACTTTGTACCTCCTGAATGATATTCATGACTGGCACTCCCATGGAAGAAGGGAAAACTGCATCTATTCCATAAACCAGTTGAAATGGGGACATGCAGTGGATTTCTTTGTAGTCAATTTATTAGTCCATAATGCATAAATTAATTTGTTGTGCCATGACATTTTATTGTCCTCCAGAATATTCTTAATGGTGTTTACCAAACTCTTGTTGGAGGATTCAGCCAACCCATTACCTTGAGGGTAATAAGTTGTTGAATGACCCAAATAAATATGGTACTTATGATAGAAATCCACTATCTTTTTTGATTTGAAAGCTGCAACATTATCATTGATTAGTTTCCTAGGACAGCCAAACCTAGAAAGGATATTGGTTTCAAGGAATTTTATAATAACAAAATCAATAGCAGCTCTGGAAGGGATGGCTTCTATCCATTTGGTGAAGTAGTCTGTGGCTATTAGGATCCATTTGTGTTGGGCAGAGGATGGAGGATGAATTTCACCAATGAAATCCAATCCCCATTGTTGGAAAGGGATTTCAACAAAGATGGGTTTTAGGGGCAAAGGTAGTAATTTTCTCTTCCCTTCAAATATTTTCCATTTATGGCAAGAATTCACCATCTTATGGATGTCTGGGAAAAGTGTAGGCCAATAGTAACCCGCTCTAAGTATTTTATTAGAAGTTTTCTTCCAATAGAGATGACCTCCACAGTCACCTTCATGAAATACCTGCATAACTTTTGCAGCGTCATCTTTTAACAAAAATCTGAGCAAGTGTTATTGCGAAAAGTGTCTATTTAGAACTGCTCTATCCCACTAAGGTGTGACAGTTACCTTTGAAACAAACAAAGAAAACTACTTTTGTATTCTTCTTTATGAACTATAAACAAAGAGGAATAGGATGAACCAACCTGTGTCTTGCGCTAGTCCTTTGATCCAATCTCTCTCCTCTTTGACAGCTTCCAGCTACCTGCTCCCTTACTTGCCCAGCTTCACCAAGTACCTGTAAGATCACAGAAGAAGGAAACTATACAAAGACATGGGTTTATATTCATAAATAACTTAGGATCAAATTTAAGTTAACCATACAAATGTAACAAGCATCAATGAAACACAAGCATGGAGAAGAAACTCAAATAGTTTTATTGATATACAAGAAGATCCAGGAGGAGTTACAACCGATGATTCCTGACCCAACATCAACCTCCCAGCAAAGAAGTCCCTTCTTCAACCCCAACAAAGCATAGATCACCCAATTCTCTGATATGTATCTCAAAACCAACAGCAATTCCTTACAATGTGCAAAATTCCAGCCTCTGGATCTCTGGGATGAGGGATCCATATATAGATGTATGCAAGGAGGATGAGTCAGCTCATGATTTTATTAGTGGCTTCTCTCTGTCAGTTCTTGCTTCCACTTGGAGACTGAAAGCCTCTTACTCATCCTTGGTCGAATTCAGTGAGGCAAGTGTCATTGGAGAAGATTCTGGAAGCTTCCATTGTCTCTCCACCTCGCGGAATGACACTGCCATTTGTCATTTCCCACTCAACGCACCCTGGTAGTGCATTTAGGTGCGTTGCAACGCACCTAGCTAGTGGATTTAGGTGCTATGCAACGCACTTGGCTAGTGGAGCAGCTGAAATGATCCTGATTTGACTTATTCTGAGCAGTTTCTGGTGGAGAACTTCTGGGAGAAGCTGTAATTTGTTGACCTTGTTCCTTTAGGGGTTGGAACAACACTTTTAGGGACTTAGGAGCCCTTGGTTTATGGACATTTCATGCTTAGAGCTGTAAGGCACAAAAATGTCTATAACAGTTGCCCCCTAAAGTATGAGGCCGTTTATCGGGTGAAATGCTTTATTAGGAGGATCTGAAGTTCTTTCAATGCTGGGAGGAGACTTGTAATAAGATACAATACAATACATTATATTCATACTGTTTTCATGATCTAGCTGAGGCGGGCATTCCCATGCTCAGCTTTATAAATTCATTTTCATGTACATAGGACAGACAATCGTCTGATGGTAGACTGATGATTCTGATAGAGCCATCATCCTTTTGGTAGGATGATTATCTGTGCTGCAATGTTGTACATTTCAATGTCTTTATTTTCCTGAATATATATCGCAGCTCGGATGGATGAAACTAGATCTGGGGTCTTCAATATCGTCCGATCTTCACTCGAAGTACAAGTCGATCCATGTGAGAAATGTTTTGAAGTCGAACATGGAAAGACATCGCTTGATTACCAGTCAATATGATGTAAACTGTTAACAAGCGCGAGAGGAATCACCGATAATGATAATGATCCTCAAGGTACTGCAGTACAATTCACGTGGTGTGAATAAAGGACTTGGTGTCGAACACCACGAAAAATCTTTCGGTCGAAGGTCATTGATGTATACCTGTCGCCGGAAGTGAGAAACTTGCCATTGAGGCATGCAAGCTTCAAAGTACTGAATGGGGTGTTCCTAGATCAACTTCTTGTATAATGAGCTGATGTCAACAAGAAGTGATCCGTCATAGGAGGGCCTTAATGAATCCCACATCAATGACACGGAACGGAGCAAATGATTTTGATGGAGGTGAAAACGATCTGATGATATATGGTTCAGGGTGGCGGTCATGAAAGAATGGAGTATAATGTATGGTAGTGGGCGGGACACAGGTGGCCTTTCTGGATGACTTCTCTTGAACATGTCGGCGACACTTATGTGATGGATTGGTATCATTAACCCCAAATGTAGATGGTATGGCGAGACCATGGCGATGTGACCGGTGAATGAGACAACCCAACCCGACTCGGGCACAGAGTGGAAGTGTCATGTTCAAGAGCGACTTGCTACCAATAAAGATTCTTTGAGTTTTCTTCCCAATTTTTTCCCCAGTCATTGCTGACCAGTACCTCTTTATTTTTGTCAAGCTCGAGGAGGATAACATATGCTTGTTCTATAATTTTCCCTTCGGGCAAACCCATCGCTATGTTTTAACGAGCCTAGCGATAGTGAAACTCGTTCTCGTCTAAAGACAAGTTTGTCGCTATTAATCTTTTAACGAGTTTAACGACAAAGATAACTTGGTCCTTTTCATTTTTAGAGAGTCTGAAAAGGTACGTAAAGGTAACTCCAAAATTCCTTTTTCGTCACCTAATCCTTTAAGTCCGAAAAAGTATAAAACAATATAGAAGGGATGAATTTTCGATTAGCTTTAATGAGCCGAACAAAACAAGCGCTCGATCTTTTTGTGCAATAATCCTCAGGTTCAAAAAGATTAAAATTTAGAGGAGGGATAGCACTTCCTGTCGCTTTAACGAGCTGGAAGGCCAAAACTCGGCAATCTTTTCATATTTTACAAGTCAGAAAAGAGCTTAAAGAGGACTCGTCTTTTGAGGAACAAGTGATAAAATGGGTAGCAAATGATTCCAGGTAAGGTTTGGAATTTTCCAATCATGGCAGTGTCACAAGGATGGCTAGTGAAATCAATCTTCGTAGCTGTTCCTCAAAATGGGTAAACAATCAAATGGAGGTGAATGATCGGCCAATGGAAAAGTGGAGGTGATGGTGCAAACACGACCAAGGCTTTAATGGCCGAAGTGCTACATTCACGGTGGTTATTTACGAGGGGATAGTTCATTTTTTAACGAGCTTAAACGCAGGTGGAAAAATTTGCTCGGTCCAGGTTTATTTTTTAACGAGCTTGAACCTCGCGGTAAACACTGCTTGATCAGATGGTCTTGTTTTGATTTTTTACCGTAAATAGCTTTGTCCTTCCAAAGATCGTACTGTATTTTCAACTGCTTCATCAAACTAGTCAGAAATGAACAATATTTGCTTGAAAACGAGATTAAAACGCTAATATTTTACTTTGAACTACATAAAAGTAATTAAAAAGTGTTTTTACCTCTCATTTTACCATTCCATTTGAACTTGGTCTGTTGGAGCTTTGGAGGTGTTTTTCCCCCTCGATTTTCATCAGTTGATTTCGGGAGATTCTATGGACGATTCTCGACGCTGTCTGGACCAGGTAGGAGCTAAACCTGAGCTCTTTCATTTCATGGTTTCCATTTTGCATTTTGAGCCAGATTCCCTGCTTTTCTGAGCCCCTGGGGTTTGAGGGACTCGTTCTGCCATCAACGCACCCCTAGTGTATCAAAACCTACGTTGAATGCTGGCCTGTCTGAAGGCAATCTGGCTTTCAACGCACCTAGAACACTGTTGCAGGTGCGTTGGGTGCAAAAACGGAACTTGAAGCACAATTTTTTGATGGAATTTTTGCCTGTTTCTCACCAAAATCAGGATCTAACTCCTCTATTGTTTGTTTTTCAGAGATCTTGGATCAAGATGACCCTTACATGGCGAGAACGTGAGCATGAAGAAGAGGACATGATTGCTCTACATGATCCAGTTACAGTGAACGCGCTGCGGAATTGTGGCTTGCTGAAGTTCTTCCGCATTTCTAGCATGAGATAGCAGATCAACTTACTGCAGTATTTGCTCGATGCTTGGGATCCTACTAATCAAGTTTTCCAGATTAGGGGCAAATCTATCCCCTTGACTGCAGTAGACATCTATTTCATGACTGGCTTGTCGAGGTGGGGTGCCCCCATCTCTTTGTCAGGTTCGGCCCGAGGAGGCGATTCTGTGAGAGATTATGTCCACCGGTATTGCAGAGAAGGATCTCAGCCGAGTAAAGATGGCAAGATCATCATCCGTGATGTCACTGACAGGTCCCTTAGGACTATTCTGTTTACTTTTGGTAGGATGGCCGGTAGTGCGTCTCTTCATGTAGCCAATCGATCCTATATGCAGCATGCCTTGGAATGCCTCCAACCGAAGGTGTTCAACTAGTGCGACGTAGTACTTCTTGTGATGAAAGAACAGTTGACCAAGATAAAGAACAGGAGGTTGAAGAACTTTGGGTATGGTTCTATTTTGACCGCCTTTGCCTTGGAGAAGATACCACTGATGTAGCCGCAGTACATTGCACTCGATTTACCTTCTCCTACTGAACCACGTATGCAGAGATGGGTTGACCATATGTCTAGGCATGCTAGCCAGTCTCAGATTTCATTTTCTGATACCTTCTTCAGGTGGTTTGATCGTCAAGAGATGGTTTATTCTGAGAATCCATACGCTGGCATGGACTTCCAGGGTGATCCAGATTTAGTACTGCCGGATGGTGAGCAGTGGGGCGCTATTGGTAAGATCTCTGACCATATTGTTGTTTACTGTTTATAATGTCCTTGTGCTTTATTCTATCAAGACTCTGATCAAACTCATGTGTACATGCAGATGTTGGTCCTGTTCGTCCAGTAGTTCGCTTGAGAGTACCAGCTGTTGCCTCAGCAGGAGAGGCCGCCAGAAAGGCTATTCTTCATGACCTCGATGTGGCCGAGACTCTCACAGCTTTGCAGAAGCAGGTTGAGGGCCTCACTCTCGATATACCAAATGTGAGGACTGACGAGCTACCTTTGCGGTTACAGCGGCATACTACTGGTGTGCCCAGACAATGGACTCGTCTCCTACGCATGATCACACAGGCTGCGACTTGCTATCACGAGCATCATTAGACTAGGGTGCCCCCTAGCATTTTGAGTTTTTGGGTCGCGTGACCGATTTTGTCTTGGTTACAGAACATTATGTGTAAACCATAAACAGCTATATATATTTTTGATTTTTAGGGTTTTATTATGGTTGAGCTATATATGATCCACATGTAAAACATTGATGATGTGTTTCTTTTTATAAATGTTGCAAATGTCTATCTAACACATAGTTTGCTAATGAGTCGGTTAATGTGTTTAAGTTTCTGGAAATATGTTGGTATCGAATAAGATCAAATTGTCTTTCCAAAATCTTAACCCTTAGGAACATGCGATAAATAGCTGGGTTTTGGATGGAATATATACTATTGAGTTGTAGTATTACGAGTTGTGAGTCTAGCCTGACAATTAGTCGGCGTATACCACGAGTGATGGCATCAGAGAGAAGTTCTATCAACGCACTATACTCAACGATGTTATTCGTTTATCGACCAATACATACACCTCTGAAACTTACTAACTCGCCGCTTGGATCAAAAATGGCATGGGCTGCAGAGGACAGGTTCCGCGAACTACGACTCGCTCTGTCGGCATATCCAACACATGGCTCCAATGGGTTTGAAATCTGTAATAAATGTAAAAAGGTGGATTACTCGACCAAAACAAACACTTTAGCGAAAAAAAAAATATAACAAAAGCATATTGGTTACTATTACGCATAGTAACGCTTGAGGTACAACCCATTACGAGGTTGCACCAGTGGAATTCCGTCATAATGCATTAACTCGTAGGCTCCCTTTGCTAACACCCGCTTAACAATATAGGGGCCCATCCATAAAGACTTAAATTTACCTGCTCCCAATTTATCGGATTCTTGGTCGTAAAGCAAGACCAAGTCACCTTCTAAGAAGACTCGGGGTTTGATATTTTTGTCGAATTGTGCCTTGACTCATTTCTTATGGGCTTCGTTAGCCAAAGCGGCGTCATGACGGGTTTCATCCAATTAGATTAATTCCAAGAAACGAGCGTCTTCTTCTGAAGTTCTGGGAGGAGATCAATTGCGAGTTTGAGAGACGAGATTTCACACTGGACTGGTAAGACTACTTCCAGGCCATATACCAGTTGGAAGGGTGTGAACCCGGTTGCATTCCTTACCGATGTTCGATAAGCCCACAGAGCTGAGTACAGGATTAGGTGCCATCTCGTTTTGTGAACTCCGATCATGCTTTGTAGCATGCGTTTCAGGACTTTGTTGATCGCTTGAACTTGTCCGTTGGCTTGCGGATAATATGGAGTATAGCTGTCGTGAGACAACCCTAGTTTGGCAGCTAATTCAACCATCATGTGATTGCGGAAATGCGATCCATGATCTGTGACTATAGCCTGTGGTACGTCGAATCTGGCGACTACATGATTGAAAAAGAAGAGGGCAGCTGTTTCACCAGTATTATCTGATGTAGGCATCGCCTCGGCCCATTTGGTAAAATAGTCAACTGCGACTATGATATACCCATGCCCCCCGGTCAAGGTGGGGTTACATGTCATGAAATCAATGCCCCATTTGGCGAATGGCCCAACAACAACTATTGGCTGTAGAGGTGCGGGTGGTCTTCTGGTTTTGCTATCAAAAATTTGACAACCATGGCAACTTCTTACTGCGGCTATGCAATTTTTGAACATTGTTGGCCAGAAGTATCCTGCTTGTAAAAAAATTTCTGCTGTAGCATATCCAGATTGATGCCCCCCACACGCGCCTGAATGACACTCATTCAGGACTTTTTCGGCCTGCTCATGGGTGAGGTACCTTCTCAGAACTGTATCAATACCACGACGGTAAAGTGTATCACCGACGATCATGTAGTCTTTTGCTTGGTATCGAATACGTTTTTGTTCAGAGTGGGAGGTGTTTGGCCTAAATTTTTGGGTTTGGAGATAAATGATTATATCCCCATACCACTCATTACTTGCAGCTATCAGAAACAAACTTTCATCCAGATTGATTCTTCGAATGTTTCATCATTGGACGACGATGGGAGATCGCATAATAATTCTGTGAAAACTAAGCTTTCTTTGATTTGGATTTTACAAATTCCAGATCAAACTCTTGAAGGATTGCTATCCATTTTGAATATTTGCCCCCTAGCAACTATCGCGACAATATATAAGTCATGGGGTTGAAATCTGACAGAATGGTAGTTTTCTGAAAGAGGACATAGTGTCGAAATCTTTGTATCGCTTGAACAACTGCAAGCGCTAGTTTTTCAACATAAGAATATTTGCTTTCTGTATCATTTAAGTTTTTACTTAAATAATATATAGGATGTTCAATTCCATCGACTTCTTGAACTAAAACCATTGCGATGGTCGTATCTGCTGCAGCCAGATACAGGTTAAAATCTCTTTGATAATCAGGGGTGTACATTAATGATGCTTTCATTAGGGAATCTTTTAAAGCATCAAAGGAAGCTTGCGCAACCTGATCCCAGATCAAGGGTACCTCCTTTTTCAAGAGACGAGTATAACCTTTAGCAAGTTCAGCGTAATTTGGAATGAACCTCCTTAGAAAGTTTGCTTTCCCTTGGAGTTTCTGAATCTGAAGCAAATTTGAAGGTGGAGGAAAATTTATGATTGCCTGGACCTTACACGGGTCGAGACGAATCCCATCCTTGGAGACTACAAAGCCAAGTAAACGACCAGAACTGACGCAAAATACACATTTGTGCAGATTCAGTCGTATCTTGTAGTGTCGGCAATGTAGAAATATCGCTCTTAAATGCTGCGGATGATCAGTTCACTTTCGCGAATGAGCCGGAAGGTCGTCGAGGTATGGTTGAACGATTTTTTTGATGTCATGGAAGGCATAATTCATTGCCCTCTGAAACGTCGCCCCTGCGTTCTTTAAACCAAAGGGTAATTTTCGATATGTGAATGTGCCCCACGGACAAATGAATGCAGTCTTTGACTGGTCTTGTGGGCGGATATTTATTTGATTATACCTGGAGAATCCATCCATGACTGAAAAGATTTCGCATCCGGCGCATTCATCAATTATCTGGTCAATGAAGGGTGTAGGGTAGTTGTCTTTTGGACAAGCTTGATTTACATCCCTATAATCGACGCACACTCTAATTGTCCCCTATTTGTTTCATAACAGGGACAATATTCGATACCCAATCGGTTAGCGGAACCGGGTAGATGAAATCAGCATGGAGAAGTTTTTCAACTTCTGCCTTAATGGCAACGACTTTCTTGGGGTGCACCTGCCTTAGCCATTGTCGTACTGGTTTGACATCTGGATACATCTTAATTTCGTGTTCAACGATACTCGAGTCGATGCCTGGCATTTCACTGTATGACCAAGCAAAGACATCTTTGAATTCGCGAAAAAGAGCGTTATATATTTCCAGTTCTGAAGGAGAACAACATTTGCCGACATAAATATTCTCTACAACATCTGTTTTGGTCGAGATATTTATGGCTATAGTCTCTTCAATGTTGGACAAGTTTCGCTCGGAATCCACCGTATTTACAGTATTTGATAGAAAATCAACTACTGAAGGATGATAAAGGTCATCTTGAGTATCTTCTTCACAATCCGGAAGAAGAGAACGATGGTGGGAATCATTCCATGGTGCTCCTTCAATTACCATAGCTTGGAGAATTCCTTCGTCGGTGACATGCACTCGCGACCAAGGATCTGAAGGAGTACCATATTCTCTAGACCTATCTATCCAAACGCTTGATGAGTGTTGATTTGGGTTTGCCTCCCATGCTAGAAACATTGATTGCTATAATATTTCCATTGGGCTTGGGGGCAAAACCATTGCATGATCCATGTTGATATCGTTTTCTGAGATCTTTGTAGAAGATATCATGTTGCAGGTTCCTATTGATGCTACTTCCGCCATATTGATTGGAGGTGGAAGAGCGAAAGTTCCCATTAGTATAGGATCTTTTAATAGGCCTACTCCGATATTCTGAAGCGAATGGGGGCTTCCATGGATCATGGGAATGCTTCCTGTAACTTGAGAACCATTAGGGAGGAAGTTTTGTTGATCGACGATTGTAATCCCTCCTTGAAAGGGAAATGCAATCTTTCTAAAATAGGTCGACACAACAGCTGCCATGGCATATATCCATGGTCGTCCCAGTAGGATGTTGTAATCAAGATTCCCATCGATGACTTCAACATCTATTTCTATTGTTTTCCCTCCTAGTTCAACTTTCAAGTTATTTAGGATACCATATGGGGTATATGTCCTTCCGTCGAATGCTTTTAATGTCATTGCAGACCTCGACAAGGTTGGAGACCCTAAAGTTTTCCAGCAACTCATCGACATAATACATGTAGATGCCCCCTCATCAATAATTGTTCGATGAAAAATTTTGTTGAGGGCTTTCACTTGAACAAGGAAAGCTAGTTGAGCCGATAACTGAGGATCGTATCCTTTATGGTCGAAGGATACAAGATTGGAATCCTTTGGATCAATCCCACCAATGGCCGATAATAAAGCCTGCCTTTGGGATGGGCAATTTTGTAGTACTTCAAGAGTCGACATAGCGGATGGTGATTGGGAAAAATCTTCCACTATGTTATAATGCTGTGCCGCTCTAGCACGGGGATTAAACGTCGACTTGTGTACTACTCCCTTCGGCGGTTTTATTGTCAATTCAGGGATGGTGGGTGGTACAACTTTTGTCAAAGTTGTTGTCGAACTACTTGGTTGATCTTTATCCTTGTTGTTCGACAGCTGCGGATTCCCATAATCTTTGTTCCTTGTCAAAATCAAAGCATCATTTTGATGTTTTGAAATCGACAACATTAGCACTTTAGACGGGGAAGCATTTCCACTTTCAACCAGATTTGTTCCTGGATTTGGAAACGGATCTAAAAACACAGCGGAGGTTTTTGAATTCTTAAAGAATTTCTTAAGCT
Source organism: Pinus tabuliformis (assembly GCA_031772625.1). Classification (NCBI taxonomy): domain Eukaryota; kingdom Viridiplantae; phylum Streptophyta; class Pinopsida; order Pinales; family Pinaceae; genus Pinus; species Pinus tabuliformis. The sequence continues at coordinate 1,046,544,819 of CM062809.1, read as the reverse complement.
CAGCTCTGTGTGGACAATTTGCGGTCCAATGATCCTCATCGCATATAAAGCATGGATTTTTTGGTTTCCTATCTCCAGGAGGGTTTGAAGAAGATTTTTCAGGTGATGATTCCTCCTGTTTTTTCTTCTTCCCTTTGCCTTTCTTCTTGCTTCCTGGTTGTTTGGTTTCTTTTCCCTTATCTGTCGATACGGCATTTACTTCCGAAGCAAGAAGTTCGTCTTTTGCATTTTGACCTGAAATCTTACGGGCCCTCTTGGATGTAGCCTTTGTCGATTTCGTGTCTGTCGTGCCGATCACGCCATCTCCGGCATGAGAGTCATTGTTTGATTTAGGAGGAGGAGGAATTGAGAATTCCGGTCTAGGGGCGTCAGGTATTTTGTCATAGAGCGTGTCGGACTGAGTGTAAATCAAGTCCAGATATTGTGCATGAGTGATCACTTTCTCTTCCGTTACGACTCCCCCCTTTGCCACATCTTCCGTGATGGAAGGCAGTAATGACTTGATAAACTATTCAGCCAAAAGCTGATCGGGGACATACGTTTTTACCATCCTACGATGACGTCGCCACTCATGTATATGATCAGATATGTGAGTGGCCGTTGTCTGTTTGAAGTTGGTAAGAAGTTCTGTCCCCATTTCGTACCAATGGGTTAAAAAGGTTGTGGCTAAGGTACTGAAGTTGTCGAACGAAGCTCTAGGCAATTCAATGTACCATTTTTCCGCTGGACCCGTTAACGTCCTCTGAAAGAGGCGAAGTCTTATCGAATCATCATTTAGGGTGTTTGATGAACACCATAGATGAAAGGTCATCACGTGATTCGATGGATCTTCACCCGGATTTCCATTAAATTTAGGAATATCTGATGGAAGTTTATGCGGAATCGCTGGCCACCAAGGGGCGTAAGAAATTGGATCGTTTGTTAACCGGTTTAAATCAGGTAACTCTAAAGTTGCCACGAATGGTAACTGTTGATTCAGGTTAGGTGAAGCATACCCAGGATACGATGGAATCGCCTGAGCAGTTGGTCTTTGCATACTGGCATAATGCATTTGATGCTGGTATGTTTGGTAAGGTTGGTGGACTTGACCATTGTAAAATGGTTGATTTTGACCGTTTTGAATGTACGGCTATCCACTGTTCGCAAAGATTTGCTGCTCAGAACCTTGGTATACTTGTTGGAATTGCGGTTGTTGGTATTGCACCAACCATGGTTGTGAGGCCATGTGCTATTGCCCGATACTAACCGTTTGACCAAGGTGAGGGGTAATTGTACTTGACTAGACCTGTGTCGCCCCACTAGTCGGCGATTGTGGTTGAGTCGCAGGGTCAAGGGGCTGTTGCATTACAACCTGAGAAACCTGAGGTTGGCATACAACAGGCATCGATTGAACTTGCGACACCGTCACAATAGCTGGCGTAGTCGGGATATTTGACATAGGTACGCATTGTTGCATCGAATACACAACTCTTGGTTGTTGAGGTAGTATAGGTACCCAACCACTTGATGTAATTCCAGTATAACCTGAATGTTGTTGTGAACTCCCGTATGGATATCCTCCCGGAGGGGATAATGAAAGGGCATACTGCCCCCCATACGGTGGTAATCCAGAACTCAAGGGAATTGTTTGCCCTTGGGGGCCGGACTGCCCAAATTGACCTCCAAATGGATCAATTTGTTGAGACCCAACATAAGAGTTTCCGGATATTATTCCGGATGAACAAACAGGAACAGACCAGACTGTCGAAATAGCCCCTGAGTGGGCTCCTTCTAGCGGTTGAGAGCTAGTCGGGACAGATGGTATGCCGGCGAACATTGTCGGAGTGATAGCAGGGAGTTCTGTCGTTGCTGTGTCAGATGACACAGTCCTAGATGTTGACGGTTGTTCAGACATTTGTAGTCTATCCAAAAGATTACCTAGCGATTCTATAGGAACTTCCGCTGGTGGTAGACTAACTTCTGATGACGAAGGATATAGAGTGATCCTGACTCCAAAGTGCGTTGGAGTACTTGTTTGAGGATCTTCTACAATTTCTTCTATTGCAATCAGACCAGGTGGAAGGGGAAGACCGTCAGGTCCGTAAAATATTTCTGGTGCCGAAGAAGCAGCGACAGATGTTTGAAGAGTAAGACCCTCCGAACCGGTTGTAGATGGAACTGGTTCGGTAACACAAGTGTTTATTCTCAAACTAGGATCAGTATCACTGTCCTTCTGTGGCTGTTGAACTTCTTCTGTAGAGGCAGGGATTCCAGAAATGTTTGGAGTAACTGGAGTCTCTGATGTCGTTGGAACACTTGTTCTAACTTTGATAGGAGATTTGGAACCGGTTAAATGAGTTCGCTTTGTCCGTACTGGTTTCGATTCCAGAGACAAAGACGGTTGACTCGTAAGCCTCTGCGAAGGACGGGGTTTCAATTGACTTTCTTCCACGATTGCGGATTACTCGATCAACTAAAATAAAGGGAAGCTATGTTTCTGAATTAAATGAATTTTAGACGCTTTTGACACAACTTGTTTTTTCAGTTTTTAATAGTCGAAAAAAAACAAAAGATGACTCTAGTCTCCTTAATTTTTAATGAGCCTGCAGTGACAAGTGCTCAGATGGACCTTTTCCGTTAAGGAGTCTGAAAAGGAACAAAAGGTCTAGGTAAAGGGAGTACCAAACCAATCGTAAAACTGCAGAATACTTTTTACGGTACGACAGTCAATCTTCCCGAATGCTGTGTTCGGTGCATTGCGATCAGTAGGGCGGCCGACACGGCTTCCTATGGATAAAGGATTTAAGCCTATAGGGGTCTCCCAATATATACTTGACGGTACGTGGGAGCACAAGTCCGTACTGGCACTTATCGTCTCAAAGTGGAGGAATCACCCAACCATCAATGAGGACAACAGTTACCAGGCTTTACGACGCTGGAATACGTCTCTAGCCTAGACCTCTAAATGTTGTGCGTTAAGTTCCAAAGCGTTGTTAGGTTCATTGAATTTATTCTAAGTTGATCTTTCTTATGAATTTTTCCTTTTGGGTTCATCACGAGATGTAGATGTAATTCCTAAAATGCAATCTAAAGATGATAAACAAACTTTTATCTCTTTTCAGCAATGAAAATCCTAGCTACTAGGGGAAAAGAAAGACACAATCTTTTCGCAAAGAGCAAAGAGCACACTGTAAATGCACTTTCCTAAATCAAGCCAAACAGACTGTCAATATGCAAATGCACATGCATGTATTTGTTTTTCACTTTATTAATATTGATGCCTAAAAAGAAAGTTGATGTACAAATCTGAATTTGCTTTCAAGTGACAAACACAAACAAGCTTCTTTTCAAAATCAAAAGGTAGAGATGATTACGAAACTTTATGATTTTGAAATAAATACTCGTTTCGACACTAGAAAGTCACAAATTCAAACCAAAGGCAAAATTAAAAGCATAATCGACTATCAACAGCAAATAAACTTTCTCCTATGATCAAAATCGACACTTGCGACAGATCTAAATCAAAGGACGACAGTACGACTATTATACTTTTGCAATAGAAAACTGTAAACGACTGAACAAACACATAAAAACGTCTACAGTTCTTTTGTACAACTGAGGTGGAATATCAGTAAGGAAAAGGGTTCTGAAACAGTCATATACTGATCATAGGCTGCAAAAATCAGAGACAAAACTGAAAGAATGAAGCAAAGAACCTCATCTGCACAGTGCTAGGCTGATCAGCGCACCTGTTACACAGAGAAACTGCATTGCAGCACAGGTAGCCCTCTCGGGAAGTGCATTGAAATGCAGAACCTCTTCACAGAGCCTGCATTGGGGCAGAAACGAGAATTCTATCCGGGTTCTGGGTCACGATTTGCAGTTTAATCTTTGGTTTTTGGCTGAGTAAAAGCAATCAGTAATGCACAATCAGAGGTAGATCTAAAGGGGGGTATAAGAGCTATCACAAGGGCAATCAGCTAGTCTATGAATTAGTTGTTCAAATCATAAACAGATCCAGTGGATGGATTAAAGCAACAGATGTCTACTTTGCATTTGTTAATGGCAAATGCAGTTCGATTGCTACTTATAAGTCTATGAAATAAACAACAAGAGAAACACAAACAAACTAATTAGACACGAACCCCAGCAGAGTCGCCATTTTGTTATTGGGAAAAGTGTCTATTTAGAACTGCTCTATCCCACTAAGGTGTGACAGTTACCTTTGAAACAAACAGAGAAAACTACTTTTGTATTCTTCTTTATGAACTATAAACAAAGAGGAATAGGATGAACCAACCTGTGTCTTGCGCTAGTCCTTTGGTCTAATCTCTCTCCTCTTTGATAGCTTCCAGCTACCTGCTCCCTTACTTGCCCAGCTTCACCAAGTACCTGTAAGATCACAGAAGAAGGAAACTATACAAAGACATGGGTTTATATTCATAAATAACTTAGGATCAGATTTAAGTTAACCATACAAATGTAACAAGCATCAATGAAACACAAGCATGGAGAAGAAACTCAAATAGTTTTATTGATATACAAGAAGATCCAGGAGGAGTTACAACCGATGATTCCTGACCCAACATCAACCTCCCAGCAAAGAAGTCCCTTCTTCAACCCCAACAAAGCATAGATCACCCAATTCTCTGATATGTATCTCAAAACCAACAGCAATTCCTTACAATGTGCAAAATTCCAGCCTCTGGATCTCTGGGATGAGGGATCCATATATAGATGTATGCAAGGAGGATGAGTTAGCTCATGATTTGATTAGTGGCTTCTCTCTGTCAGTTCTTGCTTCCACTTGGAGACTGAAAGCCTCTTACTCATCCTTGGTCGAATTCAGTGAGGCAAGTGTCATTGGAGAAGATTATGGAAGCTTCCATTGTCTCTCCACCTCGCGGAATGACACTGCCATTTGTCATTTCCCGCTCAACTCACCCTGGTAGTGCATTTAGGTGCATTGCAACGCACCTAGCTAGGGGATTTAGGTGCTATGCAACGCACTTGGCTAGTGGAGCAGCTGAAATGATCCTGATTTGACTTATTCTGAGCAGTTTCTGGTGGAGAACTTCTGGGAGAAGCTGTAATTTGTTGACCTTGTTCCTTTATGGGTTGGAACAACACTATTAGGGACTTAGGAGCCCTTGGTTTATGGACATTTCATGCTTAGAGCTGTAAGTCACAAAAATGTCTATAACAGCAAGACACCTCTAGCATCTTTCCAATACAATGTATTATCAACAACGCAATATTTGACTGCTTTTAATTTAAGAAATCTAGCCTTTATTTTGGATAATCTAGGAGGAGCATTTAAATTGAACATAACATATAAAAGGTCTTCATACCAGGGGGAATTTAAATATGTCTTGTCTATTGGTGGAGTCACCAGTTCCTCAAGATCATCTAGAGAAAATACCATGTTGATATCTAATGCATTGAAATTTGATTCAGCCATCAATTTGGCTAATCCTTGTCCTTTGATCAACTTGGTGGGCTTAATTTCTATATCATATTCCAAAATCACAGCTATCCATTTTCCTCTCTTCCCATCAGGTCCATTTTGTGTGAGAATATATTTGACAATTACATTAGGCACATAAGCAATGATATGAGAATGTAAAATGTAAACCCTGAAATCTTTTATTGCTTTGACTAGAGAAAATGCTTGTTTTTCCATGATATTGTATTTTAAAGAAGCATCTCTTAGAGCTTTGCTAAAGAATGCCATTGGTTGCTCATGTCCTTCATTGTTTTTTTTGTAATAGCACAACAACAATAGTATGTTTAGATCCAAAAGAGAAGATAATAAAATCTTTTGTGAAATATGCGTTGATTAAAACTGGAGCTTGTGTTAATGCATGTCTGACTAGATCAAAAGATTGTTTAGCCTCAATATTCCATTTAATTTTTTTGTCTTTCTTGAGCATGTTGTTTATATTATTGAGTAGTTCAGCAAGATATGGTATGAATCTTCTCAAGAAATTGATTTTTACAATAAAAGATTGAAGTTCTTTCAGGTTTCTTGGATGACTAATTTTAAGGATACCTTCGATCCTATTGGGATCAATTTTGACTCCATCTTTGGAGATAATGTGGCCTAAAAGTTTTCCTTCTTCAAGCCCAAACAATGCTTTCTTGGGATTTAGTGAGATACCGAACTTCTTGCATTTTTCAAATACCCTTCTTAGATGTGCTAGATTTTCTTCATCAGTCTTTGAAAAAATAGTGATGTCATCGAGATAAATTACAATGAAATGGCCAATTTCATCTGAAAATGCAATGTCCATTGCTCTCTGGAAAGTAGCACCAGCGTTCATTAATCCAAAGGGCATTTTCATATACATGAAATTCCCCCAAGGAGTAGTAAAAAAAATTGTATCTTGATCATCAGGATGCACCAAAACTTGATTACACCCTGAAAAACCATCTAACAATGAGATCCTACTAGAACCTACTACCCTTTGCAGTATGTGATCCATTTGTGGTAAGGGATAGTTGTCCTTAAGGGAAACCTTGTTTAAATTCCTAAAGTCAATGCACAATCTGATTTTTCTAGATTTCTTCCTTGTAGGCATAATGTTGGATACCCATTTAGAATATCTAATTGGGACTATGATCTTAGCCTCATATGTTTTCTTGATTTCCTTTTCAACCAAGGGCATTAGGATAGGATTTATCCTACGCAGTTTATGTTTAAATGGTTTTTGGTCTTCTCTAATTGGAGTTTTATGTTGTATAATTCTAGTATCATAAGCTTTCCAAACTCATAGCTCTAAGAAAATACATCTATGAATTCTTTGAACAGAGCTATATACCTTTGTTTAGCTATGAGAGGTAGTGATTTTGACAATTTTATAATTTTGGGGTTTTGTTCACTACCTATGTTGCATTCCTCAATGTTTATTCATCTTGGTTACATTTTTGGCTTTCTAGAAACGTCATTAAAGTCAAATAATTCTTCCAAAGGGGCTAGCCCTCTGGGAAAAACATTGTCTTTAAGTTGAAGTACTTTGAATTCTTCTTTTTCTGGGTCTTTATGTATTTCAGTTTTATGTACAGTTTTATTTATAGAATTTTTTCCATCAGAAACAGTAGGTTGATCTATACTAATATGTACATCAATTTGACTATCTAGTTCATCTTCCAGATCTATGCTGCTATCCTCAAATTCATCCTTTGATTGCAGAAATCTCTCAATCTGTTTATCACTTCCAAAAACTTCCCAGTATCTCATGTTATCAGGAACTGCAGGATGGTGCTTCAATTAAACTATGTATTGTTTATTTGGATGAGGTAATTTGCAGGTGCTAGCTAAAAAAACCAATCTATTTTCCAGGGCATTTTGGAGCCTAGGCATCACAGCAAGCTCATACTCTTCAAATGTTTTGAGAAAATCAATCACAACATTTCAGTATTCTCTCAATCTAGGATGTTTTGTAGAGTATTGACCTTTAATTTGTTTGATGATGAGTTCAGAGTCTCCCTGGACAAAAATTCTTTTAGCACCTACCTTTTTAAGCAATTTCAAGCCTAAGAGTAATGCCTCATATTCTTCTATGTTGTTTGTACACAGAAAATTCAATTTGTAAGAATGACCTTCAACCTAATTAGTTTTTGAATTGTACAACCAGATTCCTGCTCCTACCCCTGTTTTACCACATGAGCCATCAAAAGTCATATTCCAGAGAGGTTTTGTTTCAGGGTCCTGTTGGATAATGGGTGTTTTAGTGTCAATTTCTCTATCAAGTTCATTTTCTTCCTTCTTGACCTATGTATCTATGTCTCCATGATTGTCATTGTATAGTATGAAAGAATCAAGATCAGCATGGACAAAGTAAAGGGGGTAGTTGTCTAGCGTCTCTTGACTACTCACCATATATTTCATTAAGGTTTTTCTATGCAATCTCCTTGGTTGACCAAATACTGGTATTGTGGCATATGTCATATCCATTTAAAGTGTCCCTTGTATATTAGCTCCCCAATATCTTGATAATAGCATACCATACTTAGGAGGAATGTCTACTACTACTATATCCATCACTAAAATTTTTGTTGGTATCTGGGCTAGTGTGACACAAAGGTCTTTAATGAGACCTAGACATCTAACCTTGCTGGAATCAAATGAATATAGATCTTTGTATGGTCTAGTGATTTCAAGTCCAAGTTTTTCCATAACAATCTTTGGCATGAGATTATGTGATGCACCTAAATCCAACATGGCATTATGAAGGATCTTGTCATGAATATTAAGGCTGACATAAAATGGAGGAACACCCCCTTCTTGAGGCTTGCCATCAACTTCTGGTCCAAACAAAAGTTCAAGCTGGTCATCATTCAAGTTCATTGTATCAGTGTTTTCTCCTATGTTGAGTACCTTTAGAACCTGGGACCTGTACATATTTTTGTTTACCAATTCAGTAAGGGTAATAGAGATCTTGAGTTTAGCAATTTCGTTCCCAATACTGAAGGGTGCTTGACTTTTAAGAAAAATTGAGAAATCAGTCCTTTCGGCCATGGATTTTGTTATGAGTTATGTTTGTTGACTTGTAGTAGGCATTCCAATTTGGATAAATTTTGTTGAGACATTAATTTTTTTCTTATCAACATTCTCTGTGTTTCTCCTTTCTATATTGTTTTCATTTTTCTTAGAGCTTTCAACTGTCTTCTTGGGATCAGGCTCTAAAGCTTTCTTGACAGATTTATTGGAATCCTTCTTATTTGAGTAATAATTGTTTTTCTTGCTCCTAAGATTATATTGTCTATGGACTTCTAAGATAGCATTCTCAAATCCATGTTTATGGTCATCAGATTCTTCAAATTCCAGTTCTGTTTGAGTTAATAAAAACAATTCATGTTCTTCTTGTGTAAGAAAAACAAAACTATCTTCATTTTTTCCCATTAAATTAATATGATTTCCTCAACTTCTTCAACTACACTTACATCTTCATTGGCATAATTTTCTTGAAATGGTGGCTTGATTTGTTGATATGGGCCTCTTTGATCTCTTTTTCTGATTTGTGGAGTGTTTTTCCTAGGGTTTGGATTGCGGTTATGTTGGACAGGTGGGTTCTCCCTAGGGACATTTCTTTCATTCAAACTTATCCTCTCCACGATTCTTTCCATGGTCCTTACTAAAGAATCAATTTTGGCTTCTGCTACAGAATTTGAATCTTCTTCCTTTATAGTAACCCTTCTTTTAGTTTTCATCCTAACTCTTTTTGCTTGTAAATTTGCTTCTACACTCACAACATCTATTTGCATCACTTATAATGTTGGATAATTCCTTTCCCTAGGTTGGTAAGACATATCTATATCAAAATCATCTGGGAATTTTATCAAGGCTAAATCCTAGGGTGGTTTAAGATTTATAGGTATTGCATTATAAGTATTGTTGAATCTATCACAATAGTCCTATACACTTTCACCTACCTCCCTTTTAATATTTTCATATTCTGATAGGATCTGTAAAGGATTATGTTTGACTTCCCATCTATTAATAAAGGTTTGGTGGAATGCAAGGAGATCATTTATACTATTTGCACGCAAAGACTTAAACCATTTTCTGACTTCTCCTCCTAAACTTTGAGCAAACATTTTGATCTTAATACTTTTGTCGTCTACCTCTTGTAGGTCAAAACAATCATTAATTTTATCCACATGTTGATGGGCTATTAAAGGACCTGTCCCATCCAATAATGTGATCTTGGACTGATAGTCTTGTGGCATATTAGCCAATGGGGCTGGTAACACCAAAGAAGCATACCTAACAGCCATGATTGGTGGTGGTGGTGGAGGACCACTTGAAGGAAGTTGAACAGTGAATGAGGGAAGTTGAACAGTGGATGAGGTTGGACTAGTACTAGGTGGAAATGAGAGTAAAGGAATTTGAGAAACCTTATGTTAAAGGATGAAAGGAAGGGTTGGAATTATGGAGGCTGTTATCACAAAATCAAGCACTGGAAGGCTGCTGACCAGGTAGACTCTGTGTAACTGTTTCAGACCAATCTTTTGACTAAGGCTTAGCCTCCTTAGCCTGAGAGGGCTCTCTCAAAAGGTTATTGATTTTGACTATTGATGAGATGGCTAACTCTTGCAAAGTGAATTTAACAAATATGTTGGCTGGATAGACATTACAAAGACTTCCATTGGGCTTATGGAGTTAATCATCCTTCAGTAAACTATAACACTACTCATACATAGACGTCAGGGCATGTGATGTTTAAATACTCAAAACACATCTCATAGAAACCTCAGCTTACAAATACACACAGGAAATCAGAGCAGCAAAGTGAATTCTGAGTGATTGTGTATTTATACAACTGTAAAAACATAAAAGATAAAACAAAACCACATATCTTGAGCATTTGAAACACTGTATGAATCCTGAGAAGAAAAGAAGTCACTTGTATTACTGAAAATGAGTTTGTACTCAAGCCAAAATAACACTCTGTTTTCTCAAATATCCAACCTTTCTTACATAAAGGTTTCATCTATATATAGAAACATAACCTTAACTACTTTGAGCTTCCTCCTCTAGCATGAGGGGAGCTCGATGACTGCCACTAATGACCCTATCTGCTTTACAACAAACTATTAAATACAATTAATGCTAACTGGAGTTCTAAAGAGTTCTACTTTGATTATAACTCTAACACTATCTTCTTCGTAGAAAGATTCCTTCTTGTTCTTTGACACCTGGATTCTTTGCAGTTTGGCTGAGATGGCTGAGATGAGCATTTAAAGCTCCATATTGGCCTCGGATGCTGAATACTTTAATCTGCTCAGTGATGCTAGGTGATATCCCCTGTTTTTTCGGTTCCAGTCTTCCACTCCTTATTCGAATATGCAGCAGCATGTCTTTGGCTCTTTAATATCCCAAAAATATAGAACACCACCATGTTCCTGATGTGTTGGAGGCTTCATTGATGGACAGGTGTGCAAGTCAAAACTCCTCGTATGCAACCCCTTCCAAACCCTAATGACCGGTAATAAAGTGGCTTTATAACAAAAACTCCAAATTTGAGTTAAAGCATTCCACCTTTTAAAGGTACAGCTGTCTTGATCTGAATGGTTGTGATGGCTTCATCTGGTCCCTTTGATGTCCTTTAGATGTCTCCTTTTGAAAATTCCCGCACCTATCACCAAACTGTCTTTTTGCGTTGAAAACACCACCTACAGCAGTTTCGTAGCGCGCTACGAAACTGCTAAAATGTTTAAACAGCTTGTCTTTTTCCTGAGGTATTTACCGCCTAGATATTTGGTTGCCAAAACTCCTTTTGATCTTTGATACATTTAGCAGGGATATACATGTCCTCAAAACAACAAAATTAAGCAAAATTTGCCAAAATTTGGAAAAAACCTTTCTTAGAACAGCAACTTTATTTATCAGCTAATTGGTCTAGCTGGGCCTTTAAGTCTTCAACCTTCTTCCACTGACCTAGCTGTGATTCCAAGTCTTCAATCCTCCTCTTCATAGCTTTGTTTTCGGCTCTTAAACGCATATTTATCTTTCTGATGAATTTAGCCTCCTTAATTGCGGGAACTGTCCATGTATAAATATCAGCTACTGAATCCACCTGGTTTACTAGGTTTTCACTTCCTTTCAATACAGCTTTACGATAGTTTGCATACCTGACTGCAGACTCCCTAGTGGTATTCTTCAGCTTATCAATCTCATGTTTAGCGGTTTTTAACAAGTTCCTTACAGCTATAGTATTACCTCCTTGAGATATGATAACTGTTGTATTTGTGTCTTTTTGCTTAACTTTCTCTGCCTCCTCTGTTCTGGACAATTCCTCAGCTACCTCTGTTCTAGGCAGTTTCTCAGCTTCCCTTACTTGCTTTCTTGTAATAGGTCTTCTTGGTTTGAAGACGAATTCATCACCTGGTTCATCAAAACTCAGTCTTTTAGTAGCCCTAGACTTCTTGGTGTTTTCTGGTGATGATTGTGTCAAATCAATATGCACCGGTTCAATGTGCACCGGTTCAACTTGCTCAAACTCAATGGCCTCCAACAAATCACTCAGGCTGGCCTTAGATATCGGGCTTTCCTCAACAGCCAATGCTTTTCCTTTTTCTTTGCTTATTTGACTCCTTGTCCTAACTCTTGACACTGTTTCAGATCCACTTGGTCCAGGTACAGTCTTCTTATGCTGAGCTTCTTCTTTTGATGATGACTGAGGTTGTTCTTTAATGATCAGTGGCTTTACTGATTTTCTCAACTGTGACTTGGCCTTCTTCTTATCTTTTGCCTCCTTTTGAAGCTCAGCTAGCGTGAGTTCTTCAACTGATTGTTCTTTTTCTCTAACTGGCTGTGGAGTAAGACCTATTTTACTTTGGAAACCCGCCATGAAGATGAAGGAGTTCCAGTCTCTACCAATTTTCTGAAGACCATCCAAAACTAACAATTTAACCAAACCATGGTGAAATAAAGATGTTTCACAGTCGTCCTTCCTTAATTGCACTTTGTCACACATTTTGCTCAGACTACGAAACAAATAGAAGGGAATGTCTATGGATGCTTTACCAGTGAAATGTAACAGCAACTTGAAGTGATAAGAGTAGACCTTATTGTATCTTCCCTCACAGGTTAAGTACTTCTGAATACAGGTGAGAAGAAGGGCATAGTGCTCCTTAACATAGTTTCTAGGCACTGCTTTTGTTAGGTCTTCATTCACATATGCCTCTTTTAAGAACTCTTTGCATGGATTCATATCGAACTTAAAGTTCTTAAACCATTCTTGCCCCCCTCTTGGGATCTCAGTTACAGCAGCAATTGCCTCCGGAGACACTTGAACTTCTAACATAGCTATTTTAGAATTCAAACCGGTGAAGTTTAAAGCAAAATCCTTTGTTACCTGAGCATGGCCACCTTGCAGCTTCTTACAGAAATTCCAACAGCCAGCATCCTTGAATGCTTTCTTCACGCCCTCATCTCTTAATGCGAGGTCTAAACCTTCAGGCTCTGTTCTCTGACATTTTCCAGACCTATGTTCTTTCCTCTCCATTTTGCTTTTGAAATTTTCGCACAGACAACGACCAACAGCTCCAGCAAAAATAGCGATTCAGTTCTCTTTAACTCGGGCTCTGTTGTAATCAGGCTCACTAGGAAACAGGCTCGCTTGCAAACTCAAATATATCATCACACAGGCTGGTCACTTATGCATCATTTACGATCATCATAAAAATCCATGCACGGTAAAACCCATTTGAATAATATTTATGTGCATGACTACAAATCTATTGGTGGAGTGAAGGTTAATGAGCGTTTGGGAGGTACGCAACTGACATGAGAGGACGGAAGTGGTGACTCATCAACAGACTTGACACTTTGGGAAAAAATCCACTGCAAAACACACGAATCTGCGTTTTCACAGCGCGGTTAGTTTTGAATTGTCATAATGCGCTACGAAACGGCTTGATGATGACGCGCTGCGGAATGGCTAAACAATGATTACGCTGTGAAACTGACCAATGAGAGACTGCGTTGCGAAATTACGGAAAGGATCGGTGACATGGATAAGACAAGACATGGCTTATGAAACCATGACGGTGGAGGATGACGAATAGGATTAGAGTACAAATTACATCAAACACCTTTAAAGCTCCAACCCTAAATAAGAAACATAGAACAAAAACAATTTGACACCAACTTTTGACATTGAACTTGGACAAAGGATTATATACAAATGTTTATAGTTCTAAGTGATAACAGAGGCAATAGGACTTGGTGACTAAATATGTGCAGATTGAGATGTGAAGGTGAAGTTGCTATATTTAAGGCAGTAAATTCTACTGAATGTTGGAGATAAGCATCATCGATTTTGGAGGTGAGATCTATCACTAGATCTTGTAGAGTATCAAAATGTTGTAAAAGCTGAAGATCTTATTTAGTTTGTGAATAAAGTTCTCTCACTAGGTTCTTTGGTAAGATTGATGGATCAAAGATAATATAATTTTTTCAATTCTCTGAATTAGTCCTGAATAAGCCTTGCTCAAAGTGTAAATCAAATTGGATATCTTGAAACATAACAAGGCTTTTAGGAAGTGAGTTATCTCTGGGAAGAAATAGACTACTTGTCTAACTCTCAGTTCTAGGAGATTTTCTTAAGATCTTTTCAGGATTGTCCACTATGGTAGGAGGATTTGGATTTGGATGGGATCTAGTAGAAATTCTTTTGGGAGCCAGTGTTCATATCTAAAACACAGACAAACTTAATATACAAAAATAGAAAAGAAACCAATCTTAGGAATAAAATTATCATACTAATCTTTTAACTGGGTACTCTAAATTCGAATGAAAGGATAAATTTTCAGTGATCCCCAGTATGGTCGCCATTATGTTATCATTCTATGATTTTGAAGATTGGCAAGACAAAGTCACAAAAGATACATCAAACTGCTTAGGAGTCTAGGATCTAGCCCTCCTAGACCCAGAGAGGGCTCTCTCTGTATATTTAGGATTTAGCTTTATTTCCAATGCTTTAATGTGTTAGGCTAGATAAAATAATGAAAGAAATTTATCACTTGATTGCTTAGTTGTTTTTGTTTGGTTGTTTGTTTGTTTGGTTGGGGTAGATCATATTTGAATCCTTTCCATTGGGCTATGGAGTCAAAGGCTGGGTGGTAACATCAATTTTCCAGAGAATTTGCAAGGCAAGCTAACTATATTTACTGGATCTAAAAGTAGAATGAGAAATGAGATGACAGAATAATGATATCAGTAATGATTAAAAAGAAATTAAGTATTTCTTAATCATACATCAGAGGAAAACATTTAGATTGTAAACATAGATAGAAATAAAGTGCTCCAACAACATATCTTAGTCTAAAATTTCTTCTTTACAATAAGACTTAATGATGCATAATGAATAAACAGTGATACATTTAATCACAGAAAGGAAAACATCACCAGTTTAACACAGTTCAAGTATCCTACAAATGGTCCTGTTATTGATGCTCTAGCTTGAAATTGGAATGCTCCAAACAGAAAATATAGTTTCAAATGACTTTGGTCCAACCCCTTAATACTTCCAATGCATGAAGTATTTAACTCAAAACCTACAAGGGTTTGCCTTATACACTTGGAAATCTGTTATTAATTACAACAAAAGAAAATTGACTAGTGTAACCACAAAGTGGCCACGCTAACAAAACTAGGACACATGGTCCTCTTTTTCAGGGATGTTGTTGCTGAGAAATTAATTTTGTTGTAGTGGCTCTGCTGACATGGTTGGTGTTGACTCAGATTTATGTTGTCACTTCAATCATCTTTGTCTCGTTCCTCCTAATAATCACACAGGTCACTCCATGCTTCTTCATCTGGAACCTTGATCTTAATTAACCTCATGTATACTTCATCAACTTTAGTGTATTTTGCAAAAGTGGGTTTAACCACAAAAACATGTTTCAGCTCATGCTCAATGTAGATTTGATTGCTGATAGATTCTAGCAATGCCTTTCCTATTATGTTTCCTTTGATATTGGAAAGATTTTCTACATTCGTGGCTATGCTCTGGAGTTTCTTGACATAGTCCTCTATGGCCATGAGTTTTTCGTTGATGACAAGAAAAGAAGGGAGACCTTTCTAGTTTAAAGGCTCAATCCTGTTGAAGAACATGTTCATTGTTAGCTCCATATTTTGACATTTTTCTTCTAGCTGCACATTCAAGCTCTTCTTAGTCAGCACCTTCTTCACTTGAAGTATAGTCTCTGTCCTGTCTGATAGTCCCAACATTTCTAGCTCATACCTGGTTCTTGAATTTAAAATTTTGATTATCTTGTTATTTGTTGCTGGCATGTCTCCCAACTCTTCATTAGTAGCTGAAATAGCTTCTCTATCCTTTTCAACTAATTCTTTCTATTCGAATATAATTTGGATGCTGGGGCAAATTTCATTCATGCCATTGATTATATTATTCCAAATAATCTCCTTCACTCTTCCTAGAGTGTTACCAATAGATAATTATTTCTCTGATTTTTGTAGCCTTTCAATCAAGGTCTTTTCCCTTTGCATCTCCACCAAATGATTACTTTCGTCCCTTTTGATTTGATCTTGCAATACATTGACATGAGTTTCTAGCCTCTTAATCTCCTTAGTCTGAATATTCATGTCTTCCATAGATCTGGCTAGCTGTTATGTACTGCTTCTTATCTCTGTAGTAGTAGTTGTTGGTGTGGCTATAGGAAGAGCTGAGAGAGGAAGAGCTTCCACAGTAGTGTTGGCCATCTGTGATGCCTTATCTTATTCTTGTATCATTTTCTCCATCTTTTCTTCAATTTGTTTAATTTGGAGGGATTGTTCTATTATTAACTTCATCATATCAACCTTTTGGCTCTCTGTTTCCTCTATTTCCTTGGTCAGGGGATCATGTGTTGCAGGCATTTTGAGCTACTTCTTCAAAGTTGCAATATCTAACTCCTTTTTCTTGATTACTTCTTCTGCTACTTTTACATCTTAAGGATCATACCCAATCCTCACCGCTAAGTCTTCTAAAGACTTAATTCTATTGTCCTTTGATTGTGATGAAATCCTTTCCATTTTTAACTGAGATTGAGGATTAGACAAAGCTACCTAAATTTTAAACAAGTTCGTAGAAGTATTGGTCAGAGTAGATGAAATCATTTCACCTGTTTGCTTGTGCATTTCCAGTTGATCTATTGGATGAACACTTCTAGCATCAAACTAAAAAGATGTTTGCTTGTAATTTGTTGGAGTTTTGGGCTCTATTGTCTATGCTTCCAAAAATGCCATGTGCATCTTCCCCTTCTCTGAATCCAAGGCTGAGAGAATTTTGCCTTGAGAAGTTGAATTCTATTTCCAAAACTGAGCATAAGTGTTGTTTTTCAATATCTCATCCCTGATTTTAATCTCTCTAAAGGTATCAAAGATTGTCTCCTCCTTTTCTCCAGTGAAATTTGTAGATGAGGAAACTTGAAGAGACTATTGCCTTTCTGAAATTGGAGTGGCAAGAAAAGATTTCCCTCTAGTTGGGGATGAGTCTAGAATATCAATGAGATTGATGACTATTTTCTACAGTGATTCCTTGCCCATGTACATATGCTTTCTGGGCATTTTCCGATATTTCAGTTTGAATTCCTTCATAGAAGTATCAGTCACCAGTATCAGTCCCTGGTCATTGATCTTCTCTAGGTCTTTTCCTTGTTAGTCCTTGTACTTGTATTTTCCCTTTTCTGTTTTGTCTTTAGTAGTCTGCTTTTCCTTCTTTCTTGGGCACTGTGCACTGGAAGAAGAAATCACTTGTTCCTCATCCTCTTGTAATGTGTCGGGCATCCACTCAATCTGGTTCATGTATTTTTCAGTTTCAGGTCGGTGAGTGTGAATATAGGATGTTGAATTGTTCTCCACCCTTTTTCTTGGAGACGATGTCCCATGGTTCATAGGACCATGTAAGACTATGAATTTCATTTCCTCCAATCTCTTATCTGCCTCCTCCCCTATTGCTCTGTTGTTACAAATGAAAGGACTAATCTAGGATTTGATCCTAAATTGTGACTTTTTCTTGGATGCTAGAAAATGCACTTCATTTGCATTGATCCTTTGTCTGATGTATTCAAGTGCAAAGATCCTAATGGGGAGGAACTTTGGTAGCTTATAAGGAGCAAAATCACAACCATATACTCTTAATTCAGTGTAATTTTGGTACAAGTACCAATCACCTATTCTTGCTTGATTAGACAACTACATGATCCTCCTAATTTCTTCACAGATTCTAGGTTCTGTAGTCCCACCGAGGAGGCTCATTGCTGGGTGAAGAAACATTTCTACAAATGTCTTGTAGCTAAAATTTGGTTGATCTTTCATCTCTAATGTTGTGCAAAAAATAACTGATTGGGGTTCACCTTCTTCATTCATCTTGCTCATTGTAAATTGAAACTTTTATGCCTGAAAGTAAACAAACATATAACCAAAACTGAAGAGTATTGGAAGACTTCCTCTCTGAAGAAATTGACAAATTGCTCATGGATAGCATCTGTTAGAAATTGACTGAAATTGAAAAGGATAGAGGGCTTGGATTCTGTTCATAAAATAGATAGAAAACCTATGATAGCTTCATCAAGCCACTAATCTAAATAATAGCCAAGTAAATAAGAAAGAATAGTGACAATGTGTTTGGTCCTGTCAGGGAAAACAGAGGAATAAGGAGGATTCTTGTTTTGCAGAGGTATTTGCTCAGTCATGAAGAGTTATATGGTTTTATCTCTCTTAGAAAAATCTATTTTCTGATACAATTCAGTGAGAATCTCATGGGGAAAGGGATAAGTTCCTTCAATAACAAGAGCCTACATAATTTGCATAATAGACTTGGCATCAATGGTAAACAATACGTGTCTTTTTGGGGCCATCACTACCCTTTTCTATGGATTGTAGCATGAGTGGAATTCCCTGATCAATTCTAGGCAACTATGGGTTTTACAGACGATATAGAAAGGTAGATTAGTGTCCCATAGGCCTATGTCATCTACTCCATCCACAAATTTATCCTCCCACTAGCTGTATATGTCAAATAAATCAAACTCTAAGAGTGTTCCATGTATCTTAAAATACCTATCTGCCAGTGGCATGTGATCCAAATGCAATGGGGGATGGACCATTGTGTTAAATACCTCTTGTTTTTTCTTCTTGGATGCCATGGTTGTCTTCTGTAAAAACCTTTGAAAATGGAACTGTGTTGAATTTGAAGTAGACCTACAATAGAAAGGGGATGAGAAGAAATGGGAATTCAGATAGGGAGAAAGAAAAGGGATGGATTGGAAGTGGGATTCGAGAACGGGAATGCTCTGTAATTACAGAAAAATGGATCTTTCTGCTATTGTAATGTTGTTTCAGTATGTTTACTGCGTTCTCTATGTATGCACGAACGGAATTGAATTGTACTTGTAAACACTGAGATCACATAAGAATTTGTAAATGGATATGAGATGGTGCATTTGTACATTTTTGAGGTGTTTTCCACTAACTTGGCTTGACTTGGCACAGGTCCGTTGGCTAATGATCCAGCCATTTGAATGCACAACAGAGGGAATGGAGGAGATAGGCGGATGGGACAGGATGGCGTTGTGAGGTGGCGGGAGTGAGAAAGAGTCACAATGGGAGAGTGGTTTAGTTAGAGGCATAAACCATTTTTTCGGGGGCCCTGGGAGTGGTAAGTGGTATGAGAGGCTGGGGGTGCGAAATCCTAAGAGCGTGACACATCAGTAGCTTGATACCATTGATTTCAAAAACGCATATTGATTTTCGAATCGTATGGAATGAGCAGAGATTAGGTGAGAGATGGGGGGTGGGTAAGGTTGGATGTGATGGGTAAGTGATTGGTGGGGTAGGGAAATATATAGGGCACAGACTATAGGATTTAGGGATATAGAATAAGGTTACGAAAAATAGCAAAAACCCCTTCCCCTTTTAATTTCTTTTCCTGACCTTAGGAAAAAGCATTGAAATGTGTCACCACACTTTAAAAGAATTTTTCAGGTCTTTTTACCTTTGCAATTTTCTCAACCTACCTACCCTTTATTCTTCTAATAACATTTTTCTTTTTTTCATTTGCACGGTGCATTTGGACTTGCAGAACCTTTCATTTTTCTTTCATTTCTAACCTACTCTATCACTTATTTCTCCCATTGGTCCAGATTAAATAGTTGAACCAATTTTATTTCTACCTAGCTATTGATTTGCCAAGATTAAACTGTTTGGCAGATCTTTATTTTCTACCCTATCAACAGAAATTGCAATTTTTCAATCATGCTTAGACTGTATGATTTGAAAAACATTTGGGGTTTTCTTTTTCTTCTTATTTTTTCTCTTTTTTTTATATATACCCTCTTTTCATATTTTTTTTTTTTTTGAAATCAATTGAATATTGAAATCTATGAACAATTTGAAATCTGCAAACTGTGAAATATTCAATCACCTTGAGATCCTATAAATTGTAGGACCATAACACTTGGGAAGTTTCAAATGCATTGGCTAGGACCCTATGTAGTCAAGGAAATTATAGACGATCGCACAGTTCATCTCGCGAAGCTGAATGGGGAATTATTTCTGAGTAAAGTTAATGGAAGTTGCTTGAAGTTCTACAAAGGGGATCTTGCCGCTGCGTAATGACTACATGATGGTGGGATATTCTTAATACTCCAGGCAGCTACAAGGAAGTATGGCACTATAAACTCCACTACCCAAGAATTGGAAAAAAGAAGTAAGGGGGCTGCGCGATGGAAGCAGGAATCACGCCAGGAGGATCTGCGCCAAGAGGGTTGCACCATGGAGGTTGGGGTCTTGCAGCAAGGTCACAAAATAGCCATGGGATGCACTATATATGATCGGATGGAGAAATTTTTGTTAGAAGAAGTAGGTAGACTACATTTATGGCACAAAATCTTTGGAAATGTACCACCAAAGATGCATTTATGATAGAAATTTGGAGGGAACAGTCAGATTTGAATTTGAAATTTCCTATAAATATCGCATGCTACCCTACATTAAAACAATTTTCTATCTGAAAATTGCTTGTGAAATTTCGGGCTTTAAATCTATGAACCAGTTCAATTGGGAAGATATTTTCTTAAATCTAGTGCTAGTTAATGTGTTGGTATAATTCTGTGAGGCTTTCTTGGAGAGAATGACGACAACTAACCCCGCAGAAGCTACCAATTCTAAAGTTTTTGTCTCTAAAGTCACACAAGCAATGGAAGCAACACCCTTTGTACCTACAATGCCAAATTCTCCTAGGACTAAGCCATATTATGTTGAGAAGAAACAAAAGAAAATGCTACAATTTATGGTGTGCCAATCACCGAGGAAAAACCCCCAAGAGATCCGCCAAAAGGGGAAAATGGATAAGTCCAAGAAACCGCATGAACCCCTGGATCTTGATGAAGAAGAGCTTCGCAGAGGAATTGAGGAGATGGAAGTTGAAGAGGGCGAGCCTATGACACAAATCCCGAAGTATATCCCATTGTGACAAGGCAAAGCGAAGGTTCCGAAAGATCTAGAAATCGAAATGTTTATGGCTTCTACACCACTGCTATCGAAGAAGGTAATATTTGAAGGCACGCTCTTAAGGCACATTCCTATGCCTAAGATAGAAGATTGGGATATGGCGGATCATGAGAAATTCCCCTAGCTAGCACCGAATAATTATTTGGTGAAGATATACTATGAGGAGACAAGAGTAACACACCTAGAGCCAATGAAATGGGTCACAGGAGTTGAAAAAGAAGGATTGTTGAATATGTTGTACGTGTCACATTTTAGTAGGACAACCATCAACAAGGTCTGTGCGCAAAAATTGCTCATGTTGGTTCATGATGGGTGTCTCTGGTTGGGAGAACCCATCCCCATTATGGATATGCTAATCCAACGCATCACAATGTTTCCATGCTAAGAGGTTGATCCAGCCGAGGAGTTTGGAGGAAAGACTAAGGAAAATTAAATCGCAGACAAAATGAAGAGCGAGATCGGCTTAGTAAAAATTCGCATGGATATTCCATTTGCTTTATCACTGACAAGGTGGTGCAGCGATATTGGCATGTAAGGTCATGAGGAAGTCTCGCGCGGACGAAGTTCCGACACCAGTAATTTCGCTTGCGGCCAAATGTGCTAAGGGAGTGTAGTATAATTGAGCGCAATACCTTTGTAAAGATTTTTTTCTCAATTCTCACGAATTGCAGGATGATGGCAAAGGCATTCCATTATGCCTAGCTACTATTGTTAATATCCCTAGTTGTGTGGAGTCTACCAGAAGACAGTCAAACTCCTCCATAGGATGTTGACTTACCAGAAGCTACGAAGTTCGCTTCGTTATGGGTGACAGAGGACACTGTAAGGGTCATGGAGACGAAGATGTTCTGGGTACTAGTCGAGATGGATCTTCACATGGTAATTAGCCAAGGGCTGAGGCTCTCACCGACCCTCTTTGAGCAGTTGGAATCTTATGCAGAATTTAAGGCATATTTTCACAATGTGTCTATCCTCGTGAGGAAGGATCTGAAAAAGACCTGGTACAAGTCGTCGTACGTGGTGACTGAGGCATATGCACAAGAGATTGTGGGGAAATGGCTAGGAGAGTGTTTGAAGCCATCAAATCTCAATGCGGTTTTGAGCAAGGCCAGAGAAAGTTCCTCCGCATAGGCCACAACAAAGCAGAAGCAGAAGGAGGTTGAGCAGACCGCAGCTCTAGAGAAAGATGCACGATAGAAGAAGGAAGTTTTTGCTAAGGCAGCTCCTCAGAAAGATCAGGTGGCTAAGGAGACCACTATCGATGTTGAGGAGTCTTCTTCTTAGCACTATGAGGAAAAAGGGGACACTGATGTTGAAGGAGGCGGGGGCGAGGAGCAAAGCACTCCCTTTAAACTGCAGAAGCAAACCAAGGAGACAACTTCTGGGCCTAGAAAGAAGTAGAAATCTAACAAGCACTCACATGTTGATCCAATGGTCCTCACTGAGGGGGACTTGGATGAAATCAGAGACAAGGACCGTGACACCACATCGAAATTTTGGATGCAGTTCGAACAACAGTACTTTCAGGCACTAGGGAATGTGAAGAAGGATCTACATGACCTGTAGATTCAGACGGGATGACTACAAGTGAGCGTTGGTCAGGCAAGCAGGATTCAAACGAGCTTGCAACAAGCGAGCACGACTGTGTTGGATACTAATCAGACTCTGGACCTTAAAGTCATTCCACTTCCAAAAGGATCCCTGCGTGCATAGTTATAGGAAGGAAACACTCAGCTGGCACAGATCAAGGATGTGGGTGTCAACCTCGTGACACTGCCTATCAAGACCCTCCATAAATTACATCAACGAGTATTTGACGAGCTCAAGGTAGGGAGCAATGCGGACTGCTAGTAATCAGCGAAGTGAAGACCAACATTGAACAAATATTCGTAGAGAAGGCACAGGAACTCAAAGAAAAGGAAGATCTGGCCATGCGTAGCCATACCTTGTAGGTAGCCATTACACAGGCATGTAATGCACTGTCAAAACTCAACATTCCCAAAGATGCAGCCTCAACAACCAAGATTTGGATGTTGGCTGCAATAGTCTGGGAATTAAAGGAGGAAATCAGCCAAGTCCGATTTGAGTTACAGATATAGATCTCCAAATTATAGTTAAAGTTACAGCCAACCACTCCACCAGAAGTCCGGGAGTAGTGCAGAGCAACCATCAAAGAGGAAATGGCCACTTTAGATGTAGAAGTCAAGGACTGCACATATTTCTTTGAGCAGGCAATTGAACTATGGATGTCTCTACAGGAGAACCCAACTCTACAAAAAATTGGTACATATATCAGGGAGAAGAAACATAAATTTGACAAACTCGGGGCAACTGCGCACACTTTGGCGCCAGTCCAGCACTTCACTCAATTGACGAAAGGAAAATAGTTGCAAACACAGATTGAGGGGTTGCAAAGAAAAGAGGTCATCTTGGAGGCCAGGAAACAACCATGGACAGAGGAAGATAGCCAACTCACTCTGTCTGTTCAGGAATAATTGAAGACCATCCAGTAGGCACAGGACGATGGGCCTCGTGGTGGAAGGCCCTACAACAGAGAAGATGGCCGAAGAAGTACAATAGGTCATGATGTAGGGTACTACTGATTTGTAGGTACTGAAGGTGGAGTTCGGTGAACTCCAGGTAAAGATTTCTACACCAGTCAAGTGACTCAAGGGCGAGTCACCCAATTTGTGTTGTAGAAATTTCTCATTTCCTACCCCGGTTTTCAGTTTCTCCTTATTTCTCCCATATAGTTAAATGCCCTTTCCCATAACCATACATTTAACAAGCTGAAAAAAATAAATTTGCTGAAAACACAAATTCTGGAAATTTTACAGAATGCTGGAAATTGCAGAAATAAAAATCAACAGTAATAAACAGCCATTAAAACACATTTAAACACTGAGATTTTTGGTCAATGTGACCCTGGAAAAACCCCCTACAACTCTTGGGGAAAACCAGTTAGAGAGCTCTTCTTTATTTCTGGAAAATTCCTTTTTACAGTAAGAGAAATGTTCAGCAAAAAAATCAACAAACAAACTTTTACAACTTATCTCAGCCTTGCTGAAACTCAGCCTGCTGTTACTCCGCAGCTGTTACACTGCTGCTGTTGCTGATACACAGCTGCTGATACACCGCTGATGTTGCTGATACACCGCTGTTGTTGCTGATACACAGGTGCTGATACACCGCTGCTGTTGCTGATACACCGTTGTTGTTGCTGATACACAGCTGCTGATACACCGCAGCTGTTGCTGATACACCGCTGCTGATACACCACAGCTGCTGCTAATACACCGCAGCTATTGTTGATACACCGCCCAGAAATCTCTCTTGCTCTCTTGCTCTCCTTCTCTCAATCTGCTCATGAAAGAATTGAATCGAATGTGATCTTTTCCTCCCTTAATATAACTCCAAGTGACTTTTGGGTAATCCAAGTGACTTTTGGGTGATCTCTAAATCCAATGGCTGAAAAAGATTTAGATCAATAGCTGAGATTAAATGCTCATTTAAATCTCACTTTTTATTTTTAATTCACCCTGCTTTAATAAAGACCCACTTAGTCATTTATTTTCAAAGTCACTTTTCCTTTCTAATTTTTCATTGACTTTATAAAAGTCACTTTAAAATTAGACTTAGTAACTTTATCACTTAAAGTCACTTTTAAATTAGATTTAACTTTATAAAATTATAAAGTCACTTTAGGAGAAAAATTAAATTCTTTTGGACACTTTTCCCTAGGCCAAAGATCAAAGCCTAAGGGAACCACATGTCCTCCGGTACCAAATTTCAACATGTGTTGGGGGCCTATTGGGATAGGGTCCCTGGGGCTATTTTGGTCAACTTTTGGTAAATTTTGTAATATATTTTTGTAAGAAATGTAAATTCTTTGCGAAATGTGGAAGAAGAGTGCGAAGCTAGTATGAGAAATAGGGGATTTATTCCCTTAGGTGGATAAGTTATAGAGTGATTTTGAAACTCACCCATGGTCCGTAGACCATAGCATTGTAAAGAAAATGCTATATATAGATGAGTCATAATGAGTCTAAAAAAGGAAACTTTTTAGGAAGAATCATTATGAGGGCAAGGTGCTAAGGAAGGAAAGGTATGTTTCCTATACTTAGGTGAAAGGGAAGGCTCCTACAGCTAAGTGCGCGGAGACCTTGGTAAGTCCACAAGCTGAGTACACGGGCCCCTGTAGCTGAGTGCATGGGGAAAATAAGTTTGTACTGAATTGAATATACTTAATAAAGCTAGTTTTGAGCCAATTTTGATGCATCTGTGCCTTATTTATTACTACTGCAATTTTATGTATCTTCACTCTATATTATGATTTACATGAATTAATGCTTATTTGTTGCGTGAAACTAGTATATAAGTAGTATTTATGCATGTTATGTATAATTAGGAACCTTCGCGAAGATCTGGAAGGTGTATAAATGGTTCTATAGTTATTACATGTTCAGAAGGGTTAAAGGTGCATGAAGGTTGATCTGAGCCATAAGGACTGCAAGAACCCATCAAATAGGCCTCAGAATGTAGAAACCTGGTTTTGTCATCCCCCAATATTGCTTTGGTTGAGACTACAACCTGCGCTACATAGGTCATTGCCGAAAGGGTCAGCAGTTAGGGTTTTTTTGGTTGGTGCAGCTAACTTTGAACCTAGGTCATGTTATAAAATTATATATTACGGAGCAATGGAACACATAAAATATTGCAGAAATATAAACACATAAAACACATAAAACAAGAGAGACATAGATATACGTGGTTCACCCAGTTTGGGCTACGTCCACCCCAAACAGCCAGTCCTTCCTTTCTATTATCCAGCAAAATGAAGAGACACAACCTACAGCAGATCCGCTGTAATATCCTCTGTTTTCTCTCACAATCTCACCTCTCTACTTCTCACTCAGAGAATACACATATATTACATAGACTCAATACAATGCCCTCATACAAAGAGAGGGGTTGCCTTCTAAGGAAAAAAAAAACCCTAAACTAAACATAAGTTCTACCATTAGATCATCCAGCTAATGAACGGCCCAGATTGACTAGAAATTACTATACTTTTACAAGGCAATTTTGCATCTGTTTTTAGCTTCGGGGGAGCTGGCCCCGAACCCCCCAGCCAGGGGGGATCGGCCCCCTCAAACCCTCGCGGGGGGGACAAGTCCCCTCCCCCACACCCCCCCGTGTGGAGGGGTGTACAAACTTCCTAGGGTATACATCTAGCTGAAACAAAGACCTCTAAACAATCATGCTCCATACTCAACAATCTCCCACTTGGAGAATGATTGTAGCAACTCCACCACTGCTTCATTTACTGGAAAATAACCCCTCTTTGGACTTGGAGATTTCTCATCTTCATCATCATCCTTGAAGACCAATTGAAACTGAGCATATTCTCATTTTCTCCTTGGTTACAACTTTTGTTAGCATATCTACAGGATTCTGGCTAGTGTGTATCTTTTGCAGCTTCAACTCTCCATCTTCCAACACTGATCGTATGAAATGGTACTTGAGTTGTATGTGTTTATTCCTGGAATGAAATGTTGAGTTCTTTGCAAGATGAATGGCACTATGGCTATCATTTTATAATGTGCCCATATCATGCTCCTTACCCAATTCACCCATAAACCTTTGTAACCAAATCATTTCTTTACTAACCTCTGTAGCAGCAACATACTTTGCTTCTGTTGTTGAAAGTGCAACAACACGTTGGATTTTTGAAACCCAACTGACAGTTGTTCCACCAACAGTAAATACATATCTTGTAGTGCTCCTCATGTTATCTCTGTCACCTGCCATATCTGCATCAACATATCCCTATAGAGAAATGTTTGAACCACCAAAGCATAATGCTTGATTTGTGGTACCTTTCAAATATCTGAGAATCCATTTCACTGCCATCCAATGTTCCTTTCCTGGATTGTTCATGTACCTGCTTACAACTCCCAATGCATGTGCAATATCAGGCCTTGTGCAGAACATTGCATACATTAATCTTTCAATTGCTGATGCATATGGAACTTTAGACATATAATCCATGTCTTCTTGGGTCTTTGGGCACATTTCCTTACTAAGTTTGAAATGGCTAGGAAAAGGTGTACTAACTAGTTTTGCATTGTGCATATTAAATCTTTTCAACACCTTTTGTATGTACTCATTCTGAGACAATGTTAATTTGCGATTTTTCCTGTCTTTAGTGATTCTCATACCAAGGATTTGTTTTTCAACTCCAAAATCCTTCATTGCAAATGAATTTGCCAATTTTCTTTTGAGCACATTTATTTCCTGCATGTTAGACCCTGCAACAAGCATGTCATCTACATACAATAACAATATAATATAGCTGCCATCATTTTGCTTTTTTAGATAAACATAATAATCAGAGTGACATCTAGTATAAACTTGTTCAGACATAAACTTGTCAAATTTTAGATACCACTGCCTTGGAGCCTATTTTAAGCCATACAAGCTCTTTTTCAACCTACACACTAGTTTCTCCTTCCCTTTCATCTCGTATCCTTGTGGTTGCTGCATATTTATCTCTTCCTCCAAATCCCCATGGAGAAAGGTTGTCTTAACATCTAACTGCTCAAAATGCAAGTCTTCAACTACTACTAGACTTAAAATAGTTCTGATTGAAGTCATTTTAACAACAGGAGAAAATATTTCATCAAAATCAATACCTTTATTTTGTGCAAACCCCTTCACCACAAGTCTAGCTTTGTACCTCTATTATCCTCCATCTTCTTCCTTCAGCCTATAACCCATTTATTCTTCAATGTAGTTTTTCCTGCAGGCAACCTGGCTAAGTCCCAAGTCTGGTTATGCATTAAGGAGTCCATCTCTTCTTCCATGGCTACCTCCCACTTCTTCCTGCTTTCAACCTGCATTACTTCTTCATAACATTCGGGTTCACCAGAATTAGTCAACAATAAATAATATAATGAAGGAGAGTATTTTTTAGGGGGTCTACTTATCCTGGTAGATCTTCTAACACCACTTTCAGGTGTTTGGGGTGCCTGCTGCTGTTGTGGTGGTTGTTGTTGTTGATTATTATTATTTTCAGGCACCTTTACTTTTTCAGTGATTTCATCAAGAACTGTGTATTCCTTGTTTTCTTTTTCCTATTTCTTTTCCTGCAACTGATTCTTATACAAGACATTTTCATTGAATATTACATCTCTGCTCCTAATGATTTTGTGATTTTCGTAATCATATAAGCGATAACCAAAATCATTAACACCATATCCAATAAAGGTACATTTCTTTGACTTTACCTCAAGCTTTGTTATATTTTCTTTATCAATATGGACAAAGGCCTCACAACCAAAAGGCTTTAAAAAAGAGTAGTTTACCTTTTTACCTGTCCATGCTTCTTCTAGAACACTACTATCCAAGGAACTTGAAGGCCCTTTGTTTATTAGATAAACAGCAGTATCTATAGCATCTGCCCAAAACTGTAAAGGCAATCCTGCATGCAATCTCATGCACCTTGCATGCTCCATGATTTTTCTGTTCATCCTTTCTGACACACCATTTTCTTGTGGTGTTCTTGGAACTGTCTTCTCTCTATGAATTCCATGCTCTGAACAGTACCTATCAAACTCTTTGTTGCAATATTCACCTCCAATGTTTGATCTAAGACACTTCAATTTCTTTCCTGTCTCAATCTCAACCAAAGCTTTCCATTTCTTGAAAGTATCAAATACATCAGATTTATTCTTAATACAATAAATCCAAGTTTTTCTAGTTCCATCATCAATAAAAGTAACATAATAACAAGAGCCATCGAGAGATGATACCTGAGCAGGTCCCCATACATCTGTATGCACAAGCTCTAATTTTTCGCTCTTGTTTTCTTTCCTAACTCTGAGAAATCTGACTCTCTTCTATTTTCCATAAATGCAATTCTCATAGAATTCCAAATCAACATTCTTCAAACTTGGAAACAAATTCCTTGAGTGAATAATCTTCATCCCCTTTTCACTCATCATTCTGAGCCTATGATGCCATAATGCTACATCTGCTGCTTTGGAAGTTAAAGCATTAACAAAGTTAGAAATACCATTTCATAAATACAATGTACCAACCTTTTCGCCTTTTGGTATTACCAAGGCTCCTTTGGTGACCTTCCAAGATTTATCTATGAAAGTTGTCACACAACCTTCACCGCCTAACTGCCCTGTTGAAATCAAATTTTTCTTTAGATATGGAACATGCCTTACCTCTTGTAGTAGCCATTAGTTTCCATTCTGCTGTTTTATAAGAGCCTTACCCATTCCAACAATTTTACAGGGTTTATCATCACCCAAACGGACTTGTCCAAAATCTACTTGAACATATTCATGAAAGTATTTCTTATCAGGTGTGGCATGGAATGAGGCCCCTGAATCTACCACCCAAGAATCAGTAATATTTTTGAAAGAAAGAATCAAATCATCTTGTAACACCTCACTTGTCACATTTGCTTCATGATTGTTTTCTTGCTGTGCATCTCCTTCTTTTCCCTTCTGAGATCTACAGTCTTTCTTTAGGTGTCCTTTCTTTCCGCATTTCCAGCACACTATCCCTGATCTGGACTTGGATCTGCCTTTCCTTGATTTACTGCGATATCCTGAGCTCTTTCCTCTTTCCATTTTTCTTCCCCTAGACTCTGCACTCAAAGCATTACCCGATGTCTCACCAGAGCTTTTCCATCGCATTTCCTCACTAAGGATAGCACCGATAACATCATCAAACTTTAAAGTACTAGATCCAGAAACAGAGTTAATAATGGCCATTGCTAAACCATTCCAACTTTCTGGTAATGAGCACAAGAATAACATAGCTCTAACTTCATCATCAAAGTTTACCCCTATAGAACATCACTGACTTGTAATAGTATTAAATTCATTTAAATGGTCTGCAACATATCCACCTTCCAACATCCTCATATTAAATAACCGTTTCATAAGAAATACCTTGTTTAAGGCCGAGGGTTTTTCATATAGTTTCTCCAACGCCTTAATCAAACCCTCTATCGTTGTTTCCTTCAAAATGTTGAAGGCAACCGATGTTGCAAGGCACAACCGTACTGTTTCGAGTGCCTTTCTATCGAGAAGGTTCCATTCTTCATCTGTCATACCCGTCGACATCTTTGTTTTTCCACCCAATGGTAGGTATAGATCTTTCTGATACAGATAATCTTCCATCTGCATCTTCCACAGTGAGAAGTTTTGGCCATTAAATTTCTCGACCCTAAACTTACCATCTTCCACCATTGCTCCCACTCGAACGAGGAACCCTTCTTTCCTGTGAGTTTATCAGCCAAATAGACCTTCGGCTCTGATACCAGTTGTTAGAAAATTATATATTACGGAGCAATGGAACACATAAAATATTGCATAAATATAAACACAGAAAATGCATAAAAGAAGAGTGACACAGATATACGTGGTTCACCCAGTTTGGGCTACGTCCACCCCGAACAGTCAATCCTTCCTTTCTATTATCCAACAAAATGAAGAGACACAACCTACAATAGATCCACTATAATATCCTCTATTTTCTCTCACAGTCTCACCTCTCTACTTCTCGCTCAGAGAATACACATATATTACACAGACTCAATACAATGCCCTCATGCAAAGAGAGGGGTTGCCTTCTAGGGCAAAAAACCCTAAAATAAACATAAGTTCAACCGTCAAATCATCTGCCTAATGAACGGCCTAGATTGACTAGAAATTACTATACTTTTACAAGGAGATTTTACATATGTTTTTAGCTTTGGGGGTGCTACCCCCAAACCCCCCAGTCGGGGGGGATCGGCCCCCCCGCACCCCCCCACGTGGAGGGTTGTACAAACTTCCTGGGGTATACATTTGGCTGAAACAAAGACTTGTAAACAATCATGCTCCATATTCAACAGGTCACGGCCCATCAAGCCAACACTGACTATGTGCGATAACACCCCAACATTGTTTCCAAGAGGCGGTTGCCAAACATGAGCTCTACAAAGGCCAACAGTTTGTTCTTTCCATCGATGGGAGTGACATTGTGCCTCATGTATCTCTTGGATAACACCCGGATTTCATTGCTTTTTCCCTTGTATGGAAGCCACAAGTATGACGAGTCTCTAGAAAATTATTCGTTGAGCTTGCTAGACAAATCTCTGCTAAGTAGTAATTCATACACTTCTGGTATGTCCACAACAACAATGTGTATGCACTGGTGAACTCGAATGTCATGAGAAATCGAGATGATCACATCCCAAAGTTCACCAATGGCTGGTATGGATGTCCAATTGAGTTGGACGATCTGCGTAGATGTCTTGCTCCATTGCGCATTGATATTTTTGGCAATGGATAACGGCATGACATTGGGTGCCATGCCAAAATCAACTAAACAGTTGTGAACATTAGAGTTAAAGATTTCAAATGACTGTAGGAATGGAGGGAAAACAGAGTTTGCTTCTTCCATCTAGAGTGTGTTTAGAACTATTGAGAGTGATCCAGGAGGTGTGCTTGCTCCCTTGTTGATAGAGGTTGTGCTTTCCGTAAATGTTTGTCCCAGTGCCCGTAGTAGGATGTCCCGGTGACTCTAAATCTTATCCAACTCAAAAAAAAATATGTCTATGTGAGTTTTCTTCATATCTTCCACAATGTCGTAACCCAAAGCAGGCAGACTCACTGAGATGTCCGGGGTGAGACTGGTGTTCGTGTTTTCCGGTAGAGCATTCTGTAGTTTGCTGGTCATGGACGTACTTTTGTCTGCCACTTTCTTCCCGGGTTTGCTTTTTGTTTTCTGCTTTTGGATGGCTGGTGGATCAACCTTCCTCATCAATTCGATCCTTTTTTGCATTTCCACAAGTGTAGGGGAGCCCCTTGAATTCTGAGATTGTAGTGACCATTTTCCTTTTGGGGCTACTTCTTGGTTTTTGTCTTCTGCATTGCTTGCGGGCACTGATACAGGTTGACCGCCTTCCGAGTTCTTGAGGTCTCATAAGGTGCAACATCTTAGTCACCATCCGTGTCTCCCAGTTGTCCTGTGCACTAGTCATCATTTTTGACATGTGATCACATATTGAGCCTGAAACTCATTTCCAGTTCGAAAAAGACCCTTCTGGGTGCTCATCTTCATGAAATGAGTGAAATTTGTTTTTCGTGCACTGTTCGACCTGGAACACTAAGTTGGAGCTCTTTGTAGTTTTAGTCAGGAAGGGATTGCTGCCCTATGACATGCTTCCTTGTATTTTTCTAGGGAGTTGGTTGCTCACAGATGTGTCAATTGTTCGTTGTTTGATCTCAGACATTTGTTTTGTCAAGTTCTTGAAAAGACGAGTAAGGGTTTCAATATCACTTGCTTCCTTGTCTTTACCCTTGCTCACCGCACCTTGGGGATTCCTTCTTGCGTCTCTAGAGTCCTTCATTGGTTCAACATCCTTGATGAATCCAGTCACACGTAGGTCTTTCTCAACAGCGATTACCTCTTTGCAGTTTTCTAACAATGTTGGTGTTATATGGAATTTGCATCTACGGATAAACGCATTTTCGCTAGGTGGGTGACTACACCTAGAACAACAGAAAGAAAGTAGTTTAACCTTTTCTTATAGAATATAGATGAGATGGAGAACTTACTTGTAGCCTTTTGCTTCCTAAATCTCGTTTTAATCGCTCCCGTCACTCCCACTTGAACTAAACCTGCTCAAAAGGTACCTGCATCAAGAGAAACAGAAACAAGAAATGATCAAAGCATACATGATCCATCTATTATAAAACAATGGAATTGAAGACATTGAAACACATAATCATCACAGATATGAACAATCACATGAGAAACAGAATAAGCTCTTTATTAGTGTAGAAGGAAGAGTATCACCAAATACAGTTCGATCTTGTGCCACTCCTCCAGCTTCAGTCCAACACTCACCACATCAAAAGCACACAACTTCAGCAGCATAACATTACTTAACATAAACTTAATCCTCAAACCAGCAAAATTTCCTTAAAAACTTCCGATTCTAACCCCTTGATCACTATGATGAGTGC
The DNA here is from genome assembly GCA_031772625.1 of Pinus tabuliformis. NCBI lineage: Eukaryota > Viridiplantae > Streptophyta > Pinopsida > Pinales > Pinaceae > Pinus > Pinus tabuliformis. The sequence continues at coordinate 1,046,511,777 of CM062809.1, read as the reverse complement.
TCAATTTATAGGAAATGGAGGTGGTTTTGACGTAAATGAGGGTATTGAATGACCTTCAAAAATTGGATTTAGTTTCTATGGAAAAAGGGATGAGAGGATAAGAGGTTAATGGATCCTTAGCCTATCCAATCTCATAGGAGGAGATAAGAGATGGGAACCTTCTAGAATCATCTAGAATCAAGGAATATTCCCAGAACCCTATGCAAATTTCTCTCAATCTCGCCTGGCGCAGGGTAAAGAGGGTCTAAGTGCACTACAGTGCAGGCCCCAGTGGGTCTGCCTGCTCTGTAGCACACTATCTCAAGGCTTGGGCTGCACTGGTGTTCCTAGGAGGCATTTCATGAAGGCTTCAGGCTGGGAAACTTTCATAGAAGGAGGCATTTCATGAAGGCTTCAGGCTAGGAAACTTTCATAGAAGGAGGCATTCAATAAGTTTACTTGTTTAGGGCATGTAACACCTAAATTAGGGTTTGATGCACCCTAAAAGTACTGATCTGAATGTCGAGAGTGATGTTCCCAAATAGATTTGTAACAGTTCCCCCCTAAAGCATGAAGTCGAAAATCATAATATCAAGTGATATGCTTTATGATGTGACGGAGAGGAACTGAAGCCGACGATGACCTGCATCGTTTACAATACATTACATCATGATATTTTTAATTTTTTCATGAATTGTTGAGGGAAGTCATACCCATGCTCAACATATAAACTTTTCATTACATGTACATAGATAGTCATCTACAGATATAGACTCGTGATGGGAAGGCCATCAGGGTAAATCCATCATACAAATGATTTAGTACTTTCCTGAAATCGCAGCTCGGATGGATGAAACTAGATCTAGGGTCTTCTATCTCTTCCAATCGTTCACTCAAGTACGAGTCTAATCATGTGAATATATGATCTGAAGTCGAACATGGGAAGACACCATCTAATTACCAGCCAATGATGTAATCTGTTAATAGATGTGAGAGAGTTCACCGATAATGATAATGATTCTCAAGGTATTGCAGTACATTCTGCATGGTGTGAATAAATTTTTTGATGTTGAACACCATACAAAATCTTTCGGTCGAAGACAAGTGATGTCAACCTATCGCCCGAAGTGAGAAACTTGTCATTGATGTATGCAAGCCTCAAGGTATTGGAAGGGTGTTTCTAAGTCAACTTCTTGGATAATGTGCTGATGTCAACAAGAAGTGACTCATCGCAGGAGGGCTTTGATGTATCCCACATCAACGACATGAAAACATTGTAATGATTTTAGAGACGAAATGTTATTGATGACACAAGGTTCAGGAACGGCGATCATGAAAATGAAGTTTTATGAGTATTGCGAAGGATGAAATTTTACTGAGTGACTTCTCTTGAACATGTCGGTGACACTGAATGAATTGGCAGCATTGACCCAAAACGAAAGTGATGGATGGTGTGATAGACCATAGGTATGATAATTCTTAAGAAAATAATCCAACCCAAATAGTCACAAAGATGAAGTGAAAGTGTCATGTTCAAGAGCGACTTGCTACTGTAAAGTGATTTATCCCTTTTGCCATTTTCCCCAGTCATTGTTGACCAAAACCTCTTTATTTTTTAACAAGCTTGAGGAGGATAACATATGCTTGTAGTATAATTCCACCCTTCGGGTGAATCCATCGCTATGTGATGTTTTAACGAGCCTAGTGAAGGTTAAACTCGATCTTGTCATGAGGGACAAGTTTGTCAATATTTGATGTTTTAACAAGTTTAATGATAATGAGGACTCAGTCCTTTTCATGTTTAGAGAGTTTTAAAAGGGGAAAAAAGAAAACTCCACAAGTTCTTTTTCGTAAATTTGTCGCTCAAGTCCGAAAAAGTGTAAAATAATACAAGAGAGAACCTATTGACCATGTTTGATCAACGTATTCCTTTTTCATAAGTAATCTATCTCAGTTGAAAAAGGGGTTAAAATTATACTGATTAGATGTCATTTCCAATCTGTTAACGAGCTGAAAAGGACTAGTGCTCGACAATATTTTCATATTTCGAGAGTCTAAAAAGAGCTGAAAGAGGACTCCACTTAGAGGAACGAATGGTGTCTAGGATAGAAACTGGTTCTGGCGATGTTGGAACTTCTCAAAACATGTTGATTTATGTGAAGAGGCTAGCTAATGAGATCACTCATTACAACTGTTCCTCAGAAAGGGTAAAACAACCAAGTGAAAGCATATGATTGGTGTCACACGGAATCTGTCAAGGGTGCGGACACGACTGACCTTCCTAGAAGTCTAAGACATTCTAATGACAAACAAGACAAAATGGAGTGATCTTTCTCTAAATACACCTTTTACAACATGAAAACTACAAGTGTTTAGGCTTACCTTATTCCAAAACGCTGTTGTTGAAGTCCGTTCTTGACGATCCGGATGAGCTCCTCCTTCAAGTCAATTCCTGCAACCACAAACAATCAAACAATTACCAAGCACTTGCATTTCATATAATAAAACATATATTCAACATGCAGACCAAGGAACACATGAAATAACTCATTAACACAAGCTATTGAGAAAAATAAACCAGTTTGTATTAATAACGAAACAAAGAAACTCTTACAACCTGGCCTTGGTGTTGTGCAAGTTCCTCCCAGGGTCCATCAAGGGTTTTCCTCTACTTTGACAAAGCTCACCCTCTCCCAAGTAGAATCAAGTGAAGACAATCTCTCCTCACAAAGGCTCTAATGGAAGACCTAAATCCTGCAGCATTTACCCAAAGAAAATGTATAGCTCCAACCTCCTCTCCTTCTGGCTCAATGCCTTTATTTATAGTGCTGTAAAGAGGTTATTCAGGTCCACTATCAATGGGATCATCCCCCTCTTTGGGTGGGATAGCTCCCTTATTGATGGGATAAGTTCCCCCTTAATAGAGATACATGAACCAACTGGAGGCGCATCCATTTCATCAAACCGACCTCTAGAATGTTCTAGAAGTAACCACAAGTAACTTTTTCAAGATAAAACTCGCGCATTTTGCCTTTTACAGAGGGACGCACCTGTCCCTTAACATACAGAGCGTCCATGGACGCAGATTTTGTGAACATGGTCAGCGTCCCCGCAGGTAAGGCTAGAGAGAACCTGCGACCCCAGAGATAAACATAGTTTTTACAAGACTTTCTCTCTTCTTTGAGTTTGAGATGGATAACAGAGGCATGAGACTTGCCTAAGAGGGTAGCATGACTGTTGATTTGAGCCATACTAACTGTAAGTAGTCAAGGTGACATTTTTTAGTGTAACAGATTGCCCCCTAAAGTGCGAAGCCTGGAATAGAATAGGGTTTTGTAATTCTAGGAAGGGTGAAGCGCTTTATCATTTCAAGGATTGTCTTGTGGATGGCCTGGTTGGAACCTGCAATTTTCAACACAAAATACATGGATAAGATTATATCATCACTGAGGTAGGCATTCCCATACTCAGATTCAAAACTTTAACTAATGGACTAACTATTCTGATACAGGAATGATCTTGCAGTACATCATTTTTATAGACTTTTGTAGACACAGTATGGACGCAGCCATCTGTTTATGATTAGTCTACATAGATAATGAATACAAAACTCCTCGCAGCCTGGATGGTAGAAACTAGATCCAGGGTCTTCACTTCTACTTCCCGAATTGGTACGATTCTAGCCATGTGATTAAATGATTCGATGTCGAACATGGTAGAAACCACTTGATTACCAGTCAATGATGTAAACTGTTAACAAGCGTGAGAGAGACCACCAGTAATGTCAATGGTTCTCAAAGTACCAAGCACAACCCGTGAAATGTGAATAGATGTTTTGATGTCGAACACTTCACGGAATCCTTTGATCGAAAGTCAATGATGTAAACTGACGTCAAAGGCGAGAAACCTGCCATTGATGCATGCAGACTTCAAGGTACTGTCGATTCCTAAGTCATCTTTCTAGATAATGTGTCGATGTCGATAGAAAGCGACCCGTTGCAGGCAAGCCCGCAACACGAAATCATTGTTCAAGTTGAAGAAATGTTGCTGTAAGGACTGACTCAGGGATGGTCAAATGGATGACAAGTATTTTGCAGATGAAAGTTTTGCTTGCAGACCTCTTGAACACATAACGACACAACAGATGGCTTGGTGACGAATAACTCAAAGTTAATCCCCGAAACCCGGTTAAAGACTTTCAAAGTGATTTGGTCAACTGTGAGGTAAAAGATTTCCCAACCCAGGTGAATGAAAAGTGTCGTGTTCAAGAGTGGTAATAAAGTTTCTTCTGAGACAAAAGGTGACAAACAGGTTCATTCTTCTCTCTTTTCCCCCACCATTTCTGGCAAGTACCTCTTTATTTTTAACAAGCTTGAGGAGGATAACATATGCTTGATTATAAGCTCATCCTTCGGACGAGTCCAACCTAGTTTAAATTCGAACCCTAGGAAGGAGTGGTTCGTTCCTGTTTGTAATTGAACAGGTCCTCTACTGTAAAAGTTTAACGAGCCCAGTATAGGAGAAACTCGGCGTTTTTCAATTTTAGAGAGTCTGAAAAAACTAAAGGAGACTCCACGTTGAACTTTTTCGTATATTTGTGTCCCTCAAGCCCGAAAAAGTATAAAATAATACCTGGGGGAACCGCTTGATCTTGCGACCAAGGAGTACTTTCATAATAGTGTCGTTGACCTGAAAAGTAAAAAGCGATCAAGGACACGTCGTTTTATTTCCTTATCGAGTTCGAAACGACAAAAACCCGGCAATCTTTTCCTGATTTTGCGGTCAGAAAAGAGCTAAAAGGGGACCGTCTTTTAATTCCGTTTTAACGAGTGAAAAAGAAACACTCGGCGATCTTTTCATGTTTTAGGAGTCAGAAAAGGGCTTAAAAGATGACTCTGATATTTTTGTTTGTGAAAAATTACAATTTCCCTCGAAATCCCTTTGTCCTGCACAAAAGCAACACATTACTCATACCTGTTTAAAATAGGCAAAAATACATTCAAAAACATCTTTTCATGGTAAAAAATGAACTAATTCATCCAAAAAACCTATAAAAAGACCTTTTACCATGTCATTTTTACCGTTTCACTGTTGAGGTTGAAAAAGGAGCTTTTGACAAGAAACTTCCCGTGGTCGCTGCGGAAAATCTGACCGTCGGAATCGAACGCCGTCTCATCCAGGTATTTTACACATCCTACTCTGCATTTCTATCCGTTTAGAATCAATTTTTAGGTTTTAGTTTCATTTTTTGGGGGGGTTTTGGTTTTGGAATGCGCCTCTCGGCGGACGCAGGTGCCCTTCGGGTGACCTGCGTCCCCCGACTTTTTCTCATACGGGAAAACGGTCGGAAGACGCAGCCCGCCTTCAGGCCAGCTGCGTCCGGGCGCCCTGTGCTACAAAGCCGGGGTGCGTCCTCCGAGAAACGCGCATTTCAAAACCCCAACTCTCTCAAAAAACCACCAAAAATTCCCAAATCAATTTCTAATTGCTATTTTTGATATGCAGGGCATTAATCATGTTAGACTGGAGAGAAAGAGAGCATGTAGAGGAAGATGAAGCTGCAATAAATCATCAACCTTCCCTGGATGCCCTAAGAGCATGCGGATTATACAAATATTGGACCATACCGGGCATGAGGGGCCAGGTAAGATTCTTGGAATGGCTGGTTGAGCGATGGAACGTACAAGAACAATGCTTTTACATAGGAGGGCACCAGCTCGAGATAGAGCCCTCGGATGTATACTTTCTCACTGGCTTGCCAAACAGAGGTGAGCAACTCAGTCTTGCGGGGACTAGGCCGGGTGGCCAATCCCTTGATAGTCTCCGCGAGGATTGGTGCACACGTGGGGCTCACCATTCAAAAGGCATAGAGATAAAACACATCACTCTACCGGAACTCAAAGTCATAGCGTTCACGGTTACCAGAATTTGCGGCGCGGCCGCTTTACACATTGCTTCCGGATCCCAAATGCGGATGGCAATTGACTGTTACCAAGGCACCATTTTCAACTGGTGTGAAGCTGTGTCGGCTCATATGAAGAGCCAACTGACCAAGGCAAAGAACGGACGACTAAAGACTTTTGGATATGGGCCTATAGTCGTGAGCTTTGCCTTGGAGAGAATTCCAATGCTGATCCCTCAGCAACTCACTGTTGATATCTTGGGTCCTCGGCAGCCAAAGCTGATACGATGGGTTGCGGTGATGGCCCGGCATCCTGACGAGGGCGCGACAGTAGTTCGATTCTCAGATAGTTATTTTGACTGGTTAGAGGGCCAGCTTTTTGTGATACAGGACTTTCCGTATGCCGGAATGGATTTCAGAGGTGATCCGGACATGGTTCTTCCACAGGGAGAACAATGGGACGACAGAGGTACTTTTTATTTTCACAAGTTTTCTAATTATGTATTTTTTGTATTTTTTATATATATCGTCTCAAAACTAATAGTAAATCTTTCAAAATGCAGATGTTGGTCCACAGCGTCCAGCCAACCTCCGGCCTTATGATAGACTACATCCAGCTGCACCGGTACCGGCCCCACAGGATGCGACAGCAGAAGTACTAGCTGAGTTGGAGCATGATCTAGAGCGTCTCACGGCAGATATACCTGAGACTACTATGGACGACATTCCTATCAGGCTTCAGCGCTTCGTAGTCGCGGTCCCTGGACCGTTTAGGAGATTTTTGCGTAAGGTAGCCCGCGCAGTGGTGTCGTACAGAGAGCACCACCAGTGATTGACTAGTCACTTTTGTAGTCACATGTGACATTTTTGACTTTTTGTACTATCATTTTGCCGATCATAAGGTGTTTTAAACCTATGATCGAAGACGATGTATATATTTTTTGACACACTTCTATCTATATATATCACTATTACCGGCTTATCTTGTTTAACATATGTGATGAAATGTTTTTAAATTTACTTGCATGATTATCGTAAATGTCTGTCCAACATTCGAGAAGCAATTGCATCTGCTAATGTATTCAAAGACCTTGGAATATGTTGATATTCAATGTAATCAAATTCACGTTCCAAGAGACGCACTCTCAAAAACAACCTTAATAACACAGGATTTCTAATGGCATAAACTCTATTAAGCTGTAATACAACAAGTTCAGAATCTAACCTCACTATCAAACGTCGAATTCCAAATGAAATAGATTCGGATAATAATTCAACCACTGCACTGTATTCTGCAATGTTATTCGTTGTTTGACCGAGGCTTACCCCATGCATAGAAACTAACTCGTCAGAGGGCGAATAGATAACCCAAGCTGCGGAAGAGATATTCCGTGTATTACGACAAGCACCATCAGCAAATCCAATGTATGTTTGGAGAGGCGTCGACATCTACAATATCAAGAGTAAAACCAAGATAAGCCAGAATAATGACGAAAAACCACACTTGCTAAGCTAAGCACACTGACTAAACTAACACACTTGCTAGCTAGAAAGGAAATCTAACCTATCTAAAAATTTCTCCATACCCATCATTTTAAGCATAATACCTCTTTAGGTAAAGTCCATTTCTGGGTTTACCCAAAGAGTCCCCATCAAAATCAACTAACTCATAAGCCCCTTTTGCTAGCTTTCGCTTTACAATGTAGGGCCCATGCCACATGGGAACGAATTTTCCGGCACCTAGCTTATCGTTAGCTTGATCATATAATAGTACTAGGTCTCCTTCCGAAAAACTTCGAGGGGTTACATTTTTATCGTACTGAGCTTTCATTCGTTTCGCGTGAGTCTCGATAGCTAAAGTAGCGTCACGTCGAGTCTCATCTAATTTAGCCAAGTATAATAACCGTTTCTCCTCTTCGGAAGTAGCTGGAAGTAATTCGACAGCCATTTGAAGTGATGGGATTTCGCATTCAATAAACTAGCTGGAAAGGGGTGAAACCTGTTGAATTTTTCACTGAAGTTCGATATGCCCATAGCGCCGAAAATAACATGTTATGCCAATTCGTTCGATGGATACCAATGATCCGTCGAATCATGATGACTAGAACTTTGTTGATTGACTCAACCAAACCGTTGGCTTGCGGATAATAAGGAGTAGAGCTATCGTGGCGCAAACCAAGCTGGCTTGTAAGCTCAGTCATCATGACGTTTCGAAAATGGCTCCCATGGTCAGTAATGATTGCTTGTGGGACACCAAACCTAGTTATGATATGATTGAATACGAAAACTGCAGCTGTCTTGCCGCTTGCGTCGAATGTAGGCATCGCCTCGGCCCATTTTGTAAAATAATCAACCGCGAGGATGATATACGCATGCCCCCCGGCCGAGTGAGGGTTACAAGTAATAAAGTCAATGCCCCATTTGGCGAATGGACCAGCGGCAATTATAGGGTGGAGAGGAGCAGGTGGAGCGCGCATCTTTCGATCAAACACTTGACAGTTGTGGCATGTTCTGACGGCAAGGATACAATCTTTAAACATAGACGGCCAGAAATAGCCAGCGCGCAACACCTTCTGAGCTGTGGCATACCCAGACATATGACCGCCACATGCTCCAGAGTGACAATCATTCAAAACTCTCTCAGCCTCTTCGTGAGTTAAACAACGTCGAAAAACTAAGTCTGCCCCCCGGCGATAAAGTGTATCTCCAATAATTCTGTATTGCTGGGATCGAAACCGAATTTTTCGACGGTCTTCCTTGGAAGCTTCAGGCCGAAAGGTTTGGGTTTGGAGATAGATGATTATATCCCCATACCACGGATCTAAAGTGCTAATAAGAAACAAAGATTCGTCCGCAATGGACTCCTCTGCCACAGTCTCTGTGTCAGCACTCGGGAAATCACACATCAATTCCGCAAAAACTAAAGATTTCTTAGACTTGGACTTCTCGAACTCCAAGTCGAACTCTTGCAGGATAACAATCCATTTAGAGTACTTGCCCCCTAGCAGTTGTTTTGTCAAAATATAAATCATAGGGTTGCAATCCGAAATAACTGTAGTTTTGCGGAGAAGAATGTAGTGACGAAAACGCTGGACAGCTTGAACGGCTGCCAGGGCCAATTTCTCCACATGCGAATATTTTAACTCAGTGGGATTTAAGGTTCTACTAAGATAATATATCACATGCTCTGCTTTGAATTCATCTTCTTGAACTAACACCATTCCAATGGTGGAATGCGAAGCTGCGAGGTATAAGAAGTAGTCCTGGTTGTAGTTGGGAGGATGCAATAACGGTGCATGGGTCAACGCGTGTTTTAATGCATCAAAAGATTGTTGGGCAATCTCGTCCCAAAAGAATTGTGCGTTCTGTTTCAACAACCGTGTAAAACCTTTAGTGACCTCGGCGTAGTTTGGGATGAATCGGCGTAAAAAGTTCGCTTTCCCTTGCAAACTTTGGAGTTGGCGCAAACTCGAAGGAGGAGGCAATTTGATGATAGCCTCGACTTTCGAGGGATCGACGCGAATGCCGGCTTTTGAAACAACAAATCCCAGCAATCGACCTGTTTCTATACAGAAAACACACTTGTGGGGATTCAACCGAATTCGATAATGCCTACACCTCATAAAGATTGCTCGTAGGTGGACAAGGTGATCAGCTCGTTGTAAAGAATGAGCAGGCAAATCATCGAGATAGGGTTGCACAATGTGCTTGATGTCATGAAATGCATAAGACATCGCCCGTTGAAAAGTAGCGCCCGGCATTCTTAAGCCCAAAAGGTAATTTGCAATAAGCAAATGTCCCCCATGGACAAATGAATGCCGTTTTTGGTTGATCGGCAGGTAGAATATTGATTTGATTATAGCCTGAGAAACCATCCATGAAGGAAAACATCTCACTTCCGGCACAATCATCAATAATTTGATCGATATAAGGCGTAGGATAGTTGTCTTTTGGACAAGCTCGATTGATATCCCTATAGTCGATACAGATTCTTATTGTTCCTTGTTTTTTATTGACGGGAACAATATTCGATACCCAATCCGTTAACGGGATCGGATAAATGAAACCTGCTTTCAACAGCTTTTCGACTTCTGCTTTAATCGCAGCCGCTTTTCGAGGGTGAATCTGACGCAACCGTTGCCGAATGGGTTTAGCATCCGGGTAGGTTTTGATTTCATGAACAACAATGGCAGGATCAATTCCCGGCATTTCCTCGTAAGACCAGGCAAACACGTCGCGGAATTCTTGGAATAGGGCCTTGTAAGTTTGGATTTCTTCTTCAGTACATGCGGCACCTATATGAATGTTCTCCTCGATTCCGGGCTTCACTGAAATATCAATGGGAATAGTACGAGAAATATTCCCTAAATTCAGCTCTGAATCAGAATGTTTCGTTGGATCCTGAGCGTCTTTGACATATTCAGCGGTAAAGATAGATGAAAAATCATTTTCAAATGCATCATCCTTAGGTAAAAACGAAGATCTGTGATGGAGATCTTCCCATGGTAGATCATCTACACTTAGGATTTCGCGAAGTTGTTCGTCAGATGACACTTCTTCGGGAAACGTTATCCGTTCTAAGGGTGAGGTGAAAAGTGACTCTTCACTGACCACATTCATTTGGTCGGTTCGGTTGAATGAAAGTCGGTAAAAGACATAAGAGCTTCATAAGCAATCTCATACGGACTCAACGGCATAACATCACCGAGTGAGTCTAGCTCAGAGTCAGAGGGAACATACCAAGGATCATCATAAATAATGTTTTCTGACGTGATCATATGAATTGTTGCAAACGAAGGGTCTGCATTGAGTGGAGGGAGAGGAAAAGTTCCCAGTAAACCGGAATCCTTAACTAAACCTACACCAATGTCCCTATAAGGGATTGTCGTTTTACCAACATGCTGGATAGTTTCTAAAGAGGTTGGGTCGGATGAAAAGTATGTCAGCTGATCAATAGTCACGATCTTACCGTTATGTGGAAACTTAATGACTCTGAAGACCGATGAAACGACCGCTGTCATAGCATATGACCAACTTCGACCCAAAAGAAGGTTGTAGTCTAGAGGGGCATCAACCACTTCCACATCCAGACTAACGGTTTTACCTTCGACCCCTATAGGCAATTCTTGTAGAATACCAAACGGACGGAACCCACGGCCATCAAAGGCCTTAAGGATGGTGGGGGATTGGTTCAACGAAGGAGAACCAAGCGATCTCCAACATTGAATCGACATAATACACGTAGAAGCTCCCTCATCAATCACAGTCCGATGAATAGGCCTGTTTTTGACTATCACTGGAATTTGGAAAGCCATTTGATGGGGGAGACGCGGTGTACTATTTTCTAGATCAAAGATCATTAGGTTCGGGTCCTGAACATCGACAGCTCCAATAGCCGACAAAAGCAATTTTCGTTGCGCTGGACATGATTGCAGCACTTCGAGTGCCGACATTGCTGAAGGTGAAACAGCTAAGTCTTCAACAATGTTGTAATTCTGGGCTGCTCTCGCATGTGGATTGAAAGCAGACCTTCGAAGTACACCCTTGGCGGGCGGCTTAATCACTAAGTCTGGGTTAGGTTTTTCGATCTGTAGTGGATCGGAACCAGGAGCTGAGGTTGATGGGTTAGAGTGAGAAGATTCTGCTTCCTTACCATCAACAGGAGCCTTACTACCATAATCTTGCGATCGAGTCGCAATCCTGACATGAGACATCATCAAAATGGGTTCTTCACTGGCATTCGAAGAAGAACCTATCATCTTATTCTCCTGCTCTGGAAATGGATTTTTTAACACAGCAGGAGTGGGAGAACCTTTGACTATTTTCACTACCTCGGCCCGATGAGGGCAGTCTCTCGTAAAATGATCTTCTTCACAAATGAGACAAGGATATCGAGGTTTGCGTTTTTCGTCATTGGTTTCCGACTTTTCCGTTTTCTCCTTTGGAGCCTTGTCTGCTTTAGCCTTCTTCTTTCCTTTCTTCTTTCCACCGTTTTTTGATTTGGCCGTAGATGACTCTACAGCGTGAATGTCGGCGGTAAGTTCAGGAGGAGAAGACTCTCCTGTCGGAGAATCAGGCAAAGTGATAATTGGAGTATTGGAGGCCTTGGAAGACTTCTTCTTACTCTTCGTAGTCACGATACCAATCATACCATCAGCGGCATGAGATCCCGAAGGAGCAGCAGCGATTTGGTTTGACTTTGGAAGATCCGGAATTTTCTCGTGTAACGTACCCGACTGAGTGTAAACTAAGTCAAGGTATTGTGCCTGAGCAATGACTTGCTCCTCAGTAACTACTCCGGCCTTAGCTACATCTTCAGTAATTCTTGGTAATAATGATTTGACAAACCATTCAGCTAAGATTTGGTCCGGGATAAAAACTTTCACTAATCTTCTTCGACGTCTCCACTCATGGATGTGATCAGAAATGTACGTGGATGTCGATTGTTTTAGCGAAGTTAATAATTCTGTACCATTATCGTATCTGACTGGTAACTGAAAATGAGTTAAGAACGAGGTAGCTAACTGGCTAAAGTTGTAAAAAGAGGCCCGTGGTAACTCAATGTACCACTTGGCTGCGAGACCAATGAGTGTACGCTGGAAAAGACGTAAGCGGATGGAATCATCTGAGATGGAATTTGATGCACACCAGAGGTGGTAAGTCATCACGTGATTAGACGGATCCTCTCCAGACTTACCTTCGAACTTGGGTATATCGCTGGGCAACTTATTTGGCATTGGCGGCCAGAACTGAAGATATTGAATTGGATCGTTCGTTAGGCGCGTCAAGTCGGGTAAATCTAAAGTCGCAATAAACGGTAACTGCCGGTTAGGATCTCTAAAACTCTGAGTCACAATACCAGCCCCAGGAGGAGGATATCCAGGATAACTAGGAACAGGAGTCGCATTTGGGATATTATATCCTCCTGGAAAACCAGGATTAACCGGACCGTACTGGGGTTGCTGAGGTGGTTGATAAGTGTACCCAGGATACGGTTGATACTGGTAAACCGGTTGTTGGGCAGCTTGCCCAGGTTGATACTGTCCCTGGTACGGAGGTTGAACAAATTGAGGTTGAGTAGTAACAACCGTACTTGTACCAGGTTGGCCTGCAGGCATCTGGACTGTGGTTTGAACCGTGGGTCCAGACAACGGTACAGATGTCTGAGGAGTGGTTACAGGGACAGTAGAAACCGGAGCTGCCGATACTCCAGAAGTAAGCATGGTAGATGAAGCGGTAGTTGCTGCAGCCGTGTGAGGTGGAGTACCAGGTGCAATTGGCGGCTGAGTAACTACAGAAGTTACAGGGGTCTGAACACTTGACTGGACAGGTTGCGGTTGCTGGGGTGGACCAGGAACTGCAGGTTGTCCTGCTTGAGGTACCGACTGTATACTTGGTTGCGACATCTGTTGACCCTGTGACGGATCCCATGTTAACATTCCAGGGTATTGACTCGTAACAGGTTGAGGATACTGAGATCCATAGCCGTATTGAGGATAGGGTTGATAACTGTAAGGTGCAGTCCCATATGATTGCCCTTGAGGTGGTTGATAACCTTGACCAGGGTATTGACCCGTAGGTTGATAACCTTGAGGTAAATACGAATACTGGGGTTGACCTTGACCTTGAGGTTGGTATCCTTGAGGTTGATACCCTTGGGGTTGATACCCTTGGGGTTGCCATCCTTGAGGTTGCCATCCTTGAGGTTGATATTGATACTGAGGTTGACTTTGGGGTACATATTGAGGCTGGGGTTGATACCCTTGGGGTTGATACCCTTGAGGTTGCCCCCCAGTCACGAATGAAGTACCTTGAGGTTGCCCCCCAGGCATTAACGAAGGTTGCCCCCCAGGCGGTAATTGGCCACCTTGAGGTTGGTTAATGGGAGTTGAACCTGACATCATATAAACGTCACCTATACTCAATGGTACATTACCACTGTTTCCAACTAATAACCCATGATCAATGGGTTGAGGAGATGCTCCCGCAAAGGTACCAGAAAGTGATTGATACCCAGTAGGAACAGAAGGACCGCCATGTAAAAATGATTCAGGACTTTGTGAAAACACAGATGACTGACCAGACATATTTACAGGAGAATGAATTCCTCTAGGTGGAACCGGAGTACGAGGTGTAGAAAAACCTACTGAGTTGTCTAAAAAATTGGTTAATGCAAGGTACCAAGATTCACTTCTAGGAGGACTGTAAAAGATGGATTCACGCTCCCTTAGATCAAGGGTAATTAGATCTTCAGAATCAGAAACGCCTATTTCTTCCTCTGGAACAAGTTCTTCTATAGCAATTAATCCAACAGGAAGATTTTCGGTGATAATTCTTTCTATTCTTGGTGAATCAGGAACACTAGGAGTTGGAGTAACAGGTTCGGAAATTTCAGGTTCTTCGCCTGTTTCACTGGCAGATGAAAAACTACCAGCAAGCTCGGAAACTGTAACAGCTTCGGGATTGTAACCTGTTTCTAATCTTTGGTAATCTGGATGGACTACCAAGAAGATTCTCCTTCTTCAGGTGAACCTACTCTACTGCCACTAGGAGGAGTTACAAGGACCTTTAACCCTTCTAAATGACCCGGAATGTCTTCAGGAGATTCACCCCGCGATTTACGGAGTTTTCTTAACAAATCTATTCCGGTAACAATCTCAGGAGACTTGCCCCGAAGTCTACGGGACTGTCTCGGTAATTCCGCCACAATTAAAGATTTTAACTACAACACACGAAAACAAAGTAAAAAATTTCAAATCAAACCACCTAAAGTCTTCTAAAGAACCAAACAAATTTGAAGCACACGCCTAAATAATCTAGAGCGTCAAACCACACACAAACAGTAGTCTTCCGGACCAAAAGCGCTAGTTGGTGATTAGGCCCAACCTCGCAGGATTCAGTACAGAAATGGTGGGTGGAACAGTTACCCCGGCAACCTGCTTAATGAATAGACTGGACCAAGTTCCTCCACTTTAACCGTCTCGAAGTGAAGCGAACCCCCCAGAAAATCCAAGTGAGTATAACCGACGTCTGCTCCAGGTACAGTGGGACCTTCCCTCCACCGTCACCTTGGGTAGAATCCTAGATATTATGGCCACTAAGGTTACCAATCACAACAATTACACCTGGGGGAACAGTCTAAACTCCGACAGCACGCAAGGGCAGAGTAGCAAGCTCCAATCCCCTTACCGGCTCCTTGACAACAATCCAAGGTTTACCGATAAGTGACCCCTGGCTCCTCGACAATGGTTAATCCGAGGTTTACCGTTTGTAATACGTACTGCCTGGCGTCGTTCCCAACGAGGGAGGAATGATCCCCTCACTGGTTCGGACACGAGCTCGTGCTTCTCCTTTAAGAGGAGCTTTCCCAGAATGTAACTGAAACAATTGGATTTGTTCTACTCAAGATAGACTATCTGTTTGGTTTTGTAGTCTTGGAGAGTTAAGTACTCACCTACTCCAAGACCCTAGCCTAAGCTATGTTGGTGCTTCAGAGCCCTAGAAAAATAAAGATTACTAGATTGATTTTAATTTAAGCGTTACTTTTAAGGTTGTTTCTTAAGTCAAAAGGTGATGGAAGTGAAACCAGTGGTGTGTTGACTCGACTCGAAACCACTACAAAATGCACCTAGAATGATTTATCCACTACTTTACTTTTTCGATGAATTGCTTAACTAAAAAGTTGAGAGAATGCAATCTTTATAAAAGCAACTTCTTAATTGAAGACAATCAAAGAAACAATTCGTTTTTCTTTTCCAAGCATAAAAACATAACTTCTCTTTACATGCACGAAAAAACTCTTTTCTTCTTTCAAAAACAAAAAGCTACTTGAAACAAGACTTTTTAAAGAAGATGTTTTTGTATTTTTCTTTTAATAAAGCAAATAAATCTAATATAACCAAAAATCAATCTTAACAACTCTTAAAATCTATGAAAATGCACTCATAAGCAAACTAAAGGCAAATTTACTCTAAGCAATCTTAACGAGGCCAAAACTAACAATGATTATTTCTAAGGTGTTTTACTTGATCACAATCAAATCAAGGACTAGCTTATTGCAGAACCAAAAACTAGTCAAAACAAAATTCTAATCTTTTTGTTCTTTTTGTAAAATGGAAATCAATACTTTATAAACAAGCAATTCGAAATTTGACCCAAAACAACTCAAATGGCAAGTTGCTCACAAAAGGAGACTTTACGACAGGCCCGACTTCTAAGAAGGTTGACTAACCAGAGAGATCTAAGGCTGGACAACTTTCTACTATCAAAGTCACTACAAAGCCTTTCCAAAAATCAAACCCTAGGTCTAAACTTCGTTGAAAACCACTAAAACACTCAAAGCTCACAAAACTAGTTCAGGTGAAAATTCTTGACAGGGTACTAAAGGATCTGGGCAGAAAACACTAAGGAAAAACAAAATCTAAAAGCAATTTAAAGCAAAAATGGAATTTTCTTAAGTTTTACAGGAAGACGCAGGCAACCCGTTGTCACAGGTGCGGCCCCGCTCTGTGCAGACGGCAACAGCGCGTCCAAAGACGCACTGTGCAGTACTTAGAGGGTGCGTCTTTCTGGAAAAATGAAGAAAAACCAAATCTAACTAAATCTAAAGCTAAGCCACCCAAATACTAATTCTCACAGTCAAAAACCAGAAAATAAAAATGATTTTCTCAAAGCAAAGTTCATATAAAGGAAAAGACTCTCTCATTAATGGATTCCCCAGCGGAGTCGCCAATTTGTCACACGGAATCTGTCAAGGGTGCGGACACGACTGACCTTCCTAGAAGTCTAAGACATTCTAATGACAAACAAGACAAAATGGAGTGATCTTTCTCTAAATACACCTTTTACAACATGAAAACTACAAGTGTTTAGGCTTACCTTATTCCAAAACGCTGTTGTTGAAGTCCGTTCTTGACGATCCGGATGAGCTCCTCCTTCAAGTCAATTCCTGCAACCACAAACAATCAAACAATTACCAAGCACTTGCATTTCATATAATAAAACATATATTCAACATGCAGACCAAGGAACACATGAAATAACTCATTAACACAAGCTATTGAGAAAAATAAACCAGTTTGTATTAATAACGAAACAAAGAAACTCTTACAACCTGGCCTTGGTGTTGTGCAAGTTCCTCCCAGGGTCCATCAAGGGTTTTCCTCTACTTTGACAAAGCTCACCCTCTCCCAAGTAGAATCAAGTGAAGACAATCTCTCCTCACAAAGGCTCTAATGGAAGACCTAAATCCTGCAGCATTTACCCAAAGAAAATGTATAGCTCCAACCTCCTCTCCTTCTGGCTCAATGCCTTTATTTATAGTGCTGTAAAGAGGTTATTCAGGTCCACTATCAATGGGATCATCCCCCTCTTTGGGTGGGATAGCTCCCTTATTGATGGGATAAGTTCCCTCTTAATAGAGATACATGAACCAACTGGAGGCGCATCCATTTCATCAAACCGACCTCTAGAATGTTCTAGAAGTAACCACAAGTAACTTTTTCAAGATAAAACTCGCGCATTTTGCCTTTTACAGAGGGACGCACCTGTCCCTTAACATACAGAGCGTCCATGGACGCAGATTTTGTGAACATGGTCAGCGTCCCCGCAGGTAAGGCTAGAGAGAACCTGCGACCCCAGAGATAAACATAGTTTTTACAAGACTTTCTCTCTTCTTTGAGTTTGAGATGGATAACAGAGGCATGAGACTTGCCTAAGAGGGTAGCATGACTGTTGATTTGAGCCATACTAACTGTGAGTAGTCAAGGTGACATTTTTTAGTGTAACAATTGGCCAAGTAGATAGTGACGATGGAAGGAAAAAAACCAAGGCCCATCTGACGGAAGAGGCTAGTAGAATGGAAATCGTGAGGGTTAAAATGGAGGTGGGTTCATTTCTACACAAGCTTTAACCATAGGGAAGTATGCTTGGATTCAGTTTCATGTTTACACAAGCTTGAAACGAAAAACTATGCTTGGATTCCATTTCATGTTTACACAAGCTTGAAATGAAAAGCTATGTTTGAGATTGGTTTACATGCCCCCAGCATGATGACTCGATTTTAGGTGCATGCCCCCCAAGCTTCATTTCATTCACCTAAGTAGACTACTCGTGGCTATTAGGTGGATGGAAAGAAGCTTCATATATGAGATCAAGTGAAAGACTCAACTGGGCTTTACGAGTTCTAATCAAAGACTCGAATTGGAGCTTTGCTCCAAGGGACCTTGTTTCATTTTTTAATGAGCTTGGCAGAAGACAAGGAACTCTGCTCAGATTCCTTGTTTCATTTTTTAACAAGCTTGACACAAGACAAGGAACTATGCTCATATTCCTTGTTTCATTTTTTAACGAGGTTGACACAAGACCAGGAACTATCCTCATACCCTTTGTTTCATTTTTTAACGAGTTTGACACAAGACAAGGAACTATCCTCATACCCTTTGTTTCATTTTTTAATGAGGTTGACACAAGACAAGAAAATACCCTCGTACCCTTTGTTTCATTTTTTAACAAGGTTGACACAAGACAAGGAACTATCCTCATATTTCTTGTTCACGACCCATAAGAGGTCATGAATTCCAAGAGGTTCTCATCAGATGGGAGAACAATGCTCTGGAAGGGATCCGTAGTAAGGAATCCATTAGAGGGATCTGGTTCCAATGCCCCCATTACATAATGCACAACATCAAGGAATTGATCATCAGTTGATGTAGGCATGGAACGGGTTTCCACATAATTGAACCATGGTGGGGAAGATACCTTTGGGACAAAAGGACCATTTAGGGAATATGGTTGACCGGAAGCCATATTAGGACTAGGAAATGAAATTTGGTCAACGGTGACAATTCTGCCTTCATGCGAGAAACACATCACTAGAAAGAGTGTTGAAACAATAGCTTCCATGTAATAAACATAGTCACTCCCAAGAAGTAAATTTTAATCTAAAGGGCATGGGACTACCATCGCATTGAGATAAACAACTTTTCCTCCCAAAGTAATAGGGAACTGAGGAAGGATCCCTAATGGTTGACTAGTTCCTCCGTTAAAAGCCAATAGATTCTAGGTAATAGGCACAAGTGGCGGCGAACCAAGTGCTTGCCAAGAAGTGGAAGAAAGGATACTCAGAGATGCACCTTCATCTATAATAGTGCTAGATACAATCATATTATAAACCTGTACTATGATTTGGAAAGGCACATAAGAAGGAAGAAGACATCCTGCCTATCGATTCCAATCAAAGGAAGTGACCAGACTACTTGGAGGGGGTACCATAAGAATGAGAGGATTATCCCCTTGAGTTACGAGAATGAGAGTATTTTCCTCCTGTCTTCATGGAACAGGAGGGTTGCCTCCAATCTCATTGGGATCTGAAGAAACGAAAAGAACCTGAGTGGTATCATACTCACTCTCTAAGGGAAAGGTACAATTAACTGAAGGTGAAATCGGGTCAACTGTTTCCTGTACCTGTGATTGGCCAGGTATATACTCATGGGATTCACATTCAGAGAGACTGGGTTTGATCGATGGTTTATTTGGGTTAGTCAATTCATCAACTAGTGAAGGATTAAGGGAGAGTCTCCTGTAACTAGATGGAAGTCACTGCAGAGAAGCAGGATAGTTATCCAACACTTTTTTGCCTTCATCGAGATAGGGACAAAGGTGAATGGGGTTATTCCCTTCACATAACCTATAGGGAAACTTAAATTTATCCTTCTTTCCATGAACTTTACTACCATTAGTTGATGGTGTGTCACCAGAATGATCTCTAGAAGTTGATGACATAAGATAATGTGAATGAGAAGACCATTCTTCTAAGATCTGAGGAATACTAGAATAATTTAAAAGAATATGGTCTCTCGTACAAAGTTTGTAAGTATATTGAAGTTTGTGAGGCTTAACGAATGGTTTCTCATCAGAAGTTGCATTCGAAGCAATGGTTGCTTGGTTGTCCCCTTGCTGAATTTGGTTCTTCTTCTTCTTCTTAACCACCTGGTTACTAGTGCCAATACTTTCACCAGGCGAAAAGGAAGAAGGGGAGGAAGAAATAACTGACAAAGAAGGCAAAGGGTCAAGTTTAGGATCAACTGGAGGTTAATTATGTCCAGTTGCAGGCATATTCAGTTGCAGGGCCAAGGAGGTTGAGAACAACCATACTGACAATCCGATGGTAAGTCCCAGAAGGGACAATGTAGCCATATAAGCAGCACCAATATTTCCAAAAGGAGGAAAAGGACTAGGATTCCCATCAAAAGGAATTCCTTGATCGGTGGACTCCAGAGTTGTTGCCATATGTTTCCACCTAACATCAACTAAGGAGTGATGTGGAGGATGTTATCCGAGGTAAATTAATTTATTTTAATCAAAATAACATGACATAACAAAAGAGGGATACTATAGGCAAAAGGATTACCAAGTAACTGTGAACTGCAAATACTACCTCAGTAAACCAAGGACTTAACATACATGCAGGAAATCTCCCTGAATGTTGTGTTCAGTGTATCACAATGTACAAGGCGACGAACTTGGTTACCTAAGGATGGATAGCTACCTAATGTAGTCCTCCCATATATAACCGAAAGTACGTGGAGGCCCAATCCGTGTTAGCGTTGTCTAATGTGAAACTACACAGTGAGAGAATTCCTTTATAATTTTCATACTATAACACCTACCTATATACCCGAAGGTACGTGGATGAGCTATGATACACTTACATACATGGAATTAGGTATCACACTCGAAATGTATCGCAGACAATTAGAGACAGTTGCTATGTTTTACAACGTCAAAACACGTCTCTAGCCTAGACCTCTAAATGTTTTGTGTTAAATGACAATGCTCCATTAGGTTAATTGAGATAACTTTTAAGTTGATCTTCTTACGAATTTGCCTTTCAAGGTTCACCACGTGATGTATGTTTGCAATTCTTAGAATGCAACTAACATGAGAAACATTCTTGCATTCAATTAACAATGAAAACCGTAGCTAGTAAGGAATAGAAAAATCATATCTTTGACAAAGAGCAAAGAGCACACCTAATGCAATTTCCCTAGATATTCCTATCAAGCATTCACAAACTACAATATGCACAATGAAAGTTTTTCTTTTCTATCCCTTTAATGTTTCGATGAACAAAAAGGAACTAAATGCAAAAACAGTCAATTAATACCTTTCATAAGAAACGAAGACTTTACGACAGTTTATTTTTCAAAGAAATGAAGACTTTACAACACTTCCTTTTCAGAAAAGACCAATCGATATAAACTAAATTTAACAATGAATTGACAATGATAAAGAAATCACTTAAGAAACACTAAACAATCAAGGTCAAAGTAGGGCTAGAAGAGGAAATTCAAATTGATTTCAAGACCATAACAATCATTGATCTTTCAGCAAACAACTTCAGAAGCAAATTTGGAGAAATCCAAGTCAAAAGTGGGTATTTTAGTCTACGAGGAATTAGCGCAGGCTAGAGAGGGAGACAGTGCACTGCAATTCACTGTCTCTAAGGTAGAGGCTGCTCTACAATGCACTGTGTCAAGACAAACAATGTGTTGGTGCCAGAGAGCCAATTCAAGAGACATTCAAGCACAATGTTTTACTAAAAACACTTCAGAAAGACTGAAATAAGATCAATAAAGTCAAGTAAAGTCTACTAGGGTTTAATATGATGAGGGTAAGACACCAATAATGATAGTCATTCCCCAGTATGGTTGTCAATTCGTTATATGGAATTTGCATCTATGGATAAACACATTTTCCCTACGTGTGCGACTACACCTAGAACAACAGAAAGAAAGTAGTTTAACCTCTTCTTATAGAAGATAGATGAGATGGAGGAGCTTAGTTGTAGCCTTTAACTTCCTAAATCTCTTTTGAAGCTCTCTCGTCACTCCCACTTGAACTAAACCCGCTCAAAAGGTACCTACATCAAGAGAAACAAAAACAAGAAAAGATCAAAGCATACATGATCTATCTACTATAAAACAATGGAATCAAAGACATTGAAAAACATAATCATCATAGGTATCAACAATCATATGAGAAAAGGAATAAGCTCTTTATTAGTGTAGAAGGAATAGTATCACCCAACACAGTTCAATCCTATGCCACTCCTCAAGCTTTAGTCCAACCCTCACCACATCAAAATCACACAACTCCAACAGCATAGCATTGCTTAACATAAACGCAATCCTCAAACCAATAGAATTTTCTTAAAAACTTCATATTTTAGCCCCTTGATCACTATGATGAGTGCTCAATTTATAGGAAATTGAGGTGGTTTTTTCATAAATGAGGGTATTGAATGGCCTTCCAAACATGGAGTTAGTTTCCATGGAGCAAGGAATGAAAGGATAGGATGTTAATGGATCCTTAGCCTATTCAATTTCGAGCTCATAGGAGGAGATAAGAGATGGGAACCTTTTAGAATCATCTACAATCATCTACAATCAAGGAATATTACCAAAAACCTATGCAAATTTTTCTCAATCTTGCCCAACACAAGCTAAAGAGGGCCTAAGTGCACTGTAGTGCAAGCCACAGTGGGCCTGCCTGCTCTGTAGCGCACTGTCTCAAGGCTTGGGTTGCGCTGGTGTCCCTAAGAGGCATTTCAGGAAGGCTTCATGCCAAGAAAATTTCATAGAAGTAGGCATTCAATAAGTTGACTTGTTTAGGGCATCTAACAGCTGAATTAGGGTTTTAAGAGCCCTAAAAGTACTGATCTGAATGTTGGGAATGATGTTTATGCACTAGTGAACTCGAATGTCATGAGACAGACAGATGATCGCATCCCAAAGTTCACCAATGGGTGGTACGAATTTCCAATCGAGTTGGACGATCAACATGGATGTCTTGTTACATTGGGCATTGATATTTTTGGCAATGGAGTGCAGCATGACGTTGGGTGCCACACCAAAATCAACCAAACATTGTGAACACTATAGTTAAAGGTTTCAAATGAAAGTAGGAATGGAGGGAAAACAAATTTTACTTCTTCCATCCAGAGTGTGTTTAACACAGTTGAGAGTGATCCAGGAGGTGTGCTTGCTCCCTTGCGAGTAGAGGTTTCGCTTTCTGTAGATGTTCACTCAAGTGCCCGCAGCAGGATGTCTCGGTGACTTTGAATCTTAGCCAACTCGAACAAATTGATGTTGCATGAGTTTTCTTCATGTCTTCCATAATGTTGTAATCTAGAGTGGGCAGAATCACCGAGATGTCTGGGCTCAGACTGGTGTTCATGTTTTCCAGCATAGTGTTCTGTAGTTTGTTGGTAATGGACGTACTTTTGTCTGTCGCTATCTTCCCAGGTTTGCTTTGTGTTTTCTTCTTTTGGAAGGCTGGTGGATCAAACTTCCTCAACAGTTCAAGCCTTTGTTGAATCTCCCCAAGTGTAGGGAAGCCCCTTGACTTCTGAGATTGTAGTGAACATTTTCCTTTCGGGGCTACTTCTCAGTGTTTTTCTTCTCCACTGCTTACAAGCATTGATACATTTTGACCACCTGTCGAGTGCTTGAGGTCTCATAAGGTGCAACATCTTAGTCACCATCTGTGTCTCCCAGCTGTCCCTGTGAACTGGTCATCATGTTTGGCATGTGATCAGATATTGACCCTACAACTTGTTTCCAGTCTGAACAAGACCCTTCTGGGTGCTCATCTTCTTGAAATGAGGAAAATTCGTTGTTCATGCACTGTTCAACCCGGAACAATGAGTTGGAGCTCTTCAGAGTTTTAGTTGGGAAAGGATTGTTGCCTGATGGCATGCTTCCTTGTATTTGTCTAGGCGGTCAGTTGCTCGCAGATGTGTCCATTGTTCGTTGTTTGAGCTTAGACACTTTTGTTGTCAAGTTCTTGAAAAGATGAGTAAGGGTTTCAATATCACTTGCTTCCTTGTCTTTACCCTTGATTGTCGCAACCAGGGGCTTCCTGCTCGTGTCTCTAGAGTCCTTCATTGGTTCATCATCCTTAATGAATCCAATTGCACGCAGGTCTTTCTCAACAATGATTTCTCTTTGCAGTTTTATAACAATGTTGGTTTCGCAGCTCGCTTGACAGACTGCATAATCCTGATTTGTAGTGCATACATGTAGTAATCCACAGTGATGGAGTCATGAGGTTTTGTGTTCGCTGCAAACTTATTCAATATGTGCAAAAAAATCTTATTGAAATCTTTTACCTTTTCTTTCCCCTTCATCTTGAGGTTTCCAAATTATTTAATCAACATGGCTAGGGTCTTGTCATTAGCAAACTTTTCTAGAAACATGTGTTTGAACATACCCTAGTTATGGATGGAATTGACAGGGAGGTTGTGATACCATACTGTTGCGCTACCATCCAAGGTACATGGGAACAATCTACATGCAACATCGTCGCATTGTACCTCGAGTGTTTGCAGCTGTAGGTAGAAGTTGTCCAAGTGATCTTCTGCCTTCACTGTGCTGTCAGGTTCATACTTTGTGAGCATTCTATCCAACTGCTTTGGCATCCTGTGTAAAGCACTCGGGAGAGCCAATGGTCCCTGAGTCATCCATTCCAAGTTTTTGTCAGCTATGTCTTATTATTCTTCGTCCTCCTCCTCTTCTTTAGAATCTGACAGTTCTGACTCTATGTTTGTTGGTTCATCTCCTCCCTGGCCTCCTCTGCTACCTTCCCCTTGTGGGAGTGGTTTTGGGCTTTATTGATGCATATGGAAGTTGTTGTATTCATGGGATCAATTTGACTACTTTTGCAAATTGATAGGTGATGGGATGGATGAGGAAAAGTTGATTATACAAAATTTCATGTTCACATATGGCAAGTGAGGAGTAACCAACTTCAAAGTCGTGCGTAGATGATAGGGAGTGTGAGTTTCTGCCTTGATTAGATGATTGATTTGTTGGGGTGAGAGGACATTCAACCATAAGCAATTGGAAGCCCTCCATCTAGCACCAAAAATGTGGATGGTGTTGGACCCGCCAACATTCAGGGGATCTCCCCAGTATGAAATCCCAACTAGAACTCACACAGTTTGGTGTAGGAGACCCATCTGGTATGATGGCCCGATTTCTATTGTCTTAAAGGTTTTCCTTAGTTATTTCTTTTTAGCACATCAGAGTGGTATGCTTTGTCTTCGAACAACAAGGTTTGCATGCCTGGTGTGTGCTAGTATTACCTGTGTCAAGGTTCTTTCACCGCAGAGAGATAGGGCAGAAGTGAGTCTCAAGTCGAAAGGGAAGAGTCCCAATTCTGTTAGAGACACAAAACACAACAAGACATGCCCAGTTTCCAGAGGATTAGTCCACACAGATGTGACATTCACAAATACACAAGAAGGGATAGCATGTACAACACTCAATGGAGTAGTCTGTGTGAGTGCGACTTTCATTATAACAAGTTTATGGGAAAGGTTTTGTTTGATGTCCGCTGAGGTAGCCCACGCGGGCAGGACATTGTTAACAACGTATATAGCACATTTTCATAAAAATATGTATTAGATCAACTAAAATAGTTAAAATGTTTTAACATAGGTTAAAGCAACATGCATTGCAAGTGTTCCAAGATTAGTCTTACAAACAATTACAATACATGTGTGAAAACCTGTTGGCATGTTATCAGGCTTCTAAAGTAAGCAAAAGTTCCAAGACACATTGGTACACCATACATCACTAACCCTGTAAGAGGGGCGTTGGTGCCACTTCTCTCTCCTCAAATAAAAGACTATAGACTCTCAAGGCCATGTGGGAGGAGCCAAGGTGAAAAGTCCTTTTCATGTACAAATGAGGGGTATTTATAGCCAAGGGTAAAACTAGGCCTTGTGGTCGTTTGAATTCCCTCATGACTATTTGACTTATTTGACTCTTCAACTTTACATGAATCTTCATCTTACATGTGGGACTCTTGGACTTCCACGTTACATTACATTGGTTTGCAACAGTATGGCCCACAATAGTGATGTGGCCGAGATGAATCATGACACAACTTGACACGACAGTGCTTGTATCTTCATGTTGCTAGTGGTGTCCATGTCAAGCTGCAGTATTTTTGAGCGATGGATGTGCTCTTAGTGTATCATAGCTTCACCTCTGCATGGAAAGGTGTGCAGATTCCTCGATAGAATCATAATAGCAACAAAAATACCAAGGAAATCATAGCCATATGACCCACATATAAACTAGTATAATACTCATAGAAATACAAGTAGAAAAAAACCTCATATTGATGATGTAAAATCCAAACCCTGGATGGGACTACCTCGTTCCATCCAACCATAGAATGGTTGAGCCAAATCTCTCTTCAGTCATTCATCCCCATGCCATATTTCAAGCATGAATGTGGGACTCAAACCAAAATAAACAACCAGGGCATCCCGAGGCTAAACCACCTCACCCTCATCAATAGAAACCAACCTTTATCGTAATCCATCCCAGATCACTAGGCCAACATAATGAACATGTACTAACAGGCTTTATCATGATCTCCACCTCATCACTAGGCAAAACAAGCATGGATTCCACTGAGTGCCTTGAGAAGTTGCACTCTGTTTCCAAAATTGAGCATAAGTGTTGTTTTTCAATATCTCATCCCTAATTTTAATCTCCCTGAAGGTATCAAAGAATATCTCCTCCTTTTTTGCAGTGAAATTTGTAGATGAGGAAACTTGAAGAGACTACTGCCTTTCTGAAATTGGAGTGGCAGGAAAAGATTTCCCTCTAGTTGGGAATGAGTCTAGAATATCAATGAGATTGATGATTATTTGCTGCGGTGATTCCTTGCCCATGTCCATGTGCTTTTTGGGATTTTTCCTGTATTTCAGTTTGAATTCCTTCATAGAAGTATCAGTCACCAGTATCAGTCCCTCATCGCTGATCTTCTCTAGGTCTTTTCCTTGTTATTCCTTGTACTTGTTCTTTTCCCTTTTCTGTTTTGTCTTTAGTAGTCTGCTTTTCCTTCTTCTTGGGGTCTATGCACTGGAAGAAGAAATCGCTTGTTCCTCATCCTCTTGTAATGTGTCAGGCATCCACTCAATCTAGTTCATGTATTTTTCAATTTCAGGGCTTTGAGTGTGAATATAGGTTGTTGACTTGTTCTCCACCCTTTTCCTAGAGATGATGTCCCATGGTTCATAGGACCATGTAAAAATATGAGTGAATTTCATTTCCTCCAAACTCTTATCTGCCTCCTCCCTTATTGCTCCGTTGTTACAAATGAAAGGACCAATCTGGGATTTGGTCCTAAATTTTGACTTTTTCTTGGCTGCTAGAAAATGCACTTCATTTGCATTGATCCTTTGTTTGATGTATTCAAGTGCAAATATCCTAATAGAGAGGAACTTTGGCAGCTTATAAGGAGCCAAATAACAACCATATAATCTTAGTTCAGTGTAATTCCGGTACAAGTACCAATCACCTATTCTTGCTTGATCAAACAACTACATGATCCTCTTAATTTCTTCACTGATTCTGGGTTTTCTAGTCCCACAGAGGGGGCTCATTGCTGGGTGAAGAAACATTTCTACAAATGTCTTGTAGCTGAAATCTAGTTGATCTTTCATCTCTAATGTTGTGCAAAAAATAACTGATTGGGGTTCACCTTCTTCATTCATGTTTCTCATTGTAAACTAGAATTTGTCTACCTGAAAGTAAACAAACATATATACCAAAACTGAAGAGTATTGGAAGACTTCCTCTCTGAAGAAATTGACAAGCTGCTCATGGATGCCATATGTTAGAAATTGACTGAAATTGAAAAGGACAGAGGGCTTGGATTCTGTTCATAAAATAGATATAAAACCTATGATAGCTTCATCAAGCCACTAATCTGAATAATAGCCAAGTAAATAAGAAAGAATAGTGAAAATGTGTTTGGTTCTGTCAGGGAAAGCAGAGGTATTTGCTCAATCATGAAGATTTTTAAGGTTTTAGCTGTCTTAGAAAAATCTTGTTTCTGATACATTTCAGTGAGAATCTCACGGGGAAAGGGATTAGTTCCTTCAATAACAAGAGCCTGCATCATTTGCATGATAGACTTGACATCAATGGTAAACAATATATGTCTTGTTAGGGCCATCACTACACTTTGTTATGGATTGTAGCATGAGTGGCATTTCCTGATCAATTCTAGGCAACTGTGGTTTTACAGACGATATAGACAGGTAAATTAGTGTCCCAGAGGCCTATGTCATCTACTCCATTCACAAATTTATCCTCCCACCAGTTTTATATGTCAAATAAATCAAACTCTAAGAGTGTTTCATGTATCTTAAAATAACTATCTACCAATGGTATGCAATCCAAATGCAATGGTGGATGGACCATTGTGTTAAATACCTCTTGTTATTTCTTCTTGGATGCCATGGTTGCCTTCTGTAAAAACCTTTGAAAACGGAACTGTGTTGAATTTGAAGTAGACCTGCAATAGAAAGGGGATGAGAAGAAATGGGAATTCAGTGAGGGAGAAAGAAAAGGGATGAATTGGAAGTGGGATTCGAGAAGGGGAATGCTCTGTAATTGCAGAAAAATGGAGCTTTCTGTGATTGTAATGTTGTTTCAGTATGTTTACTGCGTTCTCTATGTATGCATGAATGGAATTGAATTGTACCTGTAAACACTGAGATCACATAAGAATTTGTAAATGGATATGAGATGGTCCATTTGTACATTTTTGAGGTGTTTTTCGTTGGCTTGGCTTGACTTGGCACAGGTTCGTTGGCTAATGATCCAGCCAATTGAATGCACAACAGAGGGAATGGAGGTGATAGGCGGATGGGATGGGATGGCATTGTGAGGTGGCGGGAGTGAGAAAGGGTCACAATGGGAGAGTGGTTTAGTTAGAGGCATAAACCATTTTTTTGGGGGCCCTGGGAGTGGTAAGTGGTATGAGAGGCTGGGTGTGTGAAATCCTGAGAGCGTGACACATCAGTGGCTTGAAACCACTGATTTCAAACGCCCCACCCACCCCCCCCCCCCCCCCCCCCCCAAATTAACTTTTGGAGGGTGAGGGGGGGTCGAAAACACATATTGACTGTCAGATCGTATGGAGTGAGCGGAGATTAGGTGAGAGATGGGGGCGGGTAAGGTTGGATGTGATGGGTAAGTGATTGGTGGGGTAGGGAAATATATAGGGGGCAGACTATAGGATTTAGGGGTATAGAATAAGGTTAGGAAAAATAACAAAAACCCCTTCCCCTTTTAATTTCTTTTCCCGACCTTAGGAAAAAAAATTGAAATGTGTCACCACACTTTAAAAGAATTTTTCAGGTCTTTTTACCTTTGCAATTTTCTCAACCTACCTACCCTTTATTCTTCTAATCTAATATTTTTCTTTTTTGCATTTGCATGGTGCATTTGGACTTGTAGACCCTTTCATTTTTTCTTTCATTTCTAACCTACTCTATCACTTATTTCTCCCATTGGTCCAGATTAAATAGTTGAACCAATTTTATTTCTACCTAGCTATTGATTTGCCAAGATTAAACTGTTTGGAAGATCTTTATTTTCTACCCTATCAATAGAAATTGAAATTTGTTCAATCATGCTTAGACTGTATGATTTGAACAACATTTGGGTTTTTTTTTTCTTCTTATTTTTTCTCTTTTGTTCTTTTTTCTCTTTTTTATATATACCCTCTTTTCATTTTTTTTAATGAAATCAATTGAATATTGCAATCTATGAAAAATTTGAAATCTGCAAACTATGAAATATTCAATCACCTTGAGATCATATAAATTGTAGGACCATAACACATGGGAAGTTTCAAATGCATTGGTTGGGACCCTATGTAGTCAAGGAAATTATAGACGGTGGCACAGTTCATCTCGCAAAGCTAAATGGGGAATTATTTCTGAGTAAAGTTAATGTAAGTTGCTTGAAGTTCTACAAAGGGGATCTCGCTACTACGCAATGACTACATGATGGTGGGATAGTCTTAATACTCCAGGCAGCTACAAGGAAGTATGGCACTATAAACTCCACTACCCAAGAAGTGGAAAAAGGAAGTAAGAGGGTTGCGCGATGGAAGCAAGAATCATGCCAAGAGGATCTGCACCAAGAGGGTTGCACCATGGAGGTTGGGTTCTTGCAACAAGGTCGCAAAATAGCCATTGGATGCACTATATATGATTGGATGGAGAAATTTTTGTTAGAAGAAGCTGGTAGACTACATTTATGGCATAAATCTTTAGAAATGTACCACCAAAGATGAATTTATGATCGAAATTTGGAGGGAATGGTCGGATTTGAATTTGAAATTTCCTATAAATATGGCATGCTACCCTACATTAAAACACTTTTCTATTTGAAAATTGCTTGTGAAATTTCGTGCCTTAAATCTATGAACCGGTCCGATTGGGAAGATATTTTCTTAAATCTAGTGCTAGTTAATGTGTTGGAAGAATTATGCGAGGCTTTCTTGGAGAGAATGATGACCACTAACCCTGCAGAAGCTACCAATTCTAAATTCGTTGTCTCTGAAGTCGCACAAGCAATGGAAGCAACACCCTTTGTACCTATGGTGCCAAATTCTCCTAGGCCTAAGCCATATTATGTTGAGAAGAAACAAAAGAAAATGCTGCAATTTATGGTGTGCCAATCACCGAGGAAAAACCCCCAACAGATCCGCTAAAAGGGGAAAATGGATAAGTTCAAGAAACTGCATGAACCCCTGGATATTGATGAAGAAGAGCTTCGCAGAGGAATTGAGGAGATGGAAGCTGAAGAGGGCGAGCCTATGACATGGCTCCGGAAGTATATCCCATTATGACAAGGCAAAGCGAAGGTTCCAAAAGATCCAGAAACCAGAATGTTTATGGTTTCTACACCACTACTATCGAAGAAGGTAGTATATGAAGGCATGCTCTTAAGGCACATTCCTATGCTTAAAATAGAAGATTAGGATCTAGTAGATCATGAGAAAGTCCCCTAGCTAGCACCGAGTAAGTATTTGGTGAAGATATATTATGAGGAGACAGCAGTAACACACCTAGAGCCAATGAAATGGGTCACAGGAGTTGAAAAAGAAGGATTGTTGAATATGTTGTACGTGTCGCATTTTAGAAGGACAACCATCAACAAGGTCTATGTGCAAAAATTGCTCATGTTGGTTCATGATGGGTGTCTCTAGTTGGGAGAACCCATCCCCATTATGGATATGCTAATCCACCGCATCACAATGTTTCCATAATAAGAGGTGGATCCAACCGAGGAGTTTGGAGGAAAGACTAAGGAAAATTAAATCGCAAACAAAATGAAGAGCGAGTTCAGCTTAGTAAAAATTCGCATGGATATTCCATTTTCTCTATCACTGACAAGGCGGTGCAGCAATATTGCCTTGTAAGGTCATGAGGAAGTGTCACGTGGACAAAGTTTCGATGCTAATAATTTCGCTTGCGGCCCAATGTGCTAAGGGAGTGTAGTATAATTGAGTGTAATACCTTTGTAAAGAATTTCTTCTCAATTCTCGCGAATTGCAAGATGATAGAAAAGGCATTCCATTATGCCTGGATACTATTGTTGATTTCCCTAGTCATGTGGAGGCTGCGAAAAGATAGTAAAACTCCTCCATAGGATGCTGACTTACCAGAAGCTGTGAAGTTTGCTTCGTTATGGGCGACAAAGGACCCTGTAAGGGCCATGGAGACAAAGATGTTCTGGGTATTAGTCGAGATGGATCTTCACATGGTAATTAGCCAAGGGCCAAGGCTGTCACTGACCCTCTTTGAGAAGTTGGAATCTTATGCACAATTTAAGGCAGATTTTCACAATGTGTCTATCCTTGCAAGGAAGGATCTGAAGAAGATGTGTTACAAGTCATTGTACCTGGTGACTGAGGCATATGCACAAGAGATTGTGGGGAAATGGCTAGGAGAGTGGTTGAAGCCATCAAATCTCGGCGTGGGTATGAGAAAGGCCAGAGAAAGTTCCTCCGCACAGGCCACAGCAAAGCAGAAGTAGAAGGAGGCTAAGCAAACCGTAGCTCAAGAGAAAGATGCACGATAGAAGAAGGAAGTTTTTGCTAAGGCAACTCTTGAGAAAGATCGGGTGGCTAAGGAGACCACTATCAATGTTGAGGAGTCTTCTTCTCTGCAGTATGAGGAAAAAGGGGACACTGATGTTGAAGGAGGCAGGGGCAAGGAGCTATGCACTCCATTTAAACTGGAGAAGAAAACCAAGGAGACAACTTCCAGGCCTAGAAAGAAGTAGAAATCTAACAAGAACTCACACATTGATGCAATAGTCCTCACTAAGGGAACTTGGATGAAATTAGAGACAAGGACCATGACACCACAATGAAATTGTGGACGCAGTTCGAACAACAGTACTTGCAGGCACTAGGAAATGTGAAGAAGGATCTACATGACCTGTAGATTCAGACAGGATGACTACAAGCGAGCATTGTTTAGGCGAACAGGATTCAAACGAGCTTGCAACAAGCAAGCACGACTGTGTTGGGTACTGATCAGACTCTGGACCTCAAAGTCATTCCACTTCCAAAAGGATCCCTATGTGCGTAGTTAGAGGAAGGAAGCACTCAGTTGGCATAGATCAAGGATGTGGGTGTTAACCTCGTGACATTGCCTATCAAGACCCTCCATAAATTACATCAACGAGTATTTGATGAGCTCAGGGTAAGGAGCAACGTGGGATGCTATTAATCAGCGAAGTGAAGACCAACAAGGAACAAATATTTGTAGAAAAGGCATAGGCACTGAAAGAAAAGGAAGATTTGGCCATGCGTAATCAAACCTTGTAGGTAGCCATTACATAGGCATGTAATGCGCTACCAAAACTCAACATTCCCAAAGATGTAGCCTCAATAGCCAAGATTTGGATGTTGGCTGCATTAGTCTGGGAATTAAAGGAGGAAATCAGCGGAGTCCAATTTGAGTTACAGATATAGATCTCCAAATTATAGTTAAAGTTGTATCTAACCACTCTGCTAGAAGTCCAGGAGTAGTGCAGAGCAACCATCAAAGAGGGAATGGCCACTTTAGATGTAGAATTCAAGGACTGCATAGATCTCTTTGAGCAGGAAATGGAACTATGGATGTCTCTGCAGGAGGACCCAACTCTACAAAAAATTGGTACATATATCAGGGAGAAGCAACAAAAATTTGATGAACTCAGGGCGACTGCACACACTTTGGCGCCAGTCCATCACTTCACTCAATTGAAGAAAGGAAAATAGTTGCAAAAACAGATTGAGGGGTTGCAAAGAAAATAGGTCATCTTGGAGGCCAAGAAACAGCCATGGATAGAGGAAGATAACCAACTCACTCTCTCTGTTCAGGAAAAATTGAAGACCATCCAGTAGGCACAAAGGATGATGGACCTCGTGGTGGAAGGCCCTACTACAGAGAAGATGGCCGAAGAAGTACAATAGGTCAAGGTGTAGGGTACTACTGATTTGTAGGTACTAAAGGTGGAGTTCGACAAATTCCAGGTGAAGATTTCTACACCAGTCAAGTGACTCAAGGGAGAATCACCCAATTTGTGTTGGGGGCCTATTGGGATAGGGTCCCTGGGGTTATTTTGGTCAAGTTTTGGTAAATTTTGCAATAGATTTCTGTAACGAATGTAAATTCTCCGTGAAATGTGGAAGCAGAGTGCGAAGCTAGTATGAGAAATAGGGGATTTATTCCCTTAGGTGGATAAGTTATAGAGTGGTTTTGAAACTCACACATGGTCCGCAAACCATAGCATTGTAAATAAAATGTTATATATAGATGAGTCATAGTGAGTCTAAAAAAGGAAACTTTTTAGGAAGAATCATTATGAGGGCAAGGTGCTAAGGAAGGAAAGGTATGATTCCTATACTTAGGTGAAAGGGGAAGGCTCCTACAGCTAAGTGCGTGGAGACCTTGGTAAGTTCACAGGCTGAGTGCACAGGGCCCCTGTCGCTGAGTGCGTGGGGAAAATAAGTTTGTACTGAATTGAATATACTTAATAAAGCTAGTTTTGAGCCAATTCTGATGCATCTATGCCTTATTTATTACTTCTACAAGTTTATGTATCTTCGCTCTGTATTATGATTTACATGAATTAATGCTTATTTGTCGCGTGAAACTAGTATATATGTAGTATTTATTCATGTTAAGTATAATTAGGAACCTTCGTGAAGATCTGGAAGGTGTATAAATGGTTCTATAGTTATTACGCGTTCGAAAGGGTTAAAGGTGCATGAAGTTTGATCTGAGCCATAAGGACTGCAAGAACCCATAAAATAGGCCTCTGAACCAAAAAAACCTGGTTCTATCATCCCCAAATATTGCTTTGGTTGAGACTACAACCTGCACTACACAGGCTATTGCCGAAAGGGCCAGCAGTTAGGGGACTTTTGGTTGGTGTAGCTAAATTTGAACCTGGGTCATGGCCCATCAAGCCAACACTGACTATGTGTGATAACACCCCAACATTGTTTCCAGGAGGCAGTTGCTGAACATGAGCTCTACAAAGGCAAATAGTTTGTTCTTTCCATTGATGGGAGTGACATTGTGCCTCATCTATCTCTTGGATAACACCCAGATTTGATTACTTTTGCCCTTGTATGGAAGCCACAAGTGTGACCAGTATCTAGAAAATTATTCTTCTAGCTTGCTAGACCAGTCACTACTAAGTAGTAAGCCATACACTTCTGGTATGTCCACAATAACAATGTGTATGCACTGGTGAACTCGAATGTCATGAGACTGCCAGATGATCACATTCCAAAGTTCACCAATGGCTGGTACAGATGTCCAATTGAGTTGGACGATCTGCGTGGATGTCTTGCTCCATTGCGCATTGATATTTTTGGCAATGGAGAGCGGCATGATGTTGGGTGCCATGCTAAAATCAACCAAACAGTTTCGATGATTACAGTTAAAGATTTCAAATGAAAGTAGGAATGGAGGGAAAACAGAGTTTGCTTCTTCCATCTAGAGTGTGTTTAGCATAGTTGAGAGTGATCTGGGAGGTGTGCTTACTCCCTTGCTGTTAGAGGTTGTGCTTTCTGTAGATGTTTGCCCCAGTGCCCGCAGTAGGATGTCTCGGTGACTCTAAATCTTAGCCAACTCGAACAAATTTATTTCTACGCGAGTTTTCTTCATGTCTTCCACAATGTCGTAATCCATAGCAGGCAGACTCACTGAGATGTCCGGGGTGAGACTGGTGTTCGTGTTTTCCGGCAGAGTGTTATGTAGTTTGCTGGTCATGGATGTACTTTTGTCTACCACTGTCTTCCCGAGTTTGTTTTGTGTTTTCTACTTTTTGATGGTTTGTGGATCAAACTTCCTCATCAGTTCAATCATTTTTTCCATCTCCCCAAGTGTAGGGGGGCCACTTGAATTTTGAGATTGTAGCGACCATTTTCCTTTTGGGGCTACTTCTCGGTGGTTGTCTTCTACATTGCTTGCGAGCACTGATACAGGTTGACCACTTGCTGAATTCTTGAGGTCTCATAAGGTGCAACATCTTAGTCACCATCTGTGTCTCCCAGTTGTCCCTATGCACTGGTCATCATTTTTGGCATGTGATCACATATTGAGCCTGAAACTCATTTCCAGTCCGAACAGGACCCTTCTGGGTGCTCATCTTCATGAAATGAGCG
Source organism: Pinus tabuliformis (assembly GCA_031772625.1). NCBI lineage: Eukaryota > Viridiplantae > Streptophyta > Pinopsida > Pinales > Pinaceae > Pinus > Pinus tabuliformis. The sequence goes on along the minus strand of CM062809.1, from coordinate 1,046,476,340 downwards.
ATTTTTTTTTTTTGCGCACTGTTCGACCTGGAACACTGAGTTCGAGCTCTTTGTAGTTTTAGCTAGGAAGGGATTGCTGCCTGATGACATGCTTTCTTGTATTTGTCTAGGCAGTTGGTTACTCGTAGATGTGTCAACTGTTCATTGTTTGAGCTTAAACACTTTTTTTGTCAAGTTCTTAAAAATATGAGTAAGGGTTTCAATATCACTTGCTTCCTTGTCTTTACCCTTGCTCACCACACCCTGGGGCTTCCTGCTTGCATCTCTGGAGTCTGTTGTTGAATCATCATTCTTGATGAATCCAGTCGCGCGCATGTCTTTCTCAACAGCGATTACCTCTTCGCAGTTTTCTAACAATGTTGGTGTTATATGGAATTTCCATCTATGGATAAACACATTTTCGCTAGGTGGGTGACTACACCTAGGACAACAGAAAGAAAGTAGTTTAACCTTTTCTTATAGAAGATAGATGAGATGGAGGAACTTACTTGTAGCCTTTTGCTTCCTAAATCTCGTTTTAATCGCTCTCGTCGTTCCCACTTGAACTAAACCCGCTAAAAAGGTACTTGCATCAAGAGAAACAAAAACAAGAAATGATCAAAGCATACATGATCTATCTATTATAAAACAATGGAATTGAAGACATTGAAACATATAATCATCACAGATATGAACAATCATATGAGAAACAGAATAGGCTTTTTATTAGTGCAGAAGGAAGAGTATCACCCAATATAGTTTGATCCTGTGCCACTCCTCCAGCTTTAGTCCAACACTCACCACATCAAAATAACATAATTCAAGCAGCATAACATTGCTTAACATAAACTCAATCCTCAAACCAGCAAAATTTCCTTACTAACTTCAGATTCTAGCCCCTTGATCACTATGATGAGTGCTCAATTTATAGGAAATGGAGGTGGTTTTGACATAAATGAGGGTATTGAATGACCTTCCAAAATTGGAGTTAGTTACCATGGAGAAAGGGATGAGAGGATAGGAGGTTAATGGATCCTTAGCCTATGCAATTTCTAGCTCATAGGAGGAGATAAGAGATGGGAACCTTCTAGAATCATCTAGAATCAAGGAATGTTTCCAGAACCCTATGCAAATTTCGCTCAATCTCGCCCAGCGCAGGCTAAAGAGGGCTTAAGTGCACTACAGTGTAGGCCACAGTGGGCTTGCCTGCTCTTCAGCACACTATCTCAAGGCTTGGGCTGTGCTGGTGTTCCTAGGAGGCATTTCATGAAGGCTTCAGGCTAGGAAACTTTCATAGAAGGAGGAATTCAATAAGTTGTCTCTAGCATGTAACACCTGAATTAGGGTTTGCTACACCCTAAAAGTACTGATCTGAATGTCGGGAGTGATCTGCCCAAATAGACCTGTAACAATTCCCCACTAAAGCATGAAGTTGAAAATGATAATATCGAGTGATATGCTTTACGATGAGACAGAGAGGAACTGAAGCCAACGATGACCTGCATCGATTACAATACATTACATCATGATATTTTGAATTTTTTTATGAATTGCTGAGGGAAGGCATACCCATGCTCAACATATAAACCTTTCATTACATGTACATAAATATTCATCTACAGATATACACCCGTGATGGGAAGGCCATCAGGGTAAAACCATCGTACAGATGATTTAGTACTTTCCTGAAATCGCAGCCCGGATGGATGAAACTAGATCTGGGGTCTTCTATCTCATTCAATCATTCACTCAAGTATGAGACTAATCATGTGAATATATGATCTGAAGTTGAACATGGGAAGACACCATCTTATTACCAGCCAATGATGTAATCCATTAATAGACGCAAGAGAGATCACCAATAATGATAATGATTCTCAAGGTATTGCAGTACATTCTAAATGGTGTGAATAAATTTTTTGATGTCAAACACCATACAAAGTCTTTTGGTCGAAGGCAAGTGATATCAACCTGTCACCCGAAGTGAGAAACTTGTCATTGATGTATGTAAGCCTCAAGGTACTGGAAGGGTGTTTCTAAGTCATCTTCTTGGATAATGTGTTGATGTCGACAAGAACTGACTCATCGCAGGAGGGCCTTGATGTATCCCACATCAATGACATGAAAAGATTGTAATGATTTTGGAGACGGAATGTTATTGACGACACAAGGTTTAGGAATGGCAGTCATGAAAATGAAGGTTTATGAGTATTGTGAAGGATGAAGTTTTACTGTGTGACTTCTCTTGAACATGTTGGCGACACTGAATGAATTGGCAGCATTGACCCAAAACCAAAGTGATGGATGGTGTGATATACCATAGGTATGATAATTCTTAAGCAAATAACCCAACCCAAATAGCCACAAAGATGAAGTGAAAGTGTCATGTTCAAGAGCGACTTGCTACTGTAAAGTGATTTATCCCATTTTCCATTTTCCCTAGTCATTGCTGACTAGTACCTCTTTATTTTTTAACAAGCTTGAGGAGGATAACATATGCTTGTAGTATAATTCCACCCTTTGGGTGAATCCATCGCTATGTGATGTTTTAACAAGCCTACCAAAGGTGAAACTCGCTCTTGTCGTGAGGGACAAGTTTGTCGCTATTTGATGTTTTAACAAGTTTAATGATAATGAGGACTCGGTCCTTTTCATGTTTAGAGAGTTTCAAAAGGGACAAAAAGAAAACTCCACAAGTTCTTTTTCATAAATTTGTCGCTCAAGTCTGAAAAAGTGTAAAATAATACAAGAGAGAACCTATTGACCATGTTCGAACAACGTATTCCTTTTTCATAAGTAATCTATCTCAGTCTAGAAAAGGGTTAAACTTATACTGAGTAGATGTCGTTTCCAATCTGTTAACGAGCTGAAAAGGACAAGTGCTTGGCAATATTTTCATATTTCGAGAGTCTAGAAAGAGCTTAAATAGGACTCCACTTAGAGGAACGAGTGGTGTCTAAGATAGAAACTAGTTCTGGAGATGTTGGAACTTCTCAAAACATGTTGACTTATGTGAAGAGGCTAGCTAATGAGACCACTCATTGCAATTGTTCCTCAAAAAGGGTAAAACAACAAAGTGAAAGCATATGATCGACCAAGCAGATAGTGACAATGGAAGGAAAAAAACCAAGGCTAATCTGACAGAAGAGGCTAATAGAATGGAAATCACGAGGGTTAAAATGGAGATGGGTTCATTTTTACACAAGCTTGAACCATAGGGAACTATGCTTGGATTCAGTTTCATGTTTACACAAGCTTGAAATGAAAAACTATGCTTGGATTCAGTTTCATGTTTACACAAGCTTGAAATGAAAAACTATGCTTGGATTCAGTTTCATTTTTACACAAGATTGAAATGAAAAACTATGCTTGAGATTGGTTTACATGCCCCCAGCATGATGAATCAATTCTAGGTGCATGCCCCCCAAGCTTCATTGCATTCACCTAAGTAGACTACTCATGGCTATCAGGTGGATGGAATGAAGGTTCATATATGAGATCAAGTGAAAGACTTGACTGGGATTTTACGAGATCTAATCAAAGACTCAAATTGGAGCTTTTCTCCAAGGGACCTTGTTTCATTTTTTAATGAGCTTGGTAGAAGACAAGGAACTCTGCTCAGACTCCTTGTTTCATTTTTTATGAGCTTGACACAAGACAAGGAACTATGCTCATATTCCTTGTTTCATTTTTTAACGAGGTTGACACAAGACCAAGAACTATCCTTGTACCCTTTGTTTCATTTTTTAACGAGGTTGACACAAGACAAGGAACTATCCTCGTACCCTTTGTTCCATTTTTTAATGAGGTTGACACAAGACAAGGAAATATCCTTGTAACTTTTGTTTCATTTTTTAACGAGGTTGATACAAGACAAGGAACTATCCTCGTATTCCTTGTTCACGACCCATAAGAGGTCATGACTTTCAAGAGGTTCTCAATGCTCTGGAAGGGATCCATAGTAAGGAATCCATTAGAGAGATCTGGTTCCAATGCCCCCATTACATAATGCACAACATCAAGGAATTGATCGTCAGTTGATGTAGGCATGGAACGGTTTTCCACATAATTGACCCGTGGCGAGGAAGATACATTGGGACAAAAGGACCATTTAGGGAATATGGTTGACTGGAAGCCATAGTTGGACCAAGAAATGAAATTTGGTCAACGGTGACAATTCTACCTTCATGCGAGAAACACATCACTAGAAAGAGTGTTGAAACAATAGCTTCCATGTCATAAACATAGTCACTCCCAAGAAGTAAATTGTAATCTAAAGGGCCTGGGACTACCATCACATTGAGATAAACAACTTTTCCTCCCAAAGTAATAGGGAACTGAGGAAGGATCCCTAATGGTTGACTAGTTCCTCTGTTAAAAGCCAACAGATTCTAGGTAATAGGCACAAGTAATGGCGAACCAAGCGTTTTCCAAGAAGTGGAAGAAAGGATACTCAGAGATGCACCTTCATCTATAATAGTGCCAGATACAATCATATTATAAAACTGTACTATGATTTGGAAAGGAACATAAGAAGGAAGAAGTCATCTTTCCAGTCGATTCCAATCAAAGGAACTGACCAGACTACTTGGAGGAGGTACCATAAGGACGAGAGGATTACCCCCTTGAGTTTCAAGAATGGGAGTATTTTCCTCCTGTCTTCATGGAACATGAGGGTCGCCTCCAATCTCATTGGAATATGAAGAAATGAAAAGAACCTGAGTGGTATCATACTCACTCTCTAAGGGAAAGTTACAATTAACTGAAGGTGAAATCGGGTCAACTGTTTCCTAGACCTGTGATTGTCTAAGTATAGACTCATCGGATTCACGTTCAGAGAGAGTGGGTTTGATTGACGGTTGATTAGGGTCAGTCAATTCATCAACTAGTGAAGGATTAAGGGAGAGTCTCCTGTAACTAGATGGAAGTTGTAGTAGAGAAGCAGGATGGTTATCCAACACTTTTTTTCCTTCATCGACATAGGGACAAAGGTGAATTTGGTTATTCCCTTCACATAACTTACAGGGAAACTTATATTTATCCTTCTTTCCATGAACGTTACTACCATTAGTTGATGGTGTGTCACCAGCATGATCTCTAGAAGTTTATGACACAAGATAATGTGAATGAGAAGACCATTCTTCTAAGATCTGAGTAATACCAGAATAATTTCAAAGAAGATGGTCTCTCGTACAAGGTTTGCAAGGATATTGAAGTTTGTGAGGCTTAACGGATGGTTTCTCATCAGAAGTTGCATTTGAAGCAATGGTTGTTTGGTTGTCCCCTTGTTGAATTTTATTCTTCTTCTTCTTCTTCTTCTTCTTCTTCTTCTTCCCTTTCTTGTTCTTCTTAACCACTTGGTTACTAGTGCCAATACTTTCACCAAGCGAAGAGGAAGAAGGGGAGGAAGAAACAACTAACCAAGAAGGCAAAGGCTCAAGTTTAGGATCAACTGGAGGTTAATTCTGTCCAGTTGTAGGAATATTCAGTTGCGGGGCCAAGGAGGTTGAGAACAACCATACTGACAATCCAATGGTAAGTCCCAGAAGGGACAATGTACCCATATAAGGAGCACCAATATTTTTGAAAGGAAGAAAAGGACTAGGATTCCCATCAAAAGGAATTCCTTGACCGGTGGACCCCGGAGTTGTTGCCATATGTTTCAACCTAACATTAACTAAGGAGTGACGTGGAGGATGTTATCCGAGATAAATTAATTTATTTTAATCAAAATAACATAACATAACAAAAGAAGGATACTATATGCAAAAGGATTACCAAGTAACTATGAACTGCAATATACTACCTCAGTAAACCAAGGACTTAACATACATGCAAGAAATCTCCCTGAATATTGTGTTTAGTGTATCACAATGTACAAGGTGGCCGAATCGGTTACCTAAGGATGGATAGCTACCTAATGTAGTCCTCCCATATATACCCGAAATTACGTGGAGGCATCTGTGTTAGCGTTGTCTAATGCGAAACTGCACAGTGAGAGAATTCCTTTATAATTTTCGTACTATAACACTGCCCTATATACCCGAAGGTACGTGGATAAGCTACAATATACTTACATACATGGAATGAGGTATCACACTCAGAATGTATCGCAGACAATTAGCGACAACTGCTATGTTTTCGAACGTCCGAACATGTCTCTAGCCTAGACATCTAGATGTTTTACGTTAAATGACAATGCTCCATTAGGTTAATTGAGATAACTTTTAAGTTGATCTTCTTAAGAATTTTCCTTTCAAGGTTCACCATGTGACGTATGTTTGTAATTCCTAGAATGCAACTAACATTAGAAACATTCTTGCATTCAATTAACAATGAAAATCGTAGCTAGTAAGGAATAGAGAAATCATATCTTTGACAAAGAGTAAAGAGCACACCTAATGCAATTTCCCTAGATATTCCTATCAAGCATTCACAAACTGCAATATGCACAATGCAAGTTTTTCTTTTTTGTCCCTTTAATGTTTAGATGAACAAAAAGGAACTAGATGCACAAACAATCAATTAATACTTTTCATAAGAAATGAAGACTTTACGACAGTTTATTTTTCAAAGAAATGAAGACTTTACGACACTTCCTTTTCAGAAAAGACTAATCGATATAAAATAACTTTGACAATGAATTGATAATGATAAATAAATCACTTAAGAAACACTAAACAATCAAGGTCAAAGTAGGGCTAGAAGAGGAAATTCAAATTGATTTCAAAACCATAACAATCATTGATCTTTCAGCAAACAACTTCAGAAGCAAATTTGGAAAAATCCAAGTCAAAAGTGGGTATTTTAGCCTAAGAGGAATCAGCATAGGCTAGAGAGGGAGACCGTGCACTGTAATTCACTGTCTCTAAGGTAGGGGCTGCTCTGCAGTGCACTGTGTCAAGACCAACAATGCGTTGGTGCCAGAGAGTCAATTCAAGAGACATTCAAGCACAAGTTTTTACTAAAAACACTTCAGAAAGACTGAAATAAGATCAATAAAGTCAAGAAAAGTCTACTAGGGTGTAATACGATGAGGGTAAGCCACCAAAATTGATAGTCATTCCCCAGTATGGTCGCCAATTTGTTATATCGAATTTGCATCTATGGATAAACATGTTTTCCCTACGTGTGCGACTACACCTAGAACAACAGAAAAAAAGTGGTTTAACCTTTTCTTATAGAAGATAGATGAGATGGAGGAACTTACGTGTACCCTTTCACTTCCTAAATCTCTTTTGAATCCCTCTCATTGCTCCCACTTGAACTAAACCCGCTCAAAAGGTACCTACATCAAGAGGAACAAAAACAAGAAATGATCAAAGCATACATGATCTATCTACTATAAAACAATGGAATCGAAGACATTGAAAAACATAATCATCATAGATATCAAGAATCATATGAGAAAAGGAATAAGCTCTTTATTAGTGTAGAAGGAAGAGTATCACCCAATACAGTTCAATCCTGTGCCACTCCTCCAGCTTTAGTCCAACCCTCACCACATCAAAATCACACAACTCCAGCAGCATAACATTGCTTAACATAAACTCAATCCTCAAACCAATAGAATTTACTTACAAACTTCATATTTTAGCCCCTTGATCACTATGATGAGTGCTCAATTTATAGGAAATGGAGGTAGTTTTTTCATAAATGAGGTTATTGAATGGCCTTCCAAACTTGGAGTTAGTTTCCATGGAGCAAGGAATGAAAGGATAGGAGGTTAATGGATTCTTAGCCTATTCAATTTCTAGCTCATAGGAGGAGATAAGAGATGGGAACCTTTTAGAATAATCTAGAATCATCTAGAATCAAGGAATATTACCAGAGACCTATGCAAATTTTGCTCAATCTTGCCAAGCACAGGCTAAAGAGGGCTTAAGTGCACTGTAGTGCAGGCCACAGTGGGCCTGCCTACTCTGTAGCGCACTGTCTCAAGGCTTGGGTTGTGCTGGTGTCCCTAGGAGGCATTTCTGGAAGGCTTCAGGCCAGGAAAATTTCATAGAAGGAGGCATTCAATAAGTTGACTTGTTTAGGGCATCTAACAATTGAATTAGGGTTTTATGAACCCTAAAAGTATTGACCTAAATGTTGGGAATGATGTTTATGCACTAGTGAACTCAAATGTCATGAGACAGTCAGATGATCGCATCCCAAAGTTCACCAGTGGGTGGTATGGATTTCCAATCGAGTTGGACAATCTGCATGTATGCCTTGCTCCATTGCGCATTGATATTTTTGGCAATGGAGTGCAGCATGACGTTGGGTGCCACGTCAAAATCAACCAAACAATTGTGAACACTAAAGTTAAAGGTTTCAAATGAAAGTAGGAATGGGAAAACAGAGTTTACTTCTTCCATCCAGAGTGTGTTTAACACAGTTGAGAGTGATTCAGGAGGTGTGCTTGCTTCCTTGCTAGTAGAGGTTTCGCATTCCATAGATGTTCACTCCAGTGCCCACAACAGGATGTCACGGTGACTTTGAATCTTAGACAACTTGAACAAATTGATGTTTGCGTGAGTTTTCTTCATGTCTTCCATAATGTTGTAATCTAGAGGGAGCAGTATCACTGAGATGTCCAGGGTGAGACTGGTGTTCGTGTTTTCCGGCATAATGTTCTGTAGTTTGCTAGTAATGGACGTACGTTTGTCTATCGTTGTCTTCCTAGTTTGTTTTGTGTTTTCTTCTTTTGGAAGGTTGGTGGATCAAACTTCCTCAGTAGTTTGAGCCTTTGTTGAATCTCCCCAAGTGTAGGGAAGCCCCTTGACTTCTGAGATTGTAGCGAACATTTTCCTTTTGGGGCTACTTCTCGGTGTTTTTCTTCTCCACTGCTTGCGAGCACTGATACATTTTGACCACATGTTGAGTGCTTGAGGTCTCATAAGGTGCAACATCTTAGTCACCATCCGTGTGTCCCAACTGTCCCTATGAACTAGTCATCATGTTTGGCATGTGATCAGATATTGACCCTGCAACTTGTTTCCACTCCGAACAAGACCCTTCTGGGTGCTCATCTTCATGAAAGGAGGAAAATTCGTTGTTCGTGCACTGTTCGACCTGGAACACTAAGTTGGAGCTCCTTGGAGTTTTAGTTGGGAAAGGATTGCTGCCTGATGACATGCTTCCTTGTATTTGTCTAGGTGGTCGGCTGCTCATACATGTGTTAATTGTTCGTTGTTTGAGCTCAGACACTTTTGTTGTCAAGTTCTTGAAAAGGCGAGTAAGGGTTTCAATATCGCTTTCTTCCTTGTCTTTACCCTTGATTGTCGCAACCTGGGGCTTCCTGCTCATGTCTTTGGAGTCCTTCATTGGTTCATCATCCTTGATGAATCCAATTGCGCGTAGGTCTTTCTCAACAACGATTACCTCTTCGCAGTTTTCTAACAATGTTGGTTTCGCAGCTCGCTTGACGAACTGCATAATCCTGATTTACAGTGCATACGTGTAGTAATCCACAGTGATGGAGTCATGAGGCTTTGTGTTCGCTACAAACTTATTCAATATGTGCAGAAAAATCTGATTGAAATCTTTTACCTTTTCTTTCCCCTCCATCTTGAGGCTTCCCAATTATTTAAGCAACATGGCTAGGGTCTTGTCATTAGCAAACCTTTCTAGAAATATGCATTTGAACATACCCTAGTTATGGATGGAATTGACAAGGAGGTTGTGATACCATACTATTGTGCGACCATCCAAGGTACATGGGAAGACTCTACATGCAAAATCATCGCACCGTACCTCGAGTGTCTGTAGCTGTAGGTAGAAGTTGTCCAAGTGATCTTCTGCCTTCACTATGTTGTCAGGTTCATACTTTGTGAGCATTCTCTCCAACCACTTTGGCATCTTGTGCAAAGCACCTACGAGAGCCAATGTTCCCTGAGTCATCCATTCCATGTTTTGGTCAGCTATGTCCTCTTCTTCTTCGTCCTCCTCCTCTTCCTTAGAATCTGACAGTTCTGACTCTAAGTCTGTTGGTTCATCTCCTCCCTAGCCTCCTCCACTGCCTTCCCCTTTGCCTCCTGTACTGGAGTCTTAGCCCAAGGTCACAAGGGTGTCTCATTCTTCCTGTTGCAATACTGGAGGTTCCTCTCTGTTCTCAATAGCTTCTGTAAGACCTTCAAGTGTGGCAAGCATTGCTTCTTCCACTGATGATACAACAACCCTTGTGGGAGTGGTTTTGGGCTTTATTGATGCATATGGAAGATGTTGTATTCATGGGATTAGCCTGATTGATTTTGCAAACTGATAGGTGATGGGATGGACAAAGAAAGTTGATTATACAAAATTTCATGTTCACGTATGGCAGGTGAGGAGTAACCAACTTTAGATTCATGCGTAGATGAGAGGGAGTGCGAGTTACTGCTTTAATCAAATGATTGATTTGTTGGGGTGAGAGGACATTCAACCATAAGCAACTGGAAGCCCTCCAGAAATGTGGACAGTGTTGGACCTGCCAACATTCAGGGGATCTCCAGGGTATGAAATCGCAACTAGAACTCACACCATTTGGTGTAGGAGACACATCTGGTATGGTGGCCTATTTCCATTGTCTTAAAGGTTTTCCTTGGTTCTTTCTTATCAGCACATGAGAGTGGTATGCTTTTTCTTCGAACAATGAGTTTTGCATGCCTGGTGTGTGCTAGTATTACCTGTGTCAAGGTTCTTTCACCGCAGAGAGATAGGGTAGAAGTGAGTCTCAAGTTGAAAGGGAAGAGTCCCAACTCTGTTAGAGACACACAACACAACAAGACATGTGTAGTTTCCAAAGGTGTAGTCCACATAGATGTGACATTCACAAACACACAAGAAGGGATAGCATGTACAACACTCAATTGAGTAGTCTGTGTGAGTGAGACGGTCGTTATAACAAGTTTATGGGAAAGGTTTTGTCTGATGTCCTGTGAGGTAGCCCATGCGGGCAGGACAATGTTAACAACGTATATAACACATTTTCATAAAAATATGTATTAGAGCAACTGAAATAGTTAAAATGTTTTAACATAGGTTAAAGCAACATGCATTGCAAGTGTTCCAAGATTAGTCTTACAAACAATTACAATACATGTGTGAAAACGTGTTGGCATGTTATTAGGCTTCTAAAGTAAGAAAAAGTTCCAAGACACATCGGTACACCATACATCACTAACCCTGTAAGAGGGGCGTTGGTGCCACTTCTCTCTCCTCAAATAAAAGACTATAGACTCTCAAGGCCATGTGGGAGGAGCCAAGGTGAAAAGTCCTTTTCATGTACAAATGAGGGGTATTTATAGTCAAGGGTAAAACTAGCCCTTGTGGCCATTTGAATTCCCTCGTGACTATTTGACTTATTTGACACTTCAGCTTTACATGAATATTCATATTACATGTTGGACTCTTGGACTTCCACGTTACATTACATTGGTTTACAATAGTATGGCCCATAGTAGTGATGTGGCCGAGATGAATCATGACACAACTTGACACGACAGTGCTTGTATCTTCGTGTTGCTAGTGGTGTCCATGTCAAGCTACAGTGTTTTTGAGCGATGGATGTGCTCTTAGTGTATCATAGCTTCACCTATGCATGGAAAGGTGTGCGGATTCCTCGATGGTCTTGATGTTAGCTTGATGTCGCATGTGCACATCTCTCCTTCGCTTGTACTTTTGCATGCTACGTATGTTTGTCCATTCATGAACAAATCTCCTTGCATGCATTCTTCGTTCGTTCGTTCATAAACAAATCTCCTTGCATGCACTCGCATTGTTCATCCCGTTCTTCGTCACGTCATGTCTTATCCATGTTCATATATCTATAGTCACTCATGACGAGATGACATTAAATGCATAAATCACCTAGTCTACCATGATGCATTGTCGTTCACTTTTGGATGAAGGTGACTGGGACAGAGGACAAGGCTATGAAACTATGAAAGATAGATTTCAAGCTGGGATGTGGGCTCCGGACATTGTTGGTGAAACTTGTGCAGAAGTAACTGGGAGACTGAGATGGACAATCTAGATCAATGGTGATTGTACCCAAGATCTAGCTTGACCGGAGGTAATATCTGTGCAATTTCTTGAGGGACTCAGTGCAGGAAGTAGAGGGGGGTTGGCAGCAAAAACTACTCAATTCCTCCAGGCAGCTGGTGGTAGGTTGTAGAAGGCTTGCCGAGAAAAAATGTGCATTTTTTTTAGAGAGCTGGCAATGGGCTACGGGAATATTGGTGACAAAAACTGTGCAATTTCTGGGAGGTTGGCCTACTAAACATCTTTGCGTAGTTTTTGAGTTGAGTGGGCTGTTGGGGAATCGAGGGACTGCTCGTGAAATCTGTGTAGTTTTCCAGGTGAGCAGCAGACGAGCTGACTGCGTGACTGGCTGGAAGAACTGTGCAATTTCTTGAGGGAGACACTGACAGACTCCGGGTGTCTGTCCGGCATGTCTGTGTAGTTTCTTCAGTTAGCGAAGTGGGTATACTTGGCGAATTTTACATAATTTTTTAGGGTAGTGAGTCCCGGGGTCATTGCATGATCAAACTCTCTGGTTGATGAACTCGATTCTTGATTGATGTGCTTGTGCGTAGCACAGATTGAAATGGCTTGTTAGGACCTTTCTGCATTGTTCTAGGTGAAACTCAGTCGAGTCGATTCTAGGGTGGAGGTCCAGCTATTGGAGGGTGATCTAGTCGTCGGAACTTAAGCAAAATGACTAAGTGTGTGAGTGAGTGAACTTGTGCATCGTGACCTTGTGAACACACACTCAACACAACTCAGCGACAAGATGCCCTAAACCATCAAGACAACATATACTCAGTGTGACTGACTGACGGTGTGAACGACAACTGCGACACTTGTGGTAGATCGTTGAATGCCTATGATGATGATTGCACGACAATTCATGCAACTTCGTGTGTGATTGTGACGTATGTTTACATAGTGAATACAATTTGTGCACACGAAGCAATACCTTGTGTGTGGGCAGAACATGGCTACAATCATAACATTGTGACCAACATGCAAAAGAGATGTTTGTTGAACGGTCAAGTGAGAAGGGTGCAAAGACTCACTATGAGCTCACGTGATGAGCCTAAGTTCTTGCACACATGAAGGAAAAAACCAAGGAAGGCTCTGAAATTGGATGCAAGCCAAAATTTTGGAGGGTGTTGCAGCCGCTACAACAAGGTCATAGATACATTATTCATTCATTTACAAGTAAAAACATGATGAGAGCCATAGATAGCCACTGTCATAAAATATATACATAACCATCATAATAGCAACAAAAATACCAAGGAAATCATAGCCATATGACCCACATATAAACCAGTATAATACTCCTAGAAATACAAGTAGAAAAAACCTCATATTGATGATGTAAAATCCAAACCCGGGATGGGACTACCTCATTCCATCCAACCATAGAATGGTTGAGCCAAATCTCTCTTCAGTCATTCACCCCCATGCCATATTTCAAGCATGAATGTGGGACTCAAAATAAAATAAACAACCAGGGCATCCCGAGGCTAAGCCACCTCACCCTCATCAATAGAAACCAACCTTTACCGTAATCCATCCCAAATCACTAGGCCAACACAATGAACATGTAATAACAGGCTTTATCGTGATCTCCACCTCATCACTAGGCCAAACAAGCATGGATTCCACTGGATATCTCCACCTACACTGTGAGGAATTTTCTTGTCTTCTAGTCTCTCACGCTTTAACATAATCCACAGTGGATCACTAGGCCCTAAACCGAGACCCACTCTGGAGGCTTTATCGCATATCCCAACCTGAGATTACTAGGCCCAAGAAAGAGAAATCCACCTCTTGGCTTTACCATATATCCTGTCATTCACTAGCAACGATTCCTAGGCCCATCGAGGAAACACAATCTTGCCTTTACCGAAACCCATAGTCTGGCTGATGGGTTACTAGGATAGTGGCCTTACCGTGATCCATAGTTAGGATGAGGGACCACTAGGCCATGTTTTCTATCATTCAGAGATCCACCTCACTTAGCTTCGAAGCCATCTAGTAATCCAGATCAACCAAAACATGAGAACCCCATCACACCATCATGGAAAATTTTAGGGGCTAATATTTTCCCAGTGGGCTAATTTTCCATGATTTTTCCACAAAAAAGATTCGCAAATTTCCAATTTTTATAAAAGACGATTTGACCAAATTTTAGAATATAAAATTATTTTACCTTAAAAATCACCAACATTATATAGAGACTATATATAAAATCATTATAAATGTGAATAATTGTACAAATATGTCAATAAACATTGTATAGTTTGCATATTAGGGATTAGTGAGATTCGCCATGTAGGAATTTACAGGGTAAGTTCCTCAGAAAGAACACCAAAAGGACACCGCTCACAACCAGATCTCAAATCAATACACCAGTATTTTTGACGTGGTTAAAACCCTCAAAGTGCAAGGAGGGAAACAGTCCATGGCCTATCCCAACGTGGGTACTACAGGCAATTTATTAATCAAAGAATGAAAATTTACATAAGCTTCTCTCATGCACGGATTACCCGAACAATGACCCTCCATGCGCTTTAAATAGAACTCATGGACCAATCGGGTGTCAAGCCACGGATCAAGTGTCGGTAATACCGAGGTGAGAGTGAACCGTCGGATCACTACATATCGTGACCGTCGGATTGTAAGTTACAAAATGTACAACGGTAAAGAAACACACTTTACCTAACTCTAACCTAACTCTATACTAGACCAAGTTGAACTTAACTATATCCTATGTGTCGGAATATCCTAACATCCCCCCTTAAGAACAACTTGGGATAGGATTGAAGGATTTACAAATATGACACAATAGGAGAAGGAAGGAGGCACTAGAGCCTATCCCCCCTTAGTGACAACTTCCTGAACTCCAAGCATATATCGAAGTTTAGTGAACTTCGCCTCTGTGAGAGCCTTTGTGAAGATGTCTGCAACCTGATCATCTGTTGGACAATATTGCACTTCAAGAACATGGTCATGAATGAGCTTTATGATGAAGTGCATGTGTAGTTCAATGTGTTTGCTGCGCTGATGCTGGACTGGATCTTTGCATAGCTGAATGGCACTTTGATTATCACACCAAAGTGTGGTTGGATGCTGCTGCTCAAAGCCAAACTCTGATAGGATCTGACGAAGCCACAAGGCTTCCTTACTAGCTTCCACGGCACCACGATACTCTGCTTCTGCTGACGAAAGAGAAATGGCAGCCTGTTTCTTACAAGCCCATGTAATAGGTCCTGAACCAAGAGTGAAGACATAACCGGCAGTAGACTTCCGATCATCAGGGTCACCAGCCCAATCAGAATCAGTGAAACCAACTAACAGAGGAGCTGCTTTGGCACTGTAATGAATCCCAAACTGTACTGTACCTCGAACATAACGAAGTATTCTTTTAGCTGCTTTCCAATGACTTTCACGGGGGTTTTGCATAAAACGAGCAACAAGGCCAACAGCAAAGGAAAGATCAGGACGAGTATGGGTTAAATACAAGAGTTTTCCGACAAGTTGACGGTATAAGGTAGCATCAACTTCAGGAGAAGTACAAGAGACTGAAAGTTTGACTCCAGACTGAAAGGGAGAAGGGGCTGGCTTACAGTCTTCCATGTGAAAATGACGAAGAATATCACAAGCATACTTGGACTGGGAAAGGAAAATACCCTCCTGGGATTGCAAGACTTGAAGACCGAGAAAATAGTGTAAGTGTCCTAAGTCTGTCATTTCAAATTTCTTTTTAAGGCTGGACTTCACATGGTTTATAAGGTTGGGATCACTACCAGTAAGAATAAGATCATCAACATAAAGAACAAGGATGATAAGAGAGTTGCCCACTTTCTTGGTGTAGACAGTATTGTCAGAATGACACCTAGAAAAGCCAGATTCTAAAAGAAAGCTATCCATTTTGGCATACCAAGCCCGAGGAGCTTGCTTGAGGCCATAAAGGGATTTCTTAAGTCGACAAACAAGGCTGGAGTCTGTTTGTATGAAGCCAATGGGTTGTTCCATATAGATTTCTTCCTGCAAGTCCCCATGCAAGAAGGCAGATTTAACATCCATCTGATGGACTTCCCATTTTAAAGAGGCAGCAAGGGAAAGAACAAGGCGGATAGAGTTCATTTTGGCAACAGGGGAGAAGGTTTCAGTGTAGTCAATGCCTTCAACCTGTGAAAAGCCCTTAGCAACGAGACGAGCTTTATGTTTATCAACTTTCCCATCTGGTCCATACTTGGTTCTGTAAACCCATTTACATCTAACAAGTTTGCGTCCCTTTGGTAGAGGAACAAGATCCCATGTATCATTTGTCATCAATGAATGATATTCTTCATTCATAGCTGCTTCCCAATGTGGATGGCCTGAAGCTTCTGCAAAAGTGTCAGGATCATGATTTACTGGAGCTTGAGCCAGTAAAGAAGAGGCTCTTTCAAACTGAGAACGTGTACGTCGCTGATCTGTAGGATCACCGGCAAGATCACCTGCTGCATCCCGAGTAGCACGGACCCATCTTGGAAGTTGAGGATCCTGAGAAGGTGGGGGAGGATTATCATCCTCGCTTTCATCATCTGAAGAAGAAATGTTTTCAAAAGTAGAAGAGATAGGAAGAGGTGGCACATCCGCCGGACTAGGCTCGCAGGCCGATTTATTTTCATCAAACTTTACATCTCTTCTAATGATAACATTTTTGGACTTAAATGGAATAAGTCTATAACCTTTTACATCTTCAGAATATCCAACAAAAGTACATTTCTCACTCTTAGGTTCTAAAGCTTTATGCTTTTCATCTGGAATATGGGCCCATGCTTCACTTCCAAACACACGAAAGTGACTTACATCTGGTTTAATGGAACTCCAAGCTTCTTCTGGAGTGATATTCTCTAGAACCTTAGTAGGAGTGCGATTGATTATATAATTTGCACAATTAATTGCTTCGGCCCAAAAACTAAGACTGAGTCCTTTAGATTGCAGCATACAATTAGCCATTTCCTTTAAGGTGCGATTTTTCCTTTCAGCTACACCATTTTGTTGTGGAGTGTATGGAACAGTATGTTGCATTTGAATTCCATTTTCGGTGCAAAAGTTGATGAATGTGTTTTTAACATATTCTCCACCATTATCAGTTCTTAGCTTAAGAATTTGATGTCCAGATTGTTTTTCAACAAAGGCTTTGAAGGCCAAAAAGGTGTTAAATACTTCGCTCTTGAGTTTTAAGAAGTATACCCAAGTGCGTCTGGAGAAATCATCAATGAAAGTTAAGAAGTACTTGCAGCCAGAGAATGAAGCAACAGGAAGAGGACCACATAAATCACTGTGCACAAGCTGTAAAGGGGCTGAGGCGTGCCAAGAGGCACGTTTGTCAAAACTGTCCCGATGATGTTTTCCGAGTACACATCCGGAACAAACACCATCTCTGCAAGATACCATAGGAAGACCTGTCACCATATTTTCTTTACATAGATGCTGAAGGGAGCGATAGTTTAAGTGACCAAATCGCTCATGCCAAAGTTTGCTCACTTCATCATTATGAGCAACAAATACTGAGGGAAGATTTGATGACCCAAAGTTGTGAAACTTATACAACCTTTTGGAATCATCAGCAAGACCAGTAGCTAGAATCTGTTTAGGATCTTTTAGATCCTTGATTACAACATCATGAGGTGAAAATTCAACAATTTTACCTTCACCTGAATGAGTTATCTGATAGACAGATAGAAGGTTGCAGGATAAGGTTGGAACACATAATACATCATTAAACTGACCATTGTCTAGATGAACAGTTCCAGTCCCTACAACATTAAGAGATCTATCATCACCAACATATATATTTTTGGTGTTACAATCATTTAAAGAAGAAAACATGGCTTGGTTTTTGGCCATGTGACAAGAGGCTCCAGAATCAATGAGCCACTCATGAGAATGAGAAGAAGAAGAAGATACATTTAATGCATAACCAGACTGAGATGATTGAAAATGACATGCAGAAAGTGCCATTCCGGAAGTTGAAGTTGAAGTAGGCTCCACATGGATGTTATGTTTCTTCATTGCGGCTTCCAAGGCTTCCATCTTTTTAAAGCATTTAGATTCTAAGTGGCCATCTCGATTACAAAAGTTACAATGTCTATCAGTCTTCTTCCATTTGTTTTTATTGGTCTTATCATTTTGCTGAAATGATCTTTCATTTTGAGGCTGAGATGGTTTAGGACCATTCTTTTGAGGATATGACTTCTTAGGATTCTTTGAATTTGGTTGCTGCTGGGCGGCTAACGCTTTCGTGGAAGAGTTTCCAAGATTAAGAAGACCAAGGTGTAAGAGTTTTTCTTGTTCTCTTATTAAGGAATCACAAAAGGAGTCAAAGGAAGGGGCCTTGTAGTCTTTTCCTTGACAAATGAAAGCTTCCCTTGTAGAATGGAAAGTGGAAACAAATACAGAGTAGGCTGGTCCCAACTTAGTAAGGATGGAATAAATAAGGTTACCATCTTCTTTCTTAACTTTAACACCTTCCAAGAGATATCTAAGGGTCTTGAATTTGGACAAGAAATCTTCAATGCAAGAAAAATTATTAGGATCCAAAGTAAGCAGCTCATTTTCAAGTTGATGGGCTCTAATTTCATTTTTAATCCCAAAAACTTTAGCGAGTTTTTCTAATGCTTCATGAGGAGTCTCAAGTTCTGCAATGTGGAATCTAAGATCAGGAGAAATAGACATCCCTATCAAACCACGTGCTTGATCTTGTCTATTTTCCCATTTTGCAGCCTTGTCTTCATCTTTTGGTTTCTTCTCTTGGTCTGTGGCTATTCTGAAGAGACCTTTACTTCTAAGTAAATCTTCCATGTAGGCTACCCATTGGAAGTAGTTAGTGCTGTCAAGAATGACTTGGCATGGACTTTCCATTTAAAAAAAAAACTGAAGCTGAAGATGCTGAAAGTAAGTGTTCCAATGGATAGATCTCGAAAAAATAGGCGGTTTTAAAAAAAACGGCTCTGAAAAAGGCTTCCGGATGAAGAAGTTATGGCTTTTTGAAAAACAATTGTTGACGTTGCCGGCAAAGTGCGCGAATGTGCGGGAATGAAAAAAAATCCGCCCCCACAAAATGGAGACTTGAACCCAAGACCTCTACTCTCTTAAAATAGCTTTGAACCAATTGATCTATACCAAAAATTTGAGAGAGAGAGAGAGAGAGAGAGAGAGAGAGAGAGGGGGGGGGGGGGGGGGGCCTTGGTTTGCGTGCTTGCCTTGAGAAAGCTCTTTTTCCCTACAAAACACAAAACACAAAACCCAACACGAATATGCAAAGAAAAACGAACCTTGCGGCTCGAAGTTAGCTTTAGCCAAAAAACTAGAATTTTTTTTAAAAAAATCTCAAAGTTAGCTTTAGCCGAAAAACTAAATATTTTTCTCAATGTTTCTGATTTTCCGAGATCACACTAAGGTGCAGGGAAAAGAGCATACGCATGAGAAAAATCCTTCCTTTCTGTTTCTAATTTTCCCAGATCGCACAGAGTCGCAGGGCAAAGAGCATACGCAGAAATGAAAGGTATAGATCCGGTTAAAAAAAGGCTAAATAAACTGAGACCGAAATAAGCAGAGAGAAAATAACAGTAAACTGCAAAAAAAAACACTGTATACCTCCCGATCTGAAAAATGACGCAGCTAGGGCTACCGGAAACCTTTTCGCGTGAAACGAAATGGGTTCCTCACTGGAACAGATGCTCCGAATGCAACAGAGCAGTCCTCTCGGCCCGAAAGCAGTCAGAAACAGCAGATCTAGTAAACGACAACCGCATACAGTTCTACCGGCTTCAGATTTGGATCACCAACGGACGCGGCCCTCAAATAGCTCTAATACCATGTAGGAATTTACAGGGTAAGTTCCTCAGAAAGAACACCAAAAGGACACCGCTCACAACCAGATCTCAAATCAATACACCAGTATTTTTGACATGGTTAAAACCCTCAAAGTGCAAGGAGGGAAATAGTCCACGGCCTGTCCCAACGTGGGTACTACAGGCAATTTATTAATCAAAGAATGAAAATTTACATAAGCTTCTCTCATGCACGGATTACCCGAACAATGACCCTCCATGCGCTTTAAATAGAACTCATAGACCAATCGGGTGTCAAGCCACGGATCAAGTGTCGGTAATACCGAGGTGAGAGTGAACTGTCAGATCACTACATATCGTGACCGTCGGATTGTAAGTTACAAAATGTACAACGGTAAAGAAACACACTTTACCTAACTCTAACCTAACTCTATACTAGACCAAGTTGAACTTAACTATATCCTATGTGTCGGAATATCCTAACACGCCAATGTTTTTAAACTTCAAGAAAATTTTCCATCCTTAAAATTTTCCTTGTGTGACACCATGTCTATCTGGAAATGGCAAGGTTGGGCTGAAAATATTGTCACACCATGCAAAACCCATGCAATAACAACAAAAGAACCACATGTAATACCATGCATGCCAAATATAGCATGTAAAATACACATGCAAATCGATACCTGCAAAGTATATTGTTGTAGTTGGTTTATCCTTCTCTTCCTTTCTTGCTCCTTCCTTCATCTTTCCTTCTTTTCCTTTCTTGTTCCAATGCCAAATTGCTCCAAGAAAATCTAAGTTCCCAAGAGTGAGAGAGAGAGATAGAGAATAATGAGACAACTCCAAAATTGAACTAACAAAAGGTTACAAATTGATCCTCAGAAGCCTTTTTATCAATTAGGCCTCTATTTTCTTCATTTTCAAGTATTTTCCTTCATTTTCCTCCTCACATGGAACTTGTGACCTTTCACCTTCCTTTTCTCCTAATTTCCATGATTTTCATAAATAAATGTGCCAAAAATGTCATTTTTCCTTTTCAAGTCCTTAGCCATTACCTTTTCCAATTTCCTTAATCATAATAAACCAATGAACACCCGCACCAGGATGTTTTGTCCAACATTCAACTTGGACTAAGTGTCCCATCAACCGTGGTTATTATTTTTTCCTTTATTAGTTTTTATTACATGGAATTATCACCAAGGCTATTTGTTACAGATCCATTTGGGTACATCAACCCCAACTTACAGATCAGTACTATTAGGGCCCATCAAACCCTAATTCAGTTGTTACATGCCCTAAAGAAGTCAACCATCAGAATGCCTAGATTCCCAAGAAGTTTCATGACCAAAATCATCCAGAAACTGCCTCTAAGAAGATCAGCACAGGTAGGCCTTCATTAGGGTGTGCTGCAATGCAAACCATACACTGATAGGGTGCTATGCAGCACACTTGGTCCCTCTTTGGCCTGCGCTGGGTGAATTTGAGCGAATTTCCATGAGGGTTTGAAAGATTCCTTATCCATTGGATGCCTCTAGAAGTTTATCAAGGCTATCTACTCCTTTGAGCTTGTATTTGGATGAGGAAAGGAGTTAAGGAACATCAATCCCTTATCCCTTCCTCCATGGAACTAAATTCTAAGTTTGGGAGGGAAATCATTATCACCATTTATGGCATAACTTCATTCATTCACCTATAAAAGGACCACTCATCTAAGTGATCAAGGGTTGGCTTGGCTGGAAATTATTGAATTATAGAGAGATGCTGTTAGTATGAGACTTGAGTTGATTTCAAGTATTGTAATGATGTCAAAATGTATTGCTTTTTATGAGGAGAGGATGGGATTGAACTGG